>CM061920.1:151457785-151480575 GCA_031002005.1 Vandiemenella viatica
CGTCAAAACATAAACCAATCCATGATGCCGCGTGTCGGACGCACATCGTGTCCTTTGGACAAATTTCGACCGAGTGAGCGCCAATAGTAAGAAACGTGTCGGTGCGGAACAGTATCAGGCAAGTGAGGCCCGATCTTCAGAGGAGTTAAAATTAATCTAAAACCACTTTCGATCACCAGTTATCAACACGTGACTAAAATCTTGCCATATTGATTATTGAACATGAAGTAAATCAAATTTTTAATTTCGAAAATGTGATTTACTGTTTTGCAGTTGTTAAAGCTAGAAAGAGGGGATTGTGAAAGCAATTGTTTTTATTTATTTGTATATCTTTTAAATGTTGTTAATCTTACAATTTTATTAACTATTATTTTTAAATAACAATAAATTTTTATTTATGTTTTATTAATATCATATTTTACACCTAAAAGATGATATAATATACTCAATTTTGGATTTAAGTTTTCAAAGGTTGACACCATCGACATCCGCCCCGGGTGTCACCCATGGAGCACCTACCTCCATGGTGTCACCCACGCTAGCTACGCCACTGGTCTACAGGCAGTTCAGTTGTTTCCACAGATAGAGAAAGCATTACCACAATACCACTGATCATTATGGATAACAGTGCCGGATCTAGGGGGGGTCAAACCGGGGCGCTTGCCCGGGCGACAATTTCAGGGGGGCGGCAAATTCATGTTTGAAGGAGCGGTAAATGGCAAATTCGTGTGACGGTGACCTTTTTTTTAGCGCTACTGTCCCAAGCGGAAACCATCAGGGGGCGGCAAAATCAAAGAATAGCTCTGTACCGCCCCGGCCGGCAAATTCATGTTTGAAGGGGCGGCAATCTCAAGTTTTTTCCCCGACTCTGAAAATTTGTAGATCCGCCACTGATGGGTAAAAGAATCAATTACTATTATACTTACTACTATAATATGTAGATTTCTGATGATGGGACCAATATATCCTAAAATCTTATATATATATATAAAAATAGACGTGTTTTTTCCTATATTTCACTTTTCAGCCACCACTACCAAGCACAGATCACTGATGTTTGTGGGTGGAAGTAGCATGGAGTTTCCTGTCGTACAGAACGTTGGCCGAATGCCGATAGCTGTGGGGATGTGGGAGATATAATGATTAAAGTTGGTCAGTGCAGGGCGTTTTAACATTTCGACCAAAAATTCGTATCTCCGTATACTTCTCTTTCCTGCCACAAACTACATAACATAGACTTTTGGTGTTTGTGTGTGGTAGTAGAATCGTCTTTCCTGTCGTGTACTATGGTTGTTAGATGTCGGTAGCTATGGTGATGTGGGAGATATGGGGGTTGAAAGTGGTCGACCTGTGGCAATTTCATACTTCTGCCAAAGACAAAAGTGTCATGGTGTATCACTTTTCAGCGAAAACTACAGATCACAGATAACTGGCGTTTGTGTGTAGTAGTAGCACAGAGTCACCTTCCGATCACAACAGCGGCCGAATTTCGGAAACTGTGGTACTGTGGTAGATATGGTGGTTGTAAGTGGCCGACCAAGGATATTTTCGTATTTCGACGAAAGGCATGTGTCTCCGCAGATTTCACTTTTGTACCACGACTACATAGCATAGAACATTGGTGTTTATGTGTGGTAGTAGAATCGTGTCTGTTGTCGTGCACTATGGTTGTTAGATGACGGTAGCTATGGGGATGTGGGAGAAATGGGGGTTGAAAGTGGTCGACCTGTGGCAGTTTCATACTTCTGCCAAAGACAAAAGTGTCATGGTGTATCACTTTTCAGCGAAACCTACAGATCACAGATAACTGGCGTTTGTGTGTAGTAGTAGCACAGAGTCACCTTTCGATCATAACAGCGGCCGAATTTCAGAAACTGTGGTACTGTGGTAGATATGGTGGTTGTAAGTGGCCGACCAAGGATATTTTCGCATTTCGACTGTCTCCGCATATGTCACTTTTCTGCCACAGCTACATAGCATAGAGCATTGGTGTTTGTGTTTGGTAGTAGAATCGTATCTCATGTAGTGCACTATGGTTGTTAGATGTCGGTAGCTATGGGGGTGTGGGAGAAATGAGGGTTGAAAGTGATCGACCTGTGGCAGTTTCATACTTCTGCCAAAGACAAAAGTGTCATGGTGTATCACTTTTCAGCGAAACCTACAGATCACAGATAACTGGCGTTTGTGTGTAGTAGTAGCACAGAGTCACCTTTCGATCATAACAGCGGCCGAATTTCAGAAACTGTGGTACTGTGGTAGATATGGTGGTTGTTAGTGGCCGGCCAAGTATATTTTCGTATTTCGACTGTCTCCGCATATGTCACTTTTCTGCCACAACTACATAGCATAGAGCATTGGTGTTTGTGTTTGGTAGGAGAATCGTATCTCATGTAGTGCACTATGCTTGTTAGATGTCGGTAACTATGGGGGTGTGAGAGAAATGGGGGTTGAAAGTGGTCGACCTGTGGCAATTTCATACTTCTGCCAAAAACAAAAGTGTCATGGTGTATCACTTTTCAGCGAATACTACAGATCACAGATAACTGGCGTTTGTGTGTAGTAGTAGCACAGAGTCACCTTCCGATCACAACAGCGGCCGAATTTCGGAAACTGTGGTACTGTGGTAGATATGGTGGTTGTAAGTGGCCGACCAAGGATATTTTCGTATTTCGACGAAAGGCATGTGTCTCCGCAGATTTCACTTTTGTACCACGACTACATAGCATAGAACATTGGTGTTTATGTGTGGTAGTAGAATCGTGTCTGTTGTCGTGCACTATGGTTGTTAGATGTCTGTAGCTATGGGGGTGTGGAAGATATGGGGGATGAAAATGGTCGACCTGCGGCAATTTCATATTTCTGCCAAAGGCGCATGTGTCACGGTGTATCACTTTTAAGTGAAAACTATCAATCGCAGATCACTGGCGTTTGTGTGTGGTAGTAACACAGAGTCTCCCATCGATCACAACGTTGGCCGAATTTCGGTAACTGTGGGAGTGTGTGAGATATGGTGTTTGAAATTGGTCGATCATGAATATTTTCGTGTTTCATCCAAAGACTTGTGTGTATCCGTAAATTTTACGTTGCTGCCGGAACTACATAGCGCAGAAGACTGGTACTTGTGTGTGGTAATAGTATCGAGTCTCCCATCGTGCACTAGGGTGGTTAGATGTCTATATGAATTCTTTGCAATCACGAACGAAGTCGTGGGTACCAGCTAGTAAAAATAATAATAAAAAAACAATATTCAAAGAGCAAATTAAGTTCTCTTTTTTTAAAAAGATTTTTTTTTTCAGATATTCAATGCAATCAAATATAGCCTACATTTTTAGTATCGCAATATTACTAACGGAAATGAACGTCCTTGGGCCACTTAAGTATTTATTTGCTGTTTGGATGTTAGTATAGTGTTGATATTTAGTCGATTCCAACTATGTATTGCTAATATTTTGACGTTTTGAGCTTCCATTAATTCAGTAATTAATTCGCGAGATGAAATTGGTAATTTTTAGAGATGCTGGGTAAACGAAATTCAAATCTTTCAAAGAAATGTAAGAAAACTAGGGCTATGAAAATAGCCAAAACCTAGGAGACAAATCCTCAATATTGTATATACGGATATATTAAACTGAAAATACTTCTTACAAATAGAATATTTTTACTGTTTTAAAAATTCAGTGAAGTAGTTGTGGAACATAAATAGATTTTTGTTATTTTATTGCAACATTTATTACTATTATTACTAATAAAAATAGCTCTAAAATAAATTGTATGGTCGTATTGACCTGGTGGCAAGGCTTCTTTACGTCTCCGCAATCAGTCCTTTTCGTAGCCTCTTAATGCAACCCAGTAATCCTACCGGACATAGAGGACCCACAGTTCAACACGGAATCAGAACCAAGTGAGTATTGTGGCGTAATTCACGTCCCACAACCTATGCCAGATGTGAAGGTCGAGCTAAGGACCTTTGAAAATCCTCGCCGAAACTAGGATTCAAGCTGGGGACTTTTCCATCTTCAGTTAGAACCCCTAACCACTGATCAACGAAACCTCCCAAGAAAATCTTATATTACAACACTCTTCAACGCGGACGAAGTCGCGGGCAAGGGCGTACCAATTGGAAATGGCGCCTAGGGCAAACATCGCAGTTGCGCCCTTCCGTAAATTATCTAAATATAAAATAAACAGATACATTAAATAAAACAATCATAATAAACACTTTTATTTTCTGTTTTAGAACAAAATTATATCATAATCGTGAACTTAAAATTGTAACTTCCTTGCCTTCTACATCACAAACAGATTAGTAACATTTTCGAAATCTGTTTCTTCGGTTTGTTCTCGTTTTATACTAAGAAAATCTAGATTGCATAACCTTTCTTGGCCCATTGTAGCCCTCAAATACTAAAGTATTAGTTTTAGCTTACTGCTATGCATATTTCAATCGTAGGCATAAACTGAAATGAAATGCGCAGATTCTGAAAACGCTCTCCATGCTCAACACTGAATTCATGAAGTTCTTCAGATCTCTTTACGTTTTTCTTGTGGATTTTGGTATTCGAACATCTAATATTTCATGGTATCTGTTCTCTGTTAACCTTACAACCATAGAAGTCTCAAAATTCTTTACATTTCTTTTTTAAACTGTAGCAATCGTCAGTGCCGTAGTACAGTTTTTTAATATCTAGTAGAATTCCAAATCTGACGCCAGTTTCATGCAGACGATTGAACCTTTTGCTCATTTCACACACAACACGAACAAGCGATCCCTTTATAATGTGATCTATTTCTTCCTTAGTACTCAACCCAGCGTCTTTCACATTCTCTCCAGCCATACGTTTTTTTCGCCTTTGGCATCTTTCAATCTCTAAATCCCATTCCTGGAAAAAATTGAAAACTTTCTCGAGTGCATCATTAACCAACCTCACTCTTTCATTAGTAAAATGGTCTCGGAGAGTTTTTAAATCATGAAACTTTATGCTGGGATCCTGCAGCAGCATTTGAACACGATCAATAGAACAATGTTAGAAAATCGTAGGATAAACTGCGATTATATGGAAGTGTTGTCTCACTTTTAGTTTCACTAGTTTGATTGCCATCAGCTGATATTTTTTAACTGGCTTAACTGATTCAACCCTAGCTCTTCATCTTGTTTCACACTCTAATTTTAAAATCACTGACATGGAGTTCTTGAGTTTTTCCCAGCGCAGAGTGGAACGAGAAAGGACTACATAAATAGTTCCGAAAAACGTGATCATTATAGTATTATGCTTGGCTGCATGTACACCTACCAAATGAGTAAATGACTATCGCAATTCATAAATATCTCCAGATTATTATTTTCCCTTATTCTTTCGTGAACACTACCAGTTCGGTTCCCAGTCATCACAGCAGCGTTGTCATAACATTGTTAACGACAATCTATATCATATCTGTAGCTGTTTAAGGAATTCATCAACTAAGCTTCCAGCGACTTTTTAACTCATCTGAATGATATCAATAAAGGACTCTCTAATGAGGACTGATCTCTCAAAATCATCTTCTGATGTGTCTCAATACTTCTGACATCTGCTCATGATGTGCATGTTCAGGAGTAGAGTCAAACATTGAGACCATAGTATTTTGACTCGCGAATGTTTCGCGACAAACTTTGGCGAACATTGGTCACCATCAGATAAATGAACACATTTTGAACATGAGGTGAAAAGTAAGATGTAGAGCCAAGATGATTTTCAGCCTGAGCAAGATGGTTATTCATGATGGGGTCAAATATGGCCAGTAGCTTTATTAATACATGGAAATTATCGGGTTCGGATGTATCGCATGTACTAAGTGACTCTCTGTAACCTCGCAATGCAAGATTCTGAGTGACAAAAAATTTTATGCAGTGAAAGATTCTCTTTAATACATTACTCCACTTTTGTTTTTCTGTCTTGATGTGGGATTGAAGTTCAGCTGTCAATAATCTCTTTAGCTGCTGCAAAATTTCTTTCTATTTCCTTCCACTGGGACTGCCGATTATTCGCATTTTCAGGGGAAGTGAGCCATTTATCTGCTTTCTAGTGGGTAAATCAATTTTCGTGCTCTAATGAAGATAGATTAACTAACTGTGAAAAGATAGACAACAGATCCAAAAGCAGATTTTTTATACGGGGAATAGACTAGCCAAGAACAAGTAACTTTTAGCATCGCGATTTACTAGTTTCTTCTTAAACCAGCTTTTGTTCATACAACGGTTATTTGTAGGTAGGGATAGACCGCCAGTATTTTGAAAATATGCCTGAACACATTTTAATTATTTCTGTTTTCAAACGATCTGACAGAAATGATTTCCTAGTTATCTTATCAAAATATAGAATATTTAGTACCATGCTGCTTAATTACTTCTGAGATGACAGTAATTTGATTTCCTACATCATTCACCGTGGTATAACCTCCACCAACGTTTTCTTCAACTAAAATTCTGTTTTCTACAAATTCTTCAATAGCCTTAGAACTCGTAGAGTCACTGCTCTTAATCTCGTCACACTCAAAATTATCTAAAGTTATATTCTCCTCGTCTTGTGCTGAATTACTGTTGGATACTTTGCATTTTATTGTACTATGTCGAAGTAGGCAATTCCTTAGAATAAGTGAAATTTCCAGTAAAGAATCGTTTCATATTTTATTGATATTATTCAAAAATAAATTATCTTCACGCTCGCTCGCGACGCATGCAATGCAAAATGAAAAACACAAGTGCCGCACGCCAATCATCTCGTCAGTAATTGAGCACCGAGCGTGGTGGTGTAACGGCTAGCGTTCTGGCCTCGCATTCGGGAGGACGGCGCACAGTGTGTTATTTTCTATATCTAGAGGGACAAATGCCAATTTTGACACTAGTCTACACAGGCAAAATATTTATTTATATTTAAAGTAGATAAACTATATTATTAGGAACAAAGGTTTATTTTCCACGAATCTGCGCCTAACAATAGAAAAAATAGTTTGAACAATGGGCTTCCTGTGACCCACCGATGCGACGTCCCGGATGCGAGGCCAGAGCGTTAACCGCTCACTCACCACGCTCGGAACAATTGGATATTGTGGGCCATTTTTCTTAATTGCAGATTAAGGCTTATAGATAAATTATATTTTTTTGTCAATAAAACTGAATTTGTTTGTTTATTCATTTACCTACCTCGTTTCACTTCATCTCACACGAAGAAACTGTGAACTGTTCACTATTAACTTAAAGAGAAGCAATTAAGAAGTAGTGTCCTGATAGCTGTGTGATTGAAGAGTGGTAATGGAATTCAGAACGTCCTACGTTCGAATCTTGGTTGGGATAATATTTTTTGCATGCTTTTTACCGTTTTTGTTTGCAGTTTTTTGCACTACTATGTTTTTATTCGACGAATTCATAATAGTTGCTAAGCGTCATACAAGCGTTTGAAACAAATTGCTACCATACATGAAAACTTTTAATTTTTAAACTTACCAGAGAGAGAATATCATGCAAAAAATACAGGTGCGCGGCGGAGAATAATGGAATTTATTTTAGAAATGACATCACTTGTAGAAATTTCATGCTAATCTTGCAACAGTTCCGGAACGCGTTGTGTCATTTTCGTTGGAATTTTTACCTGACTGATACAACTGCAGGTTACCTTCCTGACAATAACTGGGTCTCTTAGGCGGTATTTACTTTTAATGTGCAAGTAATATTTTTTTTTTAAAAAAAAAAAAAAAAAAAACCTGTTTATGGTGTACAAGTAACGTCTAATTTCCTTTTTGAAATCTTCTTTGGTTGTTTCAAACGGTTATAATTCGCTTGTTATCCAAAAAAAAGTTGTGAAGCCTCCAGGGGAAAAAAAAAAAAAAAAAAAAATTAAATTAATGTTTTGGTGGATTTTCGGGGAAAAATGATTATGCGATGCAACCAACAGCAACTAGTATCCAAAGAAAATGACAAAAGAAAACAAATTGAACATATTCCGAAGCTAGGATCGAACCTTAGGACCCTAACCCTAATTATTCTCGCCTTAAACAACGTATTACATTTAACTCTATGAAATCGCGGTGTAAATGAGCTTCACAGAAAACCGTAGCTAAGTGACTTTGTAGTAATATCAAATTGAAGTTGTTACTTTTTTAAGCTCCACAGAATAAAACGCAGTGGTTGTTTCTATAGCTAGCCCTACAAATAAGGCGTCTACTTTCAATATTTTTGATTTTATATTCAAAACGAACTTTCATTAATAACAAGAAGTAACCAGCAACAAACAATAAAAATAGTTGAAAACTTGGGTAATAGGAAACGCTCTATTCGCAGCGGCAGCGTTTACAGACGTGTGACGTCACGACTGTCGTTGCACGCGCCAGCTAGCGAAGGAGCGTTTTGGCGGGCTTTTAAATTCTTTAAATTTTACGCAAAATAATGCACTGCCGTCAAAAAATCTCTTCACTCGGTGAATAAGGTGTACCAATAAACAATTTAAAACCATTTTCAAGAAGTAGTCAAATACCCAATTATACCTTACTATCGTGTTCTGATTCGCTGTATTCACATACCTTCTCGCGCTTTCGCGAAAACTCTCCAGCCACGCGCGGATATCGCGGTATTATTTGAATATGAATTATTATTTTTAAAGTTCGAAAATTTACGAATTTTGCGCCCCTCTCTCAATGGCGCCCAGGGCATGTGCCCTACCTTCCCCACCCTAGGTACGCCACTGATAAAAATATAGTACATTTCAAAAAGTATATACCGAGCGTGGTGGTGTAACGGATAGCGTTCTGGCCTCGCATTCGGGAGGACGGCGGTTCGAATCCCCGTCCGGGCATCCAGATTTGGGTTTTCCATGGTTTCCCCAAATCACTCCAGGTGAATGCCGGGATGCTTCCTTCAAAAGGCCATGGCCGAATTCCTTCCCATTCCTTGCCCCCATCCTTTCCCGTCTCTAAAGACCACGTTGTTAAAAAGGGACGTTAAACTGTTCAAAAAAAAAAAAATCAAAAAGTATAGTATTTTATGGAAAGAAAAGGACAAAAAAAATAGTTATTTATTTTATAAAAACTTTATTTTTTTATTTCCTCAGCTTTTAACGATTTTTCGTCTACAGTAAAAGTGTCATCGCAGCTACAGATTTGGCGGTTTTTATCCACTCGCGCTTCAGCACTCGCAATAATATTCAGTACCATATTACCGGCTTTTTATTTAAAATCAAAACACTTTATTTAAAAAGAAAGTAGTCAATTGGATTTCGGTGGAAAATGGGTCGAGTTCAACATACATTCAAAACAGTCTCTATTTTATTTCACCTGATACTGTCGCCATATGAACTCTGACAAATAAGATTCCAAATGATGTCTCGCTGTCCCCCCATGTCTCCTGTTCCTCCATTTAGCATTGCCCCACATTCTCTCAACTGTTTGTGTATGAACTCCTGTATCAGGATCAATAAAATAGTATTTATGATTAACTTTAGCATGTAGGAATCCTTCTATTTCTGTTCTATTTGTTTGGTAACCTTTCCAACTGTCAGAATAAATTGTGCTACCATCTGCAATGTTTTCAATAATTTTATCAAGAAGGGTAGAGCCAGTTCTATTAGGAACAGTGACAACAAACGAATCTTTTGTTTCTCTACATATACCACCAAACACCCACTGTTCGGGTAAAACTCGACCACAATTATTTTTACGTTTAGTAAACAAACTTTCATCAATTTCCACAATGCAATCTTTGCTTTATTCTCCATATCCAAGACACACAATTCACGCATGTAAGTGTTCCAATCTATAACAGTTTTATCCGATAAATTAAGTTGCTTTTCACGAAATTTAATCGACGTCAACTCCTCGCACCAGCAGTATATGAATCTCAAAGCTGAACAAAATGAAATTCTGCTTCCCTCAAACCAGTTGTCTTTTCTAAGTCCCACTTGCCGATCACACTGTCTTAAATTACATTTCCAAAAATTACGTTTACCAAAATAAAGTTACATGTCATGGGAATTGGTACATTTCCGTGTTTTTGGTAAATAAATTCGCTCCCGAAAAAATAAAATTCAAACAATAAGGCAACAAGGAATGCAAAAGATAACTGTGTGCGCGTGCGAACAACAACAATGCTCTTTACTGTCCCATCAGCGCAACTTCTGCTGCGGTGGCGTTAATACGTATGTACCCCCATATTTTTTACTGCATTCAATTTTTAAATTAATGTAGATCAAAAGCTCAATTTTTTATAAATGAAATACTTGCTCTACTTCTCTCTTTTCGCCATTTCAAATTCATAATTGAAAATATCTTTTCTTTGAATGCCGGGGCGGGAATAAAGGACAGGACTGAAATAACCTTAAATAAAAATTAAAATATGCTGTAATTTTTGGCCTGTAACTTTTTCGGTAAACTCACTAAAATCTCTTACTTTTAATTAGATTTCCTTTAATATTGTTATTTCAAAGTACACTTCTTCCATTTTCATACTCATTTTTGCTTGTAAATTTAGAATTATTAATATTGTTTCACAGTCATCAAAATAATGAATCGTCATATTTTAAATTTTTGTATTCTGCATAACCAATTGATTTCATAAAAAATCATTTATTAAGATATGCCAGACATTTACAACGAATACAGTGTTGCCAGACACTTGGCTTTGAATATCGGTAGATGGCCACTAAAATATCCGTAGATTGGGTACTAAAATCCGGAGACTCGCTGACTGAAAGACTGAAATAATAATTATCGAATAAAGAGTCAAAATTAAGAATACTTTTTATTTCCAGGTCTTTAAAATTACAAGAATATTATACTACATACACTGTACCTTATCTTGAAATATTATTTAAATTGAGTCTAGACACTTGCTGCTTTCCACAGGACTTGAAAAGTGCAATAGTAGTACCGGTACATAAGGGAAGCGTGAGAAATAGAGTTGAGAATTACAGGCCAATCAGTTTGACATCAGTGGTAGGTAAATTAATGGAAAGATTGACATGCAACCACATCAGAATTTATGTGAGGAACGTAAGTGGTTTTTAAGCAGGCAACATGATTTCAGGCAAGGATATTCATGCGAATCTCAGTTGGTGGGATATATGCAAGATATTTCAGATGAAATGGACAAGGGAGGCCAAATTGATAGTGTAGCACTAGATCTGTCCAAGGCGTTTGACAGAGTAAGCCATAAAATGGTAGTAAATAAGGTAAAAACCATCGGAGTGGATAAGAAAGTCATTTGCTGGTAGACATTTTTTTAAAAGGTAGAAAACAGAAAGTTAGGGTAGGAAATGTAGTATCAAAAGAAGTGGAAGTAAAAATGGGTGTGCCACAAGGTAGCGTATTGGGACCATTGCTATTCATTATTCTAATGAATAATTGTGTTGATTGTTTACTATCTGAAATTAGATTGTTTGCAGATGACATAATGCTGTATAAACGAATCAAAACGATAGAGGATTGTAAACAGTTGCAGGGTGATCTAGAAAGGATATCTAATTGGGTTGGTAAACATGGAATGAAGATAAATGCAAAGAAGAGTCAGCTTATTAGATACACAAATAAAAAACAAAAGGTTAATTATGAATATAAGGTGGGAAAGAATTGATTGCTGAAGACTTGAAATGTAAATATCTTGGAATTACTTTTGATAACAAACTTAACTGGGCAGGACACATAGGACAGGAGGTAGGAAAAGGTTTCAAAATTCTGCACTTGTTGGAGAGAGTGATGAGGGGATGTACGAGAGAAGTCAAGGAATTGGGTTACAAAACTTTGGTCAGACCATTGCTCGAATATGGTAGTGTAGTATATGACCCTCATTTTACGTATCAAATACAGGAGTTGGAGAGGGTACAAAAAAGGGCTGCTAGATTTGTTTCTGGAAATTATCGCAGAATGCAATCAGTGACGGATATGATATAGGAGCTGGAATGGGATTCATTGCAAGACATGAGGAGGGTCATGGGAGTGTACAGGCATATACTGGCGATGAGGCATGGAAAGATATTGCAATAGGTATGAAAAGTAGTGCATGGAAGGGAAAAGATGACCATGACCACAAGCTGGCACTCGATTTCAGGCACAAGGGTGTGGGAAGATTGTCTTTTTTTAGGTAAGGGTGTCAGGGATTGGAATGAGTTACCAAGAGAAATGATGAATAATTTACCGAAAACTTTGAAAGAATTTAAAGATAAAATTTGTAGAGGGCAAATGTAGGTAGGTGCAGGATAGGGGGAAGATGGGTGTGTAGGAAAATTGCCACCGGAGCCTGTGCTCCATTGCAATTAAATTAAATATTCCTGAACATGTTTTATGCAGCGTCACATTTATCTCCACTGTTGCTGACCTACTCTCTCTCACACTCTCTCTCTCTCTCTCTCTCTCTCTCTCTCTCTCTCTCTCTCTCTCTCTCTCATTTTAGCGACCATACGTTTGTTTGTTCGGTTTTTTTTTTTTCATTAAATTTAGTATATCTTTTGTAATAGGAAATGTTAAAAACTGCGACCCCTTTAACTCTCGGATATTGATTAAGCCTTCTCGGAAGCCCTTTGTAAGCCGTGCCAGCGAGCATGTCACCGTGTATAAAGATTGCGTCAGTAGTTTTGTATTGCAGTCTTATAATATCCATAAAATTTGTAACCAAACAAAATATGAGTTTTATTTCAATCGTTGGTTCACACGAGCGGTTGCAAGGAAACGATTCACACTTATTGAAAATTCTGTAATGCAGTAACACTATACGCTCAAAGTTTAAAAATACACCAATATAAGGAAATTTCGACAAAAGATAAAAAGTATCAAAAATCTGTAGATATTTTAACAAAATCCTAACTATGCATAAAAATCTGTAGATCTACGGATAAATCCGTAGAAATGTCAGCGCTGAACGAATAATAGAAAATTATTTCTAATATTATCACTTTTTAACCAAAGAAACACTCCCTTTCATATTGTTCTAGCGCTGATTTTATAGTTGACACAGTATTACACACATCTTTATTACCATCAAGTTGTTTAACAGTTTTGTGAACGTTGAATTAAAAACGGCTCGCGAAATACGAAAGGAATTTAACTTTAGTTTTCCCATAAATTTTATTCATCGTCAAAATATTCCTAAACTAATAAAACCATCGCTCAGTTAAAATTGACGCACTTTCGTCATTTTTCTTAACAAATTTAATTTAATATCAAAAGGAAGGACAACCTCTACATGAAAATAACTAACAAAACAAAAACGAAGCAAAGATAGCCGTACGAGTAATTATTTGTTTGACGTTGCCAATTTCGACATTAATATGACAGTTCGGAACGCAACAAGACAAAGGCGCGTTCGGATACACGTACATCACATCACTCAAAACGTAATTTGTTCAACAGTACACAGTAAGCAGGTGCATAGCTATCGGAGGGCTAGGCGGTACCGAACACCGGGGCCCCTAACCGGAGCCAGCAAACCTCACAAGATTTGGTAGGGCTGAAAAAATGTCACCCATCTGACCTGAGGGACCAAAATAATATTTTTTTTTTTTTTGCTACGGAGCCCTTGTTAACCTAGCTAAGCCACTGGTAGTACGCACAACAGACATACAGTACAACCGCGGACCGCCGATTTGGTGCATATAACTCAATTCTTTGTAAAACAATTGATATTGAAGACGAGAGTGAAATACTTCTGTGGTTGCTATACCGGTGGAACAGCACAAGAAAAAACGACTACATCAGTGCTTCTGAATTCATTTTTCCCTAGTAAAATGAAAAATACGAGAACGCTAGTCATAAAAGATAGGATTGCCATATTCTTTGGAAACGATCAGACACTCAGACTGTATATTACGGTTTTAAAGTATAGATTAAGTTAAAAGTTAAGATAAAGTTTCGGTGCCAGATCAATAGAAAAATATAAAATTTTGAGATCTAAAAAGATGTATTATTAAAATAATATAAAATCAGGAAATAATTTCAAGAAAAGTAAAAAATTAAATTCGAATTTTCGTTGTGTGTGTTTGGACACGAACCTCAACCCACAAGGTTGATGTCAAGAAAGAGCTTCGTACAATCAACTACAGCCGTAACATCTTCTCCTGAAGCACGCCGTCTAGAACTATGGCGAAATTCGTTGCCTGCAGAACAGTGGAGGAACATCAAAGAGGCACCGGCTGTGGGGTGCTGTATGGAAGACTCTAAACAGATTAAGAACTGAAGTGTCCCGATGTAGATATAATATTAAAAAATGGGGTTACACTACTGACAACGATCTATGTGAATGTGGTGAGCTTCAGAACCCACATCTTCTGATATGCAGGAATCTCCCTGAAATCTGCACTATCGACGACCTTTATGGGGCAAACGAGAAGGCCATCAAGATTGCCGAATTCTGGTCACATTCCATTTAATATTAATTAATTAATGTTATTTGGGTTTTTTTTCAACTTATAATGTTATGTCCTGGACACGAGAAATAAGTGTTTTACATTTGAACACTAAAGTGTAATGATACAAAAGGGGAGAAAAATCAATTTCTGATTTATTTTCTTCAGTTGGCTGTGTCGCAGCGCCGCCTCCACGCCGCGAGTTCAAAACAGATGAGGCGGCGCCGCGCGTAAGTCGCGGGGAAAACATGCGCCGCGCGCATCGTCTGTTTTATCCAATTCAATTAAATTGGACCGCAAAACGCCTCGTCAGTTTTAGACCTTATTCTGCTGGGTTCCTCACCATTTAGGAATAGGGGAATGAGGCAGCAGATGAAGCTGCAAAGTTAACCTGCAACATGGTCATAATTTACTTTGCTACAGTCCTAAAGTCAGAATTGTCTTGGTGGCAAGAAAATCTACTTCAGTGTATTTCTCTGCCATCCAGTGGCTGGAAGTTGAGCATAATAAGCTTTGATTGGCCAGTCTGACTGTTCAGCCATGGAGCAGTTCCTTCCAGCAGAATAGAAGGGATGAGGTTATTCTTACTAGCCTCTGCATAGAACACTGTCCTTTAAAAAATTGGTTTTCTCCTGTGATTTGAGGGCCCATCAGAATGTGATATATCATTGACGTGTGCTACATTTTAACTGTTTTCAGATTTAAGGTCTGATGTTAGCCTATCCAATGACCTGTCCCTTATTTCAAATAATGATAGCAGCAACATGTGCAATTGTGTGTTTTTGCCAGACGTGCCGCTAATATTTTTGACAGATTAGCATAGTTTCCGAAATGAATTGGCGGTTCCTTTGAAACCATCAATCAATGTATTGTATTTTTATTGTATTTGACCTCCTTTTATGTTTGGCTGGCCTCTTTACAACCTGTTAGACTTTATCTATTTGAAAAACTTTGTTTATTTTTGCCACTGTACAGCCACATTTTATCATTTTACATTATTGTGGTGTTTGCATGATTGACCGTTTGACATATGGGTATGTAGACAGAAATTTTCTTATTGTTAAGTCATGTGACAACTGTTTGTTAGGGTGCTAATCACTCTGATGTTGACATGCCATCATAAGTCCTAATAATAGCAACAACATGAAATCATGAGGAGGATGTAACTGTGTATTAGTATCAGATTTGTCACCTCCAGAGTATTTAACCTATTCGACAAATCTTTGTCTGTGACATTTGTAACTTGTATTCTGAATGATGAGTCTTAATTTTTATTTGTGAATTTTTTAATTTATGATTCAAAAAATGTCTACCATCCCAGCATTTGCGTAGATCACCCCACCTTTTCGGGGGGGAAAAAAGTTACTTACGACACGCATTTCAGGAAAAAAAGAACATTGACTCCCATTCTTGTAAAATAATGTAATCCATAATGCTCCAACTTCTTTGACTCTTAACCCACATTGTGAAACAGTGATTAGATAGCGCCCCTCTTAGGTGTAGCGGACTGTTTTAGAGACTTAAGCCCGCTGGGAATGCTTCAGGATGGCTAGGTTCTGGCAGTGGTTGTGAGCGTTTACTAGACACTCACTTGGTGACGAATGTGACTGCTCCTCCCGTCTCTGGTACTCCGGGCTTGGCTTTAGGCTAGCTTAACACTCTATTTACTTTGAGCTTAATATCTCGGGCTTGACTTCCAGAAAAGAGGTTAAGTGCATAGACAGTTTATTCTCTCCTTGGTCTGCTGATACAATCATCAAACTTCCACGAGCACGGATCCAAGCACTTTGCCAACATGAAATAGTGGTGGACTTACAATGGTTTCGGCTGGCTGGCTAGCGAGGGCGCGGCTGGTCTTCAACTCCAAAGCGGGCTTCAGTACAGCATAGCGACAGCGTGATTATTAACACTTTCCCCTAGAGCAGTGGTTCCCAATTATTTTTTCCCGAGTACCACTGCAAGAAGGAGCTCAACCGCGCGTACCCCTTACAGCTGAAATGATAAATAAATGAATTCGTTCATCCCAGTAGAGTGCTTCTCACAACCACAGGATTACAATAATATAATTGACACAAACACAGTTTATCTTAAAATATATTTGGGTGATAGTAATGTTTCTTTTGGCTGATAAAAGTGGATTTTTTTCAATTATTTTAGTGATCACCTTAGCCAAGAGACTACCGCGCGTACCCCCTGAAGAAACCTCACGTACCACTAATTGGGAACCACTGCCCTAGAGTCCAGGTGGACCTGCGCTTGTAAGTCACCACTCGCGTAGACTGTCCCCATTCTGTGGGCAATAACCTGGCAGGTTGCATGTTCGATGGCCATTCTAGAAGCTTATCCACGAGCTTGGCTTCCAGAACTTCGCTCGCCGACCTCGATTTCTTGCTGACGCGCTTGCGACGCATTACGCTGGGCGCTTGCTCGTGCCTCGCTGCCTGTGAGTGCTGCCGCTAATTCACCATCTTTACTTATATTTTATTATTCCTTAAAATAATCTAGTTTTATTAAAATGACCTGTTACATTTTTGCCCCATTAATCGAAGACCAGCCTTGTCCTCAAAGCTTCCTAATCTTCCTAAATCGTCGAGGTTAATTATTAACTAGTCGTACTATTAATGATTTGTGCTTGGATCCTTGCATCTGGCTTACAAAGTTGTAGCAACATAATTTTTTCAATCCCAAATGCTTTGTGGTGCGACGTTCAATGCTGTATAGTAACAAAATCAATCTTCGTTAGTTACGATAATTACAGAAGAAAAGACAAGAAAAGAAAAAAATAATCATTTAACAAGAGCAAAGAAAAAAAATGACATAATTGCAGTTATGATTTAATTGTACAGTTTTCAGTAACCTTAGCACTATCCTTGCTAGGAGATGGTAATGTCATTACAATCTGCGCTGCAGTTGAAATTGGTCTTTCAATATCTAAACTTGTTAGTTTTTTACTATATCGTTTGTAAACTAGCAGTATCAAAATGATTACAATAGATAATGATATAATAGTTGTTAAACTCACAGTAATCACCATGGTGTCTCGATTGTAGCTGAACTTGAGTTTCTATGGCTGCTATTAAGGGATTATATTTAATTGAGTCCCTTGCTTGTTGTAAATGTTTGGTTAGTTCTGTGCTCAATATTGATGGATTTGTCTGATTTAGCTCAACTAATTTTGGGCTATGATATATCTCTTTACTGAAGGTAGGGATCTCCTTCAAGTTCGACGCACTTCTTCAGCCTGGGCACCAGTTTTTGTATACCCTACTGGTACACGCTCCGCTCCACCTCCAAAAGCCAATTTCCCACTGTTTCTTTCACTTCCTGATTGTTGGAAAAACGTTTCCGCCCAAAAACTCCTTTAATTTGGTGAAAAATTCATAGTCCGAGGGTGCGAGGTCCGGGGAATAGGGTGGGTGGGTCACAACATGCCATCCAAAGGATATACAAGGAGGTCCTGGGTGACACGAGCCGTGTGGGGTGTTGGATTGTCGTGAAGGAGGGACACCGCGAATCAACATTCCTCTACTTTTGTCTTTAATCTTCCTTTTTAATATTTTTAAGGTCTCAAAATAAACGACAGCATTTATTGTGCTCCCTTTGTCCATGAAATCCACTAACAAAACACCTTTTCTGTCCCCCCCCCCCCCAAAAAAAACAAAAAAAAAAACAGATGACATAATCTTTCGCTCTGACAACGTTCTTTGAACTTTTTGGCCCTTGGGTAATGGGGACTGCCTTTGGTCTCAGGAGTATAGTGACATACCCAAGTTTCATCACCAGTGACAATTGAGTCAAGAAATGCCTCGCCATCCGTTTTATAACGTTCAAGAAACTCGCGTGCGACCAAAACGCGATTTTTGGCGATGCTCCGGAGTCAACCACTTAGGCACCCTTCTTGCACTTAGTTTCTTGTAACAAAGCTTTTCTGAGACAATTTCAGCCATGAGACTACGAAATAAGTGTGGGAACATTTCATGAAGGCTTCTAGAAAACCTTGTGGGTGCTCAGGCTGATTTGATGACTGATTAAAAAAACCCGGCAAAGAGTGTGATCTATTGTCGTCGAGATATTCACTGGCTTGTTGCTGATTGGCAGGGTATAACATACGCTACTTTTTATCCAGAATATATTTAGAGTTTTATGCAAATTAAATAAAACCATAAAAATTCTTGACAGACATGAACTAAGTCGCAGGCACCAAACAGCCTTATATAATAGCGAAAATCGCATCTCAGTCCATCCAGTAGATATCAAGTTATAAACTAACAGACATACTAGGGAAGAAAAATTTTTCATTTTCTAAAATCTGCCCCGGGCCAAAAAACACACTAAATTTCATTAAAATGGGTTCGGCCTTTTTAACGTGATTGAATTACGAAATTACAGATTTTCTAATTTTTCCGGTCGAAGCTTCGGCTACGGATTCGGCCAAAATTAGCACCTTCGGCCACACATTTGGCTTCGGCCAAAATCTGCAGAAGATAAGGCCGAAGCCGAACTTTTGTATCCAGCTGCCGAAAATGAACGAAGTATGTATTACAAATGACGCCAGCGCAGCGAGCCCGCAGGCTACTTTATTAATTATTTATTATCGGACCTCTTAGTCGAAGATTGACTTGCATTCTTTTCATCATTATCACCTGTTGACGGGGTCGGGGGGAGACAGTCACAAAGAAATAAAGTATGTGGATAATTATGAATCTCACAAAATTAAATTTGTATTCTGATCATTCACATTCATACATAGGTCTATAATGGAAATAGGAACACGATTGGGCAAGTCCATACACTTCTCCTGATATTTAACACATGAAAATCAAACACTTTCCCTTAATAGTTTTATGTTTTCTTACACCATAACTTGTAGCGAGAGGGAGCCTTCAGTACACAGAGAGAGAGAGAGAGAGAGAGAGAGAGTCATCACTTCACTTCGATCACATCGCAAACTGAGCACAGACTGAACAACATATCTAGCAGAACTGACCAAGACTGAGGGCCTCTGGTCCCATTGTGAGGCCTTATATAATATCCACATAACGGTATTCGGGTGGGCTGATCTTTTTGTGAGGGGAGTACTGCCAACATTGGATTCTTACTTCCCCGTTGGTGGGAGGACCACCTCTGCCAAATGGGAGGAAACACAGAGTTCCACCGATGTTACCCCACCGGAGAGGTAACTTTTGTGTTTGTGGGGTGGCTACAATACCATCCTATCCCCACCAAACTCTGGGCGGAAGCAAGGTGTCCGAACTTCTCCAGCATGGCTTAGCCGCCATGACGGTATCTGTAGCCACTTGAAAATCTTAGAATTAAAAAAAATCTTTCCGCCTCACTCTCGCTAACTAATTGGAATTACTTAATCCTATCCTTATCCTAATTAATAATACTTCTTAATGTTCCTAATTATGGCTTCAAAAAATGTCTTGTTACATCACAAATTACCCCCCCCCCCCTCCCGATTAAAGGTGCCTTACTTCGATCAGAATTCAGGCACCATTTGTCCACACAACACACAATGGCGTGGCACCCTCTTCTTTATGTTGCTGGGTCCAGCTGAAAAGTGGATGGGCCGTCGTGTTTGTAAACAGACCTACCGCCGATGAGCGGTGAGGGGTTCGGGGAAGTCGGGCGGTGACGTCCATTACTATCTGCGCCCGTCTTCACAGCTAATCACCAGCGTAACTGTTTCTCTGTGAACACAACACACTTCTGTATGTAGTCTCCATTTTTTTTTTTTTTTTTTTTTTTTTTTTTTTTTGCTGTCGTCAGTCTTTAGACTGGTTTGATGCAATCCTCCATCCCTTCCTATCTTGTGCTAACCTTTTCGTTTCTACATACCCCTTACAACCCACGTCCTCAATTATCTGCTTCATATATTCTAATCTCTGTCTACCTCTACAGTTCTTACCTTCGACTGTTCCCTCTACTAACAAATTAACCAATCCAGCATGTCTCAAAATATGACCTAAAAGCCTGTCTCTTCTTCCTGTAAGCTTCTTCCATAAACTTCTTTTCTCACCCATCATTTCCAAAACTCGTTCATTTCTTACTTTGTCTGTCCACCTAATTTTTAGCATTCTTCTGTAGCACCACATTTCAAATGCTTCAAGTTTCTTTCTTTCCGGTATTCCTAAAGTCCATGTTTCGCTACCGTAAAGTGCTGTGCTCCACACATAAAGTTTTAAAAAGTTCTTTCTAACTCCTAGATCAATATTTGAAACTAAAAGGTTTCTCTTTTTCATGAAGGCTCTTTTTGCAAGCGCTATTCTGCTTTTAACATCATTCCTGCTTCGGCCATCGGTTGTAATTTTGCTTCCCAAGTAACAGAACTCACTCACTTCTCCTATAGCATCCGATCCTATTTTTATATTTAATCTGCTACTATTGGTATCATTTCTGCTACATTTCATCACTTTTGTCTTAATTTGATTTATATTCAGTCCAAAATCTTCCTTCAATATTTTGTTCATGCCATTCAATAACTTCTCAATATCCTCAGCCCTCTCTGCTAACAAGACAATGTCATCAGCAAATCGTAGCATACAGATTTTTTCTCCCTGAAAACTTATGCCGCATGGAAATTTTTCTTTGACTTTCTTCATTGCTTCTTCTACATACAAGTTGAATATTAACGGGGATAGACTACAACCTTGTCTCACACCCTTTTTAACTGATGCATGTCTCTCGTGATTCTCTACTTTTATTACAGCCACTTGATTCTTATATAGTTTATAGAGTATTCTTCTATCTCGATACTTTAGACCTGACTTCTTTAAAATTTTGAACATCTTGTCCCACCTAACATTATCAAAAGCTTTTTCTAAATCAACAAATGCCATAAAAGTATCTTTGTTTTTCTTGATCCGCCCTTCAAGTATTAATCTTAAAGACAGAATTGCTTCCCTTGTACCCCGATTTTTCCTAAACCCAAACTGATCTTCACCTACTATCTCTTCTACTACCCTTTCCATCCTTCTGTATATTATTCTAGTCAGTAATTTTGAAGCATGTGATGTTAGACTAATGGTGCGATAATTCTCACATTTGTCGGCTTGTGCTTTCTTTGGAAGTGTGAAGATGATATTTTTATTGAAATCAGTTGGAATTTCTCCTGTTTCATAACTTTTTGATATCAGCTTGAATAGTCTTTCGATTCCTTCCTCTCCCAGAGATTTAAGAAGTTCTGCAGGGATCTCATCAAATCCAACTGCCTTATTTGCTTTCAAGTCATTCAGAGCTTTATTAAATTCTGTTCTCAAAACAGGATCTCCTAAGTCATCAATGTCGACATCGCCTTCCTTTTCCAATACACTATTGTTCAAGTCGTCCCCATCATACAGTTTCTCAATGTATTCCTTCCATCGGTTAGCTCTATCTTCTGAGCTTAAAAGAGGTTTCCCATCGGCAGCTTTAATGTTCATACCTCTTTTCTTCATTTCTCCAAAATTCTGTTTGATCTTCTATATACAACATCTAATTTTCCTAAGACCATTTCCTTTTCTACTTCTTCACATTTTTCTTGTAGCCATTTTTCTTTTGCTATTTTGCATTTCCTATTTATTTGATTTCTAAATTGCCTGTACTGCTCTTTTCCTGCTTCATCCTGAGCATTTTTGTACCTTCTCCTCTGATCCATCAGCTCCAAAATTTCTTCTGTGATCCAAGGTTTTCGGGCAGCTTGTTCCCTAAAGCCTAATGTTTCTTTGCCAGCTTTCATTATTTCGGTCTTTAATGCATTCCATTCGTCCTCGGTTGAGCTCCTTTCAAAGTTACCTCTTAGACCTAAGTCTGCCATTTCTGCAAATTTTTCTCTTGTGCTAGATTGTTTCAGCTTATTCACCGCCAATCTGTTCTGCTTATGCTGCTTCCTTATTCGCTTGAATTTCAGCCTGCACTTCATTACTATCAAATTATGGTCCGAGTCTATGTCTGCTCCTGGGTACGCTTTACAGTCTAGAACCTGATTCCTGAATCTCTGTTTGACCATGATATAATCTAGCTGATATCTGCCTGTATCCCCCGGACGTTTCCAGGTGTATATTCTTCTTGCATGGTTCTTAAACAGTGTGTTCGCCACTACTAGCTTATATCTTTCACAAAATTCTAGCAACCTGCTTCCTCGCTCATTTCTTTCTCCTAGACCAAAACTTCCTACAGTATTCCCCTCTTTTCCTTCTCCCACTATTGCATTCCAATCACCCATGATTATTAGATTTTCCTCCCCTTTCACATATTGGATTAATTCTTCAATTTCAGCGTATATTTTTTCTATTTCTTCGTCATCTTCCTGTGACGTTGGCATATATACTTGTACTAATGTGGTTGGGACTGGCTTAGTTTCTAACCTCATCAAAATAATCCTGTCACTAAACTGTTCATAATAACTCACCCGTTTCCCTACTTTCTTGTTCATTACAAATCCTACAC
>CM061920.1:151481575-151533912 GCA_031002005.1 Vandiemenella viatica
TAATAATACTTCATAATGTTCCTAATTATAGCCTCAAAAAATGTCTTGTTACATCACATGTTACTAGCAAACAATTGTTCAGTTCTGCCGGTGACGACAGAAGAGAAATAGGAATAAACTTAAAGTTTTTGCTTATAGCTTCAGGCTGTTTGACTTTAACTGTTCAATATTATTTTATTTAACTGTCAACCTACTTTTTGTTTTGATTACATTTAGTATATTTTTAATTAATCTAGGTATGCCTAAAACTCCTTTAAAAACATCATTATTGATTTGGTTTTAAATGATAATTAAATATATGAGACTAATTTAGACAGCAAGATGTATTATTTTAAGAACTAGAATAATTAAAGTCTTTGTAGCAGATCAGACTGAGGATATTGGGAAGTTACAGAACGTCATAAACAAAATAATGAAAGAATATGTTGGACTAAATATAAATCACAGCAAGACAAAAGTGATGAAATGTAACAGAAACGATAGCAATAGTAGTAGATTAGGATCGGATCCGACAGAAGAAGTTAGTAAAATCTGCTACTTGGGACGCAAAATAACTGATGGTCGAAGCGGGAATGATGTTAAAAGCAGAATAGCAATAGCAAGCTTAGCTTTTTTTTTTTTTTTTTTTTTAGCTTTACACCTCGTCGACGGCTAAGGTCATGAGAGGTGGGATGGGACTGGGACTGGGGACAAGGAACGGGAAGGAATACGGTCTTGGCCTTTTTGAAGGAAGAATCCCGGCATTCGCCTGGAGTGATTTGGGGAAACCATTGAAAACCCAAATCTGGATACCCGGACGGGGATTCGAACCCGCGTCCTCCCGAATGTGAGGCTAGAACGTTATCCGTTTACCCACCATGCTCATTATTGGAAAGGAAAAAAAAAAAAAGACTTTGTGAAACAGAGAAATCTAATAGTTTCAAATGTTGATCTAGAACTTAGAAACAACTTTTTAGAACTCTATGTGAGGAGCATAGCACTTTATGGTAGCGAAATACGAAGTTTTGGAATACCAGAAAGAAGGAAAATGTGGTGCTATAGAAGTATGCTGAAAATTAGATGGACAGATAAAGTTCGAAATGAGCGAGTTTCGGAAGTGATGGGTGCGAAAAGAAGTTTGTGGAAGATGCTTACAGAAATAAAAAACAGGATAGTAGGTCATATTTTGAAACATACAGGATTCGTTAATTTTTTAGTGGAGTGAACAGTCGAAGGTAAGAACTGTAGACGAAAACAGAGATTAAAGGGGTGTTAGGGGTGTGTTAAGATGAAGAAAGTAGCGCAAGATTGGGAAGGGTTGATGATTACTTCAAACCAATCGAATGACTGATGTCAGCAAAAATAAAAAAAAATAAAAACTTGTTAGGTAAGAAGATTGAAACCTGCTTTTATAGTTACCAAAAAAGGTAGAATTACTATGTTTTTAAGCTAACGAAAGACAAAAATAATGTGTGTTTCACAGGCCAATGCTAAGGTCTAAATGATTAATTAATAATTTAATGACCAAAACAAATTATTCGAATTTAATTAGGGCTATTACTGATGGAAGATTTTTTACGGCGTTGTATATAAACTAGATAAAAGCAAGGCTTTATGATGGCTCGCGAAGTTTTGTTATAAGAAATAGTATATACAACTAAATATATTAATATAAAATCATGTGAATTTTAATATTTAAACTTTACGAACTGTCATCAAAAACCGTGGTTTTAGTTTGTTGATAAAAATAATTAGGCGCATTTGTAATAAGACACAATCTTTAAATATTTTTAAAAAAATCATTTTATCTAATTTGGTTTTAATCAGATAGAAAATTTCTCATTCGAGTTTTCTACATTTTAACATACTTGAATTTTTAATATTACTAATTCTGTCACAAGAAAACCTATTTAATGCTAGACTTTCTAAAGTTTACTCTTGATCATGTGACATGCGTATCGGACGTGCAGTCCTTACCAGAACTTTCGGCGTGAACGTCTGCAATCAACAGTGTGCTCAGAGTAACGACCGAGCAGCACGCCGTTTGTGCGACAACCGCAGCTGCCGCACGGCAACTTCCAACGTGACCAAAGGTGATCGCCCCCGCACATACGGCACGCCCGCGTGACAAAACTCTATATTAAGGCCGGAAAATGGTGCCCTGTTGACATCGCACGGAACCTGTGCCAGTCGCCGGAAGCCCGGGACGAGACTTCGATACTTGCCGCCAGCCAGCCTCTATGCTTCCAGCTAACATCTTCAGCGCAACCACTTGTATGTTAATGTTCAAGTACTAGTCGTGGACTCTTGCCAGAGGCACCTACTCCATTGTAACTTGTCACTGGAATAAACCAACGTGTCCACTCAACGCGCCTTATCATTTTAACGATAGAACTACTTCTTCTCTTGGTACTTGGTGAAAGAGAAATTAGTAAAGCACTCTAAGCTAACCAGAATAACGGCATCTGAAGAGAACGAGCCGAGATCCTGGACGACGAGAAATTCCTGGCAACTAAGTAATCTTTAAAATACCTCCGGCCTCCGCACTGCCTCACCCGACGGACGAATCAGTCAGGCTCAAGCCGTACTCCTGATTATCTCTCAATTGCTAAAGTGGGACGTCACAAAAGCTAATTGTAATGGAAATGGTTTTCTTTAAGAAGTGACATTCCCTCTCTCACAAAACTTAGTTTTGGGTGGAATTCCAACACACACACAATTGTGATAAGTAAAATGAAAATAATTTTCAAAACGAACCATTATCATTTGTGGCATTTGGTCAGGCAGACTTAGATTTTCTTCATAAATAAAATTCTGAACATAACCTAAACCTCCACTCACTAATCCTTTTTCGACCCCTAAATTAGAGCGTAACAAAACTTTAGATCCAATAGACAGAGTTATAAATGGTTCCAGTCCACCTAATAATTCAGCACTTGCTGATTTTGCTGCAGAACAATTATGAACTGCTGGAATATAAGCAACAGATTGACGCAATTCTTTTAATTTTTGATGATTAAATTCTTTTAGGTCTTTATTTGATGCAAAAAGTCTGATAGCATCGTTGAAAAACTTAAGTTCTTGTAATGCAAATGTTTGTAGACTATGTGTCATTAATTTTTTTACAGTCGTCAATTTTATTCTCGACATTCCCAATAGGACCAAGTATACATCGAAATATTTGTTGAGATTCATTTTGTCGGAATAATACTAATAAAAAAAAAACAATATTTTTGAATACTTGATTTGAATAACAATTTCATTCCTAAGAGGAATTCATTTCGTTTTATTTTATCACTGTAAAGTGGTATGTCACTAACAGTCGGTAACTGTTTGATATCCCCCAAAAATACATAACCAGTCCACCAAATGAATCATCGTGTCTTGAAGGAATAGCTCTTTATAATCGTAAATAAATTTTCCTCAGACGACTGCATCCAATCATACTAATTTCATCTATGAACAGTAATTTACACTAATAAATTTCCTCTAGAAGCAAGTAAATACTTTATTTACTCCTATTAAAAGTTTGGACTGTATTGTAGAACCATTTATGTATATTGGCAGCAGCAGCCCTAGTTGGTGCAAATAATAGAGAAGAACAAGGTCCTATTGTTTGATTCGAATCGAATAATAAAGTAATTAATTAATGTATGTACTTTTTCCAGATCCAGCTTTCCCTTAAACAACAAGTCTTTTAATTGGAAGTTCTTCTTCATAACCTTGTAGATAATTAAGTTGTTTATCCAAACATATTTATCAGTTCTTGTTGGTCATTAGAAAAGAAAATATCCGTTGGAAGGTTATATTGAGTATAAACATTTCTCTGATTTTCTGCTAATTTTTCATTTTCAATAAATGTTCTAATATATTCAATACTTGTCCATTTGAAATAGTATGCCAATTATATTTGATACCGATTTCTCTTCTAGACACACTTCTGACTGATTATTGTTTGGTCCAGCGGCTACATTCATCTAGCCGTATGGTTGATTTACTTCTATTTGGTCTATTTCTTCAAAATATAATCTAAATCATTATTCAAAACATCTTCATTTGTAAAATGCTGCTAATATATAATATTCCAGGTGCTAGTTTGTAGATTTAGATCATTTAACTGTCGCCAAGGAACATGTAACAAAACTTGTTGCTCGTAAAACACCAGAATTATATTTAAATTTAGGTATAACTCTAAGAATAAAGGGTACTTTTTTAGTAAAATAATTTGCACTTTTTTAATACATTTTTGTAAAAAAATTCATGTAAAGACATATTTTAAAATTCCATTGGTCGTTGCTGAAATTTATTCTAAGAAGTGGAGATAGAAATGCTTCTATCTTCTTTGTTCATATCAACGTGCTCCCATACATTGTCTGATAAATTAATTGTTACAAATAATAATACTGTATGTGGCTGTGGAAGGACATCCTTTACAAAATGTTTCTGGTGTGCACGTAATTTTTGTTTCAAATATCTTTACGGTTTACATCATCCACAGGAAAGTAAATAATTTGGAGAAATTGTTTCATAACAAATTTATAATGCTACAAGATCGAATAACAAAAAAAAAAAAAAATTACAAACAGAAAAAGAAAATATTTCGCGGTTCGTGGGATCGAACTTAGGTCCCGCCGTTCATGGAGACACCACCTTAACACACACAACTAAACCAATGTTATTACCAAATGGTCTTCCGTACACATATAAGTCATTCAGACAGATTTTTATTATACTTTTTAATTCCCGATTTCTCTTAAACAGAGGCCCATCAGGCAGAACTGCTTTAGGGCAAAAAACCAGAGGTTACGTACTATTTACCAGACTTGTTCGTTCTACGACAGAGATTTCTACACTGAAGACCTATCCTAGTCAGCATGAAGGAATAAAAATAATACAAATTATTGCTTTTTTTTTTTTTTTTTTTTGCAAAAATAATGATTGATGGCACATCTAGAATTGACTTTGAATTAGTATGCTCAGTTTCAAATTTACATGTGCAGCAGTTTTTTTCAAAAAGTGTACCCCAAAAGTGTACAAGTCGTATCCTAATGTAAGGCCTCACTTCGCTCGCGCTAATAAACTCTTCTCGTGCTTCCAGCTGCGTTATGAAGTCATACGTAACGCGGCTGGAAGACCGAGAAGAGTTTATTTATAGGGCTACTACAGTTAAATTTTTTGTTTCTCTTTATTACAACTAAATAAATATATTAGCATTTAATTTTGCTAAATTGCATTGCTCAGAACCCAGTTGTTGTATTATGTTCTATTTTATTCTAATGAATAAATATGAAAAAACTGTATTTGAACCTTCGGCTTTGGCTACTGCCGAAGGTTATGACTAGAGCCGAGCAATCATCATCTTTGGCCAAAAGATGACCTTCGATCGGACACTAGTAATAGGTTGATAACCAGAGTCCGAGCAAAGCTTTGGCTTCGTACACCTTCGGTCGCACATTCGGCTGCGTCCAAAACAAGGAGGAAGGAATATATGGAGACGACGCAAGGGACCTTCACCACGCACTGGAGTGAAACCGGGTAGAGAGAAGTGGGGTGAGGAAGCCGCCATATTACTTGGCTGTAGAAACACGGGGAAAAGGCATAAAATTCTCAAGGGAATCATAAGACAACCGTGGTACCTCAATTTGATGATGGATTATTATGTAACTCGACGAGACAGATCAAAAATGAAGAATAAAATTATTTGATATCGTGCTTAGTCCTTGAGATATACTCTCCAGGGAGAGGAGTTTCGGGTTGCAATTCAGAAGAAAAATTTCCCTAAGGTCAAACTTGATGATAGATTCTAATAAAACACAAGATAACTCGAAAAGACCTCATAGCTACTGAGCTTACTCAAAAGATACTGTACTGTTAGTGGCCTATGTAACTTTCCTAGCAACATCAGTTGATTTATCTTCTTACCATACATCAAAAGTCATAAGTTTAGATGGAAGTAGCTTGCATCGCGATATACATTGTGTCACTAACATAGTGCTCATGAAATTGGTAATAACTAATAATAAATAAATTGTTTGTACCCTTCTGGTACACGCCGCATTTCAACTTACTCACATTTCCATTAATATTGCCGCTACAAAATCAAATTATGTGGAAGAACTAAACACATGAAATCAACGCGAACTACATTTCGGGTAACAACAACGTTTGCTTCATCAAGTTTAGTAGTTCACACAGCACAAATTATCACAATTAATTTCATCGTACACTTTCAGGGTAAACTGAAACTGGACTCAAGTATGCACATTCACTGTATCGCGATGTAAACTTGACCCGCTCAAATTAGACTTTCAATACTTGTTTACAATAAAGCTAGCCTTTTAGGTGCAAAGTAGTAACATATGCTGATTGTCTACACTACACCAACAAACATTTGAGAACGATATCATCCTATTGAGAGCAATGAATAAATTTATAGCAATAGACTCTAATATTGCAGTTATCTATCAAACACTTCAAGAACAATAATTACAATGTGATTTAGTTACGAAACGTTATTCCAGGTTGTTTCCTTTCTTGTGTGCAACCGTATGCAACAGAACTTGGCATTATAAAAACTTTGAAATATTAGAAAATGAAATGTTCACAGCAGCAAATGTTCACAGTGCAAACAGCTCAATGTTTTGGGGTGATTCCTATGGCCGCTGCGCATGCGTAGTAGGAGACGAGTTTTTATATGAGGTTTCACCGATTTGGCGTTATTTCGTCTCCTTATATTCCTTCCTCCATGGTCCAAAATCAGTCGAAGATTTGGCCGAAGTTTTGTATCCAGCTGCCGAAAATGAACGAAATATTACGAATGAAGCCAGCGCAGCGCGCCCCCAGGTCGTGTGCGGGGAATTCAGGTGCAGTGGGGATACGAGATACCAGCGAACAGCACAAAACAAAAATTAAAATATGCATATGACTATTCATAGTAATGCTTCAAATATGAATACTACATTGCGCTGTGGAAACAACGTTTCTGTTGGTTCTGGAGCTATCACTACAGTTCCAGATTCACGATGTAATTTTTAACCGACTTCAAAAAAAGGAGGAGGTTCTCAATTCGTCTGTTTTTTTTTTTTTTTTTTTTTTTTTTTTTTTTTTTTTTTTTTTTTTGTGTATGTTCAGCTATATCTTCGCCAATTTTGAACCGATTTAAATGAATTTTTTTTAGTGGAATAGGGTATACCTCCAAAGTGGTTCCATATGAATTTCATTGAGAAACCACCCCTTCTACCCCCTAATTTTTATAAAAATCCACATTTTTTATTCGATCTCGATGAAACTTTGGACATATATAGCCAAAAACAAAGAAAAAAATACTGTCAACTTTTGGTTTAAAAAACTGAACCCCTCTCCCCCTATCCACCCCCTTAATTTTTGCCAATTTTCTTTATTCAAAGCTACAGTCAACACCATTTAACATGATCTCCATTAAATTTGGCATATACATGTAATTTTTCATGGAGAAGGTTTCTGACCAAAAATAAATAAATAAATAAATGAACCACCCAATATCTCCCTTTACATTCCTTATTTTTATAGAAATCTACATTTCTTATCTGATTTTTATTGAACTTTGCCCATTTATACTTTAAAACAAAGAGAAAAATCCTGTTACCAGTTTGGTTTGCCAATGGTCAACCCCTTTCCCTCCTTAAACCCCATTAACTTTTGTCAATGTTCTTCACAAAAAAGCTACAGTCGCGATCGTTTGACCGATTACCATGAAAGTTGGTGTTTATATGTATTTTTTCACGAAGAAGGTGTCTGACCAAAAGATCTCCTCATTAAACCGCCACAGTTTTTATCCGGTTTAGACAGAACTTAGCTAATTTTTACTATAAAATAAAGAGAAAAATAATGCCAACTCTTGGTTTGCAAAAACTGAACCACTCTCCCCGTTTAAACCCCCTTGATTTTTGTCAATTTCTTTTTAGAAAGCTACTGTCGACTCCATTTGACTGATCTTTATGAAAGTTGGCGCATATATATGTAATATTTATGGATAAGATTTCTGACAAAAAAATAAAAAAAAACTATCCTAGCTCCCCTTCCCTTAATATTTGTACAACACCGAAATTTTAATCCGATTCGGTGAACTTCGCATGCGTATACTTTAATACAAATAGAAAAATACTGTCCACATAACTTTCACAAAAACGCAAACCCTATCCCCCTTTCTACCCCTTTAATAACTGTCAATGTTCTTTATACAAAGCTAGCGTTTCCTTCTGATTTTGAAGGAAGTATGCACATGTATACTGCAAAGCAAACAGAAAAATAGTCTATATTTGATTTCGAGAGTCCAAACTACGCTCCTTCCTTTTCATCCTTTAATCTACAGTTTCTATCCGATTCTGGAGGAAATTTGCACACATATACTTTAAAACATACAGAACAATTGTGTTTAAACTAGGTTGCAGAAGCCCAACCCCTCTTCCTTTCTACCCACACCGCTCCTAATTTCGAGTGTTCTTTATAGATACCCATAGTTTTATCAGATTTCCATGGAACACTGCACATGTATATTTAAAAACAAAGAGAAACATAGTGTCTACATTCTGTTTACAAAACCCTACCACTCACTCCCTTACCCCATTTATTTCTTGCAAATGTTCTTTACACAAAACTACAGTTTTTATCTGGTTTCGATGGAAATTTGCACAATCATACTTCAGTAGCGTTTGAACAGTCGCCGAGTGCAGCAGCGTATTTTGTTGTTATATTTTATGTGTAGTGGTTTGGTGATTTGATTAGTGTAATATCTAAGTGTTTACATTTTGTAGACAGTGGTCGTCAGCGACAATATAATAGTGCTCGTTAGTAGCGTTTGAACAGTCGCCGAGTGCAGTAGCGTATTTTTTTGTTATATTTTATCTGTAGAGGTGTGGGGATTTGATTAGTGTAACCTCTGAGTGTATACATTTAGTAGACAGTGGTCGTTAGTAGCGTTTGAACAGTCGCCGAGTGCAGTAGCGTATTTTCTTGTTATATCATCTGTAGTGGTGTGTAGATTAGGTTAGCGCAATATCCGAGGGTTTATATTTTGTAGGTAGTACAGGTTATTTCGAGTTTCTGTTCCTTTTCTCTGTTCTCTTCTTTTTTTTTCGCGTTTTTCAAAAGCAGTTTGTCTAGGGACTGTGATTGCTATGTGCAGACGCGAGCTGAGGTGGCTGATCTGCGCGCACAGCTTGCAGCTGTGTTAGCGAAAGTTACACAGTTGGAAGCTGCCTTAAAAGGCTGCAGCACATGTGATGTTGGGGAAACTGATGTAGCCATGCCTATCACAGATTCTCCCATATCGACCGCCGTACCTGCAACCCAGGCTGAAGTGTTGGATGCTGCGCCGCGGTCGCCTGTCGGTGACTGGCGTATGGCTTCTAGACTTCGAAGCCGCACACGGGGGCAGTCGAACAGGCTTAAAGGCCAAGACGCTGAACTTGCTCGTCTGTCCAACCGGTTTGATGTATTGTCGGAGCCTGACTCAGTCCCACAATTGTCATCCTGCGAGTTGACGGCCCCCCCAGCCTGGCAGGTCTGAGAAAACACAGAAGAGCATTCTGGTAGTTGGGAGCTCTAATGTTAGGCGGTTATTAGAGCCCCTTAGGGAAATGGCGGATCACTCGGGGAAGAAATCCAACGTCCATTCAGTGTGTATTCCGGGTGGCCTGATCCGCGATGTGGAACAGGACATCCCGGATGCCATAGAAATGACGATGTGTAGCCAACTACTGATTGTGGCTCATGTCGGCACCAATGATGCTTGTCGCCTTGGGTCGGAGGTTATCCTCTCTTCCTTCCGGCGGCTGGCTGCAAGGGTGAACTCTGTGGCCAGTGGCCGCAAGATATCGGCAGAGCTAACCATCTGTAGCATCGTAGACAGAGTTGATTGTGGACCACTGGTTCAGAGCCGTATTGAGGGGCTGAACCAGAGACTACGACGTTTCTGTGATGATATTGGCTACAGATTTCTTGATCTTCGCCAAAGGGTCGAGTCTTGTAGGGTTCCCCTTAATAGGTCAGGTGTGCACTACACATGTGAATCGGCTACACGGGTGGCAGGGGCCGTGTGGAATGCACTGGGTGGTTTTTTAAACTGAGGGAGGAAGATCCGAGACACGAATTACAGTTACGGGCAACCCAATCAGATGCAACACCAGAATGTAGGAACCACGTAAAAGAATCTCGACAGTTAAAAGTTCTCGTAATTAACTGTAGAAGCGTTTGTAACAAACAACCGGAACTTGAAAGCGTTATTTGTAATACAGAAACAGATATCGTTATCGTTATCGGTACAGAAAATTGGCTGAAACCGGAAATAAGTTCCGCCGAAACTTTTAAAAATAGCATGAACGTTTTTCGTAAAGACAGATTACATTCTCATGGAGGTGGGGTATTTATAGCTGTGAGTAAATTTCTTCCATGTAATGAAATAGACGTCGATATGATCTGTGAAATCATATGGATTAAACTCAACGTTGCTGGGTCAAAACTCATCATAGGCGCCTTAAACCGTCCACCCGATTCCGACATAGCTATCGCCGAGGAGTTAAGAATTAATGTAAATAATATAGCTAGCAGTTTTAAGGATCATGCTATGATTCTAGGAGGCGACTACAATCTGCCTTATATTGACTGGCGTAATTACGTTCACATCACGGGTAGCAGGGATAAGGTAGCTTCTGAGTTAATTCTAGATTTCTTGTCAGATAATCATCTCGAGCAGCTAGTTAATGAACCTACGCGGCGTCATAACGGTAACGAAAACATTTTAGATTTGCTGGTTATCAACAGGCCAGAATTATTCACCAACATTTCAACGACCACAGGAATAAGCGATCACAAAGCGGTAATTGCGACTATCAAATTAAAGACAAAGCGAAAAAGGGGGTAATGACGGATTGTACACAGATTCAAAAAGACCTCAAAGGAGTGTTTTAGAACCTACATGAGGAATAATTACCATAACTTCAAGTTAACAACGGACACCGTTGGAGAGATGTGGCATCGATTTATATGTATAGTCAGGGAAGGAATGGAAATACATATACCGAAGCGAACAATAAAGGGGGAGAATGTTACACTGTGATACACATGCGAAGTCAAAAGTTTACTCAAAAAGCAAAGGAGGATACATGCACGCTTAAGACGGAAGGGGTGTCGTAGCGATTTAGAAACATTAGCTGAGTTAAGAGTACGTGTTAAGAATGTGATGCGTGAGGCCTTCAACCATTTTCATTCCAACTCTATCTCTAAGAGTCTCACAAAATACATAAAGAAATTTTGGTCGTATGTACGAAAAGTTAATTTTACCAACAGCAATATTCCAGCACTAATTCGTGAAGGTTCCGAGGTTAATGAAAGTCGCGATAAATCTAACGTACTAAATACTGTATTCAAAAATTCATTTACAAATGAAAATACGGATAGTAATTCCCATTTTCCCACGCCGTGGCGAGTCGGTCGTGGAATAATTACGAATAGACACTGCAGGTATCATTGAGCAATTAGAGCTCCTGAAGTGGGGGAAAGCACCGGGCCCGGATGGAATTCCAGTAAGAGTATTTGCAGAGTATGCGGCAGAAATCGGACCATTTCTGTCTGATATATTCAGTAAATCATTAGAAGAGCTAAAAGTACCATCAGACCGGAAAATCGCACAAGTAACTCCAATTTTCATGAAAGGTGATTGAAGTGATCCTGGAAACTATCGTCCCCAGTGTTGCCACCTGATGAAAACAAAAATCGCTAGACATGGTCTCAAAACTCACTAGATTGCGGGATATTTAGAACTAAAAGAATCGCTAAATAAAATAAAGGAAAATGGCAAAGTAAGTAGTATAAAAATATTTTAATAATTAGTATTTTAATTAAATTAAACATAACATTGTATTAAAAATTAACATCAAATATCTTTAATCAGTATTTCTTCTTCATCACCTTGGTCTATCATTGGATTTTTTTTAACTGCTTAACGTCTCTTAACAGCGAGGTCTTTAGAGACGGGAAAGGATGGGGGGAGGCAAGGAATGAGAAGGAATTCGGCCATGGCCTTTTTAAGGAAGCGTCCCGGCATTTGCCTGGAGTGATTTGGGAAACCATGGACAACCCAAATCTGGATGCCCGGACGGGGATTCGAACCGCCGTCCTCCCCAATGCGAGGCCAGAACGCTAACCGTTACACCACCACGCTCGGTCTCTATCATTTGAGTTGTAGGACTTGCAGATGTGGAAGGATGAAATGAACCGTCAGTTTTTGATCTTTACCAACTGCAGCAATCACATCAGCCGGAAGCCCGTAACTGTACGAGTTTTCTTCACAATTTTTAACTGATTCCTTACAATAGAATGCTATCACGAGTATTTACAGCTATCAAATTTCTCAAATTGTTTTTAAGAAAGTTCGTTCTACTGAAAATCCTTTCGACTGCGGCATGCGAGAGAGAAAGTGATACGATATGGCTAAATCAGATAACTCCAGAAACGTATTTATTCCAGCAGCATTCTTGTATTGGGTAAGCCGTATTCCGTTTTAAATAAATTATGTACGCCATTATTTATCAGAGTCATAACAGAGGCATTACGTACCCCATTTCCAATCAAGTTTTTCGAAACTCTGCAAATTTGAATATCACTAAAAATCACCAAATTTTTTTTAGCGATAACATATTTAAGAATATTGCTTTCGAGCCTCAACATTCACTAAATTTGGCGACAAAATCTCTAAGGTGACAACATTGATCGTCCCATGTCTATAACATCTGTCTGTCGTAGAGTTATGGAGCATATTATATGCTCGAACATCATGAATTTTCTAGACGAAAATAATTTGCTTACAACAAATCAACACGGATTTCGGAAGAAAAGATCATGTGAAACACAGCTGGTCCTATTTACACACGACGTAATGAAAGTTATTGATCCAGTTCACAAGTAGATACAATTTTTTTAGATTTCCAGAAAGCCTTTGACTCTGTTTCGAGCGTACGGTATATCGGATCAGCTTTGTGAATGGATAAAGGATTTTCTAACTAGTCGGTCGCAGTATGTCGGTTGAAGGAGAAAGTTCTTCTGATCTAGATGTTACATCGGGTGTACCTCGAGGAAGTGTAATAAGACCAATTCTTTTCTTAATATTTATAAACGATCTCGGAGAGAAAGTGAAAAGCCTTTTTAGATTGTTTGCGCTTATTTATAGGGACATAAGAAATTTGGGTGATTGCTTAGAAATTCAGCGTGATCTGGGTGTTATTTTGGCTTGGTGCGCTGAGTGGCAACTTACTCTAAATTGTAAAAAGTGCAATACAATTAGCATAACTAACAAAAAGAATCCAATTGTTCATAAATACGTATTAAACAATACAGTTATTGATATGGTCGATTCTATGAAATATTTGGGAGTAAGGAATATAAAATGGTACATACACATTAATTCGTTAGTAGGTAGAGCTAATTCTAGGCTGCGATTCATAGGTCGAATCTTGAAAAATTGTAATGAACAAATAAAGGAGATAGCGTACAAATCTCTTGTGCGTCCATATTTGGATTATTGTTATGCCATTTGGGACCAGTTTTATAAGGGGTTGATCGAAAGTATAGAGAAAGTACAGAGAAGAGCCGCTCGATTCGTGACCGCTTGCTACAGTCCTTATGAAAGCGTCACAGAACTTATTAGTAGACTAGGCTGGGAGTCTCTGGTAGAGAGACGGCACACGTTTCGTTTAAACTTATTGGAAAACATACGTACTCCCACTTTCACTTTCGAGTGTACTGAAATACTTCGTCCACCAAGCTATTTGAGTCGGAAGGACAGGAAGGATAAAATCAGAGAAATAAGGTGCCGCACTGATTCTTACATGAATTCTTTTTTCCCTCGTACCATTAGGGACTGGAATGCACAACAAAGAGATTAGCTTTGGTGCTGAGCACCCTGTGCCACCCACAATTTTGTAAATTGCAGAGTATATATGTAGATGTATAAAACAAAGAGAAAAATACTACCCACACTAGCTTTACAAAAACCAAATTACTCTTCGTCTCCACACCCCTTAATTGTTTTTTATACATACCTACAGTTTTATATGATATCAACAGAAATTTACACAGGTATACTTTAAATCAATCAGAAAAGGCAGTCTACATTTGTATACAAAAGCCCAATCCCTCTTCCCCTTTACCCTCCATCCCTTTTAATTTCCAGTGTTCTTTACAAAAATCCACAGTTTTATATACCGTTAAAATCAATTAAGCTATTTTTAAGTTATGGCATAATGTTTATAAAATAAATGTGTCATAATGTCTCAACATGTACTTCAGATTTCAACTTGGATCCCAAGCTTTCACGTTGTGAAAACCAACTAAAAATCTATATTTTCTGTGTGATGCCGGAGCAAACAGATATATTCCAGAGACAGATTTCTGTAAGTGGTATATATTAATGCCCAGATGTTACATGATTCGGTTTTGGACCAGCAGCTTTAACAGATTTTATGATACGATCGAAACATAGCCTGGACCAAAATGTAAACTGACATTCCATAACACAACATCCAATTCACCCCGTTCTGGAACTTGTTGTGGTATATAATGACAGAATTCTTATTTGAAAGCAAGCGCTCTAATATCTGAGCTACGAGGAAGTTCGCAAAATGGGAACTGCTGTGTCATATTTAAAATACAAAACAAACTATAATACCACTAAAAATTTAAAAATAAAATAATTGTTTAAAAAAACACAAAAACCGCGTAAAAAAAAAAAAAAAAAAAAAAAAAAAAAAAAAAAAAAAGAACTAAAAATTTTTTAAAATAACTTAACAGCTTGTTTAGGAAAAAGTAAATCTAAATGGAGAATATTTTACATAACTGTCATTGAAATTTTTAAATTAATTAGTTATTTTTGGAGTCGGTGCCAGCGAAAGCAAGGAAAACAAAAAGATAACAACAATAAGGATAACAATAATTGTAACATCCAAACATTTAAAATTTATCCAATTGAAGTTGAGCAAATCCTATTAATTAATTTGCTCGAAACTCTGTAGATCTTACGACGACGTGGCCCTAAATATGTCGTCTTTTGATCCACGCACACAGAGTAGAGGTCACCTTTTATAGAAAATATTTAAAGATATTCAATGGTAATAAAATAGCTCTTCAAATTGTCGCTAATTCTACAGAAGTTATAACTCCAAGTCGTTAGCGTATATTCTCAGCTGTTTTTATTAAAAATCAATCCAAAGCTCGCAGACAAAACAACACAATTACAGTACATAACTTCTTGAACTACTAATATATTCATATTATCTACCAGAAAATATCATCCAGAGTAACAACATCAATACAGCAATTTCACACTTCTTGAACAAAACTTGGCCCATCTACATCCATATTTACAGCGACGGCTCTAAAACTACGGAAGGTGCAGGATACGCTTATTATTGCCCACATACTAACGAGTACGGACAAACATTACTACCTGCAGAGACGTCAATTTACACAGCGGAAACCATAGCCATGTGCGCAGCTATCAAGTACGGGCTAGACAAGCACTTTCCAAGGATCTTAATACTTACTGATGCTAAGAGCGCTCTCCAGAAATTACAGAACCAAGTATGGAGTAACAAAATGCACCAATACCTCTATGAAATAATAAGATTAGCTTCAGAAGCTTCTTCAGTTGGCATACAAGTACATTTTCTCTGTATTAAAGGTCATATAGGAATAATGCACAATAAAATCGTCGACCAGCTAGCGAAACAGAGCATCAACAAAGGGCACTTTGCAGGCATTCAGCTACCTTGGAGGGATTTCATCCCACTAGTCTCTAGGAAGGCATACCTCAGTTGTAATGAAGACTGGTCCCGGACGCAGGTACTAAGAGGAAAACACTACTCAGCAGTGCAACCTACAATACCGAAGACACCGTGGTTCGCAGAGCACAATATTGTAAGGAGACACGCAACAACCATTATTAGAATGAGAAAAGGACACGGTTATCATCCTCACAAATTATGCCGCCTTCATATAATAGAAACACCTATATGCACCTTAGACCAAGCGATTTCCGACCTCAATCACATCATACTCTCCTGTTCACGGTTTCAATCACAACGCAAATGTTTCTACAGGCGCCTCGAACAGCTTTCAGTCAAATTCCCAGCGAGCGTTACCACCATTCTTCAATCAAGAAATGTGCAAATCTACAAGGCAATAGTTCGCTTCCTTCAAGACACAGAACTGAAGATTTGAAGCCTCCAATACTCTCTGTAAGAAGAAAATAACAAACAAACATTAATGTATAATGGTATCAGACCAAAGGCCAAATAAATAAATGAATGATATTCATATAATTCTACTGCGACACTCAGTCTAAAACATACAGCTTTTTACACACACTTTCCTTCTTTTTTTTTTTCTTTTTAGAATCCGTCTCACCAGACCAAAGAGTTTCTATGACGCCGCAATCGGGTGATGGATTATTATGTAACTCGATGAGCCAAATAAAAAATGAAGAATAAATTTGTTTGATAATCTGCTTCGTTTTCGAGATATTCTGTCTCAAATGTGAAATGTTTTTGGATGAAATTCAGAAGAAAAAATTAGTCAAAGTCAAATTTGATGATGAATTCTTATTTAAAAAGACGAGACAAACGAAAAATAAAGAATAAAAGTTTTCGATATCTCACCTAGTTCTCGAGATATACTGTATCAAAAGCGAGGTGTCTTGAGTTGAAATTTAGAAGAAAAATTTCGCAAAAGTCAAATTTGATGATGGATTCTTATGTAACAGGACGAAAAAAAAATCGAAAATAAAGAATAAAATTTTTCAGTATCTTGCTTAGTTTTCGGGATATACTGTCTCGAAATTGAGGGTATTGGGCCTGGACCAAAAATTAATTCTGCAAAAGCCACAATGAATTACATGATGGACATGCAGAATGTATATTTCAGTTTTATTACTACCACTTGTGGTTAAGTTGAAATGCGGCCTAGACCAGAATAAAAGTAGTTATCATTTTACCATACATCGTAAGCCTAATTGGGAATAGCTGGAAGTAATTTCCATCGCGATACACATTTTGAAACTAGCATGGTACTCATGAAATTACTAATAATAATAGATAAATTCTTTGCCCATTCTGGAACAACAAAACCATTCTGGTACAGACTGCGTTTAGACCTAACCACAATCTCCATTAAATTGCCGGTACATAATCAAACTATGTAGACACCCACACACGCATATTTGAATCGAAAACTGCATTTGGGGTAACAACACAGTTTGCTTCATCAAGATTCCTAGATTCCATAGCATAATTTAACACATTTAATTTCACCATACACTGTCAGTATAAACTGCAAAGTGACGAAAGAAATCGTAATACTAAATTCACTGAATCGCGATGTAAAAATCACCCCGTTAAATCTCATTTTCAACACTCGTTAAAAAGTAATGCTAGTCTATTATGTGCAAAATAGCAAGGTACCAAAGTTTGCAATTCCTACTACACATTTCAAGAACAATTATTAGAATGCAACTTACGTATGAAATGATATTCCAGGTTCTCTCCTCTCTTGAATTTTTGTGCAACCGTATGCAACACAAGATGGCATTATAAAAAACTTAGACACATTACAAAATTAAATAATCACAGCATCAAACACAATGTGAACTTTGCATTTGTATGGGTTCGCAATATGGCCGCTGCCACCACCGCACATGCGCGAGAGTTTAGAGCCGGCGTCACAGATTTAACGTCACTTCTCCTCCATATATTTCCTTCCTTCATGTGGTGGACCCGTGGCAATTCCATATTTCTGCCAAAGACGCATGTGTCTTGGTGTTTCACTTTTCAGTGAAAACTATCACGCAGATCACTGGCGTTTGTGTGTGGTAGTGAGTCACGCATCAATCACAACGTTGGCCGAATTTCGATAACTTTGGGAGTGATCGATCAAGGATATTTTCGTATTTCCTCCAAAGAACATGTCTCTCCATAAATTTTATTTTGCTGCCTGAAGCACATAGTGCAGATGACTGGCATTTGTGTGTGGCAATAGCATCGAGTCTCCCATGGTGCAATATGGTTGTTAGATGTCAGTAGCTGTCAGTCCAAATTCTTTACAAACACGATCGAAGTCGTGGGTACCAGCTAGTAGATTAAATATAAAAATAGGATCGGATGCGACAGAAGAAGTTAGTGTATTCTGCTAGTTGGGAAGCAAAATGACAATCGATGGTCGAAACAGGAATGAGGTTAAAAGCAGAATACAAAAAAAAAAAGCCTTAATGAATAAGAGGAATCTTTTAGTTTCAAATGTTCATCTAGGACTTTTTAAAATTCTATGTGTGGAGCATAGCACTTTATGGTAGCGAAATATGAAGTTTGGGAAAACCAGAAAGAAGGAAAATGTGGTGCTATAGAAGTATGCTGAAAATTAAGACAGATAAAGTACGAAATGAACGAGTTTCGGAAGAGATGGGTGGGAAAAGAAGTTTGTGGAAGACGGTTACAAATATAAAAAACAGGATAGTAGGTCATATATTTTCAAACATACAGGATTAGTTAATTTTTTAGTGGAGTGAACAGTCGAAGGTAAGAACTGTAAAGGAAAACAGAGATTAAAGTACAGTGTAAGGGGTATATTACCATGGAGGAATTCTTTCCTCCATGTATACTACGACGAAGAAGTAAGCACAAGATGGCAAAGGGTTGATGATTGCTTCAAACCAGTCGAAAGACTTATGACAGCAAAAATAAAAAAACTAGTTAGGTAAGAAGATTGAAACCTGCTTTTATTATTATGAAAAAAGATAGTATTACTATGTTTTTGAGCTAACGAAAGATAAAAATAATGTGTGTTTAACTGACCAAAGCTAAAACTCGAAATGATTAATTAATAATATAATGACCGAGACAAATTATTGTAATTTAAGTAGGGCTATTACTGATCGAAGTTTTGTATATACATAAAGTCTTCTCGGGCTTCCGAGAAGAGTTTATTTATAAGGCCATTAATGTTAAATTTTCTTGTTTCTCTTTATTATAACTAAATAAATATATTTTCAATTAATTTTGCTAAATTGCTTTGCTTAGCACCTTGTTTTGTATTATGTTTTATTTCATTCTAATGTATAAATATGAAAAAACTGTATTTGAACCTTCGGCTTCTACCGAAGGTTAAGACAAGAGCCGAACAATCGACTTCGGCCAAAAAATGGCCTATTCGAAAAAGGAGAGTGCAAAACGTGAAGAGGACATGATAAGGAAGCAGTTAATACAAATTTATCTGATATATTGTTGATACCGTTTCATAGAGGCCAATAAGAGTTTCGTTTATATAACACTTTGCGTCCACGTAACGAAAGAAGAATGTGACTTGTTCAGAACTGGATATCGCTAGTTTTATCGACCGCAACTAAATAAGACGACATTTTGCACTAAATTTAATTATTTTACGCGGTACTTCGTTACTCAAAATTGTACACGCTTCGTTAGTTATTTATTTCGTATGGCAGAAGTAATACAAAAACAGTAACTACATTAACTTACAATAAATATAACTATTACTACAGACTGATGTCTAACGATTGCAGCCATTCAATTGCTTCTGTTGTCGCTTCGTGAATCTGATTCATTGTACCACTGAATCTCCTGACAGGGCATTCCATTGCGATGTGGTGAATGGTTTGCTCACAGTTACCGCAGTCACAAGAAGGATTCTCTGTCATTCCCCACTTGAACAACCAGTAGTTCCATCTACCGTGACCTGTTCTCACTCGGTTCAGTGCCGTCCAGGTTTTCCTAGGAAGGTTGAATCCAGGAGGTTGTCGTGTAGGATCTTGGATTAGCGCCTGTTTGTCGGGGTTGGAATTCGTCCACTGGGCGCACCATGCTTCGGCTATGTTGAAATTATTTTGGATCAACTCTTGACCAAACTTCCATGTTGAATATCTAGATTTTAGTCTATTTGGAGCTTTGTGTGTGCTGTCCTGGTGAATTGGAAGTTGTGGATAACTTCAGCATTTCTGCCATTCCTTTTTTTAACGCCTCTTGTCTTCGGAGACTTGGTGGGGCGATGTTAGAGAGTACAGGCAGCCAGTCTGTAGGTGTAGATTTAACAGTTCCAGATATTGGTCTCATTGTGTCATTTAGTTGAACGTGTATCTTTTTTGTGTGACTGCTGTTTACCCATACTGTACTGCAGTATTCGGCAGGTGAATATACCAGAGCAAGAGCTGATGTTCTGAGAGCTGCGGCATGTGCTCCCCAACCCGTTCCTGAAAGTTTGTGAAGGATGTTATTTCGAGTTTTTACTTTTGTCGCTGTTTTATGGATATGTTCTTTATATGCCAATGACCGGTCAATAACCACACCTAGATTTTTGGATGAGGATTGTATTTAAGTAATTGGTCTCTGAATTTTATTTGAGGTCTATAGTGGGCTTTTCTATTGTTTAGGTGGAATGAGCTGACCTCTGTCTTATTTATATTCAGTTTCAGGCGCCAAGTGCTCATTCAGTTTCTGAAGATCAATTGCGAGAATTTCTTCAGATGTTTTGAAGTCGCTATTGTACTGTCATGACTATGTCATCAGCGTATATAAACTTCCTAGAAGAGGTAGATGGCAGGTCTGCGGTGTAGATGTTGAAAAGTAGTGGAGCAAGGACAGATCCTTGTGGTAGCCCGTTGTTTAATCTGTAAGATTTGCTTCTATTCTCATTTAGATGAACCTCAAACATTCGATTGCATAGCATGTCATTCAACAGAGAGGCAATCGTTTTGCACGGAATAATCCTAAGGAATTTCAGGATCGCTCCCTTCCTCCAGACTGTGTCATATGCTGCGGTCAAATCTTCAAACACTGCCATGGTCTTTTCCGATCTTGGAATCCTTTTTCGATATGGTTGGTCAGCGCCATTCCTTGGTCGCAACAAATCCGGTTTGGTCGAAATCCTGCCTGCTCAGTTGGTATAATGTCAAGGATTTTTTTCTGAGATCCTGTTGTAGATGTCTCTTTCGACCAGCTTGTCACATGAACTCAGAAGAGCTATTGGTCTATAATCTTCTGGGCTGCAGCCAGTTTTCAATATAGCTATTACCTTGGTTCTTTTAAGGAGGTCTGGGACTTCACCGCATTTTAGGATATTGCTGAAAAATTTGGCAATCCAATCGAATGTTTGCGGGCCACAGTGTTTTAGAAATTCTGGGTATATTCCATCTATCCCTGCAGCCTTACCAGATTTGGTTTCTTTCAATGCCAACGAAATCTCTGAGACTGTGAAATCTGCTGCAAATGGAGAATTTCTGTCAGCTTGAAGTAATCTGAGCTTTAGTTCATTTCGGATTTCTTTAGACTTGTTGCTTAAATTGTTAATTGATTTTCTAGTTAGGTTAACAATTCTCTGTGCTAATTGATCTGGTTTTATCTTGGAGCTCTTACTAGTGGTATCTAAAGCGTTACTTCCTAGTTTGCGCAAAAGTGACCACGCTTTTCTGCTAGAAATTGTCATTTTGCATTAATTCTGCCCATTTCTCTTTCCTCGCCGAGTCTAAAGAGTGTAGAAGTTCATCTGCAATCTCTGGGTGATTACTGAGTTCGTATTCCCTGTACAGCTCGTACATTTCAGGCTCCAGCCGGGGATGTATTCCCTAGGAATGCTTTTTAGCTATAGCACAAAGCAGCCTTGAGAAGCGCTGGTAATGTTTGATATTTGGTGCAATCCATTGGATGTTATGTTCTATTTCTCTGGTGAATTCACTCCAGTTAGCTTTGGTAAAGCTCCATCGTGGAACTGGATTAGATCTTACGATCGGAATCTCAAGATCGACTGTCAAAAGTACAGGTCTGTGCTGATTTCGGGGAAAGTTATTCAAGACTTTCCTTGTGCAGTGGTCTTTAGTAACAAAACAGAGATCAAGGTTATAGTCTTGATTCCATCTAGCAGAATGGAACGTACCTTTTTCTTTAGCGTCATAGATGAGAAACAGATGTTCAGCATCGGCCCAGTCTGTCACAAGCTGGCCATCAGTGTTAATGTTTCTGTAGCCCCAGATAGTGTTGGCTGTTGAAATCACCTAGAGTAATTGTTGGATGTTGCTGGTGCTGAATTGATTCATTTATAGTCCAAGGTTGGTTGGGTGGTTTATAAATATTGAGAACTTCAATGTTCGAGATGTTATCTCTAGTGATGTAGATATTACCATCTGTGTTTTTGCCAATTATTTTAGCCTGCTGAATGTTATTCTTGACAAATGTCGCCGTACCTTGGCTTTTATGATATGTTGCTGACAGGATTGTATATCGTGGTAAATAGCACTTAGATTGAAGATGATTTTTGTCTTCGCAGTGGGTTTCTTGAAGGAGAACATCTATCTTGTAGTTTTCAAGTAACTTTAACAAGTAGTCACTTTTCGACTGGCTTATTCCTTCAACATTTAGTTGTAGAATTTGGAGTGCGTGTCGGAGTTCTTTCATTGCGGTATTAGTTACTGGGCTCTGAGAAGAGCCATTTGAAGTTGATAACATTGTTCCGTATCTTCTAATTGCTGTGATATCCTCAAGGTAAAGCTCTAGGTCCAGCAGCCTATTGAGATGTAGACTATTCAGCCGCGGCTTTGCCACGTTGCCCAGGGTGCACCACGAGGAGGCTAGTCTACTTTTGCTTCATTAGTGATATTGTGTTACAACCACCCATATTTGTTGCCTATCTTGTGATCACAGCATCAACATCGAACGTAATTTCAATATTCGTCCTTATGTCACTTAATATGGCTAGGCCTTCGGTCACTAAAAGACGAATTGTTTTCATATCATGTAGCTTACTTTTTGATATCATTCAGTGTACATTGACGTCACGTTCGAAACTGGCTTTATGCATTACACAAAAACAGTGACCTTCAGGCTTTTCAAAGCTTTATTGCATGATGAAAAACCATCTTGATTGCCTTAATGTACTTATCTCCTCTTGATGATATTTTCGACGCAGAAAACACCACTAGACATGGTTTCTTTACAAATTTGGGAAAACACATTATCAATATAAGCGGTACTCAATCTTTTTTTCTTCCTTAGCTGCATATGCCCTAACAGCTATATCATAATGGGCCGCAAAACCTACATTTCAATAAAACTCCAAATTTAAAAGAAAGCATTTATTTTAACATTAATTGAATTGTTGAAGTTGTTACAAATTTTTGATAACTCTGGCTTATAAATGCTAGGCTTAGGGCTACAGGAAAAGGGTTGAGTTTTAATGATCTATATCTTCATTGTTTTAGCAGCCATTGAATAATTGTCTGCCACTTACTTTGAAAATTGTACCTTTTCTCCTGTTCAACCGAATTTGCAGAAATCATATCTTCTGGTTGGATCTGTTGAGATGTATTAGGCTGAGAAGGGCTACTAGTGGAGGGTTCTTCAGGTTACGGATTAGAAGGACGAATTTATGTATCGAAACTAATAATACGGCCGAGTGTTGGCTCCGACGCGATGCGGTCTAGTGTGGCCCGACCTTAAAGTAGTCATGTGTATCAAACAGTTCAGTGCCAAGTCCTCAGATTGCAGCAGCAGTATCGCTGAGATGTGAATAAACTGTTTTTTAAACAATAAGTAATTTTTCGGATATTTTTTTCTGTTACAGAAACATTTTTGATTTGCCGTACATTCCAGTGTAAACATTTTATTCGCACAGCAGCACATATCACAGAGATGTTGATATCCTGTGTGTATTTTGTTGAGGTTGGTTGTATTTTGTTAGGGTCAGTGACAGTTTGACGTACATATAGTGTGTTTTAAATTTTCCTAACTGTGTCGTAATATGTTTTGATGCCTACCTATTATAATAAGAAATAAATATTTGCTACAAAGTGCAGTTCTACTTTTCATTATATTACAAGCATTCAACCTCACGATTCATTGTATTTTATTAGCGGAATTTTCACACGGGCCGTCTAGTATAATACTGGTAGCTGCAATGCCCCTTAGCAAATTAGATCGTCCAACTTGATGTGCATACACCAGAACACTGAGGGGGCATGCCTCATGAGGCGTGAATGTGGACACTAAAAGGCATGCCTCAAGATGCACAAGGAACGGGCAATAGAAAAAGGCAATTTGAAAGGGAAGAGGCACAAGTGTGGATATAGCGTTTATGACATCAACTGGTTGCAATCCTGCAAACTTCATATTCCATCCACATGTCGGAACAATCTCTTTTTACTGTATCCTGATTGCCCACTCAAAGCACAAGAATCCATTTTAATACACTCTTGTGCAGAAGAATATGATGCAAGTCAATTAGGTGTCAGAAACAATACAAGATTTTTTTTTTTTATCTGCTTAACGTCTAACAGCGAGGTCTATAGAGACGGGAAAGGATGGGGGGCAAGGAATGGGAAGGAATTTGGCCATGGCCTTTTGAAGGAAGCATCCCGGCATTGGCCTGGAGTGATTTGGGAAACCATGGAAAACCCAAATCTGGATGCCCAGACGGAGATTCGAACCGCTGTCCTCCTGAATGTGAGGCCAGAACGCTAGCCTTTACACCACCACGCTTGGTAACAATTCAAGAAGAATTCTTTGCAAATGTCAGGGATTTATCATAAACTATAGACCTTACACTACTCAGCCAATCACATCTGATGCTGGGAATTATACACTGTAACGTAAAGGCTGTACAACCCACAACCTGTAAATAAATGAAGCAATTTTTTTTTAAATATAAAAATGTGGATATATATATATATGTATATATATTAGATTATTTATAATTCCTTTTCCCATCAGATTTCAATTTTCAACAACAACACAGTTACGAGAGAAAGGAGAGGACTTTTGGCAATGAAGGGAAATGAAATCGGACATGCCAGATATCAGGTGAACTTCCCTGCTCAAATGAGATTTGGCCTTGAGTCTTCCAAAAGGCTAAGTCCAAATTTTACTCATCAACCGTCAGTCTCAATAGAAATAACAGAGCTGGACACAGTAACAGAGACATCCACTTTGTTATGCTATCAAATCAATTTGCTGCACGAGTTGAAGTGAACAGAAATGACAACTCAAATCTGGGAGACTACCTATCCTGGAATAACTTTTTTGGCTGTCACTTCTTATCTTGTAACTATGTAATACAGTATGTGTAGTATTGGGAAAATATTTTAACACATCCAGAATCTGTTGTCTACAATACGTGGCAGATTTTACTCAATGTTCCTAATGGAGCAATGAAAAATTAAAAATAAGGGGAAAATGAATAATGGAAAATGCAACCAAACCAATTTACAATTATAGCCTGAAAAGGTTTAACAGAAAATCCTCCATGAACACTTTAACATAGCTGTAAATATTTGTAATTTTTAATACTTACTTAAAGGATTGATATTACTCGGAGAGGGTGGAGGGGACGGGCAGGGCAGGCAATAATCATCTAAGAGACAATTAACAAACAATGATAGATCGATCCAACTGTAAAACACATATCAAGAAAAACTATAACTTATCCACTTGCCATGTGCGATGAACACCAAATGCATATTCAACACTTAACAAATGCAAAAGAAATATGGAGTGAGCTGGAAATCTTGTACGCCCCACGTGACAGCAAATTTCATATTGTGCAGCTTAGGCAAAAACTCTATTCATAGAAATTGACCCATTATAATTCAATGGAATTATATTTGGGACAGTTAAACAGGACTGTTGTAGAGCTTGCTAGTGTTGGCAATGCCATACGAAATGTAAATTTAGCTATGAATTTTTGTGGTGCCTATCTGAGGAATGGGACACTGTTGTATCAACTTTATGTAGCTTACCAAAAAGCAACTGTGTGTGCTACAATGAAGAGGCATCTTCTTGCCAAAGACTCAGGGCAACAAGAAAATGATGGCATGAAACAACCTGCATTATTTGTGAAGAAAATGAACACACAAAGAACAAGAAAACTATAGACATCAAATCCAGCAACAATGATGAAAAACATTTTAAGAAAGGTATAAGTAAAGGCAAAAATGACAAAGTCAGGTGTTTTAACTGTAAACAAGTTGATTATTTTGCAAGTGCATGTCTCGACAAGTCAAGCAACAAACATTCATCTAGTGCATTGGCAATAAGTGCTTCTTATGGCTCAGCTGTATTAAATAGCAATGTTTGGATCACAGACACTGTTGCAACTCACCAAATGTCTCCAGTTAAAAAGTATTCTTCCCTTATCAGTAAAATTCGACTACTGAAAATGTTGTGACAGAAAATGACAATACCTATAATTGAAAAAGATAGTGTAAATGCAAAGATTATAAGTAATAGCTCTGTATATACGAGGGTAAGTCAGTTATTATCTGCAATTTAATTATATTTTTGTTTATGTTGGTAGTACTGTCATGTGTGTAGCTGATGCATGCATGGTTTAATTGTTATGTCTGTGCAGGTTTGATGCTGCTAGGTTAGTTCCATTCTTGTTGCTCTACCATTAATCATTGCTGGTCTGCTTTCTGTTCACACCAAAGAAGAGCTATGTTCTGTGATCCGTTTTTTGTCGTCGGAAGGTATATCAGGGGCCGAAATTCATCAAACACTTTGGTACAGTACAGGAACAGTGTGTTGCCACAACAAAGTGTATACAAATGGATTTAAAAATTAAAAAAAACGGTCACACAAGTGTTATGTACAACGAAGGAGCTGGACGACCGTTTACTGCCACAGATGAGGAAAACATTGAGCATGCACATGACATGGTTCTGCCTGAGAAGTAATCCACAACAGACTTGGGTTTCATAAAGTATGTGCAGGATGGGTACCAAAACAACTCTCACAACTGCATAAACAAACACACTTGGGCATCTGCCAAAACCATTTGGATCACTATGGTAATGAACGTGACATCTAGTTAGACAGAATCATCATTGGTGGCAAAACATGGATCCATCATTACGAGCCGGATAGTAAACGGCAGGGTATGGAATGGAAACATCCAAAATCACCGTTCAAGAAAAAGTTCAAAACACAACCATCCACTGCAAAACTGATGCTTACAGTTTTTTGGGACTCACAAGGCCCAGTACTGGAACATTATCCAGAAATGGGCATAACAATAAGCAGCATGCGTTACAGTGAGATACTTACTGACAAGCTGAGGACTGCTGTTGAAAGGTGCTGTGTTGTTGCATGACAATGTCCATCCATAAACTGCTGCCCACACTGCTGAAACGATCCAGAAACTCAAATTTGAAGTACTGGCTCATCCTTCATATAGTCCTGAATTTGCCCCTTCTGACTACCACTTGTTGGGTCCACTCAAAGAGGCATTAATGGGCTACCGATTTACCTCAGGCAAAACAGTGAAAGAAGTGGTGCATTCCTGGCTAGCAGCTCAACCGAAAACCTTCTTTTATGAGGGCATCAGGAAGCTTGCGCAATGATGGACCAAGTGCTTTGAAATGCAAGGGGACTATGTTGAAAATGATGTAAATGTCAGTTTCCTATCTGTCTTCGAATAAAACTTATAACTACATTGCGGATAATAATTGACTTACCCTCATAGTTACACACACGTTAATGACACTCTTTTAGTACCTGTAATTGGCCACAGAATTTTGCCAGTTAATCAGTTAACTGAAAATAATAAAGTTGTTTTCAATAAAAATGTACATTACATTTGCTATTGAAAGCTGAGAACAAAGGTTATTTATGTGTGGTGAGAACACAACCTAATTTAAAGAAAAGTGTATTAAACTCATTACACTGTGAAAAAGAAAAATTAAAAACATAAGATTTGTGGCATCAAAGCAAGAATCAGATTATAAAAATGGTCAAATTACCCTTGCCGCACTTTGACGAGTCTGACTCGTGATAGCAATTTTGAACCAAACATGGATATCACAAGTCAGACTCGTGGAAACAAATGCGGGCCAAACGTAAATATCATGAGTGAGAGTTGTGGAACGAAGTGCGGACCAAATTTAAATCACAATACTTTCAAAATTACCATAGTATGCCAAACTACTAATTTTTAGAGTTGTTAGTATTTTCCTATTAGATATTCGTGCAAGGGGAGCATTTATTCTTGTAATTAAATTTTTTGTTGACAATATTTATTACATTCCTTCTGAAGAAGTCTACCTGAAGACGCCCAGGAAGATTATAAATTCTATTAAAGCATCGTTTGTGTATAAATTAGTTTTGAATTGTTATTTCTTGTTTATTATGCAGGATTTGTAGTACTAATATTTTGAAGTATTGATTGAGATATTTTATAAAAAATATGTACATAAAAAAGGAACAAGGATTAAATTAGTGTTTACGTATACAAGAACAGAATTACGTGGAACAAGTAAGCACATTGCTATCTGCTTGTCGGCTTCTATTGTGATTGTCTGGCGCATCACGCTGGCCATTTAGCACACGTCCTCAACCACTTGGGTACGGATTTCATCGAGCTAAATGGTACGGCAAGGGGTTAAACTGTGAACTGAAAATCCATACACCATGTAATGACTGTCATTCATCAATCAAGCAACTTCAATAGCAATGGTTTATCAGTATTGCATTACTGCTTCCTGGGATGACATTGATATAGGATTGTGCAAGATAAGAGTGATAGAATTTTTTCAGCGACAGCCAAGAATAATGAAAAAGTGTGTACCAATCAGCGTGAAAAGCTTTGGTGAAAACAGATATGTTCTTAGCATAATGGATGCTGCTAGCATACACGCTTTTATCGGACTTCTAGCAGAGTTTAAAACATGGAAAATTCAAGTTGAAAAACAAACTGGTATAACTTGAAAGAGGGTTTGAAAAGATAATGGACTTGAAATTTGTTCAAAAAATTGGGATATTTTCCGCGAGAGTAACCACAGCTTCACACCACAGCAAAACAGGATAGTAAAGAGACTCAACAGAACTCTGATGGATCTAGTTAGAAGTCAGATCAGTAGTAGTAGGTTCCCTAAAGCAACTTGGGCCGAAATGATATTTAGTGCTGCATATATCAGGAACCGAGTCATCAACTTACACAACAAAGTTAAAACTCCAAATGAACTATGGGTTGGCAGGAAGCCAAAAGTTCCTCATCTTTCCTGTGTATTCCCAAACAAAAATGCCACTCAAAATTATTAGTAAGTGCCAAGAAAGGAGTTTTGATTGGAAAGCAATATGTGGATATAGGTTTAGGTGCCAGATACTTGACAAGTTGTGGAGTCACATGACTGTGTATTCAAAAAAAATACAAGTGATAAAGTAGGAAACATCAACAACCAGACACTACCTTCAAACAATTAAATCAAAAGGACAGTTTTCACAGCAGTGACGATATTTCCCTGAAGAAATGTAATCATCAATGCCAAAGAAAACCTGCCAAATGAAAGCAAAGGAAAGGAGATGACTTCAAAGATTTCCAGACAGACATTGAAGAAACAGCAGCTTTGGATAAAGATTATTAAGAATAATCAACTGTTCATGTAAAGAGGACAGGATTACCAAATGGATGTTCTGCAAAATCTAAAACAAATCAATAAAAGCAACACAGTATGAATCTTCGAGAAAGGTGTCCTATACTCAAAGAAAGGTGATAACATAGCACTGCAATCTCAGACAGTTCATACCAATAATATTGAGAACTATCTTCAATCAGTAAGACAATCAATCAATGAAGCAGCACAGTGGTCAGGAGCAACGAATGAAGAAATAGAATCAGTTTGTGGAGCAGGTTCAGGCAGCATAATCTCTAACTTGCAGAGTGATTATCCACAAGTTAATGAAGTTCCGAGGGCAGATTGTAGAGATTATCAGTGCAGTGTGCAGAGGTTGGCAGTAGTGTAAACTGCAAAGTATTCTTTGCTCTGCACATAAAATCTCTGTTATGTGTTGTATTGTGCATTGGATATGAAGTTTAATAAAGAGATTGCTATTCACAAAAACACACTGTTTACAGATTATTTTCATGTTTAATTAATTAATAAGAATTAGTTTTGATTTTCGTAGAGAAATGTATAGTACTAGTTTATCTGTCAAAATTTATTACACTCCCTTCAAAGTCCAAAACTGACACATCTGCTTAGCATTGGACTCAGTTTTGAAGAAGAAATACCTATGTCTAAGCTAGCACCTAGTGGATAGGAAATCTTTTCACCTACAATTTCAGGACACAAAACTTTAACTTATAAAATATGATTTGTTTTCTTCATAATGACCAGTACAGTAGTAGTTATCTTGGTTGTCAGGGTGGAACTGCGAAACCTAACAATTCAGCCATCAATCTGTGGCTTTCTTTAAAGGCAGTCCTCTGAAGAAAGCCACAGAATGATGGCTGAAATGTTAGGTTTCGATAAATTCACACGATTCCACCCGGACAACCAAGATAACACCACAGAACCAAGATAACACCACAGAAGTCTGCGCACCCACTTGTAGTTCAATTGTTACTACAATTTCAGAAAAAGTTGGTGTCTACTTTCAATAAAACCTTAAAATCCTTGAGCTAAGATATTACAAAATGGGCACACCACACTGACTTACAATCCATCCTATCTGGCAGAATTCAGCCTTTAAAAAAAACCTAATCAGAATCCATGCAATAAAAATATACTGTTCATAAATATTATGAGCTTAAAAATAAACATCACAGGCGAAAATTATATTTTTTTCAACATATACATTAAAAATGAAATAATCACCATCTGTACATTCCTCAAAAATTCTACAATTACTTCATTCACAACATTTATCACGACACAACGCTCTTGACCTTCTTGTTCATCTTATTTTTCAGTTTCTTCTTAGCAACAGACGTCTGAAATTTTGGTGATTTATCATCATTACTGGTAACACTAATGGTTTCCTGCTTTGACTTCTTTTTCTTCTTACCATTTACAACTGATGGAGAAACAGCAGTACCTGCACTTTTAGGATTCAACAAAGTACTTTCTTCTGAAAAAGGATGTTCAGAAGATTTACTTAGATTCTTTGTCGGTGACTGTCCTTTATTCACAATGACCTGCCTGTTACATTTCTTCCTTCTCTTTTTCTTCACTTTATTCTCACTTATGGCCACATTGTTCTCTGAAGAACCAGAGATGGAATCAGAGACTTTCTGCAAACTCAGTTTCTGTTTCAGACTCCTGAACATAGATTGTGGCAATTTACCATCTAAATGAAACTTCATGTTGTCTTTAGGGTTTTTTAAATCGGATGATTCCAGCTTTTTGTCATTTTTACTTCCAAGCAACTTCTCACCCATTTCACTACTCAAATAATTCAGTTTCCTACGTTTTTTCCTTAGCTTTTTTTTCTGACTTTTCGATAAAATGGTCTGTGTAGGGTTGTGAATCTTTTCTTCATCTACACTGTCAACGCGCTTTTGTTTTGGAGAGGATACATCATCTAAAGTTTCCTTGGAATTAAGTTTCCTCCTTTTCTTCTGTACCTGTTTTGTGTCAAATAAGCCTGTACCTTCCTTTGCACTTCTTTCTCCACCACCATTGTCTGAAGTTTGCTGGTTTTTCTTCCTCCTCCTCTTCTTCTTCGGTGAAGTTTCAGTATGAATCTGTGTTTCAGTAGGATTAATTGCAAGATTATTAGAATTATTAGCCTTTTTAGTTATCTTTCCACTTTTGGAATTACTTTCATCTATAGATTTTGTAGATTCACAGTCAACAGCTTTATCATCATCAATAGTCATGTCATCATTAACATCATCATTCTCAGACTTTGAATTGGGGATAACATTTGAAAACTTCTTGAATTTAGCTACAAAGAAACCATCCATGTTGTGTGTATGTGGATAAAATCTTCGGGTAAGTTTTAAAGATGGATGAAACCTAAAAAATAAAAAAATGAGGAATTAATATATCAATTCAGTGTTAGTAAAAAAATTACAGGAGAATGTACACAGGATTAACTTATCTAAATGTAAAATTATGAAGAATAAAGAAAATTCAAGCAAAGGAAAAATTAAATAATTATTTATGGTGAAAATAAGGAAGGTAGGTAAAGTAAACCAAACAATTATATCAGATGATAGCAAGAGGGCAGTAAGGAATATATATTACAATAACAATATTTCAGTGGCTTAAATACAAAGGAAAGATAAAGTACACTCATCATCCGCAATGTATGCCTCTTGGCATTGAAAGCACCCATCTCTTATAACTCTCATGACCTCAATGACTGCCAGAGCCAAGTACTCCATGAAACCACATCCTCTCCAAACTCTGGAGGTGTGAATTGGCATACCTACACATTCTGGAGCCCAGACACCCCCTGGGCCTCAATCTCAATTAATACCTGCCTACTTCATCCTGGTATAGCCAACACTTGGTAGTATAATTAATTTATGTAAACAAATTTCATTTTTTCTTCTTTATTATTAAATTTTTCACCTCGTGTCTCATTTTTTAAATCTTATTTTGAATTATTTCTTTCCAATGATTAACATTTCTGCTGATAAAATATTTGCTCCTCTTCCCCAATGGTCAAAACCACCATTAATGTGAATGTATTGGCCAGAGACACGTTAGGTCACATATTTCTATTTTCTTGGAAAAAATTTGTGTTTGTAAAGTGCTTTGTTGCTGCTGCCCTCCTCCCTTCAACTTGGGTTAGTGGTGGGTATAGTTTATCTTTACTTTCCATATAAATATTGCCTCCCAGCTTAGATGCTTAAAAGCATTTCCCTTCTCGCTATTACCATTATTCTATATGCATTGTAATGTCATTCTGAACTCATCAAAATTGATAGCAAGTGATGAACTATTATACTACATACCACTATCACCAGCAGATAAATAAGCAACCAAACACAAAAGATGATTTTTTTCTGCATGGTTTGGTTACTCTAAATTACTATCCACCACCACTCACATTATCATAATTCTATCTATATTGTAACACCATTCTCAAAAAAATGAAGAGTGATACACTATTGATTAATTATACTACATACCACTGTCATCAGCAGCTGAATCTGCAACCAAATACAAATGATTTAGTTACGCACATCTCCTTTTGTTTTAATTACTTCTAATTACTATCCATCGCTATGCTCAAAAATCAAACTATCACAAACTGTTCCAGAAATATTCAGGGCCACAATAAATGATGCATTCAGGAAAAACTATATTTTATTTGTAAGATCGTAATTTTTCACTGTATTGTATATAAATAAACTTCTCTCGGGCTTCCAGCCGGGTAAAGATGTAACATTTGTGGGACGTTTCGAAGGCTTCCTTCTCTGCCTTAATTTTCAACCAAATGTCAATGATTAACTGTTTGTTTACTCAGCCGCTGCCATAGAAACGGTGGAAGACAAAAACCAACACAACGCGATTACGTGACTCACTCTTCTGCCCCTTACCGACACGAAACTGTTTCAGAATTTTAATAGCGGGGTTCCAGGCTGCACTGAGTTGATAACCAGTGTCCCTGTTGACTAATAAATCAGTTGATCTTATTTCTACAGCTTCTGTAATAACGCTGCCCCAAAAATCTTTGACCCGGGCTAAAATTGTTGTTTTTTCAAAATCAAATGTATGACCCTGTTGCACACTATGTTCGGCCACCGTGCATTTCTCTTCTTGCCCAAGACGAACATTTCTGGCGTGTTCAACACATCACTGCATCTGTCAGATGTTACCACGGCCATATTCACATGGTATATAATATACACCAGCGGTTCGTAAACCTATGTCATCTTTAACGCTGCCGACCAAGTTTCTAATTTTAGTGGGTGGTCTATAAATTGTCTTGACTCCGTGTTGTGATAACAGTCTACCTATTTTGAAACTTAAGGCACCCACAAACGGCAGAAAGGCAAAGCCCTTGGTATCAATCTGATCTTTCCGTCGATTTTCCTTCTGTTTAAATGCGCGAGTAATCTGCCCCCGATTATAACCACTGTTTAAAAACGTTTTCCAGAGATAGTCCAATTCACCAGCCAGGCAAGGTTTGTCACAAAGGATTTCATTCTATCAGTGGCTGCGCCGAACACAAGGCTTTCGTAAGCCCAGCCACTTCTGTTTACTTGAAAAAGAGTTTTACCCAAAATATTGTATTTTCTTTGTTTGTGTGTTTTGTGTTGCTGCTGCCATCCTCCCTTCAACTTTGGTGAGTGTTGGGTGTATTTTATCTGTCCTTTCCATACAAATATTGCCTCGTGGCAGTTCTTTCCTTTCATTGTTACATATGAATGTATTCAGGTTTACACAGGATCAGAATCTTGTTGGTACATACTAGGGTTGTAATGGACATTATCTTTGAAGATGTGAATGCAGGTGTGGAAGTTACGTGGTTTACCACTGTAGCAGCGAAGGTTTAATGTCAATGAAAGCAGAGTTGGAAAAACAAATATATAATTATTTATAACTTAAAAAAAAACTAAGAATAAACATAAAAGGTTGTTCCAGTCTTTAGGTTAGGAACAAAACAAGTTAAGAAGGAACTACATATGTCTTTAATAAAATCAAATTAAATCAATTAGAAAACTAGGCAAACTAAACTAAGCTCTCATCAAAACCATTGCGAGAAAAAAAAAAGAAAAGAAAAAGAAAGAATTATATACTTGTAAAAAAAAATCCATTTCCAAGAACCCAATCATTGTGTGGCCCAGAATGCACTGGCACTCTGAGTTCACACTTTGGGGATGAGCGTCACATGTATCTAACCAAGCACGCTGAATCTGTCGTGTTGCAGGTTAGTATTTGCTGGTCTGTTTCTCAGACACATTGAAGAAAAACATTGTCCTGTGTGAACTTGAATCCAAACCAGGTAGCGACACTCAAATTTACTTACTTGTTTTATAATTTATTTTTGAAATTATGCTGTTTACTTGAAAAAGGGTTCTTCTCTTCTTTACAGCTTTCTACTTTTGAACTTAACGAATTTTAACTTTAAATTCTCTCAGTTTTTAGTATATTATTCATCATTTTCCTTGGTAATTCATTCCTATTCCTGACTCCTTTAGATACAAAACAAATTTTCTCCTTCCCTTATGCCTGAAATTGAGTGCCAGTGTGTGGTCATGGTAATGTTTTCATTTCCATATTCTGCTCCCAGGGGCTTAGCCAAGATTAGATTCAGGGTTAGCAAAAACAAGGAAAAATACTTGTTGAAAGGGTTTTTACTTATATATATATATATATATATATATATATATATATATATATAAACACTTATTTGAGCACTAATCAGTGAGGGTTCTGGCTAAATTTTGACGTAGTATATTTTTCAATATTGAAAGTGCGAATTTTTATTTTCATATATTTCTCACTAAGCTACTTGAGGGAGGGAGCCATGCCCATGATCCACTTTCTTATGCCTGAAATCGAGTGCCAGCTTGTGGGCATGGTTATCTCTGCCTTTTCATATATTGCTTGTAATTCTTCAACCAATATCCATACAGGCCTCATCACTAATACATGCATTATACACTTCATGCACTCTCTTCTTTAGGTTCCATAATTGTTTTTGGGATATGTCTTTCACGAACTACAGAAATCGGGAATCAAATAGCAACACATTAATGGCTTTTGCTGGTAAATACAAAGTGTCTGTGGCATAAATCAAAATCGTACGTGGAAATGACAATTTTGGAGTGAATGCAGAAAGATTAAAAATATGAAAAGTGGAACCTCTGCAATACAGCTGGTTTGGCTATATAACATTGTTGTTTTTACTGCCTGTGATACAAACAAGAGGAAGCAGAAACACTGATAAGGAACATATAAAGGAAGACAAAGCAGTTAAAAAATGTATTTAAAAGAAATACAACATGTAATCATAGGTTTCTGTGAGTGGAGTCAATAGTCTCTTGACGATCCTCGTGACACCATGCCATTGTGTAATAAGACATTGTTTTGGCCATCATACTTGGCATTCTTGGTGCATTCTGCACAGAAATGCCCAAAACAACGGTTTATTATACAATGAGTGGTGTCACTATGAAATTCAAGAGACCAAAATTGTGTATATTCCTACATTAACTATTCAATTACCTAAAATTAAAAATAAACAGTAAAACAGCCTTTCATCTCTAAGGTAATTACATACTTACTATGAAAAGCAATACACCAAGTACAAGGGGAGTAAACATGAACAAAACCAGAGTGCACAGAGCTTGGAGAAGTCATCATCGGTCTGCCTGATCAGTTTTGGCAGGTCACAATTGGCGATTATTGAGGCGAGCAGTTTTGTCTTCGAGCAACAGAATATGGATGCAGCTTAAGCAGTCTATAGCAGCATCACCATTGTAACAGGTGGAAATGATCCACATTGTCAATGTTAGAATTGGATGGTTGAATCTTATGGAAGTTCAAGGGATTTGCAAGCTCTGACATTAGTTGCAATGATAGCAGGGGTACTAAGCAAGCAAATGGTTGATTACAGGCTTACTATGTATTATTTGTAGGTATTGTATATATATCCTACTCGAGCATTCAATTGCTGACATGACAGAGTTGTACCCAAATATTAATATTCCTTTTGGGAAGTGGCAGGGCGAGAAAATAGATTCACCCATCCACCACAAGGTTAAATATACAATCGGAAAAAATTAGTGTTGAAATCGCTGCAGTTGTTGGTTGAAAGATGCATGCAAAACCTGAAATAATATTGTGTAGTAAAAGTATTTGTTTAAATTATGTAGGAAAGCCGTTTGGGAAAGTCCCCGAGCATGTGTCACTGACAGGTTTAACACAAAATTTTTTTCTGAAAACTGAGGGAAGTGGACATTGTGATAACTCACTTGCTTAACAAAAACAGGTATTTCTAGTTCAACAGCACAGTAGAGTGCACTTTAGTATTAAGTGGATTCTGTAGCAGAACAAGTGTGTAAAGGGTGTAACTGCTCAGTACAGTAATTCTTTAAGATTGAGACAGTTATCGGATCTTAAAATAGTGTATGCGTAGACTTGGGCAGAGAGTAGTGGGTTGCAGTGGGAGCAAAAAAGTTTCATTGGGCACACTGTGGAGAGAGAACGTGGGAAATAAATGAGGGTCCCCATGGTTTTGTCCACTTTGAATAAGGGATGAAAGGATCAGGTACAAAGATGAAACGATCAGAGTTTTGTGGGAAAGAGTCAGGGTCCTTGAAGCCCTGCCTGCGGAGGCTTTGCTTCTGGAGACTTGGCCTATGGTGGCTAAACCAGTGGAGGCCTAGCCTGTGGAAGTTCAGCCTATAGTGGCAGAAAGTAGAGCTGGTGGGAGTGGAGAAGAGGGTGAGAAGAATGGTTGGGAGCTGATATCAGTCATAGGGGAAATATGGGCAACAGAATGAAGAAGCCAGACACTCCAGAAATTGTGAGGAAAAGTAGATATGACTTGTTACCAAAGACAGGAGAGGAAGAGCCTCATGCAGATGTAGGAATATGTAAGGTGCAGCAGGCCTTTGGGAATAGGTGCTTGCAAGGAAATAACAGGAAGAAAAGGTTACTACTGCTAGGTAGTAGTCACAGGAGAGGTGTAGGCCCTCTTTTGCAGGATCATCTGGGAACAGGTTACCAGGTCACAAGTTTTTTCAAACCTGGTTCAACTTTAGGTCAAGTGATAGAGGATATAGATTCACTTTGTAGATGTTTCTCTATGGAGGATTGGATAGTAATAGTGGGAGGTGTAGGGAACAGTGTTGATAGAAATGCTAATTATAGTATAGAGAGTGAGCTGAAGAAAGTGTTGAAGGAGACACAGCACACTAGGATGCAGTTCATGCAAGTCCCAAGTTGCCATGACCAGCAGCAATTGAACCACACTGTGAGGCAAGTAAATGTGGAAACGGAAGTGCTGCTTGGGAACGGCATTATTTCTGTCGTGGAGGTTGTGCCTGTGGAGACCGTTAGTAAGTGGGGTTTCTCTAGACATATCCTACACCTAAACAGGAGGGGCAAGGGAATACTTTCAAAGTTGTCAGTTAAGGCTGTAAGGGAGCCCACTTCCAGTGATGACAGGGTAAGGACAGTGATTTTTTTTTTATTTATTTATGAATCTTGTTTCATGGATCCCTGCTGATGAAGGACCTCTGAGATGTGAAACATGTCATGGTTAATACACATACATACAATTTGAGTCATAATCATTGTAAAAACAATTATATGTTAGAAAGACAAATAAAGAGAATAACAATAAACATTAATGTTTACAACTGAATTTTGCAAAAGTCATATTGAATACAATTAATTAATTTGTTCAAATTCTTGTATGGAGTAGGAGGAGTTGCCAATAAGATAATCTTTCAGTTTTTCTTTAAATATATCTTTATTATCTGCAGACTGTTTTATACTCTTGGGAAGTTTATTAAACAGATGTATACCAGAAAAATTAACTCCTCTTTGTACTAATAACAGAGATGTTTGTGTTTTGTGCAGCTGATTTCTATTTCTTGTATTGAAATTGTGTACCTGTGAATTAGAAGTAAACAGGTTAAAATGATCTATGACAAAGCACATGAGAGAATATATATACTGAGAAGTCACTGTAAGAATATTGAGTTTTTTAAAAAGTTGTCTGCAAGAAGTTCTTGGTTTTACCCTACACAACAACCTAATAGCTCTTTTCTGCACTATGAAAACTTTTTTACTTTGTGAAGAGTTTCCCCAAAAAATTATGCCATATGACATCACTGAATGAAAATATGAGGAGTACACCTGTTTCGTTAATTCTAGATCTGCTGTTAGATAAAGTGTTCGTATTGCAAAGGTAGTATTACTTAACTTCTTCAGTAGTGAAGTTATATGTTCATGCCAACAGAGTTTCTCATCTATTTTAATACCAAGGAATTGCATACTCTTTGTTTCTAATATTGTGTTATTTTTATAGCTTACTTGTAAATCTGGCTGTGCATAATTTTTTGCTTTAAACCTAATATAATGTGTTTTTCAAAATTTAATTTTAATTAATTTTCCTTAAACCAATTTTTCACTTCACTAAGTACTTCACTTACATTAAATTCTAGATTGCTGTTGTAGTATGGCGACCGAGACGACAAGCAGTAACGAATAAAATACAAATTATCACGACACACAAGAAACCAACCAAAGATTGTCGGTGAAGAAGAGCATTCTACGAGAACCCGACAACAAACTACTTGAAGTAAACATCGCAGACTGTGGACAGCTGTTTGCCGATCGAGGAGTACCTATGCCTGCGCCGAGCCGGCTGCTGTCTACGTCAACAAGCAGAGGCATCAACAAGCGACGCATGCCGTTAGAGTGATAAAGATGAGTGATTTTTTTTTTAATACTGAAAAAAAAAGTACGAAACATTGGATGTATGACAGTTTATAGAGCATAATTTTGAAAGATTTCAGTACTTTCTTGACCTATATATCATTCAGATAGTAAACTAATAATATTTCAGATAGAGTAAATACAACAGCGCAGTTTACATGAGAATATTCCTAATGCAGATTAGATAAATGACAGATAATGAATAATCGTATATAAACTAAAAGTCATTGCTTTTAATTCGAGGTTAGTTTTGGCTTGTGTTACTTTCTGCAACTATTTGAATATGCAGCAGCCTGAATATCCTGGGGATGGGCAGTCATCGAGCCTTTCTCCGAATATAGTGCTAACCAGTGATGACGTTTCGGGAGATTATTATTGGCTTCCCGAAAGCGCATCATCGCCGGTTACTCATGTTGACACACTAGTACCGAACAACGATAACCGACCGCAATCGGACGTAAACAATCAACTGTTGGCAGAAATCTCTGAATTCGAGCATTTAGTATTAGGACTCTTCTCACAGTTCAAATCTGAGTTGAATGAACAAAAAAATGAAATGGGGAATCAAGTGAAGAAAATGGAAACAGACATCACTACATTAGTTAATACTCAAATAGATACTATTACAGAAGTAGTAGGGCAAAAAACACCCCCCACCTGCTTAGTCCAAAACTCTGATACACTAGAAGACAACCTAAGAGATATGGAAACTGAAGTTAATACCAGGCAACAGACATTACAATTACATGACTTGCAATTGGCAGAGGTACATGCAAAATGTAAAGAGGACAGCCAAGCACTATTTTCTAGTGTTATTACAGCAGATATGAAACATGAAAAAAAAAATATATTCTTGAATCAAGTTACATTCTATGTGAAGACCCTATTGTTGGGCAATTGTCATTTCATGGCATGAATCCAGAAATAGAAGAAATAATGCAAGAAGAGGCTGTGGAAGCAGAGAAAACAGCAGAATTGAAGAAGGAAGTAGATGAATCTGATCAAGAAATGACTAGGCATTTTAGCAGTCTCGTTAACTCAGTGCAGCAGAAGTTTATGACAAAAAAGGAGAAAAGAAATATTTGCAGAATGGAGGTAAGACGAAAGAGGAGGAAGTTGCATCTCCATGAAGAAGCAAAGAATGTGATTAGGAAGAAAGGAAGAGAGAACAAACCAAGTTGGAAAAAGCGAAAGAGGAAGAAGTTGCATCTGCATGAAGAAGCAAAGAATGTGATTAGGAAGAAAGGAAGAGAGAAAGGAGAAAGTTGGAAAAAGCGAAAGAAGACGAAGTTGAATTTGTGGGAAGAAGCAGAGAATGTGAACAGGACGAAGGAAGAGAGAAAAGAAGAAAATTGGAAGAAACGACGGAAGAAGATGGTATTAACACCATGTCACAACTCTACTTTGGTAACAAATTTTGAACACATGTTTAGAAAGAGAACAACGAGATAAAGATATTTAAGTCTGATATACAGTAATCGGTAGAGACCATGGGAATTCATACACAGCATCCTATCTGAATGAGGAAAAGATTAGCAAATAACACACAGTTAAGTTGATATAGATGTATTCCATTCGCAATAAAAATAGAGACTTTGATAAACATGTTTTATGTTAACTCTTATCATGAGGAACTGCTATGAAAGTGTTTTGAAGCAAGGTCCACAGAAGTGGTGTAAATAAGTCACTTGTTTTGTGAAATATTGCTGTATAATGCATAAAACTTATGATGCTAAAGAATATTTTTATGGTCCAGGGACCTTCTTTCCTGTAAATGAAGAGTTCATTCAGAAACTAATATGTGACTGGTTATATGGATTATACATGTGAAGAATCAGTCTTTTATTTATTATTAATGTAAATATCTTGAAACAAAAATATGTAAAGGTCAAGAAAGTAATAACAAAGACAATAAAGTTAACATTTGTAAATACCGGTTAGCTATGTACTCTGATGAGACTGGAGGTAACAGTTTAGCAAATTTTAAACACTAATAAATTGTTATATTAATACAAATATTTGTTACACCATATTTTGTTCTGATATAGCTGATAAGAGAAATGATACCCAAATGTTATTGTTACAGACGTTTCGTTGACATATAGTGCTGTCAGTGACACCAGAGTGGACTGATAACGGTGATGAACTCCCGTGACAGGACATGGAAAGGAGTGTTCTATCAGACTCAGTGTCGTGGAAGCAAATTATACATGTATGGTGATTCAAAGCGAAGACATAAAGGTCCTCAGCAAGTTTACCAGAATATTTGTTACTACAAATATATATGGCAAACTTGATGGGGGCTGTAGTATAACAGGCTACCATTATAATTACTCGGTGAAATGGGTAACTAAGGAAACGTTTATATAAACAGAAGATGAAGAAAAGATCAAGGCTAGACAAGCTTGGTGAAGGCCGTGTCGTGTTCGCTTTGGATTTTAAAGTTACTGTGATAAAAGAACCTGTACTTATTCAGAGGATTAAGAATGTTATAATATTATAATAAAAAAGGGAATTAAGTCACATTATAGTATTATTTAATTGGTGAAGCTGGATGATGGATGAGTTAACGAAATAAGAACAACAAATAGAAATACGAGATCAATGATTAGAAATACGAGACTGTTTGGTGTTTTCCTCACAGTCAGGTTAGTATCATCTGCAAATAAAACACTCTTAACTTTGACAGATAAGTTTCCAGGAAGGTCACTGATGGACAACAAAATGAGGAGGGGTCCTAGAACAGAACCTTGTGGAATTCCATGTTTTATTTTCTCCCAGTCTGATGAAGCATCTTTACTTATTTTAGAATCAAAACTGGAAACTTGTTGCATTCGACTTTCCATGTATGATTTAAACAATTTACCTGTGGTTCCATAAATACCATAGTATTCCATTTAAAAAAAAAGTAATTCATGATTTACACAGTCAAATGCTTTTGCAAGATCACAAAATATCCCTACAGGGCTCATTTTTTTATTCAGTTCCTCAAATGTGTTATTTAAAAATAAATATATACCCATTTCTATAGATGATCTGTTTTGGAACCCAAATTGTGATTTAGTGAGGATATTATTTTGTTTAACTTTTTTTTTTCAAAAATCTTTGAGAATCCTGAAAGTAATGAAGTGGGACGATAGTTATCCACACATGTTGTTTCTCCTTTTTTAAACAACGGTTTTACAATGGCATATTTTAGTCTATTTGGAAATACACCTTGCATTATGGATTCATTACAAATGTGGATAAGTACAAGACTGATACAATTTGAACACCTTTTCAGTAATTTGCTTGAAATATTGTCATAGCTGGAAGAATTTTTAGGTTTTAATTGTTTCATGAGTTTATTTATTTCTGAGACTGTTACTGGTGGCAATTGCATTTCTACAAATTTATTTGGGAAAGCAGTCTGAAGAAGCCTTAGGGCACTATGTGGGGATTGCTTTTCTATGCCTAATTTCTCTACAACTGAAGTAAAATGTTTGTTAAATATTTCACAAACTTGCCTTACTTCACTATGAACAGATCCATTTTGTTCTATTTTTATGTCTTTAGAGTGAGTTACAGATTTTCCTGTTTCAGATTTTATTATATTCCATATAGTTTTCATCTTATTGCCTGAATTCCTTATTTTCTCTGATATATACCTGTTCTTGGCCTTTCTTATTACATTTTTTAGCATTTTAGAATAAAGTTTATAATGAGCTTTCAGTGTATAGTTATCCAGTTCTTTTATTTTTAAGTACAGGTCCCTTTTTGTTTTACAAGATACTGTAATTAATACCCTTTGTTATCCATCCCTTACCCAGTTCATTGTTTGGAGTATAGACAACTTTCCTTTTTTTGAAACTTCCTTCGAAAAGTGTTAGAAATATATTGAGAAAGAATCAAATTTTTCACCAACACCATGTGCATTGATATGCAACTGGAGACTTTCCCGGCGTATTGATTCAATGAAAGTTTCACGGGAGTCCAGCCGGATGAAGTCATAAAACGACGACGTTTCGACAACCAGCTCGTTTGTCTTAATCAGGTCTATTTAGATGTTGCTTCTCGAAATCACAAACAGACTGACTTTGCTGTCACTTCCTTCGCTGCCGCCGAAATTCGAATGTCGTGTATAGAGGGTTGCCAGGACGCCCAATCAGCGCGCTGGAACTGAGGGTATCAGTGTTGCGGACTGCGTATGGGGCCAAAACGGTCACCCATCCAAGCGCTGACCATGCTCACCGTTGCTTAACCCGTCAACTGGACGGGTTTCACGGTGGTATATGCAGCAGAGTCTGCCATGACAGCAGCAGCCACAGCCAATGAAGCTGGAGTAAATGTCTAACGACAATACTCTCCACTATACTCTGCTCAATGGAGCAGTACTTGGCTGTGGCTGCTGCTGTCATGGCAGACTCTGCTGCATATACCGCCGTGAAACCCGTCCAGTTGACGGGTTAAGCAACGGTGAGCGTGGTCAGCGCTTGGATGGGTGACCGTTTTGGCTCCATACGCAGTCCGCAACACTGATACCCTCAGTTCCAGCGCGCTGTTTGGGCGTCCTGGCAACCCTCTATACACGACATTCGAATTTCGGCGGCAGCGATGGAAGTGACAGCGAAGTCAGTTTGTGATTTTGAGAAGCAACATCTAAATAGACCTGATGAAGACAACCGAGCAGGTTGTCGAAACGTCGTCGTTTTATGACTCCATCCGGCTGGACTCCCGTGAAACTTTCATTGAACCATGTGCATTGTACACTTCTGACCATTGTTCATTATTTAAGGGATCTATGAAATGTTTTATATTGTTTTCATTAATATTTCTTCTATACACCCAACTTTTCTTTATCTGTTTAATAGTGTTTCTGGACTTGATACATAACAGCTGGGCATCATGGTCCGAGATATCATTTATTACTGGAAGTATGTTGTAATTACTGTACTGAGAAATATCCATATTTGTGAATATTGGTGGACCGTAAACTCAAATAATTAAAAAAAAAAACACATGCACACACAGAACTATCTCTTTTGTGTTTGAATATGGCATGTACTATAATGATTGATCAGTTAGTCTCAATTAGTTGAGAATGGTATTACAACAAATATATATTCATATATTAAAAAAAATCAACATTACTTAGTTTTTGGTGAGTTTCCCGAGTAAGATTTGTTTAGACCTGAAAGTTATTAGTGCTTGGAAGTCCACTTTGATACAAGAAAGTACAACTTTACTGAAGACTTGGATTACCAAATTAAACTGTGGGAATGACAGCAAAATGAATATTGGCCGAATTATGGGGTATGAAATTGTTTCTCCTCATGTCATTCAGGGGAGTCATTTGCAGAATAGCTCCATCCACCACTTTCCTTTCGTCCTTTTGGCAAAAACCAGGTTTCAGTCTCTATTCTAAACAGTAGCTTCTTATTACTCTGTAACACCACTGATCATATACAATAGAAAGGGACAATAGAAGATTATTCTCTTTCCAAACAGTTCCAGTTTTACTTTATTATTACTATTTTTCCTGCTTCAAACCTAACGTCTCACTAACACCGAGGTCATTAGAGTTGGGGGAGAGTGGAGGACAGGGAATGGGAAGGCATTTGCTTGTAGTGATTTTGGGAAACCACGGAAAACCAAAATCTGGATTTCCATCCAGGGATTTGAACCTGTATCCTCCCAAATACCAGGCCTGAGCTTAACAGTTTACTAACCAAGTTTGGCCAATGGTTCCAATGTTTACCACAATAGATGTGATCCACTAATTGCCCAATAGAAGCATCATTTCTTACTACGATAGACAATTTATACAATTACCTTTCTCTAGCTAACCCTTAATATCACAGTCCACTTTTGCCTTCAGTAATTAATTCCCACTCTGTCCTCATTATAAAAAGCCTTTGTACTTCTGTGCACATAAGCTGATTCATTTGGCATTTATTTTCATTTCAGTTTGATCATCACAAATAGAAATACTGTCCAGATCCTTCTGCAGTTATTCATAACTCCATTACTTTAATTCTTTCATACATTAGTGTCATCTGCAAAAACCTAACTTCTAATGGAATTATTCAATGGAATAATGAAAACCAATGGTTCCAATACACTACCTAGTACTTATTTATTTTTCCATGTCCAGGCATCATAATCATTTTGCCACATATTGGACAAAGTTGTCAATCTCTCTTCCTGTCCATTGGTCATCAGGTGTTGTTGAAAACTGTCATTGCTTGCAAGCATAGAGTTGATCCATGGTTCTCCACATTCACATTGATCGTCTGTTGTCAAACTCCCTGTATACATGTTAGCTTTTACTGGACCCACTCCTATTCTTATATGGTTGAGGTTTCTCCAGTTTTATGTCAGAAGGTTCTCCCTCAGAGATTGGATACAAGTTTGGAGGCCGTCTCTATCCGACAAGTTTCATTCGAGATACAAGAAAGGAGCTTCCCAGAAGACTGCTACTCAAAGAGCAATCGGGTGTACCCTGGGCAACATCAGTGGAATTTACTCTTAAGATTTCTTCACATGGCTATTCAAATTCTGATATTTCCCTACAACTGGCCAAGATGAAACCCCTAATTATAAAATGTAATTAATTCTGAGCTTCAAACTGTGAGAATCTCTATTTCACGTATCAAAAAAATGTATTCTGAAGCTCCTACTATTTATTAAGCCAACAGCACAAGGAGACTCAAATATTCATCAATTAAATACAGCATATTTTTAACTCTCTCTTTACCCAACATTCATTACTGGGAAAAAAAACCTATAAGAGTTATTCTGAGCCAAATTTTACAAGAGACTGCCATCTGCAATAAAAATCGATTATGAAGGTTCTTATATATGTTGCACAGTAATATTCCCTAAATTACATATTCAAGATATTTTATGCACTGATCTTAGTTTTCAAGCTCTTACTTCTAAAAGTTTTTATAGCAACTTAAATATCGATTAAGTAGGGATTTTTTTTTTTTTTTAACTTCTACAGTAAGAAATAAGGTAAGCTGTAAGACACTTTCTTAACACAAAATATAGCTATAGGTGGTTCCAGAGAAGAAGAATGATAAGGCAAAAAAGAAAGTTACACTATTCAATGTGAAAGATAATGGACATCTAGAATGTTAAGTAATCAGTATATACAACAACAATTGGAGCAGATGGATGAGAGTACAAACATTATAAGGGAGAATTAATGAAAACAATGACCTATAGGTCATCAGTAAACAAATATTCAACTGGTCACATACCTATGATGTCGGAATTTTGTAAAGCCTTCACTTCCAAAGTCCAAGCCTGTCGGAACAAGTTTGATGTCACGTTTCTTCAGAGCATAATCAACAATACACTCATTCTCTTCTGGCTGAAAAAATAAATCCAGTTTCACGGTAAACTGCATTGAAAAATTCAGTAGTTCCAAAAATTGCGAACAAACTTAAATTCTTTTGTGAAAGAATATTACTCTCTAAAAACTAATTTCTATTTTGCAACAATAACCAAGAAGTGCTTAAAATATAAATACTCCATCAACATTACGCACTATTTGATGGCCTTTTTTAAAATTGAGATTCAAAACATGTCTCATGTACCACTTCTCTCTCTATCCTCGCACATTTAACAATTATATTATCAAGTGCTGGAGTCTCAATATGTACAAATGTATAACTTTTATAGAGAGTCTGGACCTAACATTAACTTTCCTCATGTTTCCATGTACTGGGAGTGGAGGCACGAGTCAAAACAATTTTTTTACAATAAACTGGGCAAGAATGGTTTGTAATAGTGTAAGTTTCTTGTCTCCAAGTTTGTTTAGTTGCAATTTGTTGTCATTATGCAATGAGTGAAACAAATTGATTTACTGATATCACTCCCTCCCTCGCATTTTTTTAGGAGGCTTAGAGTCAGCATTCCTTATACCTAAAAGTGAAACGATAAACAGTAAAGTGTTTTACTGTGATGACTATACAAGCAATGATGATAGGTAAAGTAAAACCATCACCTTTAAAATCTGGAGGCACATGGCAGCTACATGAATCACTGTACAGGTTCATTGCCCTCTAAAACAACAATGGGATGATCCAAAATATTGTTATTTGTGTTGTATTTATTTTGCAAAGTTCTGTATTTTGTGTAACTACAGTCTTCCTGCCTCCTACTTTGTACGGTGATGCATTTTCTTCCTCAGTCCTTCTTTGTACAAAAACTTTATTTGAAATGTTGACAGGATTTATATACAAATTTATTAAAATTCTGCCATGTTTCTTACGCACGAGTTGGAATTTGTGCTAATGTCTCCATTCCATTCTACCCCAATGTTTCTTTTCTACTTGGTCTATACTCAATATAAGCACTACTGTTACCATTATTTACTATCATTACAGTGCACAACTGTTTACCACTATGCTACTATAACCAGGGTAAATGATGTTGCAACAAATTTAAATTTATCTTTAAAGCATAGCTTTTAATGAAACAAAGCAATAAAATCCCACAAATAGTTACGTTTTTTATACACAAAGGATTTTTTTTTTTGGCTTATACCTCATTCCCATCGAGAACATTAGATATGGGATAGGACTAGGGCCAAGGAATAGGAAGTAATTTGGCCATAGCCTTTTGCAGGAACCATCTTGGCATTGGAGTGATTTGGGGAAATCACGGAAAACCCAAATCTGGATGACCGGAAGGGGAATCAAACCAGTGTCCTCCCAAATGTGAGGCCAGGGTGTTACCACTCACCCACCATGCTTGGTTAAAAAATTTATACTATGATTGTAAACAATGATCAGCAATCTTCTGCTATTCGCAGCACATCTTTTTCTACTTGCAGCACACCATAAATTATCCATGACTCACCACTGTAAAATCAGTTAAAATTAACAACAACTGTAACTAAGTACATTTAATTTCTTAAAATACAATATGTAACACTTCATGGCACATGAAACAGAGAAACTTAAATTTAACTGATTAAAAACAATCGACAGTTTAATTCCTTACAGTACGTAAAATTTTTCTGCACACCTTTCATCTTGTGGAAGCATTCAGATGTGCTGCGGCACACTGGTTGCGGACCACTGATTTTTAACTGCTTAACGTCTCCTATAACAACTAGGTCTTTAGAGACGGGAAAGGATGGGGGGCAAGGAATGGTAAGGAATTCGGCCATGGCCTTTTGAAGGAAGCAACCTGCCATTCACCTGGAGTGATTTGGGGAAACCATGGAAAACCCAAATCTGGATGCCCGGATGGGGATTCGAACTGCCGTCCTCCCGCCACTGATCTATATTATTGAACCGTCCTTCTCACGGTTCTATATATTTGCGGCCCGCCGCCGTGTTCCTTTTGCTTTTGTCGGGACCTGAGTCGATTCCCGCTGCGCTGGTGTTTATATCGTTGCCCTGGCACAGATAAAAGGGGCGGCTCGGTGGCTCTCGAGGCAGTGAGTGGTGTGGCGTCGCGGAGGTCTTGTGCTCCGCCGTTCGGTGTATGGGGGCCTTGTGCTCGCGTTTCTGTTATCCTTCTAGTTGTCTCGGAACTTGTCTGCAGTTCTAAGGTTACAACGGGCTCCCCTGATTGAAACTTCCTGGCAGCTTGGCTGTGAGAGAGATTGCTATTGCTTCTGGTTCTGTGTTCATGGTCGCTCCACCTTGGGCCGGTTGTCGGTGTTGTGGACAGTTAGTTGCACGGCGCCCGTTACCCAGTGATCCACAACTGTGCACTAAGTCTACCTCCAGCTATCTGATTGTAAGGCTCGTGTTCTATGCTTCCTGGTCCAGTTATGGACTGGCACATATGTGATTGAATTGTGCTTGATTTGAATTGCATGGAATTACTGTGTAATGTTACATGTGAAGGGTGGCTGATGATGGTGCAAACAGTTACAAATCGGTGAATTATGGATAGTATGTTCTGGTGTTTCTTAAGCTGTTGCGCCACTATCGCCTTAAGTAATAATTGTGTGCGCTTAACCACATTCTAATTTTTCTTAATAATTGTATGCATGATGGTTAATATGGTTTTGGTGTATTTGTTTCATTTGTGAGCGTGATCAAGGCGCTGATCTCCCGGACTCTCCAAGCGCACTCGGTGAGCTTGCCGTGGGGGCATTTGGACGACAGTGTGTTTACTGGGCGCGGCCTACCCGGCGGTGCGGACCCGCAGGTGGAGTTATTTACTTCCACCCGGAACTTCCTACCCAGGCCCAAGTGTGGACCGTGTTATGTCTTATCCCTCAGGGACCTGCAGAAATATTTACTTATCTTGTGTGCATAGTAATTGTAAGGTTATGCTTAGAAATTTTTCTGTTGTGAAGTGTCGTGAAAATGTTAAGGGACTACATCCCGCATTGTGATTGGGGTATTGTATCTGGTTTGAAAATAAGTGACATTAGTCTCACTTACATTGCATTACATTTTCTGATATTGTTGAATTGTTTCTTAATAAATGAATTGTTATTATTGAATGATTGTCAAGTGAGAAACGCGTTCCCATCCGGCACCTTCCATTTCCCTGGTAAATTGTTTGGGGCTGCCCTCCTATTAATAATACCATATCAATTATATAATAAAACTTTAGTACAGTTGTGTTCGTTTATCAATTTAATTCCAAAAAGATTTTTTAGATTTCTTAGTTCCTTCCTAATATCCTTAGGATGAATTTCAAATATTTTAGTCTGCTTATTTCTAATTGTGCCAACAAGCTGAATCTCTAATTTACTGACTCATTTCTAAATCATAGTCACTTAATGGTCACATCAAATCCATTACTTAATGTATTAAAATCCTCAGTAACTTCTTTTCCATACTTGTTTATAAGTATCTGAAACACCTTTCATTCTACTCAGTTTTATAATGCAGCCACAGAAATTTCTAGATGCATTATTCAGTAGTCCTCCTGCATCGATAATATTCTTCATAAATCTGTCTTTCTTCTTTACTGCTATTAAATCATGGTTTAATTTTTCAAGTGTTTCCTACTACCTTGCTGACTCTTAACTTCATTTGTTGTGTTCTCTTCCTACCAGCATCTTCAACTTCTTAACTTCCCCGTTATAATATGTAGGTTCTGTACTATTCTTTACTGTTTGTTCTCCCATTTTCATTATCTCCTTGAACTGTTCCACCTCAACTCCACCACACTAGTGCCTTCCTTTCATATACCGAAAAATAAATTGAAATATGTGTCTTTTTATAACTGCATGTATTTTAACACCTTCAGTTTTGGCTCTCTAATATCCACCAGAACTGCTTCATGGTCACTTAATCCTTCAATTACTCTAGACCTCACAAAATTATCATCAGGCTTTATTAAGGATATATATAAGATGTCTGGTCCCCTTGTACTCTCCTCTACCTTCTATATGAAGCCTTCTTCACTTACTAAGGTATTTTCAAATTTCTGTTCCCTTGTGTTAGTAATCATTCTTACTTCCAAGTTGACAACTGGTAAATTTAAATCCCCACCAAAAATGACTAATCTAGTCACCTTTAAACTTTAGTTTCCCCCAGAGAGCTTCGTATTTCATCATTCATTCTTCCAATGTGGTAAGTATCTAACACCCTGTTTTTCTTTTTATAACTCAGAAATCTACCCTTAACCATTCATGGCTACGATTATGGTTACCAGTGAACTATACTAGTCTTTGCCAAACAACATAAACACCCCTCCTACAATTGCATCTTTATCTCTGTAGTACACTCTGTAACCATTGGGGAAAATCTCATCATCTAGCAGTCCTTCCATTATCCAAGACTATACTCCTATAACTCCTTGTGGTTTGTGTGTCTTTATTATGTTACCAAATTCTACTTCTTTTTCCATTATTAGCCTGTATCAAACTGATCCTGCAGAAGAGGACTTACAACTTCCCTCAGGCTACTACCAGCAGCAGAATACTTTATTGATACTATTTACTTGTATGACCCTATATCTAAAAGTCTGCTGCACCTTACCTACTCCTCCATCCACATGAGGCTCTTCCATTTTACCCCAGACAATGGCTATAACTATTCATGGTTTGTGCATATCCTTTAAGATACCAAATTTTATTTCCTTATTTATTCTACAGTTCATAGTAGTAATTCATGGTTGGATTTGAAATACTCTCATAATTATCCTTTACTTTCATTACTTCAACTCCTTTTACATTGTTTCTGTAAATTTTCTTGTAGTAGTGGTAATAAAAATGATATTTCAACATTAAAGCACATCACATCAAAGCTATCTCTTATGTTTCAACGTTAAATAATGTTGGAGCAGAAAATTAAATTCTGAATGGATAGTGTTAAACGCCAAAGAAGCAATACCAATTAGATGTAGCATAAGTCACACTTAGTAAAAAATAATAGCCTTATTACTAAATCTATAGGTAAATTAAAAATTACGAAAAAAAGTCAGAGAAAATTGCAGTCTGTTAAAATTATCTTGGGCAATGAAGCTACAACCTCTGACCACAAACAAAACCAAAGTATATCTACTGCCTTTTACATGAAAGTGAGACTCGATAAAAGCAATTTTGGAAAATGGTTCTATATACTCGATATTAAACTGTACAGGTGAGTTCCAATGGCAGCAGGATAATGAGAACATTTTCAGATTCAACAGCATATGAGGCAGCATAATGAGACACACGTAATGTCTGATACTGTGAAAATCCAGTTAAAAGCAATCCAGCAGTTTTCAAGTTACGCTAGATCATTCGTAAAATAAATGTGCTGTAACATCTTAAGACATAGAATTAAACTTTGACCCCAAGCTTTCAAATTCTAAAAACCTATCAAAATCTGTATTTTCTGTGTGATGCCAGAACAGACACAGATTTATGTATGTGGTATTCTTACCGAGAGCCAGGACATCTTGAAGCGCTGGAAAGAACACTATAACTCTCTTTTGAACTGTAGCTCTACTGCTGCAGATGATTTCCTTAGGAATATGCCGCAGCACCCTCCACAACCTTGGATGTCAGTCCTGCCAACTTTCCAGGAGTTTTGCAAAGCACTGAATAGCCTGAATCCAGGTAGAGCTCCTGGACCAGACAATATTCCTTTAGAACTGATTTGAAGTGGGGGATTACCCTTGAAAACCAGGATTTTCCAACTCATTCTTCTCATGTGGGAAACCCGGGAGGTGCCTCAGGACATGAAGGATGCTAAAA
>CM061920.1:151534912-151626781 GCA_031002005.1 Vandiemenella viatica
AGATGTTTTAGCTAAACAGCCAAGTTTTGAGGGTCTTTGTTCCGGTTTGTGGTAGGCGCCATGTCCACGTTACTCCCTGTGGACAGCCTTATTGCCTTACCATCCCGACCGTAATGCTGGGTAGTTCTTCCGGTGGCCTAATTCTGTGAGGGGGGTGGGGGAGTGGGTGAGGTGGCTTTGGGGTAGTAGGTAGTTACATGAGGGGTCTGTTGAGGGGATACATGAGTGTAATCTCATTGAAGCAGCCTCTTTGTACCTGGGAATGATGATATATCTAGTGATGTACATTTTCATTTTTATTGTTATTGTCAGAGTATTTCACTAATGTAACTCCTGGTTTGTTTTTTCTGTTTCATCCTTTATTCCCTTTGATATTTGACAGCTCATTAACAACAGATTCATTAGGGACACAAGAGGATTATTAACAAGAAATTTGAAGGAAATTAAAAATAGTATGAGTTAATCAACACTTTAAGAATTTTCTGGAGAGATTTCAGAGAATGAAGATAAACGAAAAATTAGTTGGCCAAAACAATATTTAAATACAGATTATCCTGGAACCCTCTGTTTCTCATTCCTTCAATTGGCTGCATTTTCATTACAGTATGCTGTACTGTTCCTTGTTTACTACTTCTTAAAAACTATACTTCCCTTTCAGTAAATCTCATAATTATGTTTCAATATGGCTGATAGTTCTAGGTGCTTATCTCTCCTCCTCATTTTCCATCATCCCTTCTATAATTGTCATTTATTCTCTGATTTCAATAATCTTTTTTTGTATAGCCTTTCCTAATTGTGCCAGTATATTTTCTCTTGATAAGTAATGTGCCAATTTCTGGACCAGTTTTTTTCATTCCAAGTACATTTTGCATCAACCTTTTAGTCTATTCTTCCCATTGACAATTATATACATATATATGTTTACATTTTGTTTAAAACTTTCACACTCTTATTTAATTTTCACTGCCAGTTTATTGTCCATATTTGCATACGCAGTTGCCAAAGATATGAAATTATATCTTCAACACCTTTGTTTATTGATAAAATGTTACAATTGAAAGCTTGAAGTGGTCCTTGTTGTATACAGTTCTCACCAGTAGACTGCAAGTGACCTCTTTCAGGCTTGTTGACTGTAATCTTAGAAAATCTGTGGTGACATATCTCCTCTTTAACTGACCTCCTGAGGAATTGGAAGTAGAATTTGTATCTGTGAAAGCTTTAAGGATTTTATGTATAAAAATTTTTGTGTTGTTTTATAACAATTCTTAACTCATTGATGGTGTAACGGGAAGAGAGAAGTTTTGTCATGTTTAGCAGGAAATGAACACTGATGAAACTAGCATGTTATGAGACAGTTATCCAAGGTAGCTGCTTCCAAATTAAAGATTGTTTTGATAAACTTTAATTTAATACAATACTCTTTTGAATTGTGCTCCTTCTGTATTATATCCTACATCCTTCATTCGTGTCTAACTGTTTGCCTGTCTTTAAAAATAAAAAACTACCATATTGTTCTTTTTTAACACAATCCTACATTTAAATATAAATTTTCTGTAAATAAATTGTCATTTATTTCTGTGTTTCAGATCAGCACATCAGATGGCTTTGAAGTCAAAAAGTAAAGGAACAGGCAATGAACGTTTCCTGACAATCTCAAAAAAATTGGATCCTTTCAGCCTTGCTAGAAAACTATTGGAATGTGGAGGGACTTACGTAAATTATGAGCTGATTTCACCTTCTAAACCTAAGGTATCGCTAATGTCTTTTATATAGAATTGTTGAATCTGTGATGTGACTTTGTTATGTATATAATTAATAAATGTTGTTATAATTTGTAAAAAAAATGTTAACACATTACTTGTTCTTCCTTTCTACAGTAAAATAGTATACCTAGTTACTTACAAAACAAAGCAAACCAACTTATAAATCTCTTACCATATTGCACTTAGTTTGACAGGTGTTTGCTAAGAATAGTACCTGTTCCAAAGAATAATGTAAGAGGGTAGAGTCAGAATTGTAAAAGATGAGCATCATTTTGGAACAAAATTTAAACATTCATGTGAGTAGGTAAACAGTAGCACTACCAGACTTTAACTTTATAGTGAATAAATGACTGTATTTACAATGGTCATTTGGAATGATTGGTAAATTCCTATGAATTGGCACAGTAATAAATTAGGGGTATCATTGTCCGTAAGCATGATCCTTCAAATGAACTACAAGAATGTTTCAGCCAGTTGCAACACGTGGTTAACTTCTGGCAGCCATTTGGATCAATCAGCATTCACATTTATAACAAAACTTTATGAACGAATTTTGTCCCCCCCCCCCCAAAAAAAAAAAAAAAATTGAAAAAAAAATGAAAAAAAATAATTGAAAAAAAATAATTGAAAAATTGAATGGCAATGGAGATTAAGGACGATTTGGACAAAGTTCATTGGGACTTTACACCAGACTTAAGGTCCCATTTTTTTCTGCTAAACATGTTTAAACATGGCCATAGAAACACTTAAGATTAAATGCACTCCATACACCCTGTTGAGGTTACCACAAACAATACCATGGACAAAAGACTGCCTGACAGCAGTGTGCAAGTTTGCTGAGATTGTATGCGTCTTAGGTGAGCAAATAGACTATATACTATATGAAAATTGTACATAATACAGTAGTTGTGCAATTGGTGCTGTAATTATTGACTGACAGCCAAAAACATATATGTAGTACAATTCAGCTCAGTATTTGGTGATGATTAATCGCAACCTGTGGGACCTTTTGCATCAGTTCTCGATCATGGATGAAACTTGGATCCATCAGTACACAGCTGTGTTGAAGCAGCAGTCCCAACAGTGGGTAAGGGCTGGTGAATAAATGCCAAACAAGGTGAGTACCAGTTTGTTCACTGGGAAGGTCATGGTTTCTGATCTTTGGGAGTTCCTTGGAATAATCCTGGTCAACTTTTTGAGAAAGGGTAAAATGATGCTTGCATTGGAAGGAAGACATATGAGATTGACTCTCAAAAAAGTGATATTTTACCTGGAAAATTCACCAGCTCAAAAATTGACAATTGCAATGACAAAATAACATGAGCTAGTCTTCAAAATTGTTCCTCAACATGAAGTGAGTTTTGAAATGGTTCCTCATTAATCCTATTCTTTGTATTTGGGAGGAATTTTTGTTGAATGAAGATGTGATCAACACTATCTACAAATATTTTACACAGTTTGATAAAAGCTGTGTTTCTGACATGAAAAAATTGGAAACCGTGGACTAGGTACAAATACGAGCCCCCATTTTTTTCAACTGTGTTTTTTACAAAAAAATTCTAATATCCCTCATATTAACACAATGCATTATATCTGCCAGGATCAATTTTTTGACAAGTGGCATGTGATTTGTTTGTGGACCACTGCAACTTAATAATTGCAGTATATTAGAGAATAGAATATGCAGGTTGCTTGTCGAGCAAGAGATTAGTTATAGGAACATAGATATCTGATGTGGCTTCCTACATACAGCAAAAGATATTGCATAGGATGAGTAAATCAATACCATTGTAATAATGGTAGGGTTGGAGTTTATTGGATGTAGTATCAAGAAGATGAAGAAGTTTTTATTTACATAGATTCTTGGCCATTCCAGGTTGTTACAAACTTCATTGCTGCCTCATCTTGTAGGTACATCTGATGATTCCCTAAGAAATAAGGAAATCAGTAAACCAATTCTGTGGAGATGTGATATTTTTATGGAAAGAATACGGCATCATAGTGCAGTAATATGAACTGAGGCAAAGTTTGCCAGATATACTGTATATTTTTTTTATGAAGAAAGAAGATGCATTGAGAACTGCTGATCGTGGATGTGATTATTATTGATGATTAGTGGGAAACGCACTGGCAGCCACTGTTTAGTATATTTCTGGAATTTGGTAATGAGTTAACAGTAGAAGTTGGATAACAGAGATTTTTTTTTTTTTTTTTTGGGTCAAGTAAAAGATAGAATAGGCTAAGACCTTAAAGAGGGCTTTGAAAATTCAAGTTTCCCAGGAAGAAAAAGGGTATTTTATATTGCTGATGAAAGATCTTGGCCTATAGGGATATTTGTGGTGAACAAAACCTCGTGTCTGTTGATAGAATAATCAGGTCACAGTTGGTGAAAAAGTTCTCTGATTACATGAGTATCATAAGATAAGTCTATAGTTTAAAGGAAAATAGTTGAAGTGAGTTGGGAATAAGGGAACATGCAAATACTTGAAGATCATTCTATGTTTATCTGTGGATATTGTAGATTACTACTCTTTGCCTTTATATTTAATGGTGGCAGTACCAACAGATAGTGCAACAAATGAAAATGCTTCATTGAGAAATGCTGCCTCTGGAGATCTGAGCAAAGGAAGAATATGTGATGCCCTACAAGAGGTTAGGTAGTCGGACTTAAAAATCATGACTGTTTGATGGAATTATGCAAACAATTAATTCTTTGTCACTTAATGGAAAGTAAAACCAAATGCATTTGTAGAGTAGATATAACAGAGGTATATGGAAAATTTGAATTGAGCCACCAGTGCAGCTGCAAATGTTAGGGTGACCCTATACTGCGTCAGGAGGGGAGGGGGGATAAAATGGTCGTAGGTTCATATGCGAGGATCTGTGTATCAACTGGCCTGATTACAGTTTTTAGGCAGTTTTCTGTAATCAACTAGGTGAATGCTGGGATGGTTGTCAACCTCTACCTTATAAACTACACATTTCACAGTTAAAAATACACTTATCACACCAAACACAAGCCTCATGGACAGATAGCAACCCATGTGCTCCCACCATTAAAACTATGACAAGCCTAGTAATTTATATCACAATTTTTTCACAATTTTTATGTTTTTTTTTTATTGCAAATATCCACTTGTGGTCGATTCCCTTAAGCCATTAATGCTTTCTGTCTATGATTGGCTTGTTGTCGCAGACACTGGTATATTTACTCAGTGGCGAATCCAGGATTTTGGTTTGGGAGGGGATTGAGCGGATTTCGTTTGGGGGTGGGGGGGGGGGGCTTGAGTTGGGTAAGGGTAGAGTTTACAGTCATGCCGCCCTTAAAAGATCAGGATCTGCCACTGTATTTACTTGAAACATGTATCGATGTTAGATGATTCTCACAGTAACTTTTGATTGAAGTGATGGCTGCTTGTGCTCTTTGTAATATTTTGGTTATTGTCTCCTTCAATAATTTGCTCTAGACAAGTGATTCCCAATTAGTTTTTCCTGAGTACCATTTCAAGAAAGAGCTCAATATTACATTCCCCTTACAACTGAAATGATAATTAAATAAATGTGTTCATCACATTCAAATGCTTTGCACAACCACAGCTTTACAGTAATATAATTAACATACATACAGTTTGTCTTAAAATACGTATATTCTGGCTATAGTTATTATTGCATAATTGTTTTTTTTAAATTATTGTAGTAGTTATCTTAGCCAAGGGATTACCGCGCATACCCCTTGAAGCAACTTCACATATCCCTGAAGGTTTGCGATAATCATGGCTGCAGATTCCTTGATCTTGCCCTGGGGTCGAGTCGTGTAGGGTTCCCTTGGATAGATCAGGTGTGCACTACACACGTGAATCGGCTACACGGGTGGCAGGGGCCGTGTGGAGTGCATTGGGGGATTTTTTAGGCTGAGGAGGAAGACCCGAAACTGGGATTACAGTACGGGCAGCCCAATTAAATTCGGCACCATATGTTAGGAGTAGCGAAAATCAATCTCGACCGTTAAAAGTACTCGTTATAACTGTAGAAGTGTTTGTAATAAGCAGCCTGAGCTTGAAAGCATTATTAGTAGCACAGAAGCTGATATTGTATTAGGTACTGAAAGCTGGTTAAAACCGGATATAAGTTCAGCAGAAATTTTTAACATAGCATGAATGTTTTCCGTAAGGATAGGTTACATTCTAATGGAGGTGGTGTATTTATAGCTGTTCGTAAACACCTGTCGTGTAACGAAATAAATATTGATACGGTCTGTGAAATCCTATGGATTAGACTAAAAGTAGCTAGGACAAAACTTGTAATAGGGTCCACCATGCAGATGTAGTTGCTGAGGCCTTAAGAATAATGTAAGTAATATAGCTCGTCAATTTCCGGATCATGAATAATACTAGGAGGCGACTTCAACTTCCGTATATGACTGGAGTAATTACGCCCACGTTACTGGTGGCAGGGATAAAACATCCTGTGAATTATTCTGACCTTTTCTCAGATCTTAATCTTGAGCAGCTCGTCACTGAACCAACGCGTGTGCCACAACGATAACGAAAACATTTTAGATATTCTCGTTACAAATAGGCCTGAATTATTACGGACATTTCTACCACCACGGGAATAAGTGATCATAAAGCTGTAATTGCTACAGTAAAATTAATAGCGCGCAAAAAGAAAAAAGAAAGGGTCGTTTACAGGTTCGAAAAGGCCCCAAAGGAGAGTTTAAGAACGTTTTTGAGGGATAATACATTACCTTTATAGAAGGAAGAGGCTCGGTTGAAGAGATGTGGCTTCGATTCATAAATATAGTCAGGGAAGGTATGGACTTACATATACCGAAAAGGACAATCAGGGACGGGAACGATCCCCCGTGGTATACGCGTGAAGTTAAAAGGTTACTTAAAAAGCAAAGGAAGATTCATGCACGCTCAAGAAGGACGATGTATAGGAGTGATTTAGAAAACTAGCTGAGACAAGAGACAGGTCAAGAATGCGATGCGCGAGGCCTTAATGACTTTCGATGCAACTCACTTTCCAAGAGCCTCACGAAAATCCAAAGAAATTTTGGTCGTATGTAAAAAAATAGTGGTTGTGACAACAATATGCCAGTTCTACTACAAGACGGTCGGGAAGTTGATGACAGCCGCGACAAGGCTACGCCGAATTTAAAAATTTTCACTGACGAAAACATGGAAAACATTCCCGTTTTTCCACGGCGTGTTGAATTTGAGATGGATCCAGTACAAATTGATAGTGTAGGTATCATAAAGCAATTAAAGCTCCTGAAGTGGGGGAAAGCGCCGGGTCCCGATGGTACCAGTAAGAGTATTTTCGGAATACGCGGAAGAAATAGAACCATTTCTGTCAGATATATTTCGTAAATCTTTAGAGGAAAGAAAAGTACCTTCTGACTGGAAAATTGCGCAGGTGATTCCCGTTTTCAAGAAAGGAGATCGGAGAGATCCTAGGAATTATCGACCATATCGCTAACATCTGTTTGCAGTAGAATTCTGGAGCATGTCATATGCTCTAACGTTATGAAGTTTCTAGATGAAAACGAGTTACTTACAGCATACCAACACGGATTTCGGAAGAACCGATCATGTGAAACGCAACTGGCTCTATTTTCGCATGATGTAATGAAAGTTATTGATGCAGGATCACAAGTTGATGCTATTTTCTTGGATTTTCAGAAAGCTTTTGACTCTGTACCACACAACCGACTTTAGCGAAGATCCGTACGGTATATCTGATCAGATTTGCGAATGGATACGCGATTTTCTAACTGGTCGGTCACAGTATGTCGTTGTAGACGGGGAAGCCTCTTCTAAACTAGATGTTACTTCGGGCGTTCCTCAAGGAAGTGTAATAGGACCACTTCTTTTCTTAATTTTTATAAACGATCTCGGTGACAACGTTAATTGCAGGATGCGATTTTTTGCTGATGATGCACTTATTTATAGGGAAGTGAGGTGCTCCGACGATTGCTTAGAAATTCAGCGCGATCTGGATGTTATTTCGGAATGGTGCCGTAAATGGCAGCTTACACTTAACTGTAAAAAGTGCAAGGCAATGCAATAAGTAATAAAAAGACCCCGTTTGCTCACGAGTACAAAGTTAACAATTCAGTTGTTGACACTGTAGATTCCCTGAAGTATCTAGGCGTAACAGTACAAAGCAACATGAAATGGGACTTGCACATAACTTCCGTTGTAGGCAAAGCTAATTCCAAACTACGATTCATAGGACGTATTTTGAGAAGTTGTAATGCTCATACAAAGGAAATAGCGTACAAAACACTAGTGCGTCCGCATTTGGAATACTGTTTGGAATTTGGGATCCGTATCGCAAGGGATTGATTGAACATTAGAGAAAGTACAGAGAGAGCCGCTCGATTCGTGACTGCTAGTTACAGTCCTTACGTAAGTGTCACAGAGCTGATTCGTGGGTTGGGCTGGGATTGTTTGGCGGACAGACGACGTCGTTTTCGTTTGAATTTGCTGGAGAATATGCGAAAATCTTTAAGTTACGAGTGCAACGAAATACTTCTTCCGCCAACCTATTTAGGTCGCAATGACAGGAGGGATAAGATTAGAGAAATAAGATGCCGTACTGATTCATTTATGTATTCCTTCTTTCCTCGATCTGTTCGGGATTGGAATGCGCAGAATTAGGATTGGTGCTTAGCACCCTCTGCCACCCACAGTATTTGTGATTTGCAGAGTATAGATGTAGATGAAGATATAGATACCACTAATTGACAACCACTACTCTAGACTATCTTACTGATGATTTACCATATGTGATGGTATGTGGTACCATTGGGTACAATTTGCTATCTCAGCTGCTACAAATCAAGGCTTATGGGAATAGTAACCTCTACATTACAGAAGTTACTAGTATAGAAGTCATATTATTTCATTATAATTTTCCTGCTATAATATTCCAGCAGGGCAATAGCTGTCTATATAATGACAGGAATTTTCAAGTTTGATTTGCAGAATGGCAGATACTGCAGTTCTTGATCAATACACAAATATTTTCACTTACTGAAAGTAATATCCTTAAAGGTGTGCCAAAATGAAAATGATACTATATTTATAGCTAAATAATGTTTTAATTACAAAGTATTTTAATTTCAGATTATTTCTATTATAGTTCGTGTGTAACATTACAACTACACAGTTTCCGTTGACATTCATGCACTGATCCTAGCATGTAGGAAGGGAAAAAATGGCTTCAGTATAGAAATTGCATGGTTGCTGATGGATTCATTTTTCCATGCTGTCCTGCTTTTCCTAGTCACAGATTGACCTTTCAGTAATTTTTTTTAATGGACCGAAGGAATGGAAGTCGCATGGAACACTTTGAGGCTTTATATAGGATTTTTCAGGATCTTCTGCCAAAAATTTTCGATCAGGTCAAGGATCTTAATGGCCAAATGTGGCCTAGTGTTGTCCTGGAGCAGCACAGTCTCTTTTGAGGGCTAGTTTCTGCATTTGTTTTTGATGGCCTGTTTAAGCCTCAGGAATGTGTTACAGTATCATTCAGTGGATCTGCAGGAATCCATCATGCACAAAATAACTTTCCAGGAATGAAGAAGCTGTTATGATGCCATTGACTACACATGCCCAGCTTAGTAAAATGCATGCCACCTGTAGGCACACACTTTAATCCACTGTAGTTAGATATAATGCCACTGCAACAAAAGCCTACTTTTCATTTGGGTACTCCTTATACATTTGATCTTGAAAAAATGATTGGGCTTGACAATAAGGTCCTCAACATGATTCCATTTCCATTTTTTTTATTCACAAGTAACAGTTATACAATTTTAATATTGTATTGAATATTACAAGGCTATATTGTGAATCCCACATAAGGTAAAACTTGTGTGTGGGCTTCAAATTGTAATTATCTTGATTTTTAAATTTTGGAGATTTGCAGTGACTTTAAGATCTATTGTACAATCTATAAGCCTACTTGATTGTGTATAAACAATAATCAACAGAGTATATTAAGAACATAAAGACGCAAGTGATACAATTGTTATAAAGATTAGTTCCATGTACAAGGACATTTTAAAAATTCTTAGTGGTAAAGTAATATCTAAGACCTATATATATATATATATATATATATATATATATATATATATATATATACATATAAATTAGACATTGGGATAGGAGAAAAACCACCGCTTACCAAAGATGAGGGCTCCAGCGGCGTCAAAACATGAAAAAGCACACACAAACATAATCATAATACAAATTTTCGAGCTTAGCTCTTCATCAGGTTGTGGGGGGGGGTGGTGGAATCTCTGAAACGATCTATAAGTGCCCCCATAAACAATTATTCCACACGCAAAATTATTGAAAATATTACACACGAAAAAATACTACACACGGAAAAAATATAATAATATAAAACACACGAGAGAAAAAAAATTTTTTGCAATAGATCTAAGTACACAAAGAGAAAGCTCTGGTGAGCGATGGTTTTTGTGAAAATGATGGCAGGTAAGGGGCAAAGGTCGGAGGAGAGAGGAAAATTGGAGCTATCTTAAATTTAGTCCAGGTGGTTGTCTGGTCCCCAGTTGGTACTGAAAGGCCAGTTCCCACCTTCTCAGTTCTGAGATGCTGCTTTTTGTCTGGGAGTACTTTGATGGCGCGGACTGTGAAGCAGGTGTTTAAATTGTTGGTGTTATGAGTGGTGGCATGAAAAGAAACAGGGTGGTCAGGGTTCTCGGTCCAGACCGATTGTCTGTGTCCATTCATCCGAATGGCCAGTGGATTTGTGGTCAGACCTATGTAGGAGGCTGGGCAGTGGTTGCAGGAAGTTGATAGATCAGGTGAGAAGTTACGCAGGTAGCCGATCCAGTGATAAAGAAGCTTTCCCCTGTTACGGGATTGGTGAAGGTGGTCGAAGGCGGGTGGCATCATGCAAAGTTTGCAACGGGGCCTGTTACACGGAAAGGATCCTTGGGGCTGTCTTGTGGGCTGAGGGGTTCCATGTTTATGGACCAAGAGTTGGTTCAAGTTGGGGGTCTACTGAAACAGGTTCTGGGGGGCTGGGGAAGGATTTGTGGTAGGAGTGTTTTCATTTCCGGGCAGGCTCGGAGGAGATCATATCCTTGTCTTAGGATCCTGTTGATGGATTCTAAGCCAGGGAAGTAGCGGGTGACCAAAACTGGGCTTTGGTTGGTTCTTGATGGTTGTGGGGTGTTGATGGATTGTGTCGGTACTGATGTGGCTCGTGTAACTTGTTTATGAACTAAATCTGGGGGGTAATTGCGGGATATTAGGGCTTCAGAAATGTTATTAGTGTACTGCTTAAGGGACTGTTCGTTGGAGCAAATGTGCCTGCCCCGGATTCCCAAGCTGTATGGGAGGGCGCGTTTGATGTGATTAGGATGGCAACTGTCGTAGTGGAGGTATTGTTGTAGATTGGTGGGTTTTATATGTACCGAAGAATTGATGCCGCCATCAGAGAGGGACAGGTCGACATCCAGGAAAGTGGCCTGGGTGTGGGAGTAATTCCATGTAAATTTCAAAGTGCTGGCATTATTGAGGTTATTGAGGAAAATGGGAAGGTTGTCTTCCCCGTGGGTCCAGACCATGAAAATATCATCAATGAATCTGACCCATAGCAGGGGTTTCAAAAGGGCTGCAGCTAAGAAGGACATTTCTAGGCGGCCTAAGTATAAGTTGGCGTATGAGGGAGCCATGCGGGTGCCCATGGCAGTGCCGCTGACTTGTCGGTAGATTTTGCCATCAAAGGTGAAAACGTTGTTAGTTAAAATTAGTTCGGCCAGGTAGACTAGGAATGATCTGGACGGGAGGCTGTTAGGGGGACGCTGGTCTAGAAAATGTTCCATGGCGCTGAGGCCATGGCAGTGGGGAATATTGGTGTATAGGGAGGTCACGTCAATCGTAACCAGAAGGGAGTCAGGTGGAAGAGGCACGGGAACTGTGGATAAACGGGAAAGAAAATGCCGGGTGTCTTTGATGTGGGAGGGGAGCTGGCATACAATAGGCTGTAGGTGTTGGTCTACCAGGGCAGAAATGCGTTCGGTCGGGGTCACATCTTTCCCCCTGCCATATGTCTCGCTCCACATGACTAAGACTAAATATTGTGCAACTCGTTTTTGTGTTTTTACGTGTCTCGCCCTCCTGCCTTCATCTGTGGTAAGTGACGGGTAACTGTTTATTTTCCCTATCCGATCTTATTTTCAGTGCCTCGTGGCAGTTTCTTTGTTTCCTTTATCCTATATATATATAAATCAATTGTTTTTCTATCATTATTATTTCTCCTCTTAAATATCATAATTTTTCCCCCCCTTGTGATTAATACTTGCAATTATACAATCTTTGCTCCCTCCACCACCTCTAATGGTCAATTTCATTCTGTGTGGGGTTGTGTTGACTGTGAGGCATGTGCAAGCTCAGAAATGTTTCTTTTGTTCCACTTGATAAAAGGTTAACAGCAAAATATTGTGTTTGTATATTATTTCGTGTTGGTGATGCCCACCTCTCTTTAACTTTGGTGAATATTGGGTATAATTTATCTTTTCTTTCCACATAGAATTATTTTTGTCATTTTACCAGTCCTCAAGTTGTAAAAGCTTAAGAAACGCTGACCTAGCTTATCCAGAGTCAGTTTTCATAACAACAACTATCAGAAGTTTTCCAGAGACAATTACTCTTTCAGATATCTGTAGATTGGAAATAATTCACCACACCAAAAACTTGAAACCAAATATCTATCCGGTTTCAACATTCATTAATAACATTGAGAGTAAATAATTACCATTTCTTAAATTTTAAATGATCCAAATTATTAATTTTTGCATATCTCATTTGTTTTATCTCCATTTCAAAAATCTTTATTCTAATTATTTTTTACTTTTATTAATATTTATACTAATTGTCTATTATTTATAACCATTTTCAACATTTCTTCTCTTGCTTTTTGACTCTCTCTCTCTCTCTCAACACCTCTAATTTGCCATCTGACATCAACAATCATTTGCAAATTCATTTCATTCAACAGGAACGATTTCATTCATTGCCTGGCATTGCAATGTGCTTCATTTCTCTTCAACATTATTAAAAGGTGCAAAGCACCCTCCGAAACCCACAATTTTGTCATTTGTAGAGTACATATATAGATGAGGTCAACCAATATATTGTATAATAGTTTCTGTCTTGGTGAAATGTTTGTCATTAAAACATTTTGTTGTATTTCCATTTAGAAAAATCTTTAATTTTATTATTAATTTTAAATTTTATTATTATATATCATTTTTAATGTTAGAGTAAACTTCCAAAGTAATTCTCCTCTTTCTCTCTCTACACACACACCATTTGTCATTAACAATCATTGGCAAAATTCATTTTCGTTCAAGAGGGAGGTTTCACACATCTGCTGGCCTTGCCGCATGCTTCATTCCCCACTAAAATGATTAAGGAGTCAACCATGATACTGTCTAAAAGTTTTTGTCTTAGTGCAATAAGTAAAAAAAGAGTTTTAATACAATACCTACCATGAAAAAAAATTTCTTGGTCAAGTTTAGGTAAAAAGATTTCACACAGAATACTGGCACATAAAAGTCTACGAAATTAATAACTAACCAATTGTAGAATGGTATGATAAAGAAGTAAAAGATACATTTCATATCATATTAGTTCGCTCCTGCTTCCATTATTGTGAATCATATACTAACCTCTAACATGCTGACTTACTTCTTCTCATTTCACAAATCTGAGAATTACTTTTATTTATTTAATGATAGATCCAATAGTCAAGGAGCTACAGTTTTAAAACATCCAATATAATTTGTACAATTTACTAAATTGGGAAATTATGACAAAAGTAAAAAAGTACTGGCAGAATACTAAGTACTCATCATGTCACGAGTGTACCAGAGTGCTCACCTATGTGTGAAGCTTTGCCTCCAGGAGCTGCACACATGTCAAGTACCCTCTCCCCTTCTTGTGGGGCAAGTGCCATCACTGGCAGCAAACTGGATGCCCCCTGCACCATATAATGACCTGCGAGATATTCAGGGGTAGCACCAAGGGGCACTGATGATGAGTAGACTACAAGACCCACCTTAGTCCACTTTCCTACTGGGTCGAGATTTACACCTCGATTAATAAGTGCCTGTCATGACAAACATGAAGTTTAGTTTTAATTTCTGGATTAGTATGACAGTGATTTGTGTTTGACTTTATAAAGTGAAAAAATGACACAAAATCTAAACTTTGATATGTGAGTAAGATAAATAAAAATGCAACAGGAAATAATTAAATAATCCAAACTACTGGTCACATCTGGAAATGATTTAGTGATATCATAATTACAAACAGATGGTAAAATTAGATATTAATAAACATGATAATAATTGATGAATACATCTTTGTTAGAGTAATTTCACTGTAATGAATCCTGAAAGACATCAACATCTTCCACTGATGACATTTCAAACAAACCAAAATAACAGCAAAATTAATTTTAACAGAGGCACACTTTCAAAACTCTTTACTCCCTTTCATTTATGGCTACTAGTTCATTTATAGCAAACCACAATCTTCTGTACTTCACAGGTTATGAAGCTGCCCGTAATGGCTTACAATTCAATCTGTCTTTTTCTTGGTCGTTGAGCTTTTTTCCCCCTTTACCTTTGCAAGATGCCACTTATTTTGTCTTTTATCATCCATAGCCTCTCATTTGTGAAATTGATTTTTATGTATTACTAGCTGGTGCCCACGACTTCATTCCTTTTTGTAAAAAATTGTGGTTGACAACTACCGACATGTAACCACCTTAGCACACAATGGGAGACTTCAGGCTAATACCACACACAAATGGAAGTGATCTGCACAGGGTATTCATGGCTTCAAAGATAAATATAGGGACACATGTCTTCGGTCAAAATATGAAAATGCCCTTGGTCAACTACTTTATATCTTCATATTTCCCACACCCCACAGCTACCTTAGTGCAAGGTGGGAGACTCAAGGCTGGTGCTACTACTACTACATACAAACAAACACCAGTGATCTGTCATATGTATTTGTGATTGCAAAGTGAAATATAAGGACATACATTTTTGGTCAAAACAACGAAATACACTTGGTTGACCATTTTTCAACCACCGTATCTCCCATAACCCCACAGTTACCGACGTGCAATCACAGTATAGTGCACGATGCGTTACTTCAAGATACTACCACTCAGAAACACCAGTAGTCTGCGATAGGTAGTTGTGGCTGGAAAGTGGAATATCGGGACACACGTCTTTGTTCGAAATATGAAACTGCCCTTCATCGACCAATTTCAACCACCATATTTCCCACACTCCTGTAGCTACTGACATGCAACCACTATGGTGCACATTGGAAGACTTGAGGCAACTACCACACATAAGCATCAGTGGACTGCACTGGGTAGCTTTGACACAGAATGAAATATAGGGACACACGTCTATTTTGTTATTAGGTCGACCACTTCCAACCATATATCTACCACATCCCCTCAGCTACCGACATACAATCGCCATAGTGCACGATGGAAGATTCCAGGAGACTACCACACACAAACGCCAGTCTGTGCTTGGTAGTTCTGGCTGGAAGATGAAATATATGGACACAAACATCTTTGGTAGAAATAGGAAAATGTCCTGGATCGACCACTTTCAACCACCATATCTCTCACACCATCATAGCTACTGACATCTTACCACCATAGTGCACGATAGGATACTCGAGGCCACTATGACACACAAACATCGGAGGTCTCCACTATGTAATTGTAGCAGCAAAGTGAAATATACAGAAACACGTCTTTGGTCGAAATACAAAAATGTCCCCGACTGACCAATTTCAACCACCATATCTCCCCCCCCCCTTTTTCCACAGCTACCAACATTTAGCAAACGTTGTGTGCAATGTGTGACTCCATGCTACTACCACAAACAAAAACCAGTGGTCTGCACTACGTATTTGTTGCTGTAAAGTGAAATATAGGGACACATGTCTCTGGTCGAAATATGAAAATGCCCCATAGCGACCACTTTCAACCACCATATGTCCCACAGTCCTATAGCTACCGGCATGCAACCACCAAGGTGCATGGTGGAAGACTCGATGCTACTACCACACACAATTACCAATGATCTACCCTATGCAGTTGTTGCAGGAAAGAGAAGTATAGACACACATAAGTCTTTGGTTGAAATATACATCGACCACTTTCAACCACCATGTCTGCCACACACCTGCACCTACTGGAATTCGGCCAACATTTTGCACGATGGGAAACTTGACGCTACTACCACACACAAACACCAGCGGGCTGCACTAGGTAGTTGTGGCTAAAAAGTGAAATGTAGGGACACACGTCTATTTTTATATATATGGGGGTGGTCTGAAAAGTTTCCGATCTAACAAAGATACAAGACATTTTTCCTGTATTTTTGTTTTTATTTTTCTCCTTGTAACTCTACACACTTCTCCCAGCGATGCTCCCATATCTGTAAACTGTCCAAATAGTACTCGGCGTTTTTCTCTGCAAAATAATTGTTCACGAAGGTAATTGCCTCTTCATTTGACGAAAATCTCTGTCCTCTGAAAGCAATTTTTAGATGAAGGAACAAAAAGAAGTCGTTTGGGGCTAGATCTGGTGAGTAAGGCGGATGGTCAAGCAGCTCAAACCGTAAATCGTGAATTTTCGCCATGGCAACTGCTGAGGTGTGAGACGGTGCGTTGTCTTGGTGAAAAAGGATTTTCTTTTTCTGCAAATGTGGCCATTTTTCCGCAAGTTCTGCCTTCAGCTTGTCAAGTAATGATGCTACTGTAATGGTTTCTCCTTTTTGAAGGTAATCAATTAAAATAACTCCATGACTATCCCCAAAAACAGTTGCCAGCACTTTCCCAGCCGAAAAAAACCGTTTTTTGCTTTTTTTTTGGAGTCGGTTCCCCCTTTGCAGTCCACTGTTTGGACTGTATTTTTGTTTCGGGCATATAATGGTGTATTCAAGTTTCATCTACAGTAATTAATCGGTGCCAAAACTCGGATTTATTGCGCCTAAACTGCACCAACAGAGCGTTGGAAATGTTCATTCGAACACGTTTTTGGTGTAATGTGAGCAAACGCAGCACCCAATGTGCGGACAGCTTTCTCATACCTAAATGTTGATTTCATATGTAACAAACACGTTCATTTGAAATGTTCATAACCTCTGCTATTTCTCTCACTTTAATTCTTTGGTCGTCTAGCACCAATTGGTGAACTTTGGCGATGTTTTCGTAGGTAGTTGCAGTTTTCTGATATCCCGAACGTTCATCGTCTCCCAAGCTCTTACAGCCATGTTTAAATTCATCTGCCCAAAATTTCACTGTGGTAAGTAATGGTGCAGTCCCCCCACACACAGAATCCAACTCATCTTTGATTTGCGTAGGCGTATTGCCTTTCAAAAACAAATATTTAATGACAGCTCAATACTCGATTTTGTCCATTTTCACAAAAACACTCACATCAACTCATTCAAACGACTGTTACACAACAAATGTGCGTCCAAAATGGCTGAAACTTTGGTGAGTAACTATAAACAGATAAAAAAGGAAATTCACTAGCTTTTATTTACGAGTGCTGCCACCTTCATGTTGAGGTCGGAAACTTTTTAGACCACCCTTGTATATAGTTACCTGGAAATAATAAGAGATAACTAGCTATCCCTTTTTATATATACACACAAGGAAGGATAGGGAAATATGACCCAACATTTACCACAGATGAAGGCAGCTGGGATGACGAACACAAACACAAGAGCACTCATGCAGAAGTAAGACACCAGGCGGAGTCAGATGTGTACACAGCGACCACCATCTGGTGAATGGCATCACCGGTGCGGATGGTAGTGTAGGTGGGGGAGGGGGGGAGGGTGGGGGGGTTTAAATATTGGATTGATAATTGATACTATTAACGGTATATTATTACTGAAAGCGGTACACAAACATAATAACTGAGTGATGATACATTTATTAAAAAAAAATCAAATTTTGAAAAACTATGTGATAAACAAAACATCAGAAATATAAATAGTAGAGATAATAATCGCGCGGTCTGGTAGGAGGCATTTATTGGAAATTGAAGGCAGGAAGATGTATGGTGTCCCGGATATTCTGATAGGCTAGTTCCCATCTATGTAGTTCAGAGGAGGTTGTGATTGCCCTAACTGAGAAACAGAGGTTAAAATTATTCAGCGTGTGGGAACTGGCATGTTTTGCAACTGGATGGGCCTCATTGTTGGTATAAACTGTCTGCCTGTGGCCATTCATTCTGATAGCTAGGGGTTAGTAGTGAGGCCTATATATGAGCTGGAGCAATGAAGGCATGTAAGTTGATATATGAGGTGTGTTGTCATGCAAGTAGCATGACGAATGATGGGGAATGTTTCACTTGTGGTAGGAATGGAGTAAGTGGTAGTGGCTGGATGCATGTTGCATGTTTTAAAATGGGTTCTGTTGCATGGGAATGGTCCCTGTGTAGTTTGGGGGAATTACTGGGTGAGTACTTGTGGACAAAGATATTTTTTAGACTTTTCAGATTTGGTGGTCTGCTAAAAAATTGCGTGGGGCAGTGGGCAGGATTTTATGGAGAATGGAGCGCATCCCGGGGAAGGAATGTAGGAAGTCATGCCCACGGCGAAGGATTAGGTTAATAGACTTAAGCCCAGGAAAGAATTGAGTGATGAAAGCGGGGCTTCAGTTAGTTCCAAAGGGAACAGATATTGCTGCAGGTTTGTAGGTTTGATATGAACAGAGGTATGCAGGCACCTGTTATGCAAGGAAACGTCAACATCAAGAAAGGTAACATGGCTGTGGGAATAGGTCCAGGTAAAGTTGATAGAGTGGTTGTTTAGGGAGTTGAGGAAGTCTATTGGATGATTTTTTTTGTGGGTCCAGATCATAGAAATTTCATCTATATATCTGAACCACACAAGAGATTTCATGGAAAGATTGTTGAGGAATCGTTGTTCCAGACGGGCAAGGAAAAGGTTTGCATAGGATGGTGCCAAGCAGGTGCCCATCGCAGTGCCATGTATCTGGTGGTAAATTTGAGAGTTGAAGGAAAAGTAGTTGTTAGACAAGATGAGGTTACCCAGAGAAATGAGAAAGGATGTCTTGGGGAGGCTGTCCGGAGGTCGCATTTCCAGGAAGTGTTCCTTGGCACTGAGACCCTTTCCATGAGGGATGTTAGTGTAAAGGGAAGATACATCTATGGAGACAAGGAAGGAGTCACGTGGTTGAGGAATGGGGACTGTGGGAAGTCGTTCGAGGAAGTGTGGCGTGTCTTTTATGAATGAAGGGAGGTCTTGTACAAAAGGCTGGAGGTGCTGATCCACAAAAGCTGAAATCCGTTAAGTAGGAGACCCATATGCCACAACCATAGGTCACCTCGGATTTCCATTTTTGTGGATCTTGGGAAGAAGGTACAAGGTGGGGGTATGGGGGTTCTGCGGGGTAAAGAGTGACAAAGAGTTGGGACAGAGTCCTTGTAAGGGGCCTTAGAGGTCAAAGAGAGTGCGTACTTCTTAGCATATTTAAGTAGTAGCATCTGTGGGGTGTGAAAGGTATGTGGTGGTGTCAGAGAGTTGTCTCAAAGCTTCGGCCTCATTGTCACTGCAGTCCTTGATTATGGTCATTGAGCCTTTGTCGGCTGGGAGAATAATGATGCTCTTATTCTTAGAGAAATCTCTCATGGCACAGGTTTCGATAGTACTAAGGTTGTTGGAGTGGGAAATGAAGTTGAGAAAAGATTTTGAGGACAGGTTGGAAGTGAGGAATTCCTGGAACATAAGGAGACGATAGTGTTGAAGGACAGGTGGATCTAGTTTGGATGAAGGTTTGAAATGCTCTAGGCAGGGCTCAGTCTCATCACACCATCCCATGTGGCAAAGTGGTAACCCCACTGAAGAGTGAGGCAGAACACTAAAGAGTCCCAGACCAAAGCGGCATGGTTAAACTTCAGGGTTGATGAAAATGACAATCCCCTCGAGAGAACAGTATGTTGAGATTCTGATAAAGGTGAAGATGAAAGGTTAAACACAGACTGTTGTGGTTTAGCAGGAGGTACGGTGCAGGTTTTTGGAGTGGGTGGTGGAAGGGTTGGGTGGGGGAGATTGAAAATGTGGGCAGCAAGACAAGGGGTTTTGGAAATCAAGGGAGCTGTAGGCGTGTGTTGAGTGTGATTGGGATGTTGGTGAGGAAGGGTTAGACCCATCACCAGATAACTTTTTGCAAGTGCAGAAAGCTTGCACAGATGTTTTTGTGCTTGTTTTACTTAGATCTGTATACAATCCGTTAGAATCTGCTGTAAGTGATTAATTTCATGTGGGGCAGAAAGGCAAAAATTTTGTGTAGGGAGATAAGCTGGGCAGAATGCCAGACTGTTTTGAACAAGAGCTGTTGAAGGACAAGTTTGGTGAAGTTTAGTGATTGGGTAAAACAAAATACGTAGAATGGTGGATGGATTTGTGGATGGCAGCCAGAGACAGGGAGTTTGATGGTTAATCCATTTGGAGGAATATTTAGAGAAAGGCAGGGCTGAAGGAAGTGTGTGTGAACACAGTTTGGCGAGGCGGAAGGTGTGAAACTTGTAGGAAGAGATCTATGAATCTATGGGTGACATGTTAGGGGAAATTGATTAATATGAGTGACGAGGCCTAAAACTCTCCAAACAACTGTTGAGATGAAAGGCTAAGTGTGACAAAGGGAATATCTGAATATGATACAAAGGACACAGCACAGTGGAACAATTCAGAAACGAAGATAAAATGTGATTAAAAAAAACTAATTTAGTGCGGAAAAATCATCCAAAAATGATAATTCAGAAAAATCGCGAAACGGAATAATCAAGAAATGCTGACCACGGGAAGAAAAGAGATTTTAAATCACAACATCGCAAAAATACAGAAACTGAGCAAATGTGTAAAAAAATATTATAACATTCAGTGTTGTATGGAGAAACAGCGGGAATATCATGCAAAAATGATTAATAATATACAGAAAAATCGTAAAGGGCGAAACGGAATAAACAAAGAAATGCTGATTGCAAAAGCAAAAATGTGCAACAAAATCAACAACTATAAATATTTTGAAAGAAAATAAACAGTAATTAGACTGCAGGGGAGGCACAGAAAAACAATCAGAATCATTGTACCGAAATTACAAAATGGAAAAGAAGAGTGAAGCAACAACTAGATCCTGGTAGCAATAATCCAGGTCGCGAGTGAATTTTAAATATAATGTGGTGGTTGAAATAAATAAGAGCAGTGCAGGCAAAGAACGGAGATATTACACAGGGTGTGTGTTGACTGCGAAAAGCTAAAGCATTCAGAGCAAAATACTCTAGTAAAAATCGACTGCAAATGAAGGGTGAAAACGGACCGAGAATATCCTGGCCACAGGCTAAACAGATGTAGAAAACTAAGCGTGATATTATTCGCATAGATGGCAGTAAACAATGAAAAACAAACAATTTGGTGAGAAAAACAAGGTATAGGAAACAAAATCCTGGGAACCCTAACAACACGACAAGAAGGGAAGAGATGGAAAGACTAAGGCATAATAATGACTAGATAGGAATGAGCGAGACAACACAGGAGGAGGCCATGGGGCCATTATAATAACAATGAGCAGGAAAATGCTTTAAGGAAATAAAACTAAGGAAGGATAGGGAAATATGACCCAACACTTCTGCACGAATAAGGCTGTGTGCCAAAATATTGCGTTTCTGTTTTGTGTGCGCGCGCGCGCATTTTTTTTTTTTTTATTCCCTTAAAGCATTTTTCTGATTTTTCTGCTCACTGTTGTTATTATATATACGCACGCACGTGCACACACCAGATTTGATCATTTCTTATTTTGTCTCATAGTGCAATGTTTACAAAGAGCCTTCATTTCAACTGGTTGAGTTCTTAATTAATCTCTCATCATTATGTGGACAGTTTCCAGCTTCTGGGCAGATCTAGTGTTATTTTTTTTTTTCCAACTGCAATGGAGCACATGCTCTGGTGGCAATTCCCTTAGTCATCTAGTAACCCCCTTGTTTATTTTTTTTTTAAATGATCTTATTTGAGTGCTAAATTCCTCGTCCATCTACTTTTGCGATTTACGAATTTTAAATTTCTTCAGCTTTTTTTGGTAAATTATTAATTACTTCACATGGTCATTTGTTCTAATCCCCGACACTCTTACCAACAAAAGAAAGTTTTCCAGCTCCCAGATGCATGAAATTGAGTGCCAGCTTGTGATCATGATTATATTTTCCCTCCAAGTACTCTCCTAATTCTTCGACCAACATCCTACAAGCCCCATCACCAACATATGCCTCCTAAACTCCCAGCACTCTCTTCACCTTCCTCCTGTCTTCCAATAACTTCCAAAACCAGCTCCTTGATAATATCAGTTACTGACAGGGTTCTTCAATGATTTCCACAAACTAATCTTTGCATATCCCAAAATGTTGGTCCCACACTACACCACCATTTTCAAGCAATGATTTGACCAAAGTTTCGTACCCCAATTCCCTAACTCCTCTGGTACATCTTATCACCCACTCCAGCAAATGAAGGATTTTGTAACCTTTTTATACCATCTGCCCAATGTCTCAGTCCAGTTGAGTTTACTGTCAAACATTATGCCAAGATATTTACACTTCATGCCTTCAACAAGCAATTCTGTCCCCACCCTATAATAGTAAACAACCTTTAGTTTTTTATCTGTGCACCTAAAAAGCTGACTTCCCTTGCATTTACCTTCATTCCATGTTGACCCACTCATTTAGATATTTATTCTATCCAGATAATCCTGCAGCTGTTCACAATCTTCTCCTGTTTTGTTCCTATTAGATACCATTATGTCATCTGCAAACAACCTAATTTCTGTCTGTTAACCTTCAATACAATCATTCATTAGAAATCCTGCAGCTGTTCACAATCTTCTCCTGTTTTGTTCCTATTAGATACCATTATGTCATCTGCAAACAACCTAATTTCAGTCTGTTAACCTTCAACACAATCATTCATTAGAATGTTGACTAGCAATAGTTCCAATAGACTATCCTGTGGCACTCCCATATTCACTTCCACCTCTTTTTATAATGCATTTCTTAATCTAATGCTTTTCTTTTTGCCTCTTATTAAAGCCTCTACCCAGCAAGTCACTTTTTCATCCACTCCAATAGTTTTCATTTAAAACCATTTTATTGCTCACTATATCAAATACCTTAGAAAGATCTAGTGCTACTCTATCAGCTTGACATCTCTTGTCCAATTCATTGGAAATATCAGCATCTGAGATTCAAATGAAAATACTTCAATAAAGCCAGTTTCTTTCCTTGCAGACATTTCTGATGTGGTTGCATATCAATCTCTCAAACATTTTGCGTATCACTGATGTTAAACTAATTGGCCTATGAAATGTAGTCTTCACGGGTTTTCCGCCGTATGTTGTTGAAATGCGACAAGGAGCTTTCGGCGGCTGACTCTGCCGCCATCTTCAGGTTGAATGTTGTGCAGGGAGAACCGGCACTGCGTTGTCGCATTTCAACAACATACAGCGGAAAACCCGTGAAGACTACATTTCATCGATACGCCGTGAAAGCCTTCAATCTCACTAATTGGCCTATAATTTTCAACCCCATTTGTCACCACACCTTTATGAAATGGTAATACTGTTGCTCTTTTTCAGTCCTCTGGTAAGCAGCAATACTACAGACTCATTTTAAATAAGATTTCAAGTTAAGGTACAATATCATATCCCACTACCTTTAATACAGCTGTAGTAATATTATCTTCACCAGCCCCTTTGCACTTTATTAGCTTTTCTGAGTTCATTCATAATTTCCTGAGAATCTGTTTCAAATTCTGTAGTTTCCTCACTTCTACTTATATACAGACTTTGACCTATTCCTTCCCATCATGGGATGATAGTCCCTAATGGCCTCATTAAACCAGTTACTCAATACCTCTGCCATTTTCAAATTCTCAATAACTACTACTTCATTCTTATGTACAATTGTCTGAATACCTTCCTTTCCCCTCAGTTTTCTAACGTAATTTCTAGATGCATCATTCAGAGGTTCCCCTGCACCAATAATATATTTCATGAACCCATATTTATGTTCTCTCTGTTGTTATTAACCGATTGTTTAATTGTTTTAAATATTCCCTTCTGCCTTCCTGTCTCTTAACTCTGCTGTGTTATCTTCTAACCACTTTAACCTCCACACATCCCTATCGTAGTATGTAGATGCTGCACTTCTCTTTATTTTTTGTTTTGGAACAAATATTTCCTGAAGCTTTTTTATTATCTCCTTAAATTATTCCCACTTCACCACCACTGTACTTGTGCCTTCCTCCCAATTGCTGAACCTTTCCCATAAATCTCTCTTCAATTATAAACTTTGAACCTTTTTGTGATTGTACCTACTTCCCCCTTCAATTTTGGTCACTGGTTTACTGAATCCCTTAATACACATCAGTGCTGCATTGTGATCATTTATTGCTTCAGATACTTTACACTCAATATTTTAATCAGGCTTTATTAGAAAGTTATCCAACATATATGATTTGTTTGTGTTCTGCTCTACCTTTTGCTTAAAACTTCTTTCCCTTACTAAGGTATTTGCGAATCTTTGTTCCCTTGTAATATTTATCTTATTTCCTACCCATTTAACATCTAGTAAATTTAAATACCCATTGATAAAGATCAATCTACACTCACCTCTGAACTGTGAATACAAATTTAGGTTCTCTCCAAAATCATTTATCACTTAATCTTCCACTATGGTAACCAGCCAGCACACTGATTTTCTTTTTCTATTTTATCATCACAAAAATCTATCCCTAGTAACCCAGGGTAATTATCTATGAACACTAGAAAACTGTAGTAATCTTTGCTAACCAATATAAATACCCCTTCACCAACTGCTCATTTATCTCTGTGGTACACTCTATAACCAACAGGGAAAACCTAGTACTCTACCCTTATAATCACTTATGTTTCACGTACGTCTACTAAGTTTGTAAATTGTATTACTTCATTCATTATACTTTTACAGTTCACCAATAACACACTTACTATTGGCTTTGCAATATTTTAGCATTAACCTTTGTCTTTCCAGGTGTACCCTCATATTATTTTAACAACTTCAACAATTCCTTTATCATTTGCATTTTTTCCCACTGTGCATCTGCCATCAGTATCCCTTCAATCACTTATTTTTAGCCAATTACCAGCAGCCCCTAAACTAAAAAAGCTCAGTCGTGACCCCATCACTAGAAGAGGGCTCCCTTACAGCTTAAGCTCAGAAAGTAGCCCCTTATATTTAGGTGTAGGCCTTATGAAACTCCACCTACCAATGGTGTCAACAGGCACAACCCCCCAAAACAGAACTAATGCTTTTTTCAAGTAGCATCTCCAATTCCATATTTACCCAACTCAGAGCATGGTTCACTTATGGCTGGTCATGGTGACTTTGGATCTGCACAAGTTCTACACTGATATGCTGTGCCTCCCTCACCACCTACCTCAGTTCACTCTCTTGCTATCAATACTATTGCCTGCACCTCGCACTATCACTATCGTCCTTCGGGAAATCCCTACAAAGCAATCTTATATCCTCTATCACCTGTCCTAATGTTGAAATAGGTTTGAAAAAGATTGTAGCCTGTGCGTAGCTGATCCTGAACAAGAGGGCCAATCACCTCTCCCATAACTACTATCTACTAACTACTTTCTTCCTATTTTTTTTTTTTCTTCGATGTGTCTATTCCTTAAGTCCTGCTACACCTTCATCTACGCAAGGCTCTTCTCCATGTGACTTTGGTAACAGGTCAAACATATTTCACCACACAGTTTTTGAAGTGTCTGGTTTCTTTATTCTGTTAACAATACTTTGCATATGCTCCCAACCATCCTTCTCACCCTCCTCACTAAACTAACCATCTCTATTTTCTGTACCTATTTGCTGAGACTCCTCAGGCTGGGCTCCCACAGACAGAGCCTCCACAGGATCTGACGGGAACACAATCCTCTCCGGTGTCTTCTGTATTTCTACCACTCCTCCTATCCCACTAGAGTCCAGTTTGATTCTCTGGCTTTCACTCTTTTTTCTATTACCTTAAAAAGCTATATCCAATAACTAAGTTTGACAGTAAACTGCAAATTATGTACTGCTTGTACTTATTTCACTGGAGATAATGCTTAATAATTTAGATTTGAATTTATCTTCATCTTTTACATGTGTAAAAAACTCTAAGTCTGTTTGTCCATGTGTTGTTGGTCACTCAGAGCATATGACTGACAAGTTTTTTTTTTTTTTTTGTTGTTGTTTCTTTTTTGTATATGAAATGATAATTTAACAATTGAGATCAAGTTCTTTTTATATTTATCTACATTTGAGTCTTCCATAGACTATCAGAAAATTTGAGATACAATTTGGTACTGATTTCAGCCATGAAAAACTCAATTACAAAAATTTATCCAAAAAAGTCAGCTGTAGTAATTATGACTTACAGTTGCTTAGTCATTGCTTGTAATTTTCTATGGTAGATTACTTTGAGAAATAACTGTGCCATTTTATGAGGATTCATACATGGTTGTTAGATTACATGTTCTTATACCTGATGTATGCAGATATTCTTATTTTTAAACAAACTGGCCTATAATCTGCAGATAATATTCTCATTACAAGAAAAACAACAAGCATGTTTCATCATATTTATGGATACTGGTTTTACGGGGTAAGCTGTGCTATTTATTTTACAATCTGAGCTTTTGTTGCCATACTACAGCCTTTGTCAGATTATTTATTTATACAGCAAAGAGTGCAAAGTGTCACAGAGTAACAGGCCGCTGTCCTTGTTTAAATTGTTAGTTTTATTTAAAATTTCCACTGCTTCCTTCACTCATCAAGGCCACCTTAAAAGAAAGATCCTTGTAATATCAAAAATAGACTTAAATGACAACAATAAGCTATCTCACTTCCAGTAATTAGGAAATAACATCAGCAAACATGGGAAAGAAATTTAATTCAGCCTGAAGAACTACATGAAACACCTCACATATACAAACGGGAAAAAAAACTCAGTTCTACAAAATCTTACCTACTATATTATATGGAGCATCGAATTGGATGGCAAGAAAATAGAATCTGGTTGAAATTTTGTAGCACAGTATGTAAAAGGATGTAATGATAAAATATAAATTTAAGAAATCAGAAATAGTCTTCACATGTTCTCATTGATTGGCAATATTAAAATAATAATTCCACCACTTGAAAGATATAACAGACTAAACAAAGAAATTCTTTTGTAAGCACCAAGAGAAAAAGAGACCACTAAGGAGGTCTCAGAAAAATTGGTTTGACCTGGCTGCCAATTCCCTATTTAACAACTTCTAAAAGTCAGTACCTCGTGAGTTGTGGTAGGAAGAACACACCAAATACGAAATTTAGATAATAGCAACGATAAAACTGAAAATAAACAAGGATAGGGAAAAATATTCACTTTCCTGTCAACTCCAATGATGATCTCACACTAGAACTTCGTCTAACGGCTGACTACAACTGAGGACTCGTTCACAAAGCTTGAGCTCTCACATTGTAGAATACTTGGCAGTGTAATTTGTCTTTCACAGGTTGTTTTGTGTGACTGGTGAGAATTTCATTTAGTTATTTCATATTACTAGGTTTTTCTTCGTGTCTGAATATTTTCAAAAAATAAATTGGTTGTTTTATCCAGTCAAATTAGCAGTTTATTGATGAGACAAAGATGAAAACATCCAAGAAGAATGAAATGATTTAACTAGAAATTTCTGAAGAGAAGAGCATGGTGAGATTCAACATTTATTGGGCAACTTGAAGCAAGATCCCAAGAAAATTTTTGACTAATTCTGTACGAGTTTGAACTCATTCTACTATATTCAGGAAAATAAATTCTGAGCTAATGAAGATAGCAATTTTTACCTTGTGATATCACCTTTGAGCGTTTGCATTAAAGGACATTAAAAAATATTTGTTGAAATTAAATTTCTAACTTGGCGTACAATATTTTTCATAAAAACAAATTAAACTTACAATAAAAATTTGAATTAATTTACATTTTTACAACTTTTATGTATTGTTTTTAACATCATGATGAGAAATTAAGTCAAGTTTTCCATCGTTCAGGAGAATTCATGTCAGCAACTGAAGAATCACAAAAATTCACCACACCTGTTTTAGAGTTAGAACTGTAAGAGTTTTTCGTGGTACTATTTCCTTTGGTATTCCATAGAAGGGAACCAGCCTACCAACATACTCTTGATACCAGACATCCTCGTGGACTCAACTTCTGTTAAGACCCCACCATTAAAACTGCCACTTAAGTTGATATAAGTTTGTTTTATTTATGTATTTTTTACAAGATCCCAAACATTTATCTGCATCTGATTAAAAAAGAAAATTTATTTTCGCTCATTCATTTTATTTTGTCTCGTTGTTATAGAGAATATACCTTTCCATGATTATTTTTGGTCAACTCTTCCCCTCCCCTAATTGCAATCTCCACTATTCCCAACTGGTTCATATTTGGCTCAGCCACGTGGCGAGCCTCAGTGCGCATACATCTGATCCCTTGCCATTACACCCTCCTCTATTCACAATTAAAGTTTAGGCCAAATATTTTAAAGTGTGTTTGTCCTGGCCTCATGCCTTCATCTATGGTGAGTGCCAAATATAAGGTTACAATGCATATGTGTGGTTTAATTCATAGTTGATTTGTTTATTATTGTGAAATGGAAACAATGTTCACTGGTACCCAACAAATGCAGTCTACTGGGTCACTTTTAAGATGCATACCTTGAAAACTCTCGGACTCCAATATGAATCCTGTTCCAGCATGGGATTTTTACAGGCATTTAATCTGGCTATCATCAAAGCTTGCTTTATATATGAGAATTAGGTTGTAAATACTCTGTAGGTTCTTTCAAGACCAAGGCAGAAATTATGGCAGCTTGAAACTCTTTAAGAAGACACAAACTTAGTCTGATTATAAGTTAATGCAAAGTTGATTAAATAATTGAAACAAATCATTTTAATCATATCTACTGCTGCCAAATATTTAGATTTTCCTTTTTGCTTGGGACTTAAGGCTCTAGGAAGTTATTTTACATTTAGAAACAGGAAGTAAGAATTCCTAGTCTGAAAATTTTGTAGCTCATACTATTGTTTGTTATGTTATTTGTTTGTAAAAACAGGATCTAAGGACATCCTATTGTTCAACTGGATCATAAGTTCATTCAGGGGGGCCAAATCCACAAGCTGAGTTATCCACATGTTTAACTAAAGCCACAGTGCCAAAAGAGCTACAAGTACAGCAATAAAGAATATGTACAAATTGATTAATTATTAGTAGGAGATTGTGAAAATGATGTCAGGCAATAAATAAAAGGAAAGACAGTGAAAGGAAATCCATCACAGATGAAGATAGGAGGGACCAACAAACACAAATCAACTTGACAATATTTCAGTATAAATCTTAATCATGATAGAAGTGAGACATATGGGAAGAGGATCAGATGTATTCACACCAAAACCTATCTTGTCATTTATGGTATTACAGGCATGCAGGTTACAATTGTTTGGCAGTTTTTTTTTTTAATCAGTGCAAATGCTTCCTCTACTGTACAACGGTACTTCATTTGAAAACAGAAGGAAACAACACACACACACTCACTTTTCCTTTTGTTACAAGCTCTATTAAAAAGAAAATAATAACAAAGAATGCAGTCAGCAACTTAAAAACAGATATTTAACAACTTGATTCTAATCTTAGGAATACAGAAGATTAAAAAAAAAAAAAAAAACACAATAAGACGAAAATCTACATCCACTGCACACCTCATAATTATAAATTTACTGTTCAATTCACTTTACGTTGATGACAGAGGGTGACGAATGAAGGGATCACATCTGAAAAGTTTGTTATTTCCAGTATCTCAGCATCTATAGTGGTGAATGATTAATTTTTCTCTGTGCTTTTTTAACTGTCACTAATTAGATAGACCATACAACCAAAAAATGTGGCAGATGTTACCCAAATTACAAAAATTATGATCTGTTTTCATTACTTATGTTTTCATTACCATATAATTTAATATAATTTCAAGAACTCTGCAACAAATTTTCACTTAACACTATACAAGTAGTGTACCAAAAGTAAGTTTCCAGGCCATATTTCTAAATATTCAAATTTTATTTTCAAAATGTCACACAACACATTGTGCTCAATGCATTACCCTTCATTTTTTATTGTCGTTTCCATTACATTTCAGGTATCTTTCAAGTTGCAGCACCAGTTTTTCAATGCCCACTTCATAAAATCTGGAGTCTTGCGAGTGGAACTACTGTCAGTTTTTCAATGCCCGCTTCATAAAATCTGGAGTCCTGTAAGTGGAACTACTGTTTAACTGATGTTTTAACGCCATCATAGCATTTAAATCTATATCCTCTAAGATGTTCTTTTAGATTTCGAAACTCGTGGATCATTTGGCAGTAACCTGGGACTACCACCAAAACTGTTGCAATAGGTAGCAAATCACACAGGAAATGTGTGGCTGTAGGTACTATAGTACTTATAGTGGAGGTTGTAACACTATCTTATTACAATCACTAAATGATTCTCATCAATTAATGTACTTGCCTGTGGATAAATAGACTTTGTAGAGTTCAATGGATGTGGTTACCAAGGTTTGAAAACGTGTAATATAATCAAATATATATCAAAATTTTATACCATAAATATAAAATGGGAAAAAGTAATATATCACAAGCACTTGCGTTTGAAATATTGAACACACTTTTTTAACTGTCACAGTTTAGATAACACACATTTCACGCGACCATCAACTGAAATTTATAAAGTTAGTTATATTCTAAGTTAGTAAAATAATGTTCCAATGATTACAAGCTCTATCCCGTCAAAAATGTAGTTTTAATTACGTCTGTACACTTGTTTTGTCAACGATTCACCATAACAATGACTACTTCACACATTGCAATGTAAATGTTCCTTTTGCATTTGACCTGAAGGATTGATAGTTTTGTACTATTGGAAATGTCCAAGAACAGTGGACGACCATAAATCATATCCAAGCGACCCGGCACATAACCATATCCACACACATCAATATGTAAGCTACCTTACTCTCTATTTTCGATATTCAGTCAAAATCCGGTGAAGTTTGAGGTTAACATCAGTACACGATACCATAGTTGAAACCGAAATAACAACATTTTAAGTTCAGAAAAGTAAATAAACCACACATAGCAACCATAAATAAGAAGTTTCTAGTAAAATATAAACCATAAACTTACCTAACTGAGAGTAATCCATAATAATCCTGAAGTAGAAAACACAGATTTGTTTATACTACCATAACACTAATATTCCACTAAATTAAGCACTTTAATAATTAGAATTTCACTGTTTTATATTAAATTCACTAATAACTCGCAGTTCAAGACCAAATTAAAGCAGTAAATATGATTTTAAAATATCTCCACATGGGATTTATTTCGATATTTAATTCCACCACATCTAAATAGTTTCAGAGCTTTAAAAGTAGATTTAACCAAGCAAAATAACCGGCCAGTCAATATTCTTTAAGTTTCCGATAATCACCAACTAATAAATAGAAGTTATAAGCAAATAAAAGTCCACTTGTCGATGGCATCATAGCAACTGACTTGAAAATTTGATTTCTCGCCGACTAACATATTTCACGAACTAAAAACTTTTCTAAAGTACTTAAATTAAGTAAAGGTTCCATTTAAATTTAGTTTCAGGCCACAACTGTCTTTAAATAAACAGTGAAGTTTCGGTTGCACAATCTACGAAAACAGTAAAACTTAGAAATTCTATAACTTCTGATAGCCTTAACCGATTTAAAAGATTTTTACACCACTGGACTCGGCAGGAGCCGGGGAACACTTTGAAAATAATATTAACTTGAGATTTTAAAGATTTGCGGGGTCACAATTTTCATGTGACGTATGATGACGTATCGCAATACTATAAACAAATATGCTTTTAAATTAACCAACTTTCAAAATTCATTTTTACCGGTCTGGAAGCTTTAAAACCATAACCAAACACATCACTACACTTGTCTCATTACACTCTTCACCTTGTGATTTTCTGGTAGCACTCAGGTAACAGATTCTTTTTCCAGATAGACTATTGTCTAGGTCAGTAGGTCATTTTGATAAAAGTCAGCCATGACAGCTTCTTGAGGCAGTTCATCAAATCGGTTTGACGAGGACACACCTATCTTAGGTGTTCTTAAATTTGAGAAGACCCGGGGTCGCGGTGGCTTATGGGTAGGCTAGACTTCGGGAAAAATGGCTGACCAGCACCATTTTTAGAATTGGCATGGCCAACTCAACAGTCTAAAACTTTCCAACATGTATTCAGCTTAATTTTCAATTTCATTCGTGGCGGTGCGGTCTGTTCTGTTTCATGACTTGTGATCTTCGGCAAATGATTTTCTCCGATTGCCCTTGCTAACTGTGACTTTTGTAACTTCTGTGAAAATTTCAAGAATATATACTTCAGTTATCTGGATGCAGACTTTCATTTCTACTTTAGTACCTTTCTTACAGGAGGTTAATCTGTAATTGGCGACCGCGGTAATTATTACAGTTAGCATTCTATAAGGTTTTACACAGTTATAGAACTTTTTCCGAACTTTGACAACCTTTTGGATGACTGTAAGCTTAGGTGGACAAGCCGATACTAACCCCGGTATGCGGCTTCGACCCTAACAAATATCTTAACAGCGACTACTGCTCTACACAATCAACATCAGTAAGCATTCACAGAACATCTTGCAGACATTTTGTAAAATGCCAAATTCACAAAAATTCAGCTTCGTGTTCCACAAGAGGGAGCCAAATTGTGCATATGTACTGATTCTTCCATTTTCCAATATCACATAATGGTAAGTTCTCCCTTCCCCCCCTTTTGCTGTGCCAACTGTCATGGGTCAGCCATTGTATGCAAAGTCAGTACAGCATATTGCCACACTTGAGCAGCTCATCACATTTTCTCCATACACCAAGTCAAAGACTTTCTGCAGTTAATGCTCTTTCATTCAGAAATCAAATATCAGCATGAACATGCTGCATAGAATACTGCCCAAATCAGCCTTCAATCTTCAACTGGTAGATGGCACTAACAGGCACTACCCAGTACTACCAACTGCTAGTGTGTTCAATACTACTATATGAAACAAATCATTTTAATTCTCAGCCACGCAGCCTTCATTTAGCATATGTTGTTAAGTTACTTTTAGTATGCTACTTACCCTGTTATGATAAGAACACGCAGTGAGCCAAGGAGAAATACTTAACTACATTTCAAATAGAGAAAGGACCAAAATTAAATGTTGAAATAACATGACCAACCCTACATACAACTGATTTATTCTACCTAATATTTGTGTCGACCATTACAAAAACCCAGTTCAAAAATTGGATTCTGAAGGATGCACAGTTTGGAGTTGCTCCGGCCACATTTCCCCTAATCCACTGTGGAGACACCTTAACATACCAAACTACATTTTATGTTTTAAATAACTGGAAGCCAGTTTAGATACCGAAAAGAAATATTTCCAAGCATCTAAACCCTCAACTCCATAATACACATGGCACTTTCTATTAGAGATAGCAGAGATATAAAACCAAATTTACCTGTGCTAGGTCTCTCCGCCTTGTCTTAAGACTGTTAGTACGAAGTGTTACTGGCCGCTGGACTTCACTAGCTTCGAGAAACTCTAGCAGCTCTGACAAGGGGAACAACTCCATGAGACGTTCCATCAAGAATTCATTATAGCTGTAGTAGGTGCACAAATCTTTCCGCAGGAGATCCACATACTCGGAGCGTGATCTGCAGCATGGTGGGTGCAAAAAAACAGTTTTGCAAAGCAGTGAAATAAGCACAACATAAACAATAAACCAAAAGAGACAATGGTTATATTTCTGGACTGTCATTTGGCAGGACCTAGATATAAATCTTAATTCATTCATCCATACATTTAACCTGTTCTCAATTCAAGTGGTGTTTCAGAACCAAACATTGGCTGTACGCCAATATGAAAAAAAAGGTGATTATAATAATGGCACATTTGGTATGAAATACACTGTAGATGAATGATGACTAAGGGGTCAAGAATGAGAACGGAGATTATGTTTCTTTCAAAACTGCCACTACACAGTATCTTTAAATAATAACGTCACATAATAACCATCAGTTTTTTCGTGTTTCTTTGTGTACGAGTTTTTTTGTTTATTTTTTTATCTGCCCAGAAGATTTCTCCAGTAGGCGAATGGCCTATGGAGAATGGAGGAAAAGAGGATTAAGAACTCCATATGTGACTTAATTTATATCCACAAAGAATAACAAACTCCCAAGTGGTAAAACATCCAATCTTTTGAGGCAGCTTTTTATGGAATTATCAATCATGTAATTTGTTTTTTACTGCACTGTTCCACGTTTCTAATTTATTTATGTAGAAAATACAAATTACTTTTTCTTCAGAAGTTAATAAGTTTTTGGAGATAGTCATGAAATATTTAAAACATCAAAGTTCATAAATTAAATTTTATGAGAGGTATCATTCCACATAAACATAAACTTTTAATTAATCTCTTAAGAAAGCACATTTGGTTTATTTGAACAATTTTTTTTAACAAGTCAGAAAATAAAGGCACATGCAAATAATTTCAAATGATTCAATGGATTTTAATAGCATCCTTACATGGCCCTGTATATCTGATGCTATTTGGAGAATCACTGTTGTCTAGAAAGTCGCATAAATGCAAAAGCTCTGAAACAAATTTAGCCAACGAAAAGCAAAAAAGCTGTGCACTTGATGTAAGGAAATATTACTGTTACTTTCCCAAAATCTATGATGCTGATGAAAAATGTTATACATAATACCATAATCTGTATTGGAAATGAGAATTTCTTTCGCTAGCAGATTTGTGGAGTGGCCAAATGAACTCATCATAATTGACAATGGAAAAGTTATTTGTGCAGTAAATGTGATACCTCCAAAATGTACACCCTTGTTAACATAGTGTGTGTGCAATTCAATTTACTAGCTTAGTAACATGAATGGTTGTGTAGACGTTCGCAGTTATTGTGTATATTATCCTGGCTCTCCAGTTTATTCAAACCTAATGTTGTTGCCATCATGATGCAGCTTTTATCAAAGCTTGCTGATACACAGGTAACAGTGGCAACAGTCCTTTGAAAAGCCAGTGCTGGCAGATAATATGGGTATGATTTAATTTAACTGCAATAGAGCACTTGTTTAGGTGACAATTTCCCCTTTCCTTTTCCCACCTTCTTTTCCCTCTCCTGGGAAGTTCTTGGCAGACATTTTACCTACCAGCAATTTGAGTGACCCAGCATGCAGAGAGAACAGCTGACTATAGACTTACATACATGGGTGGATCAAATATAAATGGAACTTATTTTTATATATATAATATCCACAAACTACCACAGGGATCATTCCCGTGCAACAAACTCCACTGTATAACATGCAGCATGCATCAAGCTACTACCACTTACCCAACTCCTGCCACAGGTGAAACATTCCCCATCATTGATCATGCTACAACACGCCTCATATTAACTAACATGCCTCCATTGCTCCAGCTCATATATAGGCCTCATTGCTAACCCACTTGCTATCAGAATGAATGTATACTAACAAGGAGGCCCATCCAGTGGCAAAACATGCCAGTTCCCACAAACTGAATAATTTAAACCTCTGTTTCCAAGTTAGGGCAAACTGAACTACTTAGATGGAAACTAGCCTATAAGAATATCCTGGACACCAGCATCCTCTAGGCCTTAATCTCCAATAAATCCTTCCTACCAGCGACACTGTAACACATCTTGGAATTTCGCATAGCGAAATTAGTTGCTGAGATAGCGAGTTCAGTTGAAGTATATGATACCACCCTTTTAAAGTCATTTTTATAGTCAATTTTGATAATATTTCCCAGTAATATGTCCTATATAAGTATTTATTCTAGTGTTAACAGTAAATTCATTTAGACAGCTGTTAAGAAACTTAACCTTAGATTTGAATAGGTAGTATTTGACTTTCATTTAATTTCACTAAATCGATATATTTCTTTAGTTCAAAAGATGTTTAGGTAAATAGATAGCCGGAAGATAATTAATTTTGTTGTTAAAAGATCTTACTTAGAGTCTGAATATGTTTAAAAGTGATTTGCCAGTTTAGAATTTTATCACATAAATTTTCACTCTAAACTCGAAGTATTTAGCTATTAGAAAACAGTTAAGAAATCAAGTGATAGATAGAAAGCATCGTAATTTCGGTTTAAATAACATATTAAAATTTTACAGAGATTCATACATTCTAAAGACCGTTTTTGAATATAATTTGATATACCCAGACATGTGATTCAGGTAAAAGTTGGAAATTTCAATCTTATTCGGGAATTCATGAAAAGAAATTATATTCAGAGTAAAGTTTATTTAAATGTAAAGATTTCGGGAAAAGTTTTATTTCAAAATATTAAAGCATTTAATAGTAATAAAATAAAATGGGTTTTGGCGCGAGAAAAACGCTTGGACGAGATCGTTTGGCATTCGTGAGGAGTGAAATTTAGAAAATTCATAATAAATCAGGGAATGGACTTAGAGATTCCAAATTTTTACAGTAATAATTTTTCATTAGGGAAATTTGTTTAGAGTTATTTTCAAGCCGATATTCGGAATATTTTAAGACATTAAATTTTGTTTTCGAACTTTAGACCACTTTCAATAATAGGTAAAATTCTTTATTTGACATCGGAGAATAGATGGGCAATAGGAGAGTAGAATTAAATTTGTTTCAGCTCAATAGGAGCAATATCTCGAAAGTTATGGCAATCACATCTTTATGACTCTTTTCTGGCGAAATTATTAAAGTTACAAAATTTTTTATAATAACTTAGTTTGACGTTTGTAATAATATCTTGCTACTACCAAAATTTCAGAGAGCTAGGATGATTTTTATTGTCATGATCAAATTAGATTTCGTAACATTTGTCTGAAACTGATCAGTTATCGGATAAAATCCCTGGGAAAATCAAGATAAGGAAGTTCCCACGGTCCAATCCTATATATACTCCCTCCAGAACCTACTCTCGCCCCATTCAAGAAGCAGCAGTTAGTCGGTATAGACGCATTATGTAGCAAGGTGACCAGCTCTGGGCTCGTGGCGCGGCAAACTGCTAAGTTGTTTAATATCGGTTGAATTTTTGTCATCATGGGTGGAAGTTTTATTTTGAAGAACTCCTGTAGTTAAGAAATAGTGGTAGCGTGGGGTTTGGTAGTGCTCGAATGGTCAGTCGAATCTGTGAAATAGTTTGGAAAGGTTGTCTGATTGCCTGTGCAGTATTCTGACATTGTAACATTTTTGAAGAATATATTCATCATATCAGAACTGAACAATCATCATTGAACTTTCACCTTTCCTTAGTTTCTTGGTTAAAACTACGGTGGCGACTGTGTTAAAAGCTAAGTCAGCACTGTATCACCTTAGGTATGCACGATCTCAGTTGAGATTCAAGTTATGCACTCACCCCACTGCAAGCTTGTGTCTTACAACACCACTATTACTATTATTTATATTGCTTATATTTTGTTTTTGGTTTGTCACTCAGTTATTATGTTGGTCCAACACTTTAAATGACAATATAGCTGTAGCATTATCAATTATCGATCTAGTATTTACGCTTCCCCCCCTCTCCCCTCTTATATACTACAAGTTGTGTCAGCCATGCCATTCACCAGACGGCCGTCGTCGTGTACACGTCTGGTGTCTCACTTTTGGCTATACGCCGAAATATTGCGCATTTCTTGTGTTTGTTCTTTTTTTTTTTGTTTTGATTTCGTCAAATCTCAGCCACCATCATCTGTGGTAAGTGTTGGGTCATATTTCCTTATCCTTCCTTAGTTTTATATATATATATATATATATATATATATATATATATATAAACCCACCGCTTACCAAAGAAGGGGATTCCAGCGGCGTTGGTACACGAAAAAAACACGAACACATGAAGAACTGAATTTTCCAGCACCGCTCTTCCTCAATAGAAGTGAGATGGCTGCACGCAAGCGGCTGACAGCCAACTGCGTGAGCCACAATGTCGGTGGCTCATGGTGGGGGAAAAACAACATGGCGGGAAGTGAGGATGGGGGTAGAAGAGCACAGGCTGGAAAAAGATGATGAATAGCAAGTATAAAGCAAAACTGTACACAAGGACCCATCGCGGTAGGGCAGTATACCTCAGTTAATGATCCAAAAAGCCCACTAAGTACAGGACACATGTGTAAACAACTGAAAAAAAATATTCCGAAATTTTAAGTTAAAACTAAAAATAAGCAAAATTCGAAGTTAAAATCTATAAAGATAGGCTCTAGTGAGCGGTGGTTCTATGGGAGAAGGTGGAAGTGAGGGGGATGGGTGGAATGAAAATTGGCGCTATCTTAAATTTAGACTTGGTGATTGTCTGGTCCCCCGTTGGTACTGATAAGCCAGTTCCCACCTTCTAAGTTCTGAAACTGCAACCAAGTATTATAATACAGGAAAATTAAATACAAGAAGTATAGCTCTCACAAATCACCAGAAAACCAAACAGAACTCGATGAAAAGAGAAGACTAGCCACAAAAACTCTCAGAAGAACCAGAAGACAATACCTCAAGAATTGGATTCAATTGAAGAAAACTTCAGAAATTATAATGCTAGAGACTATTATACAAAATTAAGGGCTTCTCCTCACAGAGTCTTTGCTTTAAAAACGCAAATGGAAAATTGGCTCTAAACAACAGAGAAAACTGCGAACTCCTCACTACCTACTTTGAGCAACTGCTAAATTGCCCAGAACCAGCTGAAGGGTTCTCAGAACAATCAGGAGAAATTAATCCAGATTCACAAGCACCAACACTAGAAGAAATCAGGGAGCATATTCAGAAACTCAAAAATGGGAAGGCATCAGGATAAGATGGCATAGTTGCAGAATTCCTGAAAAATCTAGGCCAGAGTTCACTCCAAGAACTAACCAAAATCATCAGACATTGTTGGGAGACAAATGAAATCCCGAAAGACTGGAAGTGCGCTCTCATACTTTCCCTTCACAAAAAATGTGACCGCACCAGTGTGAACAACTACAGAGGAATATCTTTACTATCAGTCCCCTACAAAATTCTCTCTGCTTGTCTCCGCAAAAGAGTACAAGAACAAATCGAACACAAAGTTGGCGAATACCAAGCAGGCTTCAGACCTAACAGATCATGCGCAGAGCAAATCTTCAACCTAAAAACGATCCTAAAATACAGATCAATCAGGCACAAGAAAACCATATGTACCTTTGTAGACTTCAAGAAGGCGTATGACTATCAACATCCTAAGGGAATATGGTCTGGACAATAAATCAAGAGAATTAATCAATCAGACACTCACCAACACCACAAACAAAGTAAAATTCATGGGAGAACTTTCCAGAGAATTCGAAATAAAAACTGGCGTTAGACAGGGTGATGGTCTCTCACCAATCTTATTTAATATAGCCCTGGACAAAGTCATTAGAGAATGGGAGAAAACGAACACCCCACTAAAACTAGGCAGAAACAGACTAAATATCTCATGCTTGGCCTTCGCAGATAATCTGGCTATTCTGTCAGAAAGTGAACAACAAGCCATCAAACAAATAGAATCCCTCAAAGAATTAGCAGAAAAAATGCGTCTAAAAATCTCCTTTGAGAAAACGGTTTTTCTTGGCACACAAACTGAACGTAAAACACTGGACACAAAATATGGAAAAATCAACAGAGTCACCGAGTTTAAATACTTAGGCAAAATTATCAGTCCAACAGGAATCGAAAAGAAGGCACAACAAAACAGACTCAGCAAAATGAAAAAGGCTTTCGGACAGACCTGCAACATCTACAACAAAAAGAACATAGGAATTCAATCAAAAATTAGACACTACAATACAGATGTTAAACCCAACGCTCTATACGCCACAGAAACACTCACACTAAACTCTAAGAGGGATATCGAGAACATCCAAAAATAAGAACAAAGAATAATTAGGAAAATTATTGGACCAACCAAAACTGAAGAAGGCTACAGACTGAAGTCAAACAAAACAGTAGAGTCCCACTCAAACAGCCAACGACATCAGAAAACGCAGATTAAAATTCTACGCTCACATCTACAGGATGACACATCACAGATTAACTAAGCAGATACTCAAACTCATGCAACCATTAAAAATGCCAAACAGTTGGTTTGATCAAGTAAGACAAGACCTGGAAAAAGCTAAAATCAAGAGTTCGGAAATCCTAGATCATAAAATCTTCAGAGAAAAAATACACGACTGGGTAGTGATGCCAGAAATCAAAGCCAAGAAGACTGGCACAACATGGACAGAAGAGAGAAAACTTGCCTTCAGTAAACGGATGCGAGAATACTGGAATGGCAAAAGAAACTCAGACAGAAAATGACTACGTTTTGCGTGATCTGTATAGGTCTATTCGCATAAAATATATATATATTCCATAAAAAATTAACCTACTACAAGCTATTTCTCAAAATAATCTGCTGCTTTACAAATACATTTTTCCCAGAGTATCGGAAGCTTTTTGATACTGTCAGGAAGGGGGTTGCATCAGTAGCCAACTGCGCATGAAGCCCTCCACTGCACTGTCTTGAAATCGTCTGCTTCCCAGTCTTCTTTCAGAGGTCAAAAGAGATGAAATCACAGGGCGATAGTTCGGGGCTGTGAGGAGTATGATCAAGTGATGTCCAATTCATTTTCTTCAATTTTGCTTGATTGAGAGCTGCAGCGTGGAGCCAAGCATTGTCATGGAAAAGAATCATGTCTCTTATCGGCTGGTCATGTCTTTTTTGGTGATAAGCAAGCTTGACCTTATCCAAAAGTTTGTAGCAGTATGCTGAATTGATGATGAGACATCGATGCAAAAAATCAATGTGCAAAAAAAAGTCACGACTTGTGCATACGTTTTACTCTGTAATGCTTGTCTGGACGACGATCGCAATCTAATTTTATCTCTTCATGGCCTTTCAGGAATTCCTTACGCCAGGCAAACACGCGAGTCCTTGAAAGTGTATGATCCTCAACCCATGCGTTTAACTTCCGAAGAATTGAGAAGTTTAATAATTACATGTTGCACAGTTGAGGGGTGCATGTCCTGCTCCAACATTGTTAGCTTTACTACTGATTGCATGGGATAGGGCCAACAATCCCTCTCCCCACACCTGAAATCCCCAACAAACATATGTAGAAACACATGACCATTCAGACCATTATTGCACGCTCAGTTAAAGAAGTCATTTATATTTGATCCACCCTCGTATAATAGACTGTGCTCATTCACTCATAATGCAGGGCACAAAGGTCACCCTGTGCGCCAACTCAAGAGTTACCCCAGATTGACAGTATTGCAAAATCGACTTGATATTATCGGAACATTATGACAGTAAACTCACTGATGAGCTCGATATGGAAAAATTGTCGAATCAGTTCATTTACAAAAACTCGAAGCGCATTAAAGTTGTTGCAATGAACAATTAATAATGAGTAAATTTATTAATTTAAATAAATGATTTTTCTGTATACAATTAAAACATATTATTGAATAAATTATATGATAATTTTATTAAATTTGTTTGTAGTTTATAAGGCTAAAAATTTCTCTTAACAATTTGTTTTGCATTATTAATACTGTTACCATTACATTTCTTTTTAACCAAATAACATTTTCAGGGAGACCTCCTTTTGTCTGACTACCCTTCTAGACTTGACACAATCAACCAGCCCTGATGAAAGCCACAGCACGCTGGCTGAAATGTTAGTTCTTAATAAATCAAATGGTAAGGAAACACAAAATAAATCCATCACTCTACAGAATTGAAGAAAGGAAGATGACAGTGACCAAAACGATGAATGGCTTTTCTTCCTGCTCACTGTTGCTGTAATTAAAAGTTTATGTCGATATGGAATGATTTAATATCTTGTGTAAAATATTATGTTCTAAAAGTGATTATCACCAAAAATTTGTAAACTCCTTAAAAAGTTAATTTGCTAAACTTTTGTTCAAATAAATTAGCAACTCTAGCAACATTGCATGGAAATGAAATACAATAGAACTAACTCCAATTATCCAAACTCTGACTATCCGAATGGCTGAATTTCCAAATCGCTTTTTTAATTAAGACAGAAAGGGAAGATACAGGAGAAGATGGGGATGACATGTCACTCGAGGAGTTCAGAAACATTATTTCGAAAATTTCTGGATGTTCAGAAGTTAGTGCTGAAGATATAGGAGAGTGGGCGGTGTGTGATTCGTCAGACCCTGGGTATGAAATTCTAAATGTTGATGAACGTATTGAAAGTGTGAGAGAAGAATGTGTCGAGGAAGAAGATGACACTAATGTCGAACTCAATCAAGCATTTGCCTGTCTTGAAACTCTTTAGAAGTGGATGGACCATCAGCCCGAGTGTGACCACATGTAAGTCTCACTGTCAAGTGGATGCGTGACTTGGCTGCCCGAAAACTGATGAATACAAGCAAACAGCTTACTTTGACCAAGATGTTCAGAAAGCAATGACTTTTATTTACAGTACGGTACGTACCTAGTGTACTAATGTAAAGCACTTGTAAGTAAGCTTAACATGTAAAAGTGTTGACTTTCCATTTAATTAATTAAAAGATTTTTTTTTTTTTTTAATTCTGCCATTTTTAACATATATAAAGAAATTAATTAAAATAGACCCTTTTTCGGAAAAAATCTAGTAATCCAAGTTTTTGATTATCCAAATGGGGTCTGGTCCCAATTGATTCAGATAATTGGAGTTCTGCTGTAGATTAGCAAATAGAAAAAGTTTCATGTTTGGGCATGAACCCACAACTCATGGGGAAATATGCTGCATTAACGCTCTCTGCTCTATTTTGTGACTTGTAGTTTAATTATTCATTTCCAATATACCTCATTAGTTAATGATATTATACAGTCAGGACACCGGATTCTGTTCTTACCATATCTGGTGGTCTCCTTATCAAGGAAACATTCTACCATACATTTCTAAATTCTGATTTTTCTTTACTAGTTTCAGATTCACTCATGAATTTACAAATAAAAATCTGTAATTTTCAACATATGGTAATAGAATCATCTATAAAATATTTGATACAATTCATTCATGCATCTCAGATTTGGAGCAGATAACAATAAGTTTTTCTAACTTTAAGGGCACAGCTTATTTGCTTATTCTTTGCCAAAACTTATTTTAAAACTCTTGCTTTCATAGGATTATGGGCTTTAGTAATATTCCCTCCATGCAAGGATTATTAAAATACACTGATTATGTGGTATTTAAATAAGGTTCTGTACTGGTTTTATTGACTATTACAGTTAAAACTGAGTTGAAAGCAGTCTTTGTTTTGCCACTGTTTTTAATGCATCTTTGGAACTAATAACCCCAACATCTACGACTAGAACTCATATCATATGAAGGTTGCAGGATTGTTTTTCAAGGCTATTCATGCGAAATATCAGAGGACCAAAACAATCGTGAGCTAAAAGCATCTGTTCTCTCTCATACTTAATTGTTAACAACCTAGCATTCTTCTTTTTGTACAGTTCATTTTTTCCTCCCCTTTTTTTCCAATGAGGTTCCAAAACAGCTTTTTTCTCATAGTCAACCCTGCAAAAACTACTATTTTTACTTATTTTATTTGATGCAAAATTATACAACATAAATTTGTAAATCCACACGCTCAAACTGTCCTGTCACAATTTATTCACCATATTTTGCATGCGCCTGTATTTTTTGACTGCCCCATTTGGTTCAAAATCAATAGACAAAAAACAAGATTTAGAAATGTACTTCAGATATGACTTGTAAGAGATTAATTAAAGGTTTAAGATTATCTGGAATGATTTCTTTCATAAAATGTTCTTGGTGGGATATTTTAATGTTCTAGATGTTTGATGATGATCTCCTAAAATTTATAAACTTCAGAAGAAATAATTTCCACTTTGGGGTCATTCCATGTCAAATCAACACACTTTAAATAAAAATTTTACCTCACCTTCTTAGATTTTGCTGAAAGTTGGTATACTTATATATGCTGATACTAAGAAAAATACTAAGTTTCAATTTTTTACCTCAAACGGTTTTGAAAATACGGCACTGTAAAGTTTTCAAAAAACTGTCAAAATCGCTATATGGCAACACATTAAAATGGTCATAACTCATCTCCTATTTAAATTAGAAACATGGGAAAGGTGTCATTTTTTAGCATTTTTAATGCCCTTTCCAATGATATATAACACATTATAGGTTATGATAACATTATTCTTTTCAAAATTGAAATGAAATTTTTAAATTTAAATATTAAAAAAAACACATTTTTAAAAATTTCCAAAAAAATGTATAAGATAGCTCATATCTTCACTAACATGTATACCAAGTTTGGTTGTGGGATTGCAATGGGTTCATAGTCAAAATAATTAAAAACCGAAGGGTGGTTTTTGACTAAATTGGTATTTTCATATACAAAAGCTTTTTATACTTAATTGTATGAAATGAAATCCAAGTGACCATATATATATATATGTATCAAACACATTGTTGTATTTTGATAAAACAACAAATATATAACAAAGATAAAAGTAGCAATAATGTTTTCTGAAAATGAAAGGTCCAAATTGAAATGTCAATAATCTGAATCTGGAATGTCAATTCTGAACAGAAATGACTTTTTCTGGTGCATATTTTCGTAAGTAATTTCAGCAATGGAGTTCTCCTTTTTCATTGTTATTGCACTTCATGCAACAATTGGAGTGTTCCAGCTTTGTTCAGTCTACAATTTAAGTCAGTGGAGTGCACATGTAGGCCTACATCAGATTAGTTCTTCTGTTTAGAGTTTTAGTACAAACTTCATAGTTTTTCATAAAAAGTTTATTAATTAAGTGTGAATAGTTGGTGTATTTATCAATTTTTAATTAATGTACATTACTTAAGTGTGGAAAAAATAGACTGCATGTGTTAACCTACAAAAATGGCATACAGCTGCAAATTTTCAAATGCTCAATGTTGCAATCCTTTAAAACTAAATAACCACTATGTTAGGGACAAAAGAAAATTAAGAACCGTCACTGATTGGATGTGTAGTTTGTATCCAGAAATTTCGAAGATATCAAAGATTTGTGATACATGCAGGAAAAACATTACTTCTGACAAGGTTCAACAAACTAAAGACAAATTACTAGATTTGAATGATCAAGGAGAATCAAATGAATTCAGGAACAAAGACAACCCTTTTGATGCAGATGAAGATCCCAGTTTTGAGGAATCGTCACTCATGGTTGAGACACTAAACAGTTCTCTAAAAGAACTTGGTGAGTCACCTATTAATCATAAAAAAATTAAATCAAAATCTTATTCGACTGAAAAGGTTAAAAAGATAGATTCAGCTATTAAAAAGAGAATTTTCATATCAGTAAAAGACTCTAAGTCAGATGATGACAACAAGGAAGATTTAAATCATTCTGTTTTACAAAATCTCAAGGCCCAGTTTTCTAATGCAACTAGTAGAAAGAAAAAGTTAATGATTTTAACTTGCATGCCATAAGCTTGGGGCATCAGAAAAATTATGCTCGAGTTTAATGGACCCGACTACATGGTGCGTCAATCGAAAAAAATACTTGCAGAAAAAGGAATTTTAGAAAGCCCAAATCCTAAACCCGGTAAAAGTTTGCCAAATCAAACTATTCAAAATGTCCGTGACTTTTATGAAAACGATGAGCTTAGTAGAGCTATGTCAGGAATCAAGGACTGTGTTACAACAGTTGACCAAAGTGGAAACAAGACCAAAGTTTCAAAAAGACTTATTTTATGCAACTTGAAAGAGGCATACGCTAAATTTAAAAGTGAATTTCCTTCTACCAAGATAGGTTTCTCTAAATTTGCTGAGCTGCGACCCAAGCACTGTGTATTAGCTGGATCAACTGGCACCCATGCAGTGTGTGTGTGTACAATACATCAAAATGTCAAATTAATTATTGAAAACGCAAAATTGGGGACAGTAACCAACAATGAATTACAAACGTACAAGCACTGCATGGCAAAAATGTTATGTAATCCACCATCACTAGACTGCTTGCTGAATGAATGTTCGTCATGCCCAGGAGTTCAAGAAATTAGACAAATTCTAGAAAAATCATTCGAAGAAAACTTAATTGAAAAAGTAACATTCAGGCAATGGATTTCAATTGACCGATGTTCTTTAGAAACTTTACAGAAACCACCAGGTGAATTCATTGACATGTTCTGCAGCAAATTGGAAGTTTTAATTCGACATGACTTTGTTGCAAAACAACAAACTTCATACCTGAATAAGGTAAAGGAAAAGTGTATTTGAATTTGCTGTAATCCTAGATTTCGCAGAAAACTACAGCATGGTTGTGCAAAACGAAGCCCAAAGTTATCACTGGGCTAGTGACCAGGCTACAGTTCATCCTTTTGTAATATATTACAAAGAAGGGGGAAAACTCCAACATCTAAACTATGTAATAATTTCAGAATGTCTTCAGCATAACACAGTAGCTGTGTACAGTTTTCAAAAGAAGCTTGTTCATTTTTTAACCATGAAATTTCAAGGAGAAGTTCCGCAAAAGATCATATATTTTTCTGATGGGTGTGCAGCCCAGTATAAGAACAAGAAAAATTTCATAAACCTTTGTCACCATAATGAAGACTTTGGCATCCAGGCTGAATGGCATTTTCTTGCTACTGCCCACGGTAAAGGACCAAGTGATGGAATTGGTGGTACGGTTAAAAGATTAGCTGCAAAAGCTAGTTTGCAACGACCCTTTGAAAATCAAATCTTGACTGCATGTGATTTTTACGAATGGTCAGTTGAAAATATTCATGGGATTAGTTTTGATTTTGGTACACAAGAAGATTATGTGTCAGCAGAACTGTTTCTGAAAGATCGGTTTAGTGAAGCACTCACAATAAAGGGGACTCAACAGTTCCATACCTTTATCCCTGATGCTTCAAGCCAAAATAAGTTATTTGTGAAAATCTTTTCAGAATCAACAACTTCTTCTCAAGTATCAGTATCAAGGTCAAGTGATAAAATGATCTTTGCAGACTGTAACGGTTACACAACAATTGTCTATGACTCTAACTGGTGGCTTGCTTATATATTGGACAAAAATGAAGACCAAGACGAAGTAAAAGTTACCTTCCTTCATCCCAGAGGACCTTCTCCATCTTTTAACTACCCAAAAAGACCAGATATATTATGGCTACCATTTACGGATGTATTATGTATAGTGAACCCAACAACTCCAACAGGAAGATTTTATTTCTTATCCGAAGATGATATTTTAAGAAGCAATGAAATGTTATCACAGTACTTCCAACACATGTAGACCTTACCGGAATGTTACAAGTTTCACTACAGTTTGTAGCCGATATTTAATGTTTACAAATATAAGAAATTGATAATATTTAACTGTTTTATTTAGTTCCCATTCACTTAAAATCCCTTCAGTACAGTATCATTTATTTTCACATTTCAATATTGAACTAATTATAACAAATACTAGTTTATTTTCAATTACACTTTGTCATTAAGATAATGAAATTACAATGTGTGTGATTATATATAGTCACTGTTGGATTTCATTTCATACAATTAAGTATAAAAAGCTTTTGTATATGAAAATAACAATTTAGTCAAAAACCACCCTTCGGTTTTAAATTATTTTGACTATGAACCCATTGCAATCCCACAACCAAACTTGGTATACATGTTAGTGAAGATATGACCTATCTTATACACTTTTTTGAAAATTTTTGAAAATGTGTTTTTTTTAAATATTTAAATTTAAAAATGTCATTTCAATTTTGAAAAGAATAATGTTATCATAACCTATAATGTGATATATATCATTGGAAAGGGCATTAAAAATGCTAAAAAATGACACCTTTCCCGTGTTTCTAATTTAAATAGGAGATGAGTTATGACCATTTCAATGTGTTGCCGTAACGCAATTTTGACAGTTTTTTGAAAACTTTACATAGCCGTATTTTCAAAACCATTTGAGCTAAAATTTTGAAATTAGGTATTTTTTCTACTCTCAACTTCTACTTTGAGTGTACAAAATTTTATTAATATCTGAAAGGGTGAGGTAAAATAGGTGTGTTGATTTGACATGGAATTACGCTTTGGTGAGTTTGTGTAAAAATAAGTCAGCAATACAACAAAAATTGAAGATTGCAGAAAATGGTTATCATCAACTTCAAGGATTAGTCTTCAAGAGACTGTTCCATCCTCAAGGTTTAAAAGGAGAATTATTTGTTCCATCTTTTCTGTGGGCATCCCTTGTCCCATTTCCCAATGGCTTTATACCAATGTAAAATTTTTGGCATTCTGTTATTATTTACTCTGATAGTCATTGAATTAAGGATTATAACACCAATTCAATCCTGCAAGACATCTGCAGCAATGGCACCAGTCCTGCAGGATCCAGACAGGCTTTTAAAGAATTGTCAAATCAAATAATAAACATCTATTTAATGAATACGATATTTGTGGGACCAGAAAATCTTTTTGATGATCAGTCAAGACAAATTTTTTATTCAATTTAAATGTTAAGTTAAAAAAATCAGAAGCTAAACTGTTAATAGCTATACATTATTCTCCAACACATTAAAGAAACTTTGTACTTTTACATTTTTGTTTTTAAATCTGATTATAGTCATTAAATAAATAATCAGATATGGCAAGTAAAAGTTATAAAAATGAAATAGGGAAAATAAACCCGTCACTTAACACATATGAAGGCAGGGGGGGCCAGAAGAACACAAAAAACACAAACTTACTTTACAATATTTCGGTTGATGATCTTACTCGTCTACGAAGCAATACATATGGCAGTGGAAAGATGTGCGCACATCTAGACCTACCATGTGAATTTTTCATCTTAGTTCATTCATGAATTAAATCTGGATGTGTACACATCATTCCCCCTGCCATATGTCCTACACGAGTAAGGCCATTAATTGAAATGTTGTGAAGCATGGTTTTGGTTTTATTTTTGCATTTACCTAGCCCTTCTAAATTCATCTGTGATAAGTGACGAGTCATTTTCTCTACAATTTCTTATTTTTAGTGCATAACTGCAGTTTTTTATTATCTTGGTTGTCCAGGTAGAGCTGAGTAGATTTATTAAAACCTAATGTTTCAGCCATCTTGATGTGGCTTTCATCAGAGGACTGCTGTATCTGTTGCCACTGTCATGCATATATGGCAGCAAGAATCATGCACACTAACTGTCTGCGATGACATCATGAATGTTCCCGCGCCTTGTGTAGGTGGTCGGATGCAGTCATTCGTCTTGCATTCTTCCAAGCAAGTATGACCAAATATGGTCAAATTGCAGGCCACTATCAGCATTCAAGTTGTTAGATCTTTTTTGTATTTATAGAGCTTCTCTGACCTGCTAGACCTGGCCAGCGTCTGCTTTCTTGAGCTAAAACACTGGTGTCATTGAATAAAATAGCATCCCAGTGTTGGTTGAATGTTGTGCTACAGCTGATTTGCTGATGTCGTTATTTTTTAAATGCCCCAATGTGCTCATTCAGCCTTTCCTTGACAGTGCATCCAGTCTCGCTGATATATACTTGGTCACAGCTGCAAGGTATTTGGTATACGTCCGGTCTGTGTAATTTTTTTCTAGTCTTTACTTTTGACAAGTACATCCAAGATCTTCCTGGATGCTCCATAAATCGGATGAATATTTTCCTTCTTTAGAAGATAAACAATGTTATCCCCTGTATGTGTGGCAATACCGCCTTAGGCCCATCTGTCTGTTGTTGGTCTCTTCTGTCAGTGCTAGGGTAGAAGGTGATAATTCAGTGTCAAGTGCTTCAACGATCTTGCTGATATCAGGGCAATAGCAGTGGGTAAGAAACAATCTTTAAAATAAATTTTTCGGCAGGTATGATTGTTTCATCACTAACTGCAGATGCATGGAAAGTTAAAGTTTCTAAAAAACCGTGTTTTACTTTCGGATGATGGTAGATGTCAGCATGCGGATAACGAACGGTATGTATGCGTGGACTTCCGTTATACCCCATAGCCCAGGCAGTCATCCTTTTCACAAGTACATCCATAAAACAAAGCTCTTGGTCCTCTTCAACTTCCATTGTAAACCGGATTTTTTATGGGCACTATTCAAATACCGGAAAAAGTCCTGGAGGGATTTTCATCCACAAGGCCAGATGACAAAGGTATCGTTAACATAACTCATCCATGAAGGATTGAGGTTAGAACTGTTGATGACCCCAGCTTCAAATGCCTCCATAAATTTTTACCATTATCCGAGAAAACGTTTTAGTCATATTACACGTAATTTCAACAAAAAAAATCTATTTACCTAACAATCAGTCGAACAATCATATTAGTTGGTTTTTGTACAATAGCTAAATGAAAATAGTAAATCACACTGAGGCTTAAAATAAAGAACACTTTGTATACCAATAAATTCTGGTTTTAGCCAAAAAAAAATAATTGAGAAACACACAATACTGATTGTTTTGTCTCCCAACTTATGGCCAGCAGCCAGTCAATGCGAGGTGTAACATAACAGAAATAATTGCACATGCAACTGTTTTAGAACTTCCACACAAGCAGACATTATATACTAACACAATTAATTATGTATATTAATTTGATAGAAATAAAATTTTATTCATATCATTGTTTCATAATAATGAACAATTTTAAGAAATTAATATACTGATTCAATTTTTTAGAATTTATTTAATATCAATTTTGTGAGTATTATTATTTGATCCACTGTTACCTTAATACATAGGTAGAAAATCATACTAAATAGGTAACATTGTACTAGTTACAGTAATGCACAAAACAAAAGCAAACGGGGGTTCTTACAAATACATAAAAGTGAATCTACTAAAGAAAGGTAGGGAAATATGACCCAACACTTATTAAGATGAAGGCAACTGGAAACGACGAACAAACAGAACAAACACAAGAAACGTGCAATATTTTGGCATATCACCTTATTATTTCTCTCTGACACCGCTACATACCTTCTGCATCCTACAGATCCTACTACTTCAATATGCCAAGATGTACGCACCCTCCTTGACCTCCAAGGCCCTTACAAGGACTCTCTCCCAACTCTTTGACCCTCCTTACCTGACAGAACCCCCGTTCCCCATCTTGCACCTACTTCTCAAGAAGCACAAAAATGGAAATCCGAGGCGACCAATGGTTGTAGCATATGGGTCGCCTACCAAACGGATTTCAGCTCTTGTGGATCAGCACATCCAGCCTTTTATAAAGAACTTTCCTTAATTGATAAAAGACATCCCACACTTCCTTGAACTACTTTCCAAAGTCTCCATTTCTCTAACACCAGACTCCTTTCTTGTCTCCAAACATGTCTCTTATCTTTACACCAACATTCATAAAGATCAGGGCCTCAGTGCCATGGAACACTTCCTGGAAATGTGACCTCCAGACAGCCTCCCCAAGACATCCTTCCTCAATTCCTTCGAAAATCTCACTCTGCCTAACAACTACTTTTCCTTCATCTCACAAATTTACCACCAGATACGCAGCACTGCTATGGGCACCTGCATGGCACCATGCTATGCAAACATTTACCTCGGCCATATGGAACAAGAATTCCTAAACAATCTTTCCACTAAACCTCTTGTGCGGTTCAGATATATAACAACATTTTTATGATCTGGACCCACAGAGTGAATCATCTAATAAGACTTCCTCAACTCTCTAAACAACCACTACATTAACTTTACCTGGATTTACTCCCACAGCCATGTTAGCTTTCTTGATGTTAACATTTCCTTACATAATGGGCCCCTGCATACCTCTGTTCATATCAAACTTACAAATCTACAACAGTATCTTCACTTTAATAGTTTCCATCCCTCCCACACCAAACATTACCTTCTATAGTCTGGCAATCCGTTGAAGGCGCATCTGCTCCGATGAAGAATCTCTTTTCAGATACACACAAAATCTGTCTGAAGCTCTCATCTCTCGCAGCTACCCCCCTGACTTAGAACACAAACAAATTTCTCGTGCTACAGTCCTTCCTGTGGACAGCCACTCCAAGGTTGTACCGCTTGAAACTAACAGCAGACCCGCTTTCATCACTCAGTTCTTTCCTGGTCTTGAGTCAATTAACGTAATCGTTTTTCATGGGCATGACTTCCTACGTTCCTTCCCCAAGATGCACACCATTCTCCATAAAAACCTACCCACTGCCCCAAGCATGTTTTAGCAGACCACCAAATCTAAAAAATATCTTGGTTCACAAGTACTCACCTAACAATTTCCCCAAACTACCACAGGGATCATTCCTGTGTGACAGACCACGCTGTAAAGCATGTAGCATACATCCAGTTACAACCACTTACTTCAATCCTACCACAGGTGAAACATTCCCCATCATTGGTCATGCTACTTGCACTACAACACACCTCATATATCAACTTACATGCCTCCATTGCTCCAGCTCATATATAGGACTCACTGCTAACCCACTTGCTATCAGAATGAATGGCCACAGGCAGGCAGTGTATACTAACAATGAGCCCCATCCAGTGGCAAAACATGCCAGTTCCCACAAACTGATTAATTTTAATAACTGTTTCCCAGTTAGAGCAATCCAAGTTTTCCCTGATACCACCACCTCCTCTGAACTATGTAGATGGGAACTAGCCTATCAGAATATTCTGGACACCAGGCATCCTCCAGGCCTCAATCTTTAATAAATCCCTCCCACCAGACCCACCATTTATTATAACTAATATTTATATTGCTAATATTTTATTTTTCGTACTTAAATTTCTTCAAAATATGATTTATTTGTATATCGTTACACAGTTATTATGTTGATCTCCCAGTTTCAATGATAATATACCTTTAGCATTATCGATTATTGATTTAGCATTTGCAATCCCCCCCCCTTTTCCCCGCCTCCTATACACCATCTATGCCGGCACTGTCATTCAATCTCCATTCACCAGATGGCAGTCGTCATATGCACGTCTGGCTCTGCCTGGTGTCTCACTTTTAGCAAGAATATGGCTAACTGCCACAATAATGCACATTTCTTGTGTTTGTTGTTTTTTATGTTCATCATTCCCAGCCGCCTACATCTGTGGTAAGTGTTAGGTCATATTTCCCTATCCTTCCTTAGTTTTATTGCCTTAAAGCACCTACATTTGTTTGGTTTTACAAATCACACCATATTGGAAATGCAGCAGAGCTAATAACTGGAATTACGTTTTGCAGTATGTAAAGTGAACTGACATGAACCAAATTCTAACAATGAAAACATTTTCAAAACAAAGAAGGATGGGGTAAAGTAAACCTATCACTCACCACAGATGGGGACTGTAACAAATGTGTAAACATTAACATACTAAACAAAAATTTGGTTTGAAGTCATGTGTAGAAATAAGTTAAATGACAAGGTGATCAGATGTATGCACACAGAGGTTCACCATGACTCATGGAATCTTGTTTGTAAGATTGGGAATCATGATAATGTTTGTGTGTATAAAACATCGCTGCTAACCTCATTTAACAGTACCTAACAGTATTTTCACTCTCATTACTGTTTTAATTAAAACATTAAGTGACTCGTGAAATTAAACCACCCTCAAATTTTATCTTAGTGAACACTTAAAAGTTAATACCAACCGTCCTTTTTCACATAGATTTCTGAAATCTGAAAGCACCAAAACTACATCTTTTATTCGTTGTTGCACTTCTGGAAGTCCTTGGGTTTCATTTATTTCTGTTTCTGATGGGAAAGTGAAAACATCTTGACTGGCCACATCCATTTTCAACTCTTCTTTTGCAAGTTTCCTATAGAAAGATGAAAACATGTACATATGTGGATTTACATCTGAATATGGATATAATTAGAAATTTTGTTAGTAAAAAAACTGAAGTAAAATACAAAGTTTTCCAAAATAGAATAATCTTTCTTTTTGCTTTGGGATTTATGGCTCATCAAGGTCATTAGCGCCAACAGAGGATAGGGACAAAAACAGGAATAAAGTCAGCCATGGCTTTTCGAGGAAACCATTGCAGCATTTGCCTGGAGTGGGAAATCATAAAACACCAAACTCCACATGGCTGGAAGTTCACACATAACTTGTTAACTTTGAATTACAAATATTTGTAATTTGTATGATGAAAAACAGCATTAATGTCTTATTGATAATGTAAATATGGTAAAAGTTAATGTTCTGTAAATACCTGAAATTCCATTTGTATTTAGTCAAAATATAAAAGTGAATATTTCATTCATTCGCTTTTCTCTATCCAATTCTCTGAGAAAATGTGATTAAATTTAATGTTTACATAAAAAAACATGTGGGGTATACTCCTTACACCACATTCAGTAGACAACAAATCTATCACCAGATTCATTTAAGTGACTGGATATATTACTATAACTATACATATTGTTAAGAGTTCACAAAACAAGTGAAAAAATTCCCATTATTATTTTGCAGCAAAATTAAACACACAGGGCAAAACAATTAATATCTTTTAAAAGAGAGAAAACAAAATCAATAATAGTCTCTGCTAAAAGAAGCTGTGGAAGAAATGTGGAAAAAAATAATAAAAGCATGTACAAAACAAGTCATGCCAGTTTCTAGAGAAATATAAAGGTTAGATCAATGTAAAAAACAGCAAAACATGAAAAACTAGAGCAAAAGAGCATGAACAAGCCCGCAACCTTCGAATAAATGGTTAATAAATTTACACAAACATCAATGACATAGTAGACAGATATATGAGGTTAAATGTTTAAGTTTTGCTGTTATGCAAAATATTAACTATAAATTCAGTAAATATTTAGTTAGACTTCAAAACCAACACACTTCATAGTAATAATTTTTTTGTAAATACAATGTCATGTTAGTGAAGCCAACTCTTCATTTCATATTTCACTTGATAACTTTCAAACCAAAATGCATGTCGAGTGTGGAGAAGAAATAAAAATCACTTGTGACAAAATGTGTAGAGTTCATTCTTCTAAAAAAAATCAGGTGTTTTGAATCAAATGTGCCTTGCAATATTCCACACAGCAAAACCAAATTCCGCAAAAAAAGGGGCAGAAATCTATAGTTTTTAATTTCTTCGACACTAATGAAAGCATCAATCAACTCACTTTTAACAATTACTGTAATTAGCACTTATAATCACGGGTCTTTACAGAACCTTCTTTAAATCGGCGTATAAATGTTAATATCATCCCTATTTTGGTTTTTATTGAGAAAAGAAATGTGTATGGTACCATGCTCATGGTGAAAATGTTTAAAAATAGCAAGAATTTTATGTTTTACGTGGCACGACTGAGAATGCAGCAGTATGAAACCAGTTCAGTGATACCAACACAAACTAAAAGTATCCTGTAACTACCTACATTTCCAGTTGTATTGGTTTTCTTCCTTCAAGAGAAATTGTTAAGCTTCAATTTTCTGACAACCCCTCAAAAAACATAATATTTGGCAGTATGGAACATAATAAATACACAAAAAAATTACAAACAATCTGAACTGAATAAGAAGATGGATAATTAACGAATACATAACTAAGATTTGAACAGGAATTATAAAAAATAATTATTAAAAAAAGACAGAAATGAATCATGCAGGAATGACATTAGAGATTCACAAAATGCAACAGCCATTAAGTACATGCTTTGTTGATGGTCATCCTGCACGCTTGATTGTACTTATTTAAATAGACAGTACCTCGGTGACCGATCTTCACTCTGCATCTTTCAATTTTTGTTTGCCTAGCAAGATTTCATCAAAATCTTTACAGACATTTGTGAGAAATTAATTTTCCCTACATACAAGAGTTTTTCATCTAATAGTATTAGATTGGATAGATTACCTAACTTATTCCACAATATGGCGTTTCCGAAATACCAAATACAAGAATTGCTCCTCCCCCCACTGCTGTCATCAGTCATTCGACTGGTTTCATGCAATTCTCCATCCCTTCCTACCTTATGCTAAACTCTCCAACTCTACATACCCCTTACGACCCACGTCCTCAATTATATGCTTCATATATTCTAATCTCTGTCTTCCTCTACAGTTCTTACCTTCAACTGTTCCCTCCCCTAACAACTTAACCAATCCAATATGTCTCAAAATATGGCCTACCAGCCTGTCTCTTCTTTCTGTAAGCTTCTTCCACAAACTTCTTTCCTCACCCATCATTTCCAAAACTAGTTCATTTTGTACTTTGACCACTTAATTTTCAGCATTCTTCTAAAGCACCACATTTCAAACCCTTGAATTTTCTTTCCTTATGGAATTTCTAAAGTCCACAACTCGCTACCATAAAGTGTTATGTTCCACACACAGTTTTAAAAGTTCTTTCCAAGTCATAGATCAATATTTGAAACTAAAATATTTCTCTTTCTCATGAAGGCTTTTTTGCTAGAGCTATTCTGCTTTTTACAGCATTCATGCTTCGGCCATCGGTTGTAATTTTGCTACTCTAGTAGCGGAATTCATTTAGTTCATCTATTGCTTCCAAACCTATTTTCATATTTAATCTACTTTGATGGGTATGATTTCTACTACATTTCATCACTTTTGTCTTGCTTTGATCTATTTTCAGTCCAAAATCTTCCTTCAGTATTTTGTCCATGTTCTTCAATAACTTCTCAATATCCTCAGCCTGTTCTGCTAACAAGACAATGTCATCAGCAAATTGTAACATACTGATTTTTCTCTCCTTGAACACCTAAGCTACATGAAAATTTTTCTTTTACTTCCTTTATTGCTTCCCCTACATACAAGTTGAATAGGATAGATCACAACCTTGTCTCACACTCTTTTTAACTGATGCATATCTCTCACGATTCTCTACTTTTATTATAGCAACTTGATTCTTATACAGTTTATAAAGTATTCTTCCATTTCGATATTTTAGACCTGATTGCTTTAAAATTTTGAACATCTTGTCACACCTAACATTATCAAAAGCTATTTCTAAATCAACAAATGCTGTAAAAGTATCTTTCTTTTTCATGATCCGCCATTCAAGTATTAAGGTATGGTTCCGAACACGACTGCAGTCTGCAGACAGCTGGTAGCAGACGGCCAACCTTAAAGGCGGACCACAGGTGTCACCACTGGTTTCAATGGTTTTCTACGAAATGTGTTCAGAACACGGAAACAGCGTCGCCGGTAGCTGAGCCCTGCCAGCTCCACTGACCACGCTACTGTGCACGAACCAGTAGTGCCACCAGCCGCACGCCGAAGGAAAGCATTTACTTGGTTGCAATGAGTTTTTCTGATAACGAAGAAGGAAATTTAATAAATTCTGTGCAAAAATACACAGTGATTTATGATTCAGGTCACACTGAATACCACAATGTCTTAATTAGAAAGAATGTTTGGAAGGATGTAGCACAAGAGCTAAATAAAACAATTATTTTAAGGTTGAACTTTTACTTATAAATATATTTAATTGTAAAATGTTCATACATTTAAAATTAGATTATTTATCATACACAGTGAGCAAAATAATGAATAATAAGATTTTACTAGAATGTATAGGGTAATGTCTGTCCGCCAAGAGCATATATTGTACTTATTATTTGTTATAAATCAGTCTTTATGATATGTTATAATTAATTCCTCTGCCACATCACTGAACCGTATTCACTGCAGAAGAAATCTTACAGTTTGTCTCTATCTCAAATCCTTTGTTGTTTAAAATTCCTCCAAACCGAGAAAAGCTTAACATATTATCCTAGCTTCTAGCTTCATAATTAATGTAACTATAAAATGGAGTTTTTTTTTTTCCTTCAAGGTAACTGTCATATAGTAAATTGCGTAAGCAACATGCTAACAATATCAGATCAACCACCTCATCTGGAGCAACAGAAATAAGAGTATAAAAAATTCTAAACACTTTGCTTACTAACCCAAAAGCATTTTCCATCACACGTCGTCCATCGTATAATCTATAGTTATAAATTTGTTTTTCGCTTTCTAATCGTGCTCATTCACTCAGAGCAAATGCTTCGTAACCAATCAAAAAATGTGGAGTTGAGATGAGATATAAGTCTTTCTCGGCGTATCTTCGATATAAATTCTTCTCGGGTTTGCCACCGAATTACATTTTCTACTGTCAAGCTTTCGGCGACTTTCACTGCCGCCATCATCAGGTCAGATACAACAGACCTGATGATGGCGGCAGTGAAAGTCGCCGAAAGCTTGACAGTAGAAAATGTAATTCGGCGGCAAACCCGAGAAGAATTTATACCACAGTTGAGCCTGCCAAACATTTTGGTGGAAGGATATTAAATTGTAAGGTACCCTTTAGTTCATAAAAAGCACTCCCACTAGTCATCCCCTGCAATAACATAGTTTATAAACCAATTTTAAAACCGTTTGTGTTGGACTTAGAAATTTCGAGAAGAGTGATTGTCAACTTGAAGGAATTTTCCTGTATTCATTTCCACAGTGAAAACTCATCATTAGAATCATTTTATAGTGCATTCATTATATCAGCAAAAGTTTATTTAAAGAGATATTTTGGTTTGTTCATGTTATGAAACACACAATCAGAAAAGTAAAAATCTAAGATTTGAAATATCTTTAAATTGAATAAAGCTACAGCTGATCTTTTATCGCCAGCTATAGTTGGCACTGTCCCAAGTATTTTGATAGTAAAATGAACTAATTTGGCAAAGTTTAATTAGCAGTTTTAATTAAGTGAAAAAAATGAACTTTTCAACTAAAAGGAATATTAATTTTAAATTTATATCAGTAGATAGCCTAATTTTAGATGATTATGAATATATAATGGTTTTGGTAAAAAGTTTAAACATTTGTCTGATAATTAAGTTATAAAGATAGATTGTCGCTAATTGTTGTTGAAGTTCGAGAAAGTCCACCCAGTTGGTCACTTGATAGACTTCAATTTTAAGCCTATAGAAACCTTTTGGAAGTAAAATTAAATTAAAACCGATAGAACTTGGTCATAGGAAGCCCTTTTAAAAATTGCAAATTAAACTATTTTGTACTTTAGGAGATATTAATTAAAGAAAAAAGTTAATGACATCATACGTTATGAAAAGCTTATAAAAGACCTTGCAGTCTTCATGATTTGTCTCATTCTTTCACCAGAAGGGGATCGCCTAACTCTGTGCTAGTTAGCGGAACAAATTGCTCCATGCGGAAGCGGTTTCGGCAAATTCCAACATTCCGAAGTACTTACTAATGTTAGGAGGACTTAGTGAGTTTGTCTTCTCGTATGATTCATCTTCAATGAAACTGTTCGATGCTTTATTCACGTATCTGGTACCGACAATGTACGAGTGAACTTTTGCAACAATATAGATATTGTGTTACTCTGAAATTGTGTCAAGTGACTTTATTTTAATTACCCTTCACATTTGGGGTTTAATACGAATGCGCGGCGGCCGATTTCTTAAATATGTTAGGTACCAGAAGGCTACACGTGGTCATGAACTTAGCTGTTCACAGTTCATTTCCGCCTGACAAAATGTCTTTGTTGCTATTTTTTCCCCCATGGCTGATTTTTTAAATATGCCATCAACAGATTCTTTTCCATAAGCACCGACATCAACGGCTATGAATTTATAATTTGCATCCACGCTATCCAACAAAACAATTGAAAAGTAATTTTTGTAGTTTAAAGCAGTGAATCTGTATTATTTGGTGCTCTTACGCGATCATGTTTGCCACCTACACAATTAGATATACTCCATTTCTGCGAAGATTTTTGTTCACTATGTTTGAAATCACTTTGCATAGGCGAAGGCATCAATATATTGGCATCAGTTTCAGTCTTAAAACCCTAAGCATATGCTTCACAATACGTTATATGTACACTCTTTGGCAAAAAAATTGACTGTCCGCGCCTGAGTCTAAGTCCCTTATTTCGCACAATGTGGCATCATTGCGCGTATTCAACTCAGCGCCATCTGTTATTCATTTCCTTAAGTCAAGCCTCGAACAAAGCAGGAAGACTCCGCCCGCCCATTGACGATTCTTCTTGGTAGTCCCATTTATCATTCCCCACATTTCAGTAAAAAGCTATTGACCGATCTCGAAACAGGTAACGCATTTTCCTGTCCCTGCATTGACTATAATATTAGCCAAGATATCGCCGACCATACCTCAATCGGACGAAATTCGGTTCCAGCTACACTTTTCTTAAATTCTGATCGTGAAACATATCGTTAAAGTTGTAATTAACAAGATTGCAATAAAGCGCAGTAAAAATGAGGTTCAGTTATACATTTTATTCCAAATAATTAGCGTAAAATTATAACGATATTTATTTATATATTGATGTGGCTAATTAGTTGCAATAATGCAACACATAATGGGGTGTGTGGTCCGAGAAGTGGGTGTAAATGTTCAAAGATCCAGAGTTTTTAGTTCTACAAAACTATTGAAACGATTATAAAGAGATTATTTCGGATAATTGTCTAATGCCAGTTGAATGTAACTGACTTCCGAGGCAGGATAAGGTTGTTTACCCACTGCACGAGTCGTCTGTGAACATGAGCTCCGTTTGCTTGTGGCTAACCATCTAGTCTTGTAAACGCGTGGTCCTCGGTTCGAGTCTAGTTTTTCCAATTATTTTTTTGCATTTATTTTAAACAAGTCGAACCTACAACTGCGTTATGCGTAAAATATAACATCGACTCTTACCTGCTTGCGTCAGGACATAACATACTTAAGGAAAGACTCGTAACTGAGTGCTTCTTAATAAACTGCACACGTAACTATGAAAGCTTTCACAGAGGTAACACTGAAAGAAATCTTCTCGGGCTTCAACATCGTCGAAATAGTGTCGTGTGGTTACGTTAGGTGGACTATAACGAGTTCGCACCATCTTCAAGGAGACGAAAAACTAAATAATATTACTATACCAATTTCTTATTATGCGTCTGGATTTACGATTCGTCGACTTCTAAGTCATTAAAGGTGGAAAGGGAATGGAGACAAGGAATGGGAAGGAATTCGGACCATGGGTTTTGGAAGAAATAATCCCGCCATTCACACGAAGTGACTTGGAGAAACGAAGGAAAATCCAAATCTGGATAGCCGGATAGGAATTCAAACAAGCTTCCTCTCGAATGCGGAGCCATAGCGTTAACGCTCAGCCATTAGGTTCAGTTTTTCAATATCTTTCGTATTTGATCTATGATGCCGTCCATAAAATTATTTATAAAATCTATTGAAAAGTTAAAAATCGTAAATTAAATTATATATGTGCAGAAGTGAGTTCATCTGATGAGAGCGGGGATATCAAAAAAATCTCTGAAATCAGAAACGCAATTCAAATTTCATTTTCTCTCTCTCTACTCTTTTCGCCCCTCTCTGCTTTTTTTTAATTTTTTTTGCTAGGGCTTTACGGCTCGGCGACAGAAAGGTCATTAGAGGCGGGATCGGATTGGGGCAAGAAACGGGCAGGAACTCGGCCATGGCCTTTTCAAGGAAGCATCCGGGCATTCGCCTGGAGTGACTTGGGGAAACCATGGAAAACCCAGATCTGGATGCCCGGACGCGGATTCAAACCCGCGCCCTCCCGAATACGAGGCCAGAACGTTAACCGTTCACGCACCACACCCGGTACTTTTTTTTAATTTTTAGCAGCTATCAAATTCAAAGTGAATATAAGCTCCCTCTTATATGGAAGATATTGTCATATTAATCCCGTTGTTTAATGAAGTAGTATTAAACCAAAAATGACGAGCAAAATTGATCGGTTTGCTAGTAACCAAATAGATAACATTTCAGTCTTTTCGTAGAAATGTTAAAAAAAAAAAAATTCAATTCACATTCTAATTGAGCAAAGACCTCAGACCGGATGCTAAAACTACAGAAATTTGCAGTCTAAATAAAATTTGGTAAAATAAGAAATTTCAATGTAGTTATGATGTAATTCTCTATAATATTTTCTCATTTTTTTTCAAGTATGTCTTTCAGTAAAGATTAAGAGGTAGTTGGAATGAAATTATCACGCTGAGCAATAACACAGCTAATTGTTACAAAATTTTATAAATCGGCAGTACTACTCTCCGCAGCTAGAGTGTAATTCTAAAATATCATAGTAGACGGAAACGTAGTGTTTACAAAGCGTATAATACTGGTTTCCTTGTTCCTTGCCACACTGACATTCCCGCACTGAATTTCAATTTTATGCCTCAGTTTTCCTCCTACAATGTTCTGATTGAATGCCTATAAGACTTTGCAATATTTAAACTTACAAAAGAAATTGTTGCTCGTCATTCTGAGACAGACATTATAATGTAAATTATTTGGGTTGGAATAAAATATACAGTAGCTACAGTTTGAATTTTGAAAAAACCGTGCGGCAAGAGAATCAATTCTTATCACCGATCAAGAAAAACAAAGTTACTTTCATAGCGTTTGTTGATTTAGAAAAAAAAGCTGTTGGTGATGTAAGGCGGGACAAAATGTTCAAACTTTTTTAAAAAAGTCAGGTCTTACGTATCGAGATAGAAAAATATTTTATAAGTGATATAAGAAGTGGCTATAATAAAAGTAGAGAATCATGAGAGTCACCAATCAGTTGAAAAGTGTATCAGATATGGTTGCAGTTCATCCTTACTAATATTCAACTTATATGTGGAGGAAGCTACAAAAGAAGTAAAAGAGGAATTTTAATGTGGCTTCATGAAAAAGTAGTTTCAAATATTGCCCCAGGAACCAGAGAGAACTTTTTAAAACTGTATGTATGGAGCATAGCACCTTATGGTAACGAAGCATGGACTTCAGGAATACCTGAAAGAAGGAAAATTGAAGCATTCGAAATGTGGTGCTATAGGAGGATGCCGAAAATTAAGTGGACAGTTAAACCACGAAATTAATATGTTTTGTAAATGATGGCTGACGAAAGAAGTTTGTGGAAGAATCGTACACAAAGAAGAAACAGATTCGTGGGTGGTTTTTTAATACATTTGGGATTGGTTATGTATGAAGCAGATAACGGTGGACGTGTTTTAAGAGAGGTGTTTTGAGATGAAGGGGATAGTGCAAAATAAGATGGGATGGTGGTTTATATCAAACCAATCGAGAGACTGACGACAGTAAAATAAGAGATGAAATAAGACAGAAGGTGCCGGCCGATTGAGACCTACTCCCCGAAACACATCGATGGGGCCGACAGCTTAGCGTCCAAATCCGGCGGACGAGTCACTGTCAGAAGTTCCATACGCGCTACAGAGAGGTTTGGGATTTAAACCAGGACTTTCGTGCACCATCTGATAATTAGTAATAATGCACCGCCACCGAAACATGCCCTAGTTCTAAAAAGTTCTTCAACCACCGGAGCTCAAATCAGGTGACGCCGCGCATCATCACGGAGCTATAATGACCCGAAACGAGGAAGTTGGCTATAGAAGTGTAGCATTTAAAAATCAACCTTTCACCTCCGTCACATGCTGTTTGGTGCAGACGCGTAAATTCCAATTGAGGTAGCTGACTCAATCTCATACCACTGCGGTGCAAGACAATCTTCTTATATCTATCACCTTAGTAATATATGAATTTTATGAGCGGAACCGAATATAAAGCATCCAGCATCTTAATTCATTTAATTTATAACTGCTAAAAATATAAAAAATGGAGAGAGGTTGAAAATGAGAAGAGAGAGACAGATTTTTTTTTTTTTTTAATTGTGTTTCTGATTTCAGAGATTGTTTTGGAAACTCACCCTTCTCATCAAATTATCGCACTTCTACCGACATTTTATCATTTACGATTATTAACTTTGCAAGTAGATTTTTAAATAATTTTATGGATGTAATCGTAGACCAAATACGACTAGTAATGAAAAAGTGAAGCTAATGGTGTCGCATTCGGGAGGAGACGGCTTCGAATACCTCCACCTATCGAGATTTGGGTTTTCCAAAATCACTCCAGGCAAATGGTGGTATAGTTCCTTTAAAAAGCCAAGGCCGAATTTCTTCCAGTTCCTTTTCCGCAGTCCTTCCCCGCCTCTTAACGACCTCGACGTTGACGAAACGTAGTGCCATAAGAAGGAAAAAAATTGAATGGGAAGGAGTCATTGTTAGTCGGGTTAATGCAAGCTGCGACCACAACAACACTATACTACTACAGCTACTGTAAAACGCTTGAAAAAACTCAGAAGTTCAATTCAGAAACTCGTCCACCTAACGTAACCACACGACACTATTTCGACGATGTTGAAGCCCGAGAAGATTTCTTTCAGTGTTACCTCTGTGAAAGCTTTCATAGTTACGTGTGCAGTTTATTAAGAAGCACTCAGTTACGAGTCTTTCCTTAAGTATGTTATGTCCTGACGCAAGCAGGTAAGAGTCGATGTTATATTTTACGCATAACGCAGTTGTAGGTTCGACTGGTTTAAAATAAATGCAAAAAAATAATTGGAAAAACTAGACTCGAACCGAGGACCACGCGTTTACAAGACTAGATGGTTAGCCACAAGCAAACGGAGCTCATGTTCACAGACGACTCGTGCAGGGGTAAACAACCTTATCCTGCCTCGGAAGTCAGTTACATTCAACTGGCATTAGACAATTATCCGAAATAATCTCTTTATAATCGTTTCAATAGTTTTGTAGAACTAAAAACTCTGGATCTTTGAACATTTACACCCACTTCTCGGACCACACACCCCATTATGTGTTGCATTATTGCAACTAATTAGCCACATCAATATATAAATAAATATCGTTATAATTTTACGCTAATTATTTGGAATAAAATGTATAACTGAACCTCATTCTTACTGCGCTTTATTGCAATCTTGTTAATTACAACTTTAACGATATGTTTCACGATCAGAATTTAAGAAAAGTGTAGCTGGAACCGAATTTCGTCCGATTGAGGTATGGTCGGCGATATCTTGGCTAATATTATAGTCAATGCAGGGACAGGAAAATGCGTTACCTGTTTCGAGATCGGTCAATAGCTTTTTACTGAAACGTGGGGAATGATAAATGGACTACCAAGAAGAATCGTCAATGGGCGGGCGGAGTCTTCCTGCTTTGTTCGAGGCTTGACTTAAGGAAATGAATAACAGATGGCGCTGAGTTGAATACACGCAATGATGCCACATTGTGCGAAATAAGGGACTTAGACTCAGGCGCGGACAGTCAATTTTTTTGCCAAAGAGTGTACAATCGTGACATACGATAAGCAAATGATAGATTTTTTTTTTTTTTTTTTTTTTTTGTAACAGTTTAACGTCCCTTTATAACAACGTGGTCTTTAGAGACGGGAAAGGATGGGGGCAAGGAATGGGAAGGAATTCGGCCATGGCCTTTTGAAGGAAGCATCCCGGCATTCACCTGGAGTGATTTGGGGAAACCATGGAAAACCCAAATCTGGATGCCCGGACGGGGATTCGAACCGCCGTCCTCCCGAATGCGAGGCCAGAACGCTATCCGTTACACCACCACGCTCGGTGCAAATGATAGAGACTGGTAGCTTACACCTATAGCCAAAAAAAAAAAAAAAAAAAAAAAAAAAAACTGAAACAAAACGAAACATGTTACTCATATATTTTCTACTTGCAGATAATAACTGCAAGAAGAAATGGAAATTTATCAGAGATGGTTACCAGAGATTCAAAAAGAGAAGTAAATTAGGAACAGGCTCTGCTGCCTCAAAAAATTCTAAGAACAAGAGACACCTCCAGCTGTCGTTCCTTGACGACGTTTCTCAGCACAGATCTGGTGGATCGAATATTCCAGCAATAGAAATTGAAGAGGATACAGAAAATACACCGGAAACGGAAGAGAAAATTCTTGGAATGGAACATTTGGTATTACAGAATGACAAATTGCTGAATACCGATACTGAAGAAAATAATGAAACAACTGAGTTATCCAATGTTAAAGAAAAAATACCAGTGCAGTATTGAAAACAAAGACACCATAGAAGTTTCAATGACGATAAACTTAAAACAATGTGGAAAGAAAGGGACAAGAGGAGGCAAAATGTATTGAAAAGTATTATTAAAAAGAAGAATGATTATGTTGAATTATTTTGCAGTCATATTGCAGAAGTTTTACGGAGTTTGCCACCAGTCTATAAGGCAGAAGCTAAAAATAAAATATCGGCGTAATGATTTCCGATTATGAAATAATGGCAGCGAGGTCTCATCCTAATCAAAGCTCAAAAGATGGTAGCGTTCCCAACGCCAAGACTCTTCATCATCAGAAAATGTACACGACACGCCAGGTCCTAGCAATGCAGCACGACATGACAAAGTACATTTTACAAATGGAACAATGCAGTATATATAAAATCTTCTAAGGCTTTCCACCAAGGTAGCGAGTCAATGTAGGGCGACGTTTCGAAGCCTGCCTCCGGCTCCATCTTCCGGCGAAGTGTCGGATTCCTGGAAGCGTAAACGCTTAAAAGGGGCTTTGTTTGCCAGGTGACATAAGTCACATGTGTCGGGGCCAACCAGTGCACAGGTCGTGGGGCAGGGAAGGACCTGGTGGGACGGCCGGGTAGTGGGGCAGGCGGCGTGGTAGGGTACGCACGGCGGAGGGGGGTGGCTGGCAGCGATAATCTTGCCACCTTGATCTCTGCCTGCAAAGATGATTTATCGTTGGATTCCAAGCCGTGCTAAGGTGGTATCCTGAATCCCTATTCACAATACTGTCCACCAGGCGAATCTCCACGGATTCCTTTATCACACTGCCCCAAAAACCCTTGGCGAAAGATAATATTTTCGTCGCCTCAAAGTCGAAGGTATGCCCTTCTTCAATATTGTGCAAGGCCACGGCTGACTTAGTGACCTGTCCCACTCATACACATCTTGCATGTTCCAAACAACGCTGGAATACAGACCATGTGGTCTGCCCGATATTCACATTCACCGGGAACCGAGTATATGCTGGGATGCCTCAGGCCCAACCCTCCTTAACGTTGCGTAATAGGTCCCTTAGCTTCTTAGGTGGGCGGAAGAAAGTTTTAATCCCGACTTTGTTTAACCTTCTGGCAATCTTGGCTGAAACTGCCCGGCATATGGAAGCATCGCATACTGGTCTGTTTGCTGCATCGCCGTCCTCTTCTTCACTTTCTTGCGAAAAGCTCTGTTAATTTCTGCCTCACTGTATCCGTTCATACGGAATGTGCGTCGTAAGTGGCCCAGTTCAGCCAGAAGACTGTCCACATCACAGATGGCAATGGTATGACGTACATAAAGAGGGAATTCTATTACGACCTATAGTTAGTGCCATTGGCTCTCCTACATATTTTTTGGCCAAATATCTCGCCGGCATGTTGAGTTCAATAGTGGGTAAATGTGCTCACCATGTGCGGAATTCAACTGAATTTATTGGTACATTAAAAGAGTTAAGATTAGGTCCTAATGACACCATGGTTAGTTTTGATGTGGTGTCCCTCTTCACGAGGGTTCCTCTGGCTGATACTTTGAAACTCCTCGGACAGCATTTCGAACCACCGATGGTAGAACTTTTCTGCCATACTCTCACTTCAACGTACTTCTTATTTGAAGGAATTATTTTGAACAACGTAACGGAATGGCCATGGGTTTGCCCGTCCCCAGTGGTAGCCGACATGTATATGGAATATTTTGAGGACACCGCTCTTGAGAATGCAGAACTTTGACCAACTTCATTTTACAGATACGTGGATGACACTTTTGTGATATGGCCACACGGAAGAGAGAAACTGGATGAATTCCTTGAACATTTGAATGGAATTAATGATAATATCAAATTTACGATGGAGTTGGAACGGAACGGTTGCCTGCCTTTCCTGGATATTTTAATTATGAGGAATCCAGATGGCAAACTAGGGCATCGTGTTTACAGGAAGCCCACTCACACTGACTTATATCTTGGGGTGCAGAGCTACCACCATCCTGCTCAACGCAATTCGGTGTTGTCGTCCTTGGTATGTTGTGCCAGAGCCATCTGTGATGTGGACAGTCTTCTGGCTGAACTGGGCCACTTACGACGCACATTCCGTATGAACGGATACAGTGAGGCAGAAATTAACAGAGCTTTTCGCAAGAAAGTGAAGAAGAGGACGGAGAAGCAGCAAACAGACCAGTATGCGATCCTTCCATATGCCGGGGCAGTTTCAGCCAAGATTGCCAGAAGGTTAAACAAAGTCGGATTAAAACTTTCTTCCGCCCACCTAAGAAGCTAAGGGACCTATTACGCAACGTTAAGGAGGGGTTGGGCCTGAGGCATCCCAGCATATACTCGGTGCCCTGTGAATGTGGGCAACGGTATGTCGGGCAGACCACATGGTCTGTATTCCAGCGTTGTTTGGAACATGTAAGATGTGTACGATTGGGACAGGTCACTAAGTCAGCCGTGGCCTTGCACAGTATTGAAGAAGGGCATACCTTCGACTTCGAGCGACGAAAATATTATCTTTCGCCAAGGGTTTTTGGACAGTGTGATAAAGAGATCCGTGGAGATTCGCCTGGCGGACAGTATTGTGAACATGGAGGAAGGAATAATATGGAGACGACGCAAGAGACCTTTACCACGCATGGGAGTGAAGCAGGCCGGCGGAGGAGTGGGGGGGCATGGCCGGAGTGGTGGGGGCTTGACCGCTTCCCAACAAACACGGGGAATATGTACAAACACCTCAAGGGGACTCTAGGATAAACGTGACGCCGCAATCTGGTGATGGATTATTATGTAACTCGATGAGACAAATAAAAAATGAAGAATAAAATTTTTTGATATCCTGCTTAGTTTTCGAGATATTCTGTCTCAAATGTGAAATGGTTTTGGTTGAAATTCAGAAGAAAAAATTATTCAAAGTCAAATTTTATGATGAATTTTTATTTAAAAAGACGAGACAAATAAAAATAAAGAGTAAAATTTTTCGATATTTCACCTAGTTCTCGAGATATACTGTCTCAAAAGTGAGGTGTCTTGAGTTGAAATGCAGAAGAAAAATTTCGCAAAAGTCAAAATTTAATGATGGATTCTTATGTAACACGACGAAAAAACTCGATAATAAGGAATAAATGTTTTCGATATCTTGCTTAGTTTGGGGGATATACAACATCCAAATTGAGGGGTTTAGGTTTGGATGCAGGCTGGACCAAAAAATTAATTCTGTCAAAGCCACAATGATTACATGGTTGACATGCAGAATGGATATTTCAGTTTTATTACTACCACTTGTGGTTAGTCTGAAATGTGTCCTAGACCAGAAAAAAAGTAAGAGGACCCACTCTAGGGATGAGCAACCCAGACATTTTGTAGGCTGGTACCAGAAATAAATGTTTATTCAGTCACCTTAATGAACATTCTCTTGATCAAGATGTGTTGTCTAATTTCACAGCCCTACTTATTAGGACAATTGTAAAAAAATTATCTCTCAGTTAGATTTAGATACGGGGGGGGGGGGGGGGGGGGAGAATGTTGTACAAAAAAAAAGAGACTAAATTAGAAACACATTCCCCAATTGATTTTGTTCAAAGGCCAATAACTTCTTTATTTATGAAGCCCATTTTTATTTCTGCATGAACCTGTTTCGACATAAATAGATGAGAAAGATTTCAAAATCGGTAAAAATAGGTATAGACGTATTTACAAACAGAAACAAGTCTTATATGAAGCTTTAAAAATAACCTAAGTCAATGGCCTGAAATAGCTATTTAAAAAATCAATAAAACTCACAGCTTCTCACATAACAGTTAATTTCATCATCCATTGTCAGTATAATCAGCAACGTGACGAAAGAAATCGTAATAGTAAATTCCACTGAATCGCGAAGTAAAACACGCCCTTTAAATCTCATTTTAAACACTCGTTAAAAAATAATGCTAGTCTATTATGTGCAAAATAGCAAGTTTGCTGATTTTCTACACTACACCAAGAAAAATTTGAGAACAAAGTCATCCCATTGAGAGCTATGACTAAATATTTATAGACGTGCTGCAAAGTTTGCGGTGTCTACCGCTCACTTAAACAACGATAATTACAATTCAACTTACTTATGAAATGATATTCCAGGTTCTTTCCTGTCTGGCCTATTTTTGCAACCGTATGCAACACAAGCTGGCATTTTTAAACACTTATACACAATACTAAATGAAATAATCACTTGCATCTACCACAATGTGAACACCTTAATTGTTGGGAAGCACCATATGGTCGCTGCCGGTGCTGCCACCATGCGGGAGAGTTTAGTGCTTGCTTCACCGATTTAACGTCACTTCTCCTCCATATAATTCCTTCCTCCATGATTGTGAATAGGGTTTCAGGATACCACCTTAGCACGGCATGGAATCCAGCGATAAATCACCTTTGCAGGCAGAGATCAAGGTGGCAAGATTATCGCTGCCAGCCGCCCCCCCTCCGCCGTGCGTACCCCTACCACGCCGCCTGCCCCACTACCCGGCTGTCCCACCAGATCCTTCCCTGCCCCACGACCTGTGTACTGATTGGCACCGACACATGTGACTTATGTCACCTGGCAAACAAAGCCCCTTTTAAGCGTGGACGCTTCCAGGAATCCGACACTTCGCCGGAATATGGAGCCGGAGGCAGGCTTCGAAACGTCGTCCTACATTGACTCGCTACCTCGGTGGAAAGCCTTAGAAGATTTTATACAACTGACACACCGAGAAAGATTACATTTGTTCAACAATGCAGTATATGTCAGGTGACTGTTGTCTGCCTTGCGTCTCCAGAACCGATTTATCTATTTATTTCTCAATGAAATAGACATAACGTTGTGACATGGCGACTCAATGAGGACCGTAATCACACAGCAATTAATTTCTATGTCAAGATCTGATATCATCAAGTTGGTAAACCTGCAAAGCAATATCATCATATTCTCCCATGGTGCCATCTAGTACGAATCTACTAAACGAGACTACAGTCACCTGAGCGCAAGATTGTCATAGAGATGTGAATAGCCGTTGCTGCACACTGCATTGGAAACTGCGGGCTGCATACACAGCGACAGGAAGCAACGCAAACCACCAGAAGATGAAAATCTTTACAGCTAAGTGTGTATTACTATTTTGCATGTTGCTATAAATCAACTAATGTAAGAATAGAGACGAAGCATTTACTGCGAGTGCTGAATCCACAGGTATTTTTAAGGTTTTCTTACATTGAAAAATTGAAAACCTTTTATTAACTAACTTGATTTTTTTTTATTGATTCTATAGATTTCCTCATATAAGTTAACTCAATATTACCAAACATAAGTATGTTGGTTCATATAGTTCTGTAAACAAAAACCATAAGCAGTACTTACAAACTGTCTCTAACAAATACGTGCTCCACAACCTTACTTCTTTGCACGAATATCTTTTTGTGCTTCACAACTAACTTACTAAGCAATATCATTCGCATTTGAATATGTTTACACGATCGGAAGTGTTGTTGTTTACTTTCTTCAGAGTTTTTTCAATGAGTGTTCCACACTAAGTGCTGCTGCTTGATACTGTTTGGTTCAAGAGTGTAATATATTTAAAGAAAAAACTAATACTGTGCAGCAGATTTTCAATTTAAGTGATAAGTTTGATATTAGGACTAGTTAACAGTGTAATTAGAATATTGTAGACTTCCTTTGTTGCTTCAAGCGAACTTGATATTGGTTCTGTTTTGATAATTTTGTGTATCAGTAATATTGCTTGTAAATCTGAACAATCAAGGCTGAAGTAAATGCTACACAAAATACATTAGTCCTTGTTGAAGCTTCACAATTGCCTACCATGGTGGAGGCACAATTGCTGCCTTGCAGCAATGTATAGGTTATTCAACCAATAGGCACACAACTTACAGGAGCAATAGAACACACAAACAATTCACAGTAAAAGCAAAGGACTAAAGAAACACTAATGCAGGCTGAGGCATTCAACGTACATGACATGGAACATTCAGGACTAAATAATCCTTTGCAAGAAAGCATTGTGCACTCTGGTTCATCATCTGAGTTTAGCCGGAAGCAATTAGACACACAGTGTCTCACACAAGCCAAGCATTCGGTAATAACAACAAATCTACCAGATATTCAGATAAGATTAACGGTCAAATTCACCTCCTGACGAATATGATGAATTCCCAATTTGAAGCTACAAATTCCCTGTTAGAAGCTATGAATTTCCAATTTAAAGCTTTTAATGCTAAATTTGAGACCCAATTACAAATTAAACTTGACACTTTCTCAGCAAATATTGAGGCTGACATTAAAACAGACTTAAGTACACAAATTTCATACCAGACTTCCCAAGTGCCGTCTGGCATGGAGGTAACTACATATTTGGACCATCAGATGCCTGCTTTGGATAAGACTACAGAACATATGACTAATACAACAGGAACAGTTACTAAGAAGGTAACAATAATGAACAAATCATATTCACAGCCTTCTTTGCTAACCTTTGACTTTTCCACTCAACTTTTTTCTTCATCAGGTAGTGGTTCTGGACTGGAACAGAATGTACAAACTTTACATTCTCATAACGTTCAAGTCTCCCATCAGTTACAAACCATGGAGGTACAAAAGGAAATCACTAATTGTCAACAACAAGTAGATACTTTGGAAATTATAACCAGTAGGTATCCTCAGCAAAATTACTCCCTAGGGAAGAAAAATGTGACTCAGAAAAGGATGATTTCTTCAATAAACAACTACCTGAAGAAGAAGAAAGCAAAGCAGAAAAGAAAGTTTTCTTCACAAAACCACTACTTGAAGAAGAAAACAGTGAAACTAAAAGGAATAATTTCTTCAGAAAAAACTTCTTGAAGAAGAAAAAACTTCTTGAAGAAGAACAAAGCAAAGCAGAAAAGAAAGTCTTCTTCACAAAACCATCACCTGAAGAAGAAAAAAGTGAAGCAGAAAGGAATACTTTCTTCAAGAATCCACTACCCGATGAAGAAAAAAGTTGAGTGGAAAAGTCAAAGGTTAGCAAAGAAGGCTGTGAATATGAACAACAGTTTTGGAAATGTTATTAAAAAGAGAAAGGAAGAAAAATGTTTTAATGGTGACAAGAAAAGTAGGAGAAACAGGAGAGATGAGGATGAAGAAAATACTGAGAAAATGTTGGCCAAGCTGGAATTAGGACATTCAGGAATAATGGAAGTATACAGTGATTTTGAAAAAGAAAAATATAGAAACAATAAAGAAGAAATAGGAAGTAATAAAGTTTGTGGCAACCCAAAAGAGGTCAAGAAATATTGATCATGATGGAAAAGGAAACAAAGAAAGTAACTTTTGCCAGGCAATAAATATTAGCATTTTGGAATTGCAAGTGGGAAGAATAAAAATTAATTTAACTTTCAACAAAATGGTGATAAAAGAAATGATTCTATTGATTATAGGAAGCTGACAGTCAAAATGACACAAGAAGAATGCCAAAGATGATAGTGTTAATAAGGAAAGTTTAATATGGTACACTTGTTTAAAGGCGAAGAATATTTACTATTATTGGTTATAAATACTGAGGATTTCTCTTCTGTAAAGGTTGCTATTGAATATGCAGAGGAAGGTTACGTGAATTGTGTCCCATTAAAAGAGTAGAGTTTACCATTTATAGAAATTGTGTTGAATTGTTCTTAAAGATCCATTATCATACAACAAGGCAATGATCAAGACAAGTAGTTTAGTATTATATACTGATTGAAGACAAAGAGAGTATTTATCTCACATAGTAAATAGGCATTTAGCAAATACGAATCTAACGATAATAGATAATATAATTAGTAACATTTAATTACTATATATAATTAAGGAAGGATAGGGAAATATGACCCAACACTTACCACAGATGAAGGCGGCTGGGACGACGAACAAAAAACAAACACAAGAGAAGCGCAATATTTCGGCCTACAGCAGCCTTAAACGTGCAGAAGGTGAAGCACCAGGCGCCGTCACATGTGTACACATAGACGGCCGACCAGCCGCCTTCATCTGTGGTAAGTGTTGGGTCATATTTCCCTATCCTTCCTTAATTTTATTGCCTTAAAGCTTTTTCCTGCTCATTGTTATTATATATATAAATATATATATATATATATATAGGATAAAAACCACCGCTTACCATAGAAGAGGATTCACGCAGCGTTGGTACACGAAAAAAAAACACACAAACACACATAGAATATAATTTTTGAGCCCCGTGGCTCTTCATCAGTAGGATGCCGACAGCTGGCGTAAGCTTACGCAGTTGGCTGCCAGCCGCCAGCATGCAGCATTCTCACTCCTACTGATGAAGAGCCATGGGGCTCGAAAATTATATTCTATGTGTGTTTGTGTGTTTTTTTTTTTCGTGTACCAATGCCGCAGGAATCCTCTTCTATGGTAAGTGGTGGTTTTTATCCTATCCTAATGATTAATATATCAGCTTTCAGCGCCTTTTTTACCTAATAACCTATATATATATATATAACAATGAAATCAAGATGCTAAGTAGCGGCAAGGAATCAAATTGGGATAGGGAAATGAGCCCCCACTTACCTTTAGATGATGGATGTGGGGCACGAACACGCAGAAAAGACACAAACACAAATAATAAAGAAACTTTTGGGATAAACCCTTTGTCAACAGGAGAACATTATGAGAGGTGGGCGCAGGTGGAGACTGCCTCACAGGAAGACTGCCGGTTGGGAAAAAGATGGGGGTAAATTCAAACATCGGAAAAGTAGAGGGGCAGTGATTCTGAGCTAATACCTGAGCATAGATAAATATCCAAACTAATCTCTGGTCAGTGGGAAGATCAAAATATAATTAGAACTAAATATGAAAAAAAGAATTATAATTATATAAAATATTATACAAATACAAATTAATAATAATAATAAAATAATAATTTTATGAAGTAATCATCACCTTAGGTTAGTGGTGGTTCAATATAGGTAGTGGAAAAGAGAAAATTAAAAAAGGTTAAACATATGTAATAATAATAATGACCGGGTATTATCTCAAGTTGAGATCAGGTGGTTGACTTGTGCCCAGTTTGTACTGGTAGGTAAGTTCCCTCCCACCTTCTGAGTTCAGAGAATTTGCTGCTGTTAGGGAGTCATGGGTTATGGCATGGGCAGCTACTGGGTGCTTTGGATTATGTGTGAACATAGTCTGTCAGTGGCCATTCATTCTTATGGAGAGTGGATTTGTGGTCAAACCTATTTATGAAGCCAGGCATGTTAACTGGTAAATTACGTGGGTGGTTTCACAGGTGGCATGTCCTATGATAGGGAAGCTTTCCACCTGTGACAGGGTTGATGAAAGTGGTGGAAGCATGGTGTATGTCGCACATCTTGCAGCGGGGTCTATTACATGGGAAAGAGCCTTGGTGCTGACTGTTGGGAAGAGGAAGACTGTGTTTGTGGACTAGATGTTCGCTGAGGTTAGGAGGTCTGCTGAAACAAGTTCTAGGAGGGATAGGGAGGATATTAGGAAGAATGGATCTCATTTCAGGGCAGGTTTGTAAGAAATCATAGCCCTCCCGGAGGATTCTGTTAATGGATTCGAGGCCTGGGTAGTACTGTGTGACCAAGACTGGATTGTGGTTGGTTTTTGTGGGTTTGGCCTCGAATCCATTAACAGCATGATTGATCATCCCAAACCGCTGTCCCATCAGCTGCCTTTTCATCCGTGGGAATAATAAATAAAAAAAAGTCAGAGCCAGATTGGGACTGTAGGTGGGGTGCAGCAATGTGACAACGCCTATTCGGGCCAACAGATGCCTCCATGTCCTCCCGTCCAACGAAGGTTCGCATGAGCAAATCAAAGATCAAGACAATGCTGATTGTGTTTTTTGACCATTGTGGGGTAATTCATTAGGAGTTCGTTCCCCCTGGGGAAACTGTCAATTCGAACTTTTAAGTGCAAGTGCTAAACCGCCTGCGAGACCGAGTGAATCACGTCCAACAAGTCATCTCCGACAACTGGACACTGCATCACGACACTGCGCTGAGCCATGGCGCGCTCGTCATTAGGCAACTGTTGAACCGATTCGACATTGCCATGTTGCTGCACCCCGCCTACAGTCCTGATCTGGCTCCATCTGACACTTTTTTATTCACACGGATGAAAAGGCAGCTGAAGGGTCAGCGGTTTGACTTGATTCAGGACGTTCAACCAGCATTAACGAGGGCTCTCATCATCTCCAAATCTGACTTCCAGAAGGCGTACGGCCAATGGCAGCAGTGTAATTCTAAGTGTGTAGCTGCCGAAGGGTGCTATTTTGAAGAGTATTAATGAATTGTAAACATATCTTCAATAATTTTTTTAAAAAAATCAGTCCTACTACTTTTGGTATTGACCTTGTATATTGAAGAGTGTTGGAGACGGGTTACAACCTTGCCGCACTCCTTGGTTAATCGCTATTTCTTCTGTAAGTTTACTTCCTAGATCTAATACAATTTGTGTCCTTCTATAAATATCAAACAACTTGTATTAAATGTTCTGGATATCAATTTCTTTGCATTATTTTCCATAGTTTTTTTCTATTTACTTTATCAAACGCCTTTTCATAATCTATAAAAGCAATGAAAGTCTTTCAATTAAATTCTCTTCTCTTTTCCAGTAGTTGTTTAAGGCAAAATAGTATATTATCTATGCAATATCTTCCTATCCTAAACCCACATTGTTCTTCTAATAGGAGCCTGTTATTTATTATTTTTGCATATATTTTGTAGCCCGTATTTAATAAACTAATTCCTCAATAGTTATCACATGAATTCCTATCTCCTTTCTAAAACAGTGAAATAACTTTGGCCTTCCTCCATTCTTCTGCGATGATTCTCTTTTTCCAACACACATTAAGTGTAAATATCTAAATTTCAAAATCATTCCCCCATACTTAATCAATTCTAAATTAATTGTATCTAGTCCAGGAGTTTTTCTATTTTTAAATGATCTTAGTGTTGCATCAACCTCCTCTATGTCCATAAGATCAATTTCTTTAGTATCCACATGGTCAATTCCTATTTTCTTTTCTTCCTTTTATAATTACTATTGTACCATAATTTTTTGTAGTGCTTTAGCCATGCCTCTTCTTCAATTACATTTCTGTTAGCACTTTTCTTTTCATCTTTGTTAAGATGTTTCATAAGTTTATAACCCATCTCCTGTCTACCATAGACATCATCTTCTATTGAACTGATTAATCTATTCTGTGACTCTTGTTTCAACTTCTCTGTTATTGTCTAAACAATATTTCTAATTTATATTCAATTTCTAGGGTTCGATCCTGTATCATTTTTGGATAAGACTTTTGCTTTTGTTTGACGGCTTCTGCAATTTTTTTCATTCCACATTTTAAGTCCAGTTTTTCTTCTAAATTTCTTTTTCTTGCCAATGGCTTCGTATGCTGCTTTCAGTATTATAGTTTCCCATTCTTCACTGATGTCACTATTTGTTGGATTTTACAGTAAGTGCGGTTATAATCGGCTTTGATGTAAAAGTCTTATTCCTTCATCTTTTAAAAGGTAGGTCTTCAAAACTTCTTGAACTTTTTTAGTTTTTATTCATTCATTTCCTCCATTTAGCAAGTATTCTTATTTTTGATATAACAAAATAGTGATAAGTATACATATCACTACCTCTATGTACACTGGTGTCAACTACATCTAGACCTAATTTTTTATTAACCATTACGTAGCCAATGATAGACCTTTGTCCTCTTGCCATCCACATAAATTTATGGATATCTTTTTTTGTAAAGAATGTATTTGTAATCTTTAACTGGTTGAAGGACGCAAATTCTCTCAGTAGTTTCCCATTTTCATTTAATGTGTATTCTAATTTATTCCCCAATACCTCTGGAATTGGGCTATTTCCTATGCGAGCATTAAACTCGCCAGCCAGTATTAGGAAATCACTTTTATTAATTTTGTCTATCACCACTTGAAGTTGTTCATAAAATTGTTCAGAGTCTTCTTGTTTGTTTTCTTCTGGGGCATATTTGGCGATCAAGGTTAAGTTGCCCCTCTCTACTTTCAATCTTAGAATCAGAATCCTTTCACTTATCATACTGTAACTGACAATTTTATTTTTCCATTTCCTATCCACTAATATTGCCACTCCTGCTGCAGCTCTTTTCTCTCGTACAACTCCACTGTAGATAATTGTAAATTTATCTATTTCTTCTGTTCCCTTCAATTTCTTTTTTGTTTCTGTAATTACAGCAACATTGATCCCCTTTCTAGTTAACTCCCTGCCCTGATCATATTCTTTATTATTTATACCTCTCACATTCCACATTCCTATTTTCAAATTATCTTTGATTTCCAAATCGTTTGTCCTCTGACCTTGCCTTTGTCATCCTCATAAGATCCATACGGCTTTCCTTACTTTGAGGTTTACGAGTAATATATGTTTTTATGTGGAAGGGTTACCAGGCCTTCACACAACCCCCATCCTGGAGGAACAGGGTTTTATTTCAGGGTTTTCCTTCCCTTAGCCAGAGTGCCCCAGTTTTAAGGCGCCGGGGGCTCGCCTTCCATCCTCTCCCGTTAGCTACACTCGAAAGACGTGAAAGCCGCGTGGCCCCTGGCCAATATACTAAGTTTTCAAGTAAAAATATTTCAAAGGCTAAACATGTTTTTGCCATTAACATTTGTCTAGCACCATTATAATAGATCATAATCTCATTTTTTACGGAATTATCACATTTTTTTCACTGGCTTTCCGAATGATAAACCATGAAAGTTTATTTATAGCGCACACAAACAGAAATCACATTCATAAAAATGGGTTCTCATTTTTAACCTTTTTAGTGGGTATCATGGACTAAATTTACAACAAAAAATGCCAAGCATACTAAAGGGATGTTATATCCTAAGTTGTAGTCATTGACAAAAATCACTCTTTTCTATTAAGGTAGTTCAATATACAGATGACTTCTATTTTTATAATTTAAGTTCAGAGATAGATAGATGTCAGAATATATTTGTGTGTGTGTTTCTGGCTTTTCGCTTTGTTGACATTGAGGGAACCATCCCGGCTTCATCATCAGAATTTAATACACAACACTGTGCAAACATTGGGCCCATTTATTAGTGGACAAGAAATATCAGCCAGGAAAAGTTTAGTTTGTATATTTACCTATTAGAGAGTACCCTCAATTTCCAGCAGGAATATTTGACCATACCAGTTTAGAATCAAAACTGGTATGAAATAACAGACACCATATTAAATGTGTCATGCAAATTGAGTAAAAACTTTGTACGACTAATAAAGCGACAAGTGTGGTGATGGGCCTACATTTTGATAATAGTGCATAGGTATTTGGTATACAGCTTAAATTTGTTGTTGGTAAGCTACATACCAGTTGTGTAAATATGAAACCGGAATTTGCCGATAGATGGCTGTAGCGATCAAAGCAGTTACCGCCCGATTGCGCCATCGTCACCAGTTTCTTTTGTCGACAGCCGGCTGTGATTTTCCACTCCCGACAATACAAGTTTCATACGATAGTGTGGTTTTTAACACTGTTGAAGATGTCGACTTTTGTGCCAACAAACTACGATTTGCGGACATCGTTGATTTTCTGTTTTCATTTAAAGAAAACTGCTGCAGAATCGCATCGAATGCTTGTCGAAGCTTACGGCGAGCGTGCTCTCGGGAAAACACAGTGTTTCGAGTGGTTTAAAAAATTCAAAAGTGGAGATTTTGACATCAGCAATGAAGACCGTGGAAGACCTCCGAAGAAGTTTGAAGACAGTGAGTTGCAAGCATTGATGGATTAGGATGATGCTCAAACGCAACAACAACTTGCAGATCAATTGAATGTGACACGGGAAGCTGTTTCCATACGTTTAAAAGCGATGGGAAAAATCCAGAAGATGGGAAAATGGCTTCCACATGAACTGACTGACAGACAGCAAGAAAACCGAAAAAACCACTTGTGAAATGCCGCTCACCAGATATAAAAGAAAATCATTTTTCCATAGAATTGTGACTGGTGATGAAAAGTGGATATATTTCGAGAACCCTAAGCGTAAAAAATCATGGGTATCTCCAGGTGAACCGTCAACGTCAGTTTCAAGGCCAAATCGCTATGGGAAGAAGACAATGCTCTGTGTTTGGTGGGATCAAAGTGGTGTGATCTATTACGAGCTTCTAAAACCTGGTGAAACTGTTAATAGTGAACGTTATCAACAGCAAATACTCAGTTTGAACCAAGCATTGCGGGAAAAACGACCAGAATACCAGAAAAGACAACACAAAGTGATTTTGCTTCACGACAATGCACCATCACACACATCAAAACCAATCAAGGAAATGATCGAGTCGCTTAGTTGGGAGATACTGATGCATGCGGCTTACTCGCCTGACCTTGCGCCGTCAGATTACTATCTCTTCGCATCGATGGGACACGCACTCGCCGAGCAGCGCTTCAGTTCTTACGAAAATGTGCGGAAATGGCTTGATGACTGGTTTGCATCAAAAGAGAAAATTTTTTTTGGCGTGGCATTCATAAATTACCGGAGAGATGGGAAAAATGTATATCTTGCAATGGACAATATTTTGAATAAGGTATTGTAAGACATCTGTCCTTGGTTGATGGAATATTAATTTCTAGTTATGGTATGATTCTGATCTGATCAGAATCAAGTAGTTTAAGACATTTATTTAGCAAGAATTAATTATAGTTCGATGACCCGGTCGCCAGACAGTGAAACCAAAACCATCCCCAGAAGTAGTTAGGAGAATAATTAATAAAGTTCATTATGCAACATCAAGAAGAGCAATTACGTTCATAGCAAGTTTATTACGAAAAACACATCAAACACATGCGAACGGTTTGGCCACCATCAAATTTCAAAGTATAGCTATCGAAACTTCTTATCCGAAAGATTGCAGAATTCTTGTGGTAAAAGGAAAATTAAAGTTCGTATCTTCTTCCCGCTAAAACATATTCCAACACAACTTGGCTGTCACTGTTCATTTATATACTGTTCAAACACTCAACTTTATAACCACAGTTCTTATTTAAGACATAAACTTCTTCTTACACACAGTTCAATACAGTAAAACACATTATACCGAACCTATATCGGCTAATGCCTACAATAAGTGAGCCGCGGTACGCGTTCTGCTGTCTGCGACAATCCGCGCGCAACCATTACTAGCGGGCGACTGACTTTGGAACATAATGTAGCCCTCCGCTCCAGAGATACTACTTTGAAGCGGCGGAAGGTAACTGTAATGTCACAGTATGTCGAACCATTTTTATGCAATGAACGTGTGTTTTTGATCAAAAAATTCCGGTTTCATATTTACACACCTGGTACACACTTGGATACTTGTGCCGGAACTTGTATCGGGATATGTATATGTGACAAGTTGTGGAACTTTAGCTCATACTAACTGCTCATACATTTGGCAAATGTCAGAGTGTCTCATACAAGTCGCTCATATATTTTGTATATGCTCATTTTACCGTTGACTTTCACTTGTATCTCTTACGCACACATGCGCTTTATAGAAATTTAACGCAACCAAAAATTCCAACGCAGAAATTAGTGATATACAGGGTGATTATAATTAAAGTTTAAGTTTCAAAACGCTATAAAAAACGAACCGCTGATTAGAATGACGTCAAAATTGAATGGCGTCTTATTGAAGAAGGGGGAAAGAACATGAATGCAAGATGGCGCTCCTCCGCACATTGCAAATCGAGTGAAGCAGTTGTTGAGGCAGCATTTCGGAAATGCTAGAATTATCAGTCGTCATTTCCCTACAGCCTGGCCGGCCCGATCATCTGATCTTAATACGTGTGATTTCTGGCTGTGGGGTTATCTGAAAGATGTTGTGTTCAGTATGTAATGCACCATTTAGTTCACCAAAAGCACTCCCACCAGCCATCCCCAGTAGTAAAATATTCTAAGATCGATTTTGAAGTTGCTAGCTGGACTTAGAAATTTCAAGAAGAACTTCCTGAAGAAGAATTTTCCTGTATTCATTATATCGGGAACATTTTAAGAGATATTTTGGTTTGTTCACGTTTTGAAACGCGATCAGGAAAGTAAAAATTTAAGATTTGAAATATCTTTGAATTCAATAAAGTTACAGACAGCAACAGCTGAACTTTTATCAGTGTTGTCCCAAGTATTTTGACAGTAAAATTAACTAATTTGGCAAAGTTTAATTAGCAGTTTTAATTAAGTGAAAAAAATTAACTTTTAAACTAAAAGGAATACAATTGAGAAATTTATATCAGTAGATAGCCTAAATTCAGAGGATCACAAATATATAATGGTTTTGGTATAAAGTTTAAGCATTTGTCTGGTAATTAAGTTATAAAGATAGATTGTCGCTAATTGTTGTTGCAGTTCGAGAAAATCCGCCAAGTTGGTCACTTGATAGACTTCAATTTTAAGCCTATAGAAACCTTTTGAAGGCTAAATTAAATTGAAACAGATAGAACATGATCATAGGAAGACCTTGTATAAATTGCAAGTTAAACTATTTTGTACCTTGGGAGATATTAAAGAAAAGTTACTGACGTTATAGGCCATGGCAAGCTTATAAAAGGCCATGGAGCCACCATGATTTGTCTCATTCTTTCACCGGAAAGTGATTGCGCAACTCTGTGCTAGTTAGCGGAGCGAATTGCTCCATGCAGTAGCAGTTTTGGCACATTCCAGCATTCCACAGTAGTGTACTCACTAAAGTTAGGGGGATTTAGTGGGTTTGTCTTCTCGTATGTTTGTGCTCAAGCTGTAATCTTCAATGAAACTGTTGTTCGATGCTTTATCGATGTATCTGGGACCGACAATGTACAAGTGAACTTTATCAAGAATATAAGTATTGTGTTCACTCTGAAACTGTGTCAAGTGACTTTATTTCAATTACCTTTCGCATTTGGGGTTTAATACAAATGCGTGGCGGCTGATTTCTTAAATATTTTAGGTACCAGAAAGCTACACATGGTCATGAACTTAGCTGTTTACAGTTCAGGTTAAAGTGTTAATCCCCCCATGAACCTTTACGCCTGACAAGTACTCCAATTGCCAAAGTAGCTGAATTGAAGACACGCATTGTGCAACACATTCTGATCTTGATCCCGGTGACACTTCGATCGGTTGTGAAACATGCCGTTTCCCGATTTAATCTTGTTGCACATATCAATGGACAGCATATTGAACATGTTTTGCGCCAGTCTCGCGAAACTTAAAAACCGATTAGATGGATGCTTTTTATGCGGTTTTTTGGCTTCAGGACAATTAAAACCAATTGGATGGATGCTTTTTTTGGGTTCATGTTCAATCCCCCTTCTTCAATAATACGCCGTTCAATTCTGATGTCATTCTAATCAGTGGTTTGTTTTTTAGAGCGATTTGAAACTTAAACTTTAATTATAATCACCCTGTATACTGCAAGAAGATAGGGGGTTTTTTTTGCCACCTTTAGGTTTCCTTTCCTATTTCAGTATCATTTAAGCACAGACATTTTTAAAAAAATCTTCAACAGGTGACTTTTCAATTCAAATGAAAATAATGACATTTAATGGCACATCAGTGAGCACAGGTATCAAGCAATTTTTGATACTTGATGTAAACGCTAGATTCATACAAGTCAATAAAGGCTTCAGACAATTATCGATACATGTGCCGATACAAGTTCCGATATTAATCCCCATACATGTTCTGAATTTCTGCCAGATGTTAATGTAGCTTAAATAAGACAGGTAAATCAATAATGACAATAGCCTTTTTGTACAGAAAAACTCAGATCAAATCACAAAAAATTATTATAATGTTAAAAATTTCTATACTATTTGCAAAATATTGGTTTAAATATTATATGTTTTTGAATAAGTAACGGTGATGCAACTAAGGAAAATGGAAGTGGCTTCTAGGCGATATAAATAAGAAAAGAAAGGGAAATTAACCCACCACATACCAAAGTGGATGGATTATTATCTCAGACATTGTATACCGATATCGATAGTCTACTCCTTATCCGTACCCCCCCCCCCCTACCACCACTACACGGTTAGTCATTAGGTAACGTTCGTTAAGCACACACGTTCCGAGCCTAATGGCCCGTTTTTCTATTTGTGAGCAAGGCAGATGCCGAAATACTGTGTAGTTGTTTGTCAGCATTAGTGTTCTCTCATCGCTTCCGTCCACTTTGGTATGTGGTGGGTTAATTTCCCTTTCTTTTCTTATTTATGAATAAGTAACGGAGAATATGTTACAATCTATCACTTAAAAAGTGAAAGCCAAAAAATAAACAACCATCTATAAAATATACTTCTTGTAGGTCTTACCACAGGAATGTACGTTTAACATTCAATGTTTTATTATCTTTTTTATATGACTAATGTTTGTTTCTTTTTTAATATTTGCGGCCTTGGGCCTTCAACCTTTGTAATAAACATAAGCATTTGTGCTCTTTGATAATGGTTTTAATTTTATTATTAAATGGTTTTAAATTTTTCTACTTTATACAAAGAATTGCAAAGATGTTTTATTAACGAGAATTCAAGTGAAATACAAATGTAACATACTCATCTCTTTCTTTTTGTTTCTTGAGTTTCTTTGCTGCTTTTTCGACAGGCAGAAGTTGCTTATCTTCATTGTTTACAGTACTTTCATCATCATCTTCTTCACTGGTCATTTCTTCAGCTTCTAGAGAGTCATCTTCAGACACAATGCTTTTGTCATCATCTGTATCATTCTGGTCATCATGCTCAGATTCAGAGACATCATCCAATGTTCCAACCTACAAATATCAATTTTAAATGAGTAGATCATTTCACTGAAGACAGTATTTGGTATACAGAAAGAGGCCATTTTATCTATCAACAATTTGCTTACTGGAATTTTTTTTATGAAATGATATATTTAACTAGCGTTATTCATAATTTCTTACCTGCCCTCATCACACAAACGCTATTACTTCATACTATTTTTAATCTCTGTACGTAATTCCCATTGTTTCAAGATCAGGAAACAAAATGTTTTATAGCAATGTTTGTCAAGCTTTTTCAAGCCAAGGAACAGTAAAATGTCAAAACTAATTCTACACACCACTCAGCTGGAAAATTGCACCTTCCATTTCTGTCACGCACTGTTTGGGTGGCCCAGCAGCCACCAGAAGACGGAGCCTGCTCTCCGCTACTACTATTGGTCAAAATGACATCATCTGCTAAGCCAGTCTAGGTGATGACACTGAGATTGTAACACTTAAAGCTATCTGACACCTGATGAAGACAGCAGAGCGAGCTGTTGAAACATTGTATTTATATGACACCATCCAGCTGAACACCCGAGAAGGTTATATTTGATCAGTATGTAAGGAAAGTCTCCATTCACACATTATGTGGGCATAATTTTTCACCTCCGTGTATGTTATTAACCAACCACACCATTGTCATCACCACATACAGCAGTCCCTCAAGACCTATTTTCACAAACAAACAAAATTCTCATTAAATGAACCATCTAATCAACACCACTATTTCATGCTGACTAAATTCAATGAATAGACTATCCTCGAAATACCAGGTTTTTTGCTGGTAGTTGAAAAGTTCATGGCTTTTAGAGGGTTTGACTTATATTTCATATAACCTTTATAGTACAAGATCGATATATATTTTCTGTGAACTATTTTTGGTCAATTATTTTTCTTTTGATGTCTTTAATTCAGTTAGATTTAAATGTTTAAAATTCTGCTAGTGGACCATCTGACCCCCAGGTTATTTCGCCAAGAAATAATTATTTCCGTAAAATAAATTGAGCACAGTGAGCCTGCGCATTGGGAAATACTGGGCAGACATTGCCCTGGGAAAGTAGAATGTCAACAGGACAGAAATGGGGTTCTAATCATTATATTGCTTGGTAATGAAGCACTAGCTCGTGTATCTCCTCATGACATAATGGACCTATTTCACATATTACTCCTTCATCTGAATCATCATACATCACTGTGTAAATTTAACCTTTTGAAGATGGCATAAAATGCTTAAATTATTCCCCTATAATGATCCTATGATTAAATCTGCAGCTCAGATTCAGTTGTGACCAAACACAGAATGCATTGTCATTTTTGGCATCAATGAGTATTTCATATGATGTAGGTCATTACAACAAGACAAGTTTCTTTCACAAACAGCACTACATCAATTACAGCCATCACACCTTGCTATGAGGAAATAAGGAAAAAAAACTAAAAAAGGAAAAAAAAACAGGCAAGCAGAATCATTCCATAACAAACAATTCAGTAGAGCCCGCAAGAAGAGATATCACAGGAGGAGAGGATCTGACAAACCAAGCAAAGTAAGTTGCCTTCACCCATATACAACGAAATGGTTCATAGACAAGGCCAAAGTGCAAATTTTTGAGTGAGCAGTTTAGTCATCAGTATATCCAAAGCAGGTCACAATAACAGTAAGTTGCTAGAAGTAAATAAAAACAGCCAGCAGATTCCTGTAAGTCATGAGGGAGTGTAATTTTAAAATAATGACTTATTCAAACAATGTGTATTCAAAGAAGCCTTAAGTTCAAGCGTTGTAATAATGTGTTAAAGAGTTGAACAATGTCACTAAGCAAAATTAGTACTTGTCAAATTTCAAGCTCTCTATGTGTAATCCAGTATAAAAGGAACAGTTTTAATGTCAACATAATCCACAACATGCCTGTTGGTATAGGTGTTTAAGAATTTTGGGATGGTCAAAGTATTACAAATCAAACAATCAATTAGGCAATAATAGTAGTTATGGAAAACTGGTAAAGAACAATTGCATGGAGAGCAGCACCAACAAACCTTAACAATATTTGGGACTTAGGAATCTTGTAAATAAAATCGGCACAGTACTCCATAAAATATTTGATTAAATGTATAAAGTTTATATTCCCTTATTTGGCTAACCACATAAGAAAATCATTGAGAGCAGTAAGCGGTAACAGACGTGATGCCACCATGCTTTAATTAAAGAAATTTGAGAAGAGTTCACACTCAAATGATTATGGTGCCATTATTTAAGTCAACACCAAATAACACAGTAGTGTTAACTTTAGGAAAAGAGGTATGAAAATACTGATCAAATTGTAAGTCCTCATAATTAGATTTGAGTAAAGAAGTTGAACTGCATGTCCGTAGTCTATTTTCAATTGCAAGTATGTGGTTAAGGATCAAATAAAGGAAGATGTGAAAATTCTACATTATAAAAGGAACTTACTAGCCTCTAAGCCTGTCAAACATGACGGGTGAAAGCAATGTTCCGGCAATTCATTTCTTTGCGGTTGATTAAATAAATAGAATTGTTGTTATGTAATGCTCATAACCTTATTTTGTAATGTTGTACACATTTTGGTCATAGTTTATACAGAGATACGGTTGGAACTTCTACTGCATTCAAGATGTCAGAATTAGAGAATCAATGAAATTAAAAACAAATTAGGAATACCAAAATCTTATTCCATATCACGTGATGGTTTTAGCGCTGGTCAGGTTTCATTCAGTGTGATAAATACGGAACTATTCCCATCCATATGAAATAATAGCTTCAGTAGTAACTCAGCACTTATGAAAGCAGCTTAAATTATTTATAAAACTAAATTCATTGTAAATTACTCTATAAAAAATGTGTCAGTTGTGATTCTGGTCTGGTATGCATTTCGACCTAACCACAACTGCTGTTAAAAATTCATAGCTTCTATTACCTAACTACGAATGCATTAACTGTATTGCAATCTAAATTTGACTCACTGGAAATAGTTAGATGTGTCTGATATAGTGACATCAGTAATGAAAGCAAACTAATAATTAATATATTAAATTAAACACAGTACCTACTTTTATTTCAGTGTTTTGGCAAATCATTTCTTCAAGTGTAGTATACAAGAGACTTAAAACATCTACATTGAATATAAATATCTCGTACACCCGTCAAAAATGATGTGTTTAACAAAGTATTTTAGCAATTCGTTTCTTTGCAAACTAAGTACAATTTGTATCAAATAACACTCACAATCTTGAAAATGATGTAATGTACATATTTCTTAACTTACTGTAACAACAGTATCGCTGTACAGAGAGAATAAGAAAAACCTACATCAAACGAATTTTAATTAAGGAAAAGCTATTAATAATATGTTGATTTTTACAAAATACATACTTTCTTTTAGTATGCTGGCAGCTCATTTACTTGATAGCCTCGAACAACATCTCCAGTCTTTTTGGTTGGAGGCGAGAAGCATGGTGTCAGAGTGTGACAGACAACGTGACGAAGATTGACATTTAACAAGAATAGGTGTGCAGAAGTGATAGCATATGATTAACTGAAGTCATAATATTTCTAAGAGATGTTTTTTGGCGACAAGCCAATTATCTTTATTCATACCTAACCAAAATTTATAAATGAGTTATCATTTTAAAGATTAATGTTTTCGCTTTGGTAAAATCATAAGGAAGGAATTTAACAGAAGCCAACCCGTAAAGAGCAAAAGTATTAACTATCAAGGTCACATGTTTGAAACAGTTCAGAGCCAGCCGCCAGGGTTTGCAGCCACTGATAAGAATTGATCAAATTACTGCTATACCGTATAGCAGCTCCACATATAACAAAGATATCATTATATTGTGCGCATTTTCTACAGTAAGAAGATTTTTTAATATTTTTTTGTTAAGTAATGTAAATTACAACAAGTTTGTGTCCTATGTATGCTTCATATCTTGAAAAGTGTTTTCTAATTTTTTAGTGGGACATAAGTGTTTTGTTTTATCTATTTAAGTTTACAAATAAACCACTGATAGAAATGAGCTGGTTCTTCTTTCATCCTAGTACAAACCGGCAACCTCACTATTCATAGTATTCTATTTGCGAAATTTTTGCATGGGTCATCTGGTCAGAGACGAATGTGAAACAATAGTTGTATGGAAATCTTGACAAGTAATGCCTAGATTATACACAATCATGCCAAACACATTTCTTTACTGGGAGTAAACCAGTAACATATAAATGCCACTTCCATTAACCTGTAATTATAGCAAAAGATGTTTGAAAGAAATATACGATTATCCAGCAAACCATGATGAATAGTTGAGAAAGAATTAAGTAATGAAACTTTATCTGACCTGAATAAAATATTTATTAAAGTCAAAGATCCAAAATGGCCAAAAGACTTTTTAACAACAATGTTGATACCAATTGAAAAGAAAAATAATGCAGTGAAATGTGAAGACTTCATAACCTCTTATTCAACACTGCTAAGAAATTACTAAGAGTGCTAAATAGACGAATATCCAGCAGACTGTCCATGTCAATTGCTAAAGAACAGTTTTGATTTCAAAAAGGAAGAAGTGCAAGAGACACTATTGGTTTGCTGAATAGTTGAAAGATACATTGAAAGGGAAAGAGATTGTTACATGGTTTTCATAGATCTGGAAAAGGCTTTTGATAGAGTGTAATGGGTGAAGTTAATGGACATTCTAAAAAATAAAGGCATTTATTGGAAGGAAAGAAGGCTAATAAACAGATTATACATCAAACAAGTAGTGAGAGTGGGAAATGATCTTACAGAAGAGGGAAAGATTGGAAGAGGTGTAAGACAAGGATGTTGTTTGTCACCCATATTTTTTAACATATATTTGGAGGAAATTATAAACAGAAGTTTAAGAGGTAAAGGAGGTGTATGCATAGGTGGATGTAGGATTAGCTGCATAAGGTTTGCTGATGACATGGTTTTGCTCGCGGAAAGTGTCAAGATACTCAGAAGATTGTTAGAGGCTTTAGACAAAGGTTGTAAGGAATTCGGGATGAGAATCAATAGGAATAAAACTAAATGTATGATGGCGGGAAGGATAAGAAAGAAATGATAATAGCACTAGAAGGAGAAATAATTGAGCAAGTGGAGTCCTTCAAATTTCTCGGGAGTATTGTGAGTGGTGATATGAGTTGCAAGAAGGAGGTGAAAACTAGGATAGCAATGGCAAAGGAAGTTTTCAATAGAAAGAAAAATTTATTATGCGGAAGGTTGGATAAAAACCTTAGGGAAAAAACTAGCTAAATGTTTTGTATGGAGCGTAGGACTATATTGAGCAGAAACATACAAAGAAGATCTAAAGAGGTTGGAAGCTATCAAAATTTGGATATGGAGGAGGATTGAGAAAATAAGTTGGAAAGACAAAGTAAGGAATGATGAAGTGATGGAACGAGTATGAAAGGTAAGGTCTCTTATAAAAACAATATTGAACAGAAAGAGGAAATGGTTTGGTCATGTGTTGAGGAACGAGTGCCTGCTTAAAACTGCTCTGGAGGGAAAAGAGGAGGTCAGCGAAGGAAGAAAATGATTGATGACATCATGATGAATGGGAAATATATCGAGACTAAGAGAATGGTGGAACAGAGGGAGGCGTGGAAAGCTGTCACTGTGCATGGACCTGCTGAATAGCAGAAAACCCTTGATGATGTTGAAAGTCAAAAATAGTATATGCAGCATGAAAAATACTCAAACTAATAGTCAGGAAAATTATTTGGTTGTTGCACTTACCCTTATGATTTCGGTACAAGAATTACCAATCACTAACAGCAGGAAAGCATTATCCGTCATTTAAGATTATTCCAGTAAACAAGAACTTTGGAGTAGCAGTAATCTTTTAAAAAATGTTTATATTCCATTTTATTGATTAAAAAATTGAAGTAATCGAGGATTAGAATAGATATAGTGGTAAAATGAAAAACACAGCAAATTGCAGCACATATGGAGCAAGATTATTAATCTCCATTCACATTTCAGTCAACAGAACAAGAACTCCTAATTCCATGGCCATGCACAAGTTCAACTACAACTGTTTTAATGCAGAGCATAAATAAAACTATGTAGTTGTTGAGGTAACTCAAAAAGGAATTAAACACGTGATACAATAAAATCCCCTCGGGTGTCCAACTGAATGGTGTTGTATGAACACCATCCAGCTGGACACCTGAGAGGATTTTATTGCATCAGTACGCTGGGAAAGACTCCACTTAAACACGCGATAGTCGGCAATGAAGCAAACACAAAGTCGCAACCTAATCACAATTTATAAAGAGTTCTACAGAAGATAGGCGTAACTTAAATTAAGTAAAAAAAAGTGTGAGTATTAAAAAATAAGAAGTTATATATAGGATAGAGAGGTGCATTAGAGTAAACGAATTGGTGAATACAAGCATAACATAAGTTAGCACGTTGTCAAGCTATCAGGGGAAAATGTAATCCAGAGAGTGGAAACTGTTCAATGAAATGTATAATGTAATGCAAAACAATAATATGAATATTGTAAATGAAGAAGCATTACAAAATTAAAATAAAAACTGCAAATGAATCTGTTTTCCTTTGGTTGTTTTGCTTTTAGATTGTTCACTTCATCGAAATCAATCAATCCCTCGCAGAACTTTCAAAGCAACACACAAAATCAGATTTGTGAGATCAAAATATAGTATAATTTTTATTGAAAATACTAATTTAAGATATATTTAAGAGCACACTCAAGCCTGGAACCTGGAAATGAAAGCCAAGAACTACAAGCATACATTCCAGAGGAATTTTTTTCTTGTAGAAATCGTGGCCAAAAAAGAAAAAAGATCGTATGACTGAGGATAATTTAAAGGAACTTAAAGAAACATTGTTAAGTTAATAAGTTTGCATTCTGGTAGAGCTTATGATAAGTTATTTTTACTGTCATCATCATCTAGGACAGCTTCCAGCCACTGGCCGGGTCTGCTGGGAACAAAAGCCTCGCCAGCGCTTCCTGTCTAACCACCATCTCCCTTCTTCCACTGACTCCCAATTTCCTCCTCTTTCCCTCCACACATTTCTTAACACCTTTAATCCATCTGTCCCT
>CM061920.1:151627781-151660652 GCA_031002005.1 Vandiemenella viatica
GATAAATCTTCTCGCACATGCTGCTCTTTACCATGAGCCTCTTTTGAATACTTCCATTAAAAGTTTTCTTCCGTCTAGTGCTGAACTAGTTCTGGTGACGACGATTCAGATGAAAAAAAAAACACAATGTTTAACAAAAAAGCCTTCTCAGTTTTGCTTTGGTTTTTTAAGTATTGTGCGCCATACAGTTTTTTTTAAGTTTAGGACATGTCTTTTCTATAAAGAGAAATATGCTTTGTAAATATTTATGATACCAATGTTAATTGTAATCATCGAGGATTTAATATGGTAAAAAGAGATAAATAGGTTGAATCTTGCCCCATGTACAGGTACCCGCATGCATTAACTTCAAGACTACAGATGAAAAGGCAGGAAACAGGTGGGGGGGGGGGGTGTAGATGCGGCACGGGAGAGTGCTAACTTTGGAACGAGTTGTGATTTTCATAATTCGAGTAACTCAAACTGACTCCAGTAGCAACTCGAATTGACTCTATTCTATGATAACATACGACTATCGATTAAGCTGAAGCTCTTACTTTTATAAACTCTTCTGAATGATGTGTGTTAAAATAATATTGGGTTATTGTAGATTTTTTTTTAATTTTTTTTGCGCAGACGATCTCTCGCTGCCTTTTCAGCGCCCGGTGCGGTCGCACCGCCCTAGGGCCGCCCCTGCCTGTACCCTTCCCATCCCCTCAGTATTGTGTACGCTCTGCTGCAATGGAAGTGACACTCGTATATTTGGCATTAGTGCAACATTGTTTCCAAATTCTGTTAATGCATTAATAATTGGAGTTTCTCTGTATGACATTGTTCATGTGCCCTACCTTTGTATGAGCTCGTGTTACTACTCTTAATTCTTAGTTATTTATCTTTCTGTTTCAAAATACTTTTACACAAAATTCACGTTTTAATAATTTACTCAGGAATACTTCAATTAAAGCAAGGCTGATCTTCGATATTTAAATATACAGGCAATAATTCTAATGACAATTATATTTACATTTTTGCTATCTTCCCTGTTCTGCCCTGTCTACTGATTAATTCACTGCAATCGTCCATTGTTTTTATCTACTTATAAATTTCTTACAGTTAATGGAAATACCTGGCGATATTTTAACTCTATATTTGCTTCTTCTTCTTAGCATTGATCCTGCATTGAAGTGTCTATTTTATTGGACTATTTCTTCCATTTGTATCGATCTTGTGCATCTTCAAGTGAGGGCATTGACTAGATGCATGTCCTCCCACAAGGTGTCCAGCCAGTGCTTCCTGGGTCTCCCTCGTGGTCTTCGACTCTGCGGTCTTATGCCGAGTGCTGTTCCTGCCAGTGAGGTGTCGTTGCTGCTTAGTACATGGCCGTACCATTGCAGACAATCCTCACAAATTTTCTCAGAGATTGGAGCGACACCAAATGCCAACCGAACATTTTCATTTCTGATGCGGTCCAGTCTAGTGAGTCCCTGTGGCCAGAAAATCATCTTCATTTCCATTAAATATAACTGTTGTTTATGTCTTTTTGTAACTGGCCAACATTCAGTTCCATACAGTGGCACTGGTCGAACGGTGGTTCAGTAAATCTTTGATTTAAGGCACAGTGGCACCTTCCGGTCATTAAGGATTCCTGTGACTTGATGCCACTTCATCATTTTCGATGTCTGGGAGTGTCTGACCATCTGAACAGAGTACTGTTCCCAGATATTTGAATTTAGATGTCTTACGGAGTTCAAGGGCATTGATATTAACAGATCCATCACTTGGAACTCCACACTCCACCTACTTGGTCTTCTGGACATTAAGTAGCATGCCGTATTTATTGAGGGAAGTTTTCCAATGTTGGATTTGTTATTACAACTCTTGTCAAAACTTGGAGGTGGCCATGATATCATCAGCATATAGCAGTCCAGGGGTATGGATCCTTGATAAACATCAACTCTGATGGGAGAAGAGTCAGAATTCCTTACAGCACATTGAACGTAGGTGGTGACATTACAATATAGCATATATCGATTTAATATATACCTATGGTACCCCAAGCTGTCACAATGAGTGTCAGATAGATCTAAAGGTACCCTATCGAAAGCCTTTTCAAGATCCAAAAAAAGCTATGTGCAGTGGTTTTCTCCTTTCAAGGTGTCTTTCCATCAAATTACTTGTGGCATGAATAATGTCAATCATCCCTGTGCCTTTCAAGAAACGACACCAATTTGGGTCAATATTAACTATGTTTCAAAGTTGTGCATCCAAAATGTGTACAAAAATTTTCATTGTGTATCAAAGTAGGCGAATCGATCGATGGTTGGAACATTCTAGCACATCGCCCTTTCCCTTCCAATGGGGTATTGTAACACTAAACTCTATATTTGTCTATTGGTTCCAATTTATTTCCCCTTACTTCACAATGCCAATATTACATTCTTTATTGGTGATTCTGTTGTTTTTTTACCCCCTTTGTATTTACAGTTGTCTTAAATTCTCATATTTGCCTCCTCATATTACACACTTTATAATGTTGTGGAACCTCCTCATGGTTCCTCGTTTTTACACTGATGTGCTTGATTTCACACATTCTACTTATTATTTTTCATGGCAACACCTAGCTGTTTCTTTTACTTATTCATTAACCCTCTCAGATTCCAAATTTTATGTATTTGCTGTTATTTTAACCTCACAACCACCTTGCTTTTAATCTTAACTTCATGATATTGTTGTATCTTTTGACAAACTCCACCCTTGTGTTGTAGCAAGTAACTGACCTACTTCATACAACCTTGCAATGTCAGCTCCCTGGTCATACTCCACCGCCGACATAATGGTATGGTGACCTTTTGCCTTTGCTACGGAAATCTTTTACGTCCTTAGTTGTCGTTTCAGACAGGACACTCGGTGTACTAACACCGAATTTTTTGAAACCGGCTACCAGAATGAGACGTGGCCATTTAAGGACCACTTGGTACACCTTACATCAGAGAGACAACTCCCACTTCCTTCACTGACAAAGAATGTGATTGTAGTAATTGATATTGATACTAGTTTCATTCAGAATGCTTGAACCTGCGGAGTTGGCCTTGGCAATATGCATTTTAAATAATCTCAAAAATAAGAAAATGAAAAGAACAGTGTGGGTTCATCCAATATGTGCTAAGTGATCTGAAAGGGGGGAATTTTATACGTTATTTAAAAAAGTTGTGGTGGATGATAGAAAGTTCATTTTCTGATGCCTCGGTCGACATTTCAGGTACTACATGAAAAAATGAATTTTAGGTGTAAATACCAGGACACTAATATGCAAAAATGTATCCCAGGATTGAGAAATTGGCTGTAACCAGCAGGTAATATAAAGTTGTTTTTGTGTCTATGCAGTTTATCATAATGTCAAAAATCTCAAATAAATGTGCATGAATATGTAACATTAACATATTGCATTTAGAAAGATCATCGCTCATAAGTAAGAGTAGATTTGAGTCATCATATGAAACTGGAGATTGCTAGAACTGTCAGTACCAGTTGACAGTGGATCATTTTATTTTGTTAAAACATGTAGAAGCTCTGTTTATGCAAGTAATTTTTATTTTCAGGAATGGTTTTTAAATGTACATGCAGGGACAGAGGAAGATGTGCAGTTAGATTTTTTAAAAGTATTAGAAGCCTGGTATGGAGTAGGGATGTCCCACAAAAGAGTAAAGAGGCAATATATAAAACATATTTTGTACCAATTTTAACATATGGAGCAGAAACATGGGTGATGAAGGGGATAGACAAAGGGAGGGTACAATCGGTGGAAATGAAATTTCAGAGGAGTAGAGAGGGAGTAACAAGAAGAGACAGAATAAGGAATGAGAGAATCAGGGAGATGATAAAGGAAGAACCGCTACAACAAAGAATTGAAAAATCTAGGCTACAGTGGTATGGGCATGTAAAGAGAATGGGAGAGGAGAGGCTACCAAGGAAGATGATGGACATGGAGCTGAAAGGGAAGAGGCCTAGAGGAAGACCGAGGGACAGATGGATTAAAGGTGTTAAGAAATGTGTGGAGGGAAAGAGGAGGAAATTGGGAGTCAGTGGAAGAAGGGAGATGGTGGTTAGACAGGAAGCGCTGGCGAGGCTTTTGTTCCCAGCAGACCCGGCCAGTGGCTGGAAGCTGTCCTAGATGATGATGATGCAGGGACAGTAAAAATAACTTATCATAAGCTCTACCAGAATGCAAACTTATTAACTTAACAATGTTTCTTTAAGTTCCTTTAAATTATCCTCAGTCATACGATCTTTTTTCTTTTTTGGCCACGATTTCTACAAGAAAAAAATTCCTCTGGAATGTATGCTTGTAGTTCTTGGCTTTCATTTCCAGGTTCCAGGCTTGAGTGTGCTCTTAAATATATCTTAAATTAGTATTTTCAATAAAAATTATACTATATTTTGATCTCACAAATCTGATTTTGTGTGTTGCTTTGAAAGTTCTGCGAGGGATTGATTGATTTCGATGAAGTGAATAATCTAAAAGCAAAACAACCAAAGGAAAACAGATTCATTTGCAGTTTTTATTTTAATTTTGTAATGCTTCTTTCATTTACAATATTCATATTATTGTTTTGCATTACATTATACATTTCATTGAACAGTTTCCATTCTCTGGATTACATTTTCCCCTGATAGCTTGACAACGTGCTAACTTATGTTATGCTTGTATTCACCAATTCGTTTACTCTAATGCACCTCTCTATCCTATATAACTTCTTATTTTTTAATACTCACACTTTTTTTTACTTAATTTAAGCTACGCCTATCTTCTGTAGAACTCTTTATAAATTGTGATTAGGTTGCGACTTTGTGTTTGCTTCATTGCCGACTATCGCGTGTTTAAGTGGATACTTTCCCAGCGTACTGATGCAATAAAATCCTCTCAGGTGTCCAGCTGGATGGTGTTCATACAACACCATTCAGTTGGACACCCGAGGGGATTTTATTGTATCACGTGTTTAATTCCTTTTTTGAGTTACCTCACAACTACATAGTTTTATTTATGCTCTGCATTAAAACAGTTGTAGTTGAACTTGTGCATGGCCATGGAATTAGGAGTTCTTGTTCTGTTGACTGAAATGTGAATGGAGATTAATAATCTTGCTCCATATGTGCTGCAATTTGCTGTGTTTTTCATTTTACCACTATATCTATTCTAATCCTCGATTACTTCAATTTTTTAATCAATAAAATGGAATATAAACATTTTTTAAAAGATTACTGCTACTCCAAAGTTCTTGTTTACTGGAATAATCTTAAATGACGGATAATGCTTTCCTGCTGTTAGTGATTGGTAATTCTTGTACCGAAATTATAAGGGTAAGGTTTTCTGCTATTCAGCAGGTCCATGCACAGTGACAGCTTTCCACGCCTCCCTCTGTTCCACCATTCTCTTAGTCTCGATATATTTCCCATTCATCATGATGTCATCAATCATTTTCTTCCTTCGCTGACCTCCTCTTTTCCCTCCAGAGCAGTTTTAAGCAGGCACTCGTTCCTCAACACATGACCAAACCATTTCCTCTTTCTATTGTTTTTATAAGAGACCTTACCTTTCATACTCGTTCCATCACTTCATCATTCCTTACTTTGTCTTTCCAACTTATTTTCTCAATCCTCCTCCATATCCAAATTTTGATAGCTTCCAACCTCTTTAGATCTTCTTTGTATAGCGTTCATGTTTCTGCTCAATATAGTCCTACGCTCCATACAAAACATTTAGCTAGTTTTTTCCCTAAGGTTTTTATCCAACCTTCCGCATAATAAATTTTTCTTTCTATTGAAAACTTCCTTTGCCATTGCTATCCTAGTTTTCACCTCCTTCTTGCAACTCATATCACCACTCACAATACTCCCGAGAAATTTGAAGGACTCCACTTGCTCAATTATTTCTCCTTCTAGTGCTATTATCATTTCTTTCTTACTCCTTCCCGCCATCATACATTTAGTTTTATTCCTATTGATTCTCATCCCGAATTCCTTACAACCTTTGTCTAAAGCCTCTAACAATCTTCTGAGTATCTTGACACTTTCCGCGAGCAAAACCATGTCATCAGCAAACCTTATGCAGCTAATCCTACATCCACCTATGCATACACCTCCTTTACCTCTTAAACTTCTGTTTATAATTTCCTCCAAATATATGTTAAAAAATATGGGTGACAAACAACATCCTTGTCTTACACCTCTTCCAATCTTTCCCTCTTCTGTAAGATCATTTCCCACTCTCACTACTTGTTTGATGTATAATCTGTTTTATTAGCCTTCTCTTCCTTCCAATAAATGCCTTTATTTTTTAGAATGTCCCATTACTTCACCCATTACACTCTATCAAAAGCCTATTTTCCAGATCTATGAAAACCATGTAACAATCTCTTTCCCTTTCAATGTATCTTTCAACTATTCAGCAACCAATAGTGTCTCTTGCACTTCTTCCTTTTTGAAATCAAACTGTTTCTTTAGCAATTGACATGGACAGTCTGCTGGATATTCGTCTATTTAGCACTCTTAGTAATTTCTTAGCAGTGTTGAATAAGAGGTTATGAAGTCTTCACATTTCACTGCATTATTTTTCTTTTCAATTGGTATCAACATTGTTGTTTAAAAAGTCTTTTGGCCATTTTGGATCTTTGACTTTAATAAATATTTTATTCAGGTCAGATAAAGTTTCATTACTTAATTCTTTCTCAACTATTCATCATGGTTTGCTGGATAATTCGTATATTTCTTTCAAACATCTTTTGCTATAATTACAGGTTAATGGATAGTGGCATTTATATGTTACTGGTTTACTCCCAGTAAAGAAATGTGTTTGGCATGATTGTGTATAATCTAGGCATTACTTGTCAAGATTTCCATACAACTATTGTTTCACATTCGTCTCTGACCAGATGACCCATGCAAAAATTTCGCAAATAGAATACTATGAATAGTGAGGTTGCCGGTTTGTACTAGGATGAAAGAAGAACCAGCTCATTTCTATCAGTGGTTTATTTGTAAACTTAAATAGATAAAACAAAACACTTATGTCCCACTAAAAATTAGAAAACACTTTTCAAGATATAAAGCATACATAGGACACAAACTTGTTGTAATTTACATTACTTAACAAAAAAATATTAAAAAATCTTCTTACTGTAGAAAATGCGCACAATATAATGATATCTTTGTTATATGTGGAGCTGCTATACGGTATAGCAGTAATTTGATCAATTCTTATTAGTGGCTGCAAACCCTGGCGGCTGGCTCTGAACTGTTTCAAACATGTGACCTTGATAGTTAATACTTTTGCTCTTTACGGGTTGGCTTCTGTTAAATTCCTTCCTTATGATTTTACCAAAGCGAAAACATTAATCTTTAAAATGATAACTCATTTATAAATTTTGGTTAGGTATGAATAAAGATAATTGGCTTGTCGCCAAAAAACATCTCTTAGAAATATTATGACTTCAGTTAATCATATGCTATCACTTCTGCACACCTATTCTTGTTAAATGTCAATCTTCGTCACGTTGTCTGTCACACTCTGACACCATGCTTCTCGCCTCCAACCAAAAAGACTGGAGATGTTGTTCGAGGCTATCAAGTAAATGAGCTGCCAGCATACTAAAAGAAAGTATGTATTTTGTAAAAATCAACATATTATTAATAGCTTTTCCTTAATTAAAATTCGTTTGATGTAGGTTTTTCTTATTCTCTCTGTACAGCGATACTGTTGTTACAGTAAGTTAAGAAATATGTACATTACATCATTTTCAAGATTGTGAGTGTTATTTGATACAAATTGTACTTAGTTTGCAAAGAAACGAATTGCTAAAATACTTTGTTAAACACATCATTTTTGACGGGTGTACGAGATATTTATATTCAATGTAGATGTTTTAAGTCTCTTGTATACTACACTTGAAGAAATGATTTGCCAAAACACTGAAATAAAAGTAGGTACTGTGTTTAATTTAATATATTAATTATTAGTTTGCTTTCATTACTGATGTCACTATATCAGACACATCTAACTATTTCCAGTGAGTCAAATTTAGATTGCAATACAGTTAATGCATTCGTAGTTAGGTAATAGAAGCTATGAATTTTTAACAGCAGTTGTGGTTAGGTCGAAATGCATACCAGACCAGAATCACAACTGACACATTTTTTATAGAGTAATTTACAATGAATTTAGTTTTATAAATAATTTAAGCTGCTTTCATAAGTGCTGAGTTACTACTGAAGCTATTATTTCATATGGATGGGAATAGTTCCGTATTTATCACACTGAATGAAACCTGACCAGCGCTAAAACCATCACGTGATATGGAATAAGATTTTGGTATTCCTAATTTGTTTTTAATTTCATTGATTCTCTAATTCTGACATCTTGAATGCAGTAGAAGTTCCAACCGTATCTCTGTATAAACTATGACCAAAATGTGTACAACATTACAAAATAAGGTTATGAGCATTACATAACAACAATTCTATTTATTTAATCAACCGCAAAGAAATGAATTGCCGGAACATTGCTTTCACCCGTCATGTTTGACAGGCTTAGAGGCTAGTAAGTTCCTTTTATAATGTAGAATTTTCACATCTTCCTTTATTTGATCCTTAACCACATACTTGCAATTGAAAATAGACTACGGACATGCAGTTCAACTTCTTTACTCAAATCTAATTATGAGGACTTACAATTTGATCAGTATTTTCATACCTCTTTTCCTAAAGTTAACACTACTGTGTTATTTGGTGTTGACTTAAATAATGGCACCATAATCATTTGAGTGTGAACTCTTCTCAAATTTCTTTAATTAAAGCATGGTGGCATCACGTCTGTTACCGCTTACTGCTCTCAATGATTTTCTTATGTGGTTAGCCAAATAAGGGAATATAAACTTTATACATTTAATCAAATATTTTATGGAGTACTGTGCCGATTTTATTTACAAGATTCCTAAGTCCCAAATATTGTTAAGGTTTGTTGGTGCTGCTCTCCATGCAATTGTTCTTTACCAGTTTTCCATAACTACTATTATTGCCTAATTGATTGTTTGATTTGTAATACTTTGACCATCCCAAAATTCTTAAACACCTATACCAACAGGCATGTTGTGGATTATGTTGACATTAAAACTGTTCCTTTTATACTGGATTACACATAGAGAGCTTGAAATTTGACAAGTACTAATTTTGCTTAGTGACATTGTTCAACTCTTTAACACATTATTACAACGCTTGAACTTAAGGCTTCTTTGAATACACATTGTTTGAATAAGTCATTATTTTAAAATTACACTCCCTCATGACTTACAGGAATCTGCTGGCTGTTTTTATTTACTTCTAGCAACTTACTGTTATTGTGACCTGCTTTGGATATACTGATGACTAAACTGCTCACTCAAAAATTTGCACTTTGGCCTTGTCTATGAACCATTTCGTTGTATATGGGTGAAGGCAACTTACTTTGCTTGGTTTGTCAGATCCTCTCCTCCTATGATATCTCTTCTTGCGGGCTCTACTGAATTGTTTGTTATGGAATGATTCTGCTTGCCTGTTTTTTTCCTTTTTTAGTTTTTTCCTTATTTCCTCATAGCAAGGTGTGATGGCTGTAATTGATGTAGTGCTGTTTGTGAAAGAAACTTGTCTTGTTGTAATGACCTACATCATATGAAATACTCATTGATGCCAAAAATGACAATGCATTCTGTGTTTGGTCACAACTGAATCTGAGCTGCAGATTTAATCATAGGATCATTATAGGGGAATAATTTAAGCATTTTATGCCATCTTCAAAAGGTTAAATTTACACAGTGATGTATGATGATTCAGATGAAGGAGTAATATGTGAAATAGGTCCATTATGTCATGAGGAGATACACGAGCTAGTGCTTCATTACCAAGCAATATAATGATTAGAACCCCATTTCTGTCCTGTTGACATTCTACTTTCCCAGGGCAATGTCTGCCCAGTATTTCCCAATGCGCAGGCTCACTGTGCTCAATTTATTTTACGGAAATAATTATTTCTTGGCGAAATAACCTGGGGGTCAGATGGTCCACTAGCAGAATTTTAAACATTTAAATCTAACTGAATTAAAGACATCAAAAGAAAAATAATTGACCAAAAATAGTTCACAGAAAATATATATCGATCTTGTACTATAAAGGTTATATGAAATATAAGTCAAACCCTCTAAAAGCCATGAACTTTTCAACTACCAGCAAAAACCTGGTATTTCGAGGATAGTCTATTCATTGAATTTAGTCAGCATGAAATAGTGGTGTTGATTAGATGGTTCATTTAATGAGAATTTTGTTTGTTTGTGAAAATAGGTCTTGAGGGACTGCTGTATGTGGTGATGACAATGGTGTGGTTGGTTAATAACATACACGGAGGTGAAAAATTATGCCCACATAATGTGTGAATGGAGACTTTCCTTACATACTGATCAAATATAACCTTCTCGGGTGTTCAGCTGGATGGTGTCATATAAATACAATGTTTCAACAGCTCGCTCTGCTGTCTTCATCAGGTGTCAGATAGCTTTAAGTGTTACAATCTCAGTGTCATCACCTAGACTGGCTTAGCAGATGATGTTATTTTGACCAATAGTAGTAGCGGAGAGTAGGCTCCGTCTTCTGGTGGCTGCTGGGCCACCCAAACAGTGCGTGACAGAAATGGAAGGTGCGATTTTCCAGCTGAGTGGTGTGTAGAATTAGTTTTGACATTTTACTGTTCCTTGGCTTGAAAAAGCTTGACAAACATTGCTATAAAACATTTTGTTTCCCGATCTTGAAACAATGGGAATTACGTACAGAGATTAAAAATAGTATGAAGTAATAGCGTTTGTGTGATGAGGGCAGGTAAGAAATAATGAATAACACTAGTTAAATATATCATTTCATAAAAAAAATTCCAGTAAGCAAATTGTTGATAGATAAAATGGCCTCTTTCTGTATACCAAATACTGTCTCAGTGAAATGATCTACTCATTTAAAATTGATATTTGTAGGTTGGAACATTGGATGATGTCTCTGAATCTGAGCATGATGACCAGAATGATACAGATGATGACAAAAGCATTGTGTCTGAAGATGACTCTCTAGAAGCTGAAGAAATGACCAGTGAAGAAGACGAAGATGATGATGAAAGTACTGTAAACAATGAAGATAAGCAACTTCTGCCTGTCGAAAAAGCAGCAAAGAAACTCAAGAAACAAAAAGAAAGAGATGAGTATGTTACATTTGTATTTCACTTGAATTCTCGTTAATAAAACATCTTTGCAATTCTTTGTATAAAGTAGAAAAATTTAAAACCATTTAATAATAAAATTAAAACCATTATCAAAGAGCACAAATGCTTATGTTTATTACAAAGGTTGAAGGCCCAAGGCCGCAAATATTAAAAAAGAAACAAACATTAGTCATATAAAAAAGATAATAAAACATTGAATGTTAAACGTACATTCCTGTGGTAAGACCTACAAGAAGTATATTTTATAGATGGTTGTTTATTTTTTGGCTTTCACTTTTTAAGTGATAGATTGTAACATATTCTCCGTTACTTATTCATAAATAAGAAAAGAAAGGGAAATTAACCCACCACATACCAAAGTGGACGGAAGCGATGAGAGAACACTAATGCTGACAAACAACTACACAGTATTTCGGCATCTGCCTTGCTCACAAATAGAAAAACGGGCCATTAGGCTCGGAACGTGTGTGCTTAACGAACGTTACCTAATGACTAACCGTGTAGTGGTGGTAGGGGGGGGGGGGACGGATAAGGAGTAGACTATCGATATCGGTATACAATGTCTGAGATAATAATCCATCCACTTTGGTATGTGGTGGGTTAATTTCCCTTTCTTTTCTTATTTATATCGCCTAGAAGCCACTTCCATTTTCCTTAGTTGCATCACCGTTACTTATTCAAAAACATATAATATTTAAACCAATATTTTGCAAATAGTATAGAAATTTTTAACATTATAATAATTTTTTGTGATTTGATCTGAGTTTTTTCTGTACAAAAAGGCTATTGTCATTATTGATTTACCTGTCTTATTTAAGCTACATTAACATCTGGCAGAAATTCAGAACATGTATGGGGATTAATATCGGAACTTGTATCGGCACATGTATCGATAATTGTCTGAAGCCTTTATTGACTTGTATGAATCTAGCGTTTACATCAAGTATCAAAAATTGCTTGATACCTGTGCTCACTGATGTGCCATTAAATGTCATTAATTTCATTTGAATTGAAAAGTCACCTGTTGAAGATTTTTTTAAAAATGTCTGTGCTTAAATGATACTGAAATAGGAAAGGAAACCTAAAGGTGGCAAAAAAAAAAAAACCCTATCTTCTTGCAGTATACAGGGTGATTATAATTAAAGTTTAAGTTTCAAATCGCTCTAAAAAACAAACCACTGATTAGAATGACATCAGAATTGAACGGCGTATTATTGAAGAAGGGGGATTGAACATGAACCAAAAAAAGCATCCATCCAATTGGTTTTAATTGTCCTGAAGCCAAAAAAACCGCATAAAAAGCATCCATCTAATCGGTTTTTAAGTTTCGCGAGACTGGCGCAAAACATGTTCAATATGCTGTCCATTGATATGTGCAACAAGATTAAATCGGGAAACGGCATGTTTCACAACCGATCGAAGTGTCACCGGGATCAAGATCAGAATGTGTTGCACAATGCGTGTCTTCAATTCAGCTACTTTGGCAATTGGAGTACTTGTCAGGCGTAAAGGTTCATGGGGGGATTAACACTTTAACCTGAACTGTAAACAGCTAAGTTCATGACCATGTGTAGCTTTCTGGTACCTAAAATATTTAAGAAATCAGCCGCCACGCATTTGTATTAAACCCCAAATGCGAAAGGTAATTGAAATAAAGTCACTTGACACAGTTTCAGAGTAACACAATACTTATATTCTTGATAAAGTTCACTTGTACATTGTCGGTACCAGATACATCGATAAAGCATCGAACAACAGTTTCATTGAAGATTACAGCTTGAGCACAAACATACGAGAAGACAAACCCACTAAATCCCCCTAACTTTAGTGAGTACACTACTGTGGAATGCTGGAATGTGCCAAAACTGCTACCGCATGGAGCAATTCGCTCCGCTAACTAGCACAGAGTTGCGCAATCACTTTCCGGTGAAAGAATGAGACAAATCATTGTGGCTCCATGGCCTTTTATAAGCTTGCCATGGCCTATAACGTCAGTAACTTTTTTCTTTAATATCTCCCAAGGTACAAAATAGTTTAACTTGCAATTTATACAAGGTCTTCCTATGATCATGTTCTATCTGTTTTAATTTAATTTAGCCTTCAAAAGGTTTCTATAGGCTTAAAATTGAAGTCTATCAAGTGACCAACTTGGCGGATTTTCTCGAACTGCAACAACAATTAGCGACAATCTATCTTTATAACTTAATTACCAGACAAATGCTTAAACTTTATACCAAAACCATTATATATTTGTGATCCTCTGAATTTAGGCTATCTACTGATATAAATTTCTCAATTGTATTCCTTTTAGTTTAAAAGTTAATTTTTTTCACTTAATTAAAACTGCTAATTAAACTTTGCCAAATTAGTTAATTTTACTGTCAAAATACTTGGGACAACACTGATAAAAGTTCAGCTGTTGCTGTCTGTAACTTTATTGAATTCAAAGATATTTCAAATCTTAAATTTTTACTTTCCTGATCGCGTTTCAAAACGTGAACAAACCAAAATATCTCTTAAAATATTCCCGATATAATGAATACACTTTAAAATGATTCTAATGGTGTGTTTTCACTGTGGGAATGAATACAGGAAAATTCTTCTTCAGGAAGTTCTTCTTGAAATTTCTAAGTCCAGCAAGCAACTTCAAAATCGATCTTAGAATATTTTACTACTGGGGATGGCTGGTGGGAGTGCTTTTGGTGAACTAAATGGTGCATTACATACTGAACACAACATCTTTCAGATAACCCCACAGCCAGAAATCACACGTATTAAGATCAGATGATCGGGCCGGCCAGGCTGTAGGGAAATGACGACTGATAATTCTAGCATTTCCGAAATGCTGCCTCAACAACTGCTTCACTCGATTTGCAATGTGCGGAGGAGCGCCATCTTGCATTCATGTTCTTTCCCCCTTCTTCAATAAGACGCCATTCAATTTTGACGTCATTCTAATCAGCGGTTCGTTTTTTATAGCGTTTTGAAACTTAAACTTTAATTATAATCACCCTGTATATCACTAATTTCTGCGTTGGAATTTTTGGTTGCGTTAAATTTCTATAAAGCGCATGTGTGCGTAAGAGATACAAGTGAAAGTCAACGGTAAAATGAGCATATACAAAATATATGAGCGACTTGTATGAGACACTCTGACATTTGCCAAATGTATGAGCAGTTAGTATGAGCTAAAGTTCCACAACTTGTCACATATACATATCCCGATACAAGTTCCGGCACAAGTATCCAAGTGTGTACCAGGTGTGTAAATATGAAACCGGAATTTTTTGATCAAAAACACACGTTCATTGCATAAAAATGGTTCGACATACTGTGACATTACAGTTACCTTCCGCCACTTCAAAGTAGTATCTCTGGAGCGGAGGGCTACATTATGTTCCAAAGTCAGTCGCCCGCTAGTAATGGTTGCGCGCGGATTGTCGCAGACAGCAGAACGCGTACCGCGGCTCACTTATTGTAGGCATTAGCCGATATAGGTTCGGTATAATGTGTTTTACTGTATTGAACTGTGTGTAAGAAGAAGTTTATGTCTTAAATAAGAACTGTGGTTATAAAGTTGAGTGTTTGAACAGTATATAAATGAACAGTGACAGCCAAGTTGTGTTGGAATATGTTTTAGCGGGAAGAAGATACGAACTTTAATTTTCCTTTTACCACAAGAATTCTGCAATCTTTCGGATAAGAAGTTTCGATAGCTATACTTTGAAATTTGATGGTGGCCAAACCGTTCGCATGTGTTTGATGTGTTTTTCGTAATAAACTTGCTATGAACGTAATTGCTCTTCTTGATGTTGCATAATGAACTTTATTAATTATTCTCCTAACTACTTCTGGGGACGGTTTTGGTTTCACTGTCTGGCGACCGGGTCATCGAACTATAATTAATTCTTGCTAAATAAATGTCTTAAACTACTTGATTCTGATCAGATCAGAATCATACCATAACTAGAAATTAATATTCCATCAACCAAGGACAGATGTCTTACAATACCTTATTCAAAATATTGTCCATTGCAAGATATACATTTTTCCCATCTCTCCGGTAATTTATGAATGCCACGCCAAAAAAAAATTTCTCTTTTGATGCAAACCAGTCATCAAGCCATTTCCGCACATTTTCGTAAGAACTGAAGCGCTGCTCGGCGAGTGCGTGTCCCATCGATGCGAAGAGATAGTAATCTGACGGCGCAAGGTCAGGCGAGTAAGCCGCATGCATCAGTATCTCCCAACTAAGTGACTCGATCATTTCCTTGATTGGTTTTGATGTGTGTGATGGTGCATTGTCGTGAAGCAAAATCACTTTGTGTTGTCTTTTCTGGTATTCTGGTCGTTTTTCCCGCAATGCTTGGTTCAAACTGAGTATTTGCTGTTGATAACGTTCACTATTAACAGTTTCACCAGGTTTTAGAAGCTCGTAATAGATCACACCACTTTGATCCCACCAAACACAGAGCATTGTCTTCTTCCCATAGCGATTTGGCCTTGAAACTGACGTTGACGGTTCACCTGGAGATACCCATGATTTTTTACGCTTAGGGTTCTCGAAATATATCCACTTTTCATCACCAGTCACAATTCTATGGAAAAATGATTTTCTTTTATATCTGGTGAGCGGCATTTCACAAGTGGTTTTTTCGGTTTTCTTGCTGTCTGTCAGTCAGTTCATGTGGAAGCCATTTTCCCATCTTCTGGATTTTTCCCATCGCTTTTAAACGTATGGAAACAGCTTCCCGTGTCACATTCAATTGATCTGCAAGTTGTTGTTGCGTTTGAGCATCATCCTAATCCATCAATGCTTGCAACTCACTGTCTTCAAACTTCTTCGGAGGTCTTCCACGGTCTTCATTGCTGATGTCAAAATCTCCACTTTTGAATTTTTTAAACCACTCGAAACACTGTGTTTTCCCGAGAGCACGCTCGCCGTAAGCTTCGACAAGCATTCGATGCGATTCTGCAGCAGTTTTCTTTAAATGAAAACAGAAAATCAACGATGTCCGCAAATCGTAGTTTGTTGGCACAAAAGTCGACATCTTCAACAGTGTTAAAAACCACACTATCGTATGAAACTTGTATTGTCGGGAGTGGAAAATCACAGCCGGCTGTCGACAAAAGAAACTGGTGACGATGGCGCAATCGGGCGGTAACTGCTTTGATCGCTACAGCCATCTATCGGCAAATTCCGGTTTCATATTTACACGACTGGTATGTAGCTTACCAACAACAAATTTAAGCTGTATACCAAATACCAATGCACTATTATCAAAATGTAGGCCCATCACCACACTTGTCGCTTTATTAGTCGTACAAAAGTTTTTACTCAATTTGCATGACACATTTAATATGGTGTCTGTTATTTCATACCAGTTTTTGATTCTAAACTGGTATGGTCAAATATTCCTGCTGGAAATTGAGGGTACTCTCTAATAGGTAAATATACAAACTAAACTTTTCCTGGCTGATATTTCTTGTCCACTAATAAATGGGCCCAATGTTTGCACAGTGTTGTGTATTAAATTCTGATGATGAAGCCGGGATGGTTCCCTCAATGTCAACAAAGCGAAAAGCCAGAAACACACACACAAATATATTCTGACATCTATCTATCTCTGAACTTAAATTATAAAAATAGAAGTCATCTGTATATTGAACTACCTTAATAGAAAAGAGTGATTTTTGTCAATGACTACAACTTAGGATATAACATCCCTTTAGTATGCTTGGCATTTTTGTTGTAAATTTAGTCCATGATACCCACTAAAAAGGTTAAAAATGAGAACCCATTTTTATGAATGTGATTTCTGTTTGTGTGCGCTATAAATAAACTTTCATGGTTTATCATTCGGAAAGCCAGTGAAAAAAATGTGATAATCCGTAAAAAATGAGATTATGATCTATTATAATGGTGCTAGACAAATGTTAATGGCAAAAACATGTTAGCCTTTGAAATATTTTTACTTGAAAACTTAGTATATTGGCCAGGGGCCACGCGGCTTTCACGTCTTTCGAGTGTAGCTAACGGGAGAGGATGGAAGGCGAGCCCCCGGCGCCTTAAAACTGGGGCACTCTGGCTAAGGGAAGGAAAACCCTGAAATAAAACCCTGTTCCTCCATATATTACTCGTAAACCTCAAAGTAAGGAAAGCCGTATGGATCTTATGAGGATGACAAAGGCAAGGTCAGAGGACAAACGATTTGGAAATCAAAGATAATTTGAAAATAGGAATGTGGAATGTGAGAGGTATAAATAATAAAGAATATGATCAGGGCAGGGAGTTAACTAGAAAGGGGATCAATGTTGCTGTAATTACAGAAACAAAAAAGAAATTGAAGGGAACAGAAGAAATAGATAAATTTACAATTATCTACAGTGGAGTTGTACGAGAGAAAAGAGCTGCAGCAGGAGTGGCAATATTAGTGGATAGGAAATGGAAAAATAAAATTGTCAGTTACAGTATGATAAGTGAAAGGATTCTGATTCTAAGATTGAAAGTAGAGAGGGGCAACTTAACCTTGATCGCCAAATATGCCCCAGAAGAAAACAAACAAGAAGACTCTGAACAATTTTATGAACAACTTCAAGTGGTGATAGACAAAATTAATAAAAGTGATTTCCTAATACTGGCTGGCGAGTTTAATGCTCGCATAGGAAATAGCCCAATTCCAGAGGTATTGGGGAATAAATTAGAATACACATTAAATGAAAATGGGAAACTACTGAGAGAATTTGCGTCCTTCAACCAGTTAAAGATTACAAATACATTCTTTACAAAAAAAGATATCCATAAATTTATGTGGATGGCAAGAGGACAAAGGTCTATCATTGGCTACGTAATGGTTAATAAAAAATTAGGTCTAGATGTAGTAGACACCAGTGTACATAGAGGTAGTGATATGTATACTTATCACTATTTTGTTATATCAAAAATAAGAATACTTGCTAAATGGAGGAAATGAATGAATAAAAACTAAAAAAGTTCAAGAAGTTTTGAAGACCTACCTTTTAAAAGATGAAGGAATAAGACTTTTACATCAAAGCCGATTATAACCGCACTTACTGTAAAATCCAACAAATAGTGACATCAGTGAAGAATGGGAAACTATAATACTGAAAGCAGCATACGAAGCCATTGGCAAGAAAAAGAAATTTAGAAGAAAAACTGGACTTAAAATGTGGAATGAAAAAAATTGCAGAAGCCGTCAAACAAAAGCAAAAGTCTTATCCAAAAATGATACAGGATCGAACCCTAGAAATTGAATATAAATTAGAAATATTGTTTAGACAATAACAGAGAAGTTGAAACAAGAGTCACAGAATAGATTAATCAGTTCAATAGAAGATGATGTCTATGGTAGACAGGAGATGGGTTATAAACTTATGAAACATCTTAACAAAGATGAAAAGAAAAGTGCTAACAGAAATGTAATTGAAGAAGAGGCATGGCTAAAGCACTACAAAAAATTATGGTACAATAGTAATTATAAAAAGGAAGAAAAGAAAATAGGAATTGACCATGTGGATACTAAAGAAATTGATCTTATGGACATAGAGGAGGTTGATGCAACACTAAGATCATTTAAAAATAGAAAAACTCCTGGACTAGATACAATTAATTTAGAATTGATTAAGTATGGGGGAATGATTTTGAAATTTAGATATTTACACTTAATGTGTGTTGGAAAAAGAGAATCATCGCAGAAGAATGGAGGAAGGACAAAGTTATTTCACTGTTTTAGAAAGGAGATAGGAATTCATGTGATAACTATTGAGGAATTAGTTTATTAAATACGGGCTACAAAATATATGCAAAAATAATAAATAACAGGCTCCTATTAGAAGAACAATGTGGGTTTAGGATAGGAAGATATTGCATAGATAATATACTATTTTGCCTTAAACAACTACTGGAAAAGAGAAGAGAATTTAATTGAAAGACTTTCATTGCTTTTATAGATTATGAAAAGGCGTTTGATAAAGTAAATAGAAAAAAACTATGGAAAATAATGCAAAGAAATTGATATCCAGAACATTTAATACAAGTTGTTTGATATTTATAGAAGGACACAAATTGTATTAGATCTAGGAAGTAAACTTACAGAAGAAATAGCGATTAACCAAGGAGTGCGGCAAGGTTGTAACCCGTCTCCAACACTCTTCAATATACAAGGTCAATACCAAAAGTAGTAGGACTGATTTTTTTAAAAAAATTATTGAAGATATGTTTACAATTCATTAATACTCTTCAAAATAGCACCCTTCGGCAGCGACACACTTAGAATTACACTGCTGCCATTGGCCGTACGCCTTCTGGAAGTCAGATTTGGAGATGATGAGAGCCCTCGTTAATGCTGGTTGAACGTCCTGAATCAAGTCAAACCGCTGACCCTTCAGCTGCCTTTTCATCCGTGTGAATAAAAAAGTGTCAGATGGAGCCAGATCAGGACTGTAGGCGGGGTGCAGCAACATGGCAATGTCGAATCGGTTCAACAGTTGCCTAATGACGAGCGCGCCATGGCTCAGCGCAGTGTCGTGATGCAGTGTCCAGTTGTCGGAGATGACTTGTTGGACGTGATTCACTCGGTCTCGCAGGCGGTTTAGCACTTGCACTTAAAAGTTCGAATTGACAGTTTCCCCAGGGGGAACGAACTCCTAATGAATTACCCCACAATGGTCAAAAAACACAATCAGCATTGTCTTGATCTTTGATTTGCTCATGCGAACCTTCGTTGGACGGGAGGACATGGAGGCATCTGTTGGCCCGAATAGGCGTTGTCACATTGCTGCACCCCACCTACAGTCCCAATCTGGCTCTGACTTTTTTTTATTTATTATTCCCACGGATGAAAAGGCAGCTGATGGGACAGCGGTTTGGGATGATCAATCATGCTGTTAATGGATTCGAGGCCAAACCCACAAAAACCAACCACAATCCAGTCTTGGTCACACAGTACTACCCAGGCCTCGAATCCATTAACAGAATCCTCCGGGAGGGCTATGATTTCTTACAAACCTGCCCTGAAATGAGATCCATTCTTCCTAATATCCTCCCTATCCCTCCTAGAACTTGTTTCAGCAGACCTCCTAACCTCAGCGAACATCTAGTCCACAAACACAGTCTTCCTCTTCCCAACAGTCAGCACCAAGGCTCTTTCCCATGTAATAGACCCCGCTGCAAGATGTGCGACATACACCATGCTTCCACCACTTTCATCAACCCTGTCACAGGTGGAAAGCTTCCCTATCATAGGACATGCCACCTGTGAAACCACCCACGTAATTTACCAGTTAACATGCCTGGCTTCATAAATAGGTTTGACCACAAATCCACTCTCCATAAGAATGAATGGCCACTGACAGACTATGTTCACACATAATCCAAAGCACCCAGTAGCTGCCCATGCCATAACCCATGACTCCCTAAACAGCAGCAAATTCTCTGAACTCAGAAGGTGGGAGGGAACTTACCTACCAGTACAAACTGGGCACAAGTCAACCACCTGGTCTCAACTTGAGATAATACCTGGTCATTATTATTATTACATATGTTTAACCTTTTTTAATTTTCTCTTTTCCACTACCTATATTGAACCACCACTAACCTAAGGTGATGATTACTTCATAAAAATTATTATTTTATTATTATTATTAATTTGTATTTGTATAATATTTTATATAATTATAATTCTTTTTTTCATATTTAGTTCTAATTATATTTTGATCTTCCCACTGACCAGAGATTAGTTTGGATATTTATCTATGCTCAGGTATTAGCTCAGAATCACTGCCCCTCTACTTTTCCGATGTTTGAATTTACCCCCACCTTTTTCCCAACCGGCAGTCTTCCTGTGAGGCAGTCTCCACCTGCGCCCACCTCTCATAATGTTCTCCTGTTGACAAAGGGTTTATCCCAAAAGTTTCTTTATTATTTGTGTTTGTGTCTTTTCTGCGTGTTCGCGCCCCACATCCATCATCTAAAGGTAAGTGGGGGCTCATTTCCCTATCCCAATTTGATTCCTTGCCGCTACTTAGCATCTTGATTTCATTGTTATATATATATATATAGGTTATTAGGTAAAAAAGGTGCTGAAAGCTGATATATTAATCATTAGGATAGGATAAAAACCACCACTTACCATAGAAGAGGATTCCTGCGGCATTGGTACACGAAAAAAAAAAACACACACAAACACACATAGAATATAATTTTCGAGCCCCATGGCTCTTCATCAGTAGGAGTGAGAATGCTGCATGCTGGCGGCTGGCAGCCAACTGCGTAAGCTTACGCCAGCTGTCGGCATCCTACTGATGAAGAGCCACGGGGCTCAAAAATTATATTCTATGTGTGTTTGTGTGTTTTTTTTTCGTGTACCAACGCCGCGTGAATCCTCTTCTATGGTAAGCGGTGGTTTTTATCCTATATATATATATATATATTTATATATATAATAACAATGAGCAGGAAAAAGCTTTAAGGCAATAAAATTAAGGAAGGATAGGGAAATATGACCCAACACTTACCACAGATGAAGGCGGCTGGTCGGCCGTCTATGTGTACACATGTGACGGCGCCTGGTGCTTCACCTTCTGCACGTTTAAGGCTGCTGTAGGCCGAAATATTGCGCTTCTCTTGTGTTTGTTTTTTGTTCGTCGTCCCAGCCGCCTTCATCTGTGGTAAGTGTTGGGTCATATTTCCCTATCCTTCCTTATATATATATATATATAGTAATTAAATGTTACTAATTATATTATCTATTATCGTTAGATTCGTATTTGCTAAATGCCTATTTACTATGTGAGATAAATACTCTTTTTGTCTTCAATCAGTATATAATACTAAACTACTTGTCTTGATCATTGCCTTGTTGTATGATAATGGATCTTTAAGAACAATTCAACACAATTTCTATAAATGGTAAACTCTACTCTTTTAATGGGACACAATTCACGTAACCTTCCTCTGCATATTCAATAGCAACCTTTACAGAAGAGAAATCCTCAGTATTTATAACCAATAATAGTAAATATTCTTCGCCTTTAAACAAGTGTACCATATTAAACTTTCCTTATTAACACTATCATCTTTGGCATTCTTCTTGTGTCATTTTGACTGTCAGCTTCCTATAATCAATAGAATCATTTCTTTTATCACCATTTTGTTGAAAGTTAAATTAATTTTTATTCTTCCCACTTGCAATTCCAAAATGCTAATATTTATTGCCTAGCAAAAGTTACTTTCTTTGTTTCCTTTTCCATCATGATCAATATTTCTTGACCTCTTTTGGGTTGCCACAAACTTTATTACTTCCTATTTCTTCTTTATTGTTTCTATATTTTTCTTTTTCAAAATCACTGTATACTTCCATTATTCCTGAATGTCCTAATTCCAGCTTGGCCAACATTTTCTCAGTATTTTCTTCATCCTCATCTCTCCTGTTTCTCCTACTTTTCTTGTCACCATTAAAACATTTTTCTTCCTTTCTCTTTTTAATAACATTTCCTGTTAATAACATTTACTGTTGGTCATATTCACAGCCTTCTTTGCTAACCTTTGACTTTTCCACTCAACTTTTTTCTTCATCGGGTAGTGGATTCTTGAAGAAAGTATTCCTTTGTGCTTCACTTTTTTCTTCTTCAGGTGATGGTTTTGTGAAGAAGACTTTCTTTTCTGCTTTGCTTTGTTCTTCTTCAAGAAGTTTTTTCTTCTTCAAGAAGTTTTTTCTGAAGAAATTATTCCTTTTAGTTTCACTGTTTTCTTCTTCAAGTAGTGGTTTTGTGAAGAAAACTTCCTTTTCTGCTTTGCTTTCTTCTTCTTCAGGTAGTTGTTTATTGAAGAAATCATCCTTTTCTGAGTCACATTTTTCTTCCCTAGGGAGTAATTTTGCTGAGGATACCTACTGGTTATAATTTCCAAAGTATCTACTTGTTGTTGACAATTAGTGATTTCCTTTTGTACCTCCATGGTTTGTAACTGATGGGAGACTTGAACGTTATGAGAATGTAAAGTTTGTACATTCTGTTCCAGTCCAGAACCACTACCTGATGAAGAAAAAAGTTGAGTGGAAAAGTCAAAGGTTAGCAAAGAAGGCTGTGAATATGATTTGTTCATTATTGTTACCTTCTTAGTAACTGTTCCTGTTGTATTAGTCATATGTTCTGTAGTCTTATCCAAAGCAGGCATCTGATGGTCCAAATATGTAGTTACCTCCATGCCAGACGGCACTTGGGAAGTCTGGTATGAAATTTGTGTACTTAAGTCTGTTTTAATGTCAGCCTCAATATTTGCTGAGAAAGTGTCAAGTTTAATTTGTAATTGGGTCTCAAATTTAGCATTAAAAGCTTTAAATTGGAAATTCATAGCTTCTAACAGGGAATTTGTAGCTTCAAATTGGGAATTCATCATATTCGTCAGGAGGTGAATTTGACCGTTAATCTTATCTGAATATCTGGTAGATTTGTTGTTATTACCGAATGCTTGGCTTGTGTGAGACACTGTGTGTCTAATTGCTTCCGGCTAAACTCAGATGATGAACCAGAGTGCACAATGCTTTCTTGCAAAGGATTATTTAGTCCTGAATGTTCCATGTCATGTACGTTGAATGCCTCAGCCTGCATTAGTGTTTCTTTAGTCCTTTGCTTTTACTGTGAATTGTTTGTGTGTTCTATTGCTCCTGTAAGTTGTGTGCCTATTGGTTGAATAACCTATACATTGCTGCAAGGCAGCAATTGTGCCTCCACCATGGTAGGCAATTGTGAAGCTTCAACAAGGACTAATGTATTTTGTGTAGCATTTACTTCAGCCTTGATTGTTCAGATTTAGAAGCAATATTACTGATACACAAAATTATCAAAACAGAACCAATATCAAGTTCGCTTGAAGCAACAAAGGAAGTCTACAATATTCTAATTACACTGTTAACTAGTCCTAATATCAAACTTATCACTTAAATTGAAAATCTGCTGCACAGTATTAGTTTTTTCTTTAAATATATTACACTCTTGAACCAAACAGTATCAAGCAGCAGCACTTAGTGTGGAACACTCATTGAAAAAACTCTGAAGAAAGTAAACAACACTTCCGATCGTGTAAACAAATATTCAAATGCGAATGATATTGCTTAGTAAGTTAGTTGTGAAGCACACAAAAAAGATATTCGTGCAAAGAAGTAAGGTTGTGGAGCACGTATTTGTTAGAGACAGTTTGTAAGTACTGCTTATGGTTTTTGTTTACAGAACTATATGAACCAACATACTTATGTTTGGTAATATTGAGTTAACTTATATGAGGAAATCTATAGAATCAATAAAAAAAAATCAAGTTAGTTAATAAAAGGTTTTCAATTTTTCAATGTAAGAAAACCTTAAAAATACCTGTGGATTCAGCACTCGCAGTAAATGCTTCGTCTCTATTCTTACATTAGTTGATTTATAGCCACAGGTGGGCACAGTTAATCCAAACGTTAACTTCGTTAATCATTATTCCGCTACTTAAAAAGTTAACTTCGATAATCGTTTAAAGCGTTAAATGTTTATAAATTTAACGCAAGTTAAAGTTATCCGTTAAAAGTTAACTAGTCAAAAGTTGTACTGATGTACTTAATTAGTATTATAGTACGGTAGGTATAACTGCTCTCTATCTCAAGGTGTTATGTACCGTGATGCAAGTGTGGATTCATTTATAAAAATTAACAAATTGTGGTTACGCTATCGCCACAACAACGAAGTGGTATTCCTGTCTGTTTTTATCTTTGTTGAGACTGTGATCAACATAACACTTGCAAATTGTATTACGAGAGACAATTAAGGTACTCGTGACTTTATAAAAAAAAGTAGTTAAAAAAAAAAAAAACATGAATGCAGAATGAAAAGCAACAATATTATAGAAAACAAGTTGGACTGGGACACCTGAATGAAAACTGCGACCAGTGAAATTTGCGGCCAACCTAAAATCTACGACCAATGCCTGTTACGGTTACTTTTGTGCCACGGCCTGCCTGTGACCTAAAGGCCCCTTTAGACGACCCGGCCTGGTTTCACTAAATCATGGCCTGCATGTTTTTACGTGAACAAATAGAACGGAAGTTAGCCAGTGACATCCTTTTACATTACACGGCCAAAACTGAAACTAGCTTCTACTTTTTTTTTTTTTTTTTTTTTTTTTTTTTTTTTTTTTTTTTTTTTTAAAAAAAGACACACAAATGTTTCAAATTAAAATTGCACATCACCTTTTTCGTAACTTATGTATTATTTCTTTGAATTTTTTCGCATTGGTTACTGAAAGTTGAGTTTTTTGCTGATGTGCAACACTGTTTGCAGACTCCAGTGCGATACTAACTATCGATCAGGCGGCCGGTCATCCACTGGCACAGAATTTCGTCCGAGTAATGCCCGATTTGACGGCCGAACAGTTTGTCCGATTAACCTCTTCCGACACACACTGCCGATCCGTCACTGTTGCTTCAACACCAACTGAACGCGATGTTTTTACTAAACGTATAATAACGACATACATTTTGTAATAATAAAAAAAAACTTTGTAGATCCTTGGGCCGGACCTTACTGTAGATGCGCACCCTCCCTTGCAAATAATATGAAATTTCACCTTGCATTTTAGAGCAATTTTCTTACTAAAAACAAACATCTGAAATTTTTATTAGACTACAGAAATATTGCTGTATACTATATGCAAATATATTGAACTGGAGAGATAAAAATGAAAAAAATGATGGTTTTCAATACAATATATTAACAATTATGGTACAAACACAAAATTGAAATCCATGTCTGTGTTACGAAATATGCGAAAATCTCTATGTAAATTTTAAAAATGACAATCTAATTTTAAATGAACATATTTAAAAAGCAAGATGTACTGTAAGAAGCAAGCAAAGTTTATCCCAACTAAAAACAAACATTTATTAAAACTGAGCTGAAGGCTGCAGTTTTAATATGGGAACGTTCATAAACCACGTAGCTCCATTCCGGCCTCTTTTGAACACCCCCGCCCCCCCCCCACATAGCCCGACGTTGCTTTGTCTCTACCCCCTTCCCACCCACGCACACACACACTCGTAGCACATAGCTTTTTTTTCCTATTGATTCCAGAAGAATTTGGACTGTTTTTTCTTGTTAGACTATCGTAAATTACATACGGAGATAATATTAAATGTCGGAAACATATATTTACATTCTCTTGAGTGTTATGCACCTCATTTTAACTGTGACAATAATACGAATGAAAAACAACGTGGCCTGGTTCGGAACACCCCCCCCCCCCCCCACGTAGCCCAATCTAGCTTTCCAGCCAACCCCCCCCCCCCCACGACCGATCTACGTGGTTTATGGACGGTCCCTCTGAAGTATAGCAAAGGGTATAACTATTGCGTGTCATTGCCATTTTCTTAATATCCTTGTTATAAATCATGTACAATCTTGTTCTGTTACGTTAACATATTTCCATGTTGTCATAGCACATTTTCTTTCATAACATAATGATCTCTTATGTATGGCAGGGGTGTTGTTTTGCAACTTTTAATTGTTAACGATGTTTAAAAATTAATACGCCTCATTACAGATAATAATGTTGATTTGTCAATAAGATAGGTTATGACGCTTTTTAGTTTATTTACGTTTGCAGATTCACAATATAAAATAGTCACACCGCCGCCGGCTGAAAATGCTCGGCACGCCGCCGCCAAGATTTTAGCAGGCGGCGCCCACTACTACACCGAACATACGATCAGCGCTGCCAGTACAGCCAACTTATATTATACCACTGTCTCTTTGAAATTATACAGAATGAAACCCAATTATACAAAAGGGGTCATCCATTGATTACATACATGAGTGAAAGTGTTGGGAGCAAAAAAAGTCCACGAAAAGTAAACAATGTATACACTGATAAATTTTGAATAACAAAAAGGAAATAGATATGCAGGAAGGGTTGCCAACTCAATGAAACAAAGGGCAAACACTTTCAAAAAGGTGCTGGAATGTACTTTACTTTTAAGTGCTCATTTTTGTATCCAATTATACAAGGCAATCTGTTATACAAACAGGATACAAGAGGTAACCAAATTATACAAGTTTTGTATCCAATTATACAATCTGGCAGCCCTGCATACGAGTGGTGGCGTGGCGCACAGTTCAAACAAACGAAAAGACGTCAACAACCTATGTAACGGACTAAAGTTAACGGAAGTCCAATTTAACGGAAGTTAAGAAGACCGTTAATGATTTTTTAGGTTAACTTAAAAGTTAAATTTTCACAATTTTTTTAACTTCATTAATTAACGATTAACGGATTAACTGTTTTGTGCCCAGCTGTGTTTATAGCAACATGCAAAATAGTAATACACACTTAGCTGTAAAGATTTTCATCTTCTGGTGGTTTGCGTTGCTTCCTGTCGCTGTGTATGCAGCCCGCAGTTCCAATGCAGTGTGCAGCAACGGCTATTCACATCTCTATGACAATCTTGCGCTCAGGTGACTGTAGTCTCGTTTAGTAGATTCGTACTAGATGGCACCATGGGAGAATATGATGATATTGCTTTGCAGGTTTACCAACTTGATGATATCAGATCTTGACATAGAAATTAATTGCTGTGTGATTACGGTCCTCATTGAGTCGCCATGTCACAACGTTATGTCTATTTCATTGTGAAATAAATAGATAAATCGGTTCTGGAGACGCAAGGCAGACAACAGTCACCTGACATATACTGCATTGTTGAACAAATGTAATCTTTCTCGGTGTGTCAGTTGTATAAAATCTTCTAAGGCTTTCCACCGAGGTAGCGAGTCAGTGTAGGACGACGTTTCGAAGCCTGCCTCCGGCTCCATATTCCGGCGAAGTGTCGGATTCCTGGAAGCGTCCACGCTTAAAAGGGGCTTTGTTTGCCAGGTGACATAAGTCACATGTGTCGGTGCCAATCAGTACACAGGTCGTGGGGCAGGGAAGGATCTGGTGGGACAGCCGGGTAGTGGGGCAGGCGGCGTGGTAGGGGTACGCACGGCGGAGGGGGGCGGCTGGCAGCGATAATCTTGCCACCTTGATCTCTGCCTGCAAAGGTGATTTATCGCTGGATTCCATGCCGTGCTAAGGTGGTATCCTGAAACCCTATTCACAATACTGTCCGCCAGGCGAATCTCCACGGATTCCTTTATCACACTGTCCCAAAAACCCTTGGCGAAAGATAATATTTTCGTCGCCTCGAAGTCGAAGGTATGCCCTTCTTCAATACTGTTCAAGGCCACGGCTGACTTAGTGACCTGTCCCAATCGTACACATCTTACATGTTCCAAACAACGCTGGAATACAGACCATGTGGTCTGCCCGACATACCGTTGCCCACATTCACAGGGCACCGAGTATATGCTGGGATGCCTCAGGCCCAACCCCTCCTTAACGTTGCGTAATAGGTCCCTTAGCTTCTTAGGTGGGCGGAAGAAAGTTTTAATCCCGACTTTGTTTAACCTTCTGGCAATCTTGGATGAAACTGCCCCGGCATATGGAAGGATCGCATACTGGTCTGTTTGCTGCTTCTCCGTCCTCTTCTTCACTTTCTTGCGAAAAGCTCTGTTAATTTCTGCCTCACTGTATCCGTTCATACGGAATGTGCGTCGTAAGTGGCCCAGTTCAGCCAGAAGACTGTCCACATCACAGATGGCTCTGGCACAACATACCAAGGACGACAACACCGAATTGTGTTGAGCAGGATGGTGGTAGCTCTGCACCCCAAGATATAAGTCAGTGTGAGTGGGCTTCCTGTAAACACGATGCCCTAGTTTGCCATCTGGATTCCTCATAATTAAAATATCCAGGAAAGGCAGGCAACCGTTCCGTTCCAACTCCATCGTAAATTTGATATTATCATTAATTCCATTCAAATGTTCAAGGAATTCATCCAGTTTCTCTCTTCCGTGTGGCCATATCACAAAAGTGTCATCCACGTATCTGTAAAATGAAGTTGGTCAAAGTTCTGCATTCTCAAGAGCGGTGTCCTCAAAATATTCCATATACATGTCGGCTACCACTGGGGACGGGCAAACCCATGGCCATTCCGTTACATTGTTCAAAATAATTCCTTCAAATAAGAAGTACGTTGAAGTGAGAGTATGGCAGAAAAGTTCTACCATCGGTGGTTCGAAATGCTGTCCGAGGAGTTTCAAAGTATCAGCCAGAGGAACCCTCGTGAAGAGGGACACCACATCAAAACTAACCATGGTGTCATTAGGACCTAATCTTAACTCTTTTAATGTACCAATAAATTCAGTTGAATTCCGCACATGGTGAGCACATTTACCCACTATTGAACTCAACATGCCGGCGAGATATTTGGCCAAAAAATATGTAGGAGAGCCAATGGCACTAACTATAGGTCGTAATAGAATTCCCTCTTTATGTACTTTATGTACGTCATACCATTGCCATCTGTGATGTGGACAGTCTTCTGGCTGAACTGGGCCACTTACGACGCACATTCCGTATGAACGGATACAGTGAGGCAGAAATTAACAGAGCTTTTCGCAAGAAAGTGAAGAAGAGGACGGCGATGCAGCAAACAGACCAGTATGCGCTCCTTCCATATGCCGGGGCAGTTTCAGCCAAGATTGCCAGAAGGTTAAACAAAGTCGGGATTAAAACTTTCTTCCGCCCACCTAAGAAGCTAAGGGACCTATTACGCAACGTTAAGGAGGGGTTGGGCCTGAGGCATCCCAGCATATACTCGGTTCCCGGTGAATGTGAATATCGGGCAGACCACATGGTCTGTATTCCAGCGTTGTTTGGAACATGCAAGATGTGTATGAGTGGGACAGGTCACTAAGTCAGCCGTGGCCTTGCACAATATTGAAGAAGGGCATACCTTCGACTTTGAGGCGACGAAAATATTATCTTTCGCCAAGGGTTTTTGGGGCAGTGTGATAAAGGAATCCGTGGAGATTCGCCTGGTGGACAGTATTGTGAATAGGGATTCAGGATACCACCTTAGCACGGCTTGGAATCCAACGATAAATCATCTTTGCAGGCAGAGATCAAGGTGGCAAGATTATCGCTGCCAGCCACCCCCCTCCGCCGTGCGTACCCCTACCACGCCGCCTGCCCCACTACCCGGCCGTCCCACCAGGTCCTTCCCTGCCCCACGACCTGTGCACTGGTTGGCCCCGACACATGTGACTTATGTCACCTGGCAAACAAAGCCCCTTTTAAGCGTTTACGCTTCCAGGAATCCGACACTTCGCCGGAAGATGGAGCCGGAGGCAGGCTTCGAAACGTCGCCCTACATTGACTCGCTACCTTGGTGGAAAGCCTTAGAAGATTTTATATATACTGCATTGTTCCATTTGTAAAATGTACTTTGTCATGTCGTGCTGCATTGCTAGGACCTGGCGTGTCGTGTACATTTTCTGATGATGAAGAGCTTGGCGTTGGAACGCTACCATCTTTTGAGCTTTGATTAGGATGAGACCTCGATTTCATAATCGGAAATCATTACGCTGATATTTTATTTTTAGCTTCTGCCTTATAGACTGGTGGCAATATCCCTAAAACTTCTGCAATATGACTGCAAAATAATTCAACATAATCATTCTTCTTTTTAATAATACTTTTCAATACATTTTGCCTCCTCTTGTCCCTTTCTTTCCACATTGTTTTAAGTTTATCGTCATTGAAACTTCTATGGTGTCTTTGTTTTCAATACTGCACTGGTATTTTTTCTTTAACATTGGATAACTCAGTTGTTTCATTATTTTCTTCAGTATCGGTATTCAGCAATTTGTCATTCTGTAATACCAAATGTTCCATTCCAAGAATTTTCTCTTCCGTTTCCGGTGTATTTTCTGTATCCTCTTCAATTTCTATTGCTGGAATATTCGATCCACCAGATCTGTACTGAGAAACGTCGTCAAGGAACGACAGCTGGAGGTGTCTCTTGTTCTTAGAATTTTTTGAGGCAGCAGAGCCTGTTCCTAATTTACTTCTCTTTTTGAATCTCTGGTAACCATCTCTGATAAATTTAAATTTCTTCTTGCAGTTATTATCTGCAAGTAGAAAATATATGAGTAACATGTTTCGTTTTGTTTCAGTTTTTTTGGCTACAGGTGTAAGCTACCAGTCTCTATCATTTGCTTATCGTATGTCACGATTGTACACTCTTTGGCAAAAAATGACTGTCCGCGCCTGAGTCTAAGTCCCTTATTTCGCACAATGTGGCATCATTGCGTGTATTCAACTCAGCGCCATCTGTTATTAATTTCCTTAAGTCAAGCCTCGAACAAAGCAGGAAGACTCCGCCCGCCCATTGACGATTCTTCTTGGTAGTCCATTTATCATTCCCCACGTTTCAGTAAAAAGCTATTGACCGATCTCGAAACAGGTAACGCATTTTCCTGTCCCTGCATTGACTATAATATTAGCCAAGATATCGCCGACCATACCTCAATCGGACGAAATTCGGTTCCAGCTACACTTTTCTTAAATTCTGATCGTGAAACATATCGTTAAAGTTGTAATTAACAAGATTGCAATAAAGCGCAGTAAAAATGAGGTTCAGTTATACATTTTATTCCAAATAATTAGCGTAAAATTATAACGATATTTATTTATATATTGATGTGGCTAATTAGTTGCAATAATGCAACACATAATGGGGTGTGTGGTCCGAGAAGTGGGTGTAAATGTTCAAAGATCCAGAGTTTTTAGTTCTACAAAACTATTGAAACGATTATAAAGAGATTATTTCGGATAATTGTCTAATGCCAGTTGAATGTAACTGACTTCCGAGGCAGGATAAGGTTGTTTACCCACTGCACGAGTCGTCTGTGAACATGAGCTCCGTTTGCTTGTGGCTAACCATCTAGTCTTGTAAACGCGTGGTCCTCGGTTCGAGTCTAGTTTTTCCAATTATTTTTTTGCATTTATTTTAAACAAGTCGAACCTACAACTGCGTTATGCGTAAAATATAACATCGACTCTTACCTGCTTGCGTCAGGACATAACATACTTAAGGAAAGACTCGTAACTGAGTGCTTCTTAATAAACTGCACACGTAACTATGAAAGCTTTCACAGAGGTAACACTGAAAGAAATCTTCTCGGGCTTCAACATCGTCGAAATAGTGTCGTGTGGTTACGTTAGGTGGACTATAACGAGTTCGCACCATCTTCAAGGAGACGAAAAACTAAATAATATTACTATACCAATTTCTTATTATGCGTCTGGATTTACGATTCGTCGACTTCTAAGTCATTAAAGGTGGAAAGGGAATGGAGACAAGGAATGGGAAGGGATTCGGACCATGGGTTTTGGAAGAAATAATCCCGCCATTCACACGAAGTGACTTGGAGAAACGAAGGAAAATCCAAATCTGGATAGCCGGATAGGAATTCAAACAAGCTTCCTCTCGAATGCGGAGCCATAGCGTTAACGCTCAGCCATTAGGTTCAGTTTTTCAATATCTTTCGTATTGATCTATGATGCCGTCCATAAAATTATTTATAAAATCTATTGAAAAGTTAAAAATCGTAAATTAAAATATATGTGCAGAAGTGAGTTCATCTGATGAGAGCGGGGATATCAAAAAAATCTC
>CM061920.1:151661652-151702960 GCA_031002005.1 Vandiemenella viatica
TGAAATAAAAGAAAGTAAATTTTGGCACCAAACGATGCTTTGATAAGAGGGCTTAGTCAGATAGAAAGCATTCATTTGGAACAATATTTCAGAAATTCATAATAAATCAGAGAAAGAAGGTAGCAACCTCAAAATTACTCAGTAAGCATTTTGGAATACGTAGAATCGTTTAAAATCACTTCAGATGGACAACTTTAATAACTCAGGAAATATTAATTAGTTAAATTTTTGGTTGACGAATTTTATTTCACTCTTTTGAAAATAGTAAATGGAGCTTTTGGTATCAGAAAAAAGAGCAGTCAATGAGAAGTAAAATAAAAGTTATTTCAGCTTCATAACTGCAAAATTATCAAAGTTATTAACAAGTTTTGGGAATCCCAGATACATTTTTTTATGGCTAAACTACTGAAGCTACAAAAACTTTTATCAGGATCTAAATTAACACTTTTAATAGGATTTAGCTACTATCAAAATTTCAGGGCAATAGGAAATTGTAAGTCGTCAAGGTCAAAAGTCTGATGCAATCTTTAAGCTTGAGAAGGGACATTTGATCAGTTTATCAGACTACTTTGGTGGGAAACCAGATGTCTTCGTGTTCCTATGAGTGATTCTATAAATAGCAGCCTTGGATTTTCCTCGCCACAGTCTTCCAGATCCAGTTGACTGCGCTTGTTTGTAGCTCTAAGTAGGCACGCACATAGTAGGATGCAGATCGCGGGCAAACGTGTGTAACTTTGTGGCTAGTGTGTGGCGAAATTAGTCTAGAACACCTCATGTAACTATAAAGGGGACAAAATATTTGGATATATTCCTAATAAAGCCCGATGATAACCTTGTGGGGTGTCAAGTAACCGAAGGAATAAGTGATCATGAAGCAGTTCTGATTGATATTAGAGGATTCAGTAAAACAGCAGCCAAAATTGAAGGGGGAAATAGGTACAATTATAAAAAGGCACAGGTTTCAAATTTGAAGAGATATTTCAGAGAACGTTCAGCAAATGGAAGGAAGGCACAAGTACAGTAGAATCAAGGTGGGAAGAGTTCAAGGAGATAATTAGAAAGGGGAAGAAAAATTCATTCCAAAGCAGAAAATAAAGAGAAGTAGAGAACCTGTGTACTATGTATAATAGGGAAGTGAGGAGGTTAAAGAGGTTGGTACGAAGAGAACATAACAGAGTTAAGAGACAGCAGGGTAGTAGGGAATATTTGAAACAACTAAACGAGGACTTAATAACAGCAAAGAAAGTGGCTAAAGATGGGTTTATGAAGAGTATTGTCAGTGCAGGAGGACCACTGACTGATGCATCTAGAAATTTCTATGGCTATATCAGGAAACTGAGGGGAAGTGAGGGTGTAGAGACGCTTATAGATAAGGATGGAGAAGTAGTTACTGAGGATTTGAAATAGTCAGAGATTTTAAATAACTGGTTTAGTGAGAGCATTAGGGACAATGAATCAGAAATGGGAAGGTCTAATTCGAAGAATGAGCTTAACAATACTATTACAAATGATGGTACCAAAAAATTTGAAATTCATCCTGAAGAAATCATGAACGAAATAAGCAAGCTGAAAAAACATAAGGGGACTGGTGCAGATAATATTACTACAGATATCTTAAAGTCAGCCGGATGTGACATTGTACCTTATCTTGAAATATTATTTAAATTGAGTCTGGATACTTGCTGCTTACCACAAGACTGGAAAAGTGCGATAGTAGTACCGGTACATAAAGGAGGGGTGAGAAATACAGTTCAAAATTACAGGCCAATCAGTTTGACTTCAGTGGTAGGTAAATTAATGGAAAGATTGATATGCAACCACATCAGAAATGTATGTGAGGAACGTAGGCAGTTTTCAAGTAGGCAACATGGGTTCAGGCAAGGATATTCATGCGAATCTCAGTTGGTGGGATATATGCAAGATATTTCAGAAGAAATGGACAAGGGAGGCCAAATTGATTGTGTAGCACTATATCTTTCAAAGGCGTTTGACGGAGTAGCCACAAAATGGTAGTAAATAAGATAAAAACTATTGGAGTGGATGAGAAAGTGATTTGCTGGGTAGAAGAACTTTTAAAAGGTATAAAACAGAAAGTTGGGGTAGGAAATACGGTATCAAAGGAAGTGGAAGTAAAAATGGGACCATTGCTATTCATTATTGATGGTTTACTATCAGTAATTAGATTGTTTGCAGATGACATAATGCTGTATAAAAGGATCAAAACGATAGAGGACTGTAAATAGTTGCACGGTGATCTGGACAGGATATCTAGTTGGGTTGGTAAACATGGGATGAAGATAAATGCAACAAAGAGTTAGCTAATTAGATACACAAATAACAAACAAAAGGTCAATTATGAATATAAGGTGGGGAAAGAATTGCTTGCTGAAGACTTGAAATGCAAATATCTTGGCATTACATTTGATAACAAGCTTAACTGGGCAGGACATATTGGACAGGTGGTAGGCAAAGGTTTCAAAATCCTGCACTTGTTGGAGAGAGTGATGAGGGGATGCACGAGAGAAGTAAAGGAATTGGGTTACAAAACTTTGGTCAGACCATTGCTCGAATATGGTAGTGTACTATGGGACCCTCATTTTGAGTATCAATTACAGGAGTTGTAGAAGGTGCAAAGAAGGGCTGCTAGATTTGTTTCTGGAAATTATCGCAGAATGCAATCAGTGACAGATATGATTAAGGAGCTGGAATGGGATTTATTGCAAGACAGGAGGAGGATGAGGAGGGTCATGGGAGTGTACAGGGTGTATACTGGCGATGAGGCATGGAAAGACATTGTAGTAGGAATGAAAAGTAGTTCATGGATGGGAAAAGATGACCATGACCACAAGCTGGCACTCAATTTCAGGCACAAGGGTGTGGGAAGATTTTCTTTTTTAGGTAAGGGTGTCAGGGATTGGAATGATTTACCAAGGGGAATGATGATAACTTACCGAAAACATTAAAAGAATTTAAAGTTAAAATTTGTAGAGGGCAAATTTACAGTCCCTGGCCTATTTATTAGACGCACTACTGTTTTTATGCAATTTTTGAGTTGTGGCTCACTAAATAAGTTTTTTAGTACATAAATTGCAATAAAATTATTTTGTGTAGTCTGCTTCATGACACAGGTGATATAACAAATAAATAAAATACAGTATTTGTTGAAAATATTTTATTTCAAATAATCACTACAAAATATTAAAATATTGTGAAAATGAAAACATTAGTTTTAATATCCTATTGAGTCACCTTTCGCAGCTATAAGAGCCTTAATACGATGCGGCATGCTGTTAATGCAGGATTGTACAGAGTCCCGCATTTGTGGATGATGATACCACACATGGATGATCTCCAAGAGCTGCGTTTTTGTCGTGATGACATCTTTTGCCATCTCCCTCTACATGAGTTCCCATTCATTTTCTATGGCGTTGATGTCGGGACTGTTACCTGGCCAGTCCAACAGAGGGACATTTTGTTCCTTCAGAAAGGTTTTTACCAACCTGGCTGTGTGACAGGGAGTGCCATCCTGCATAAAAATAAATGGTTCCTCATTTGGGAACAATTCTCTGACCTGTGGTATTAACCGTTTTTGCAAGACTTCTTTGTACTGGTCTTGCCTCATTATGGCTTTAACCACATAAAGACGTCCTGTACCCTTGCCACTGATGACAGACCAAATCATCACTTTTGTTCGGTGTTTTACGGTCTGAATAATGCGGTCGGGATGGAATTTTTCTCCTCTTCGACGGCGCACATGCTGACATTTATTACTTAAAATTTCAAACGTGCTTTCATCGCTGAAGCATACCTGTAAAAATCAAGAAACTTAATTAATATATTATGAATAAATGTACATAGCATCTATCACATCGTAAATAATAATTTTAAAGTTAAATTACCGATCTCCAGAAGTCCACATCCTTATCACACCACTGTTTATCCCACTTCATTGCGGCTGTTAACTTGGGTTTTCTAGCAGGTCGACAAGCCTTAAAATCAATATCCTTCAACTTTCTGCGAACAGTGCATTCAGATGCATTTACATTAGCCTCTTCCAGTTGAGATTTTATCCGTTTCGTTGTTGCAAATCTGTTTTCTAGACAAATTCTTTTGAAAAATCTTTCTGACCTTGGGGTGAAAATTGGCTTTCTTCCACATTTATTCTTCCTTCTGGGGTTCAATTCTTCACCTGAATCAATTTTCTTCTTTATGCGCCTCACGCTAGCGTCGGATAATTTCAACCTATTCCCTATTGGAATACATTTTTGTATTAATGAGGGCTTTGACTTCTGCTTTTTTATGTGGTGTACTATCTCCTCTTTTACCCATTTTTAAAGGTCACAATCAGGAATATCTGGTTATTAAACAATTACTTGTGATGTCGATATTACACAAATGATAATAAAAGTGAACAAAGAAACAGAGCAGTTAGACGCGAGAACGCCACTGAACAGGTCCGTAGCTGTACACTGTACTATGCACACTGATAGCCACAATAAGTCAACAATCCAATGTCAAATAGCAACAAGAGACATAAAATTCAACAATGAACTAAGTGCCCTAAATAACTGTTATAAATTTTATGATTAATTGCATGAGAAATAGTACTCAACACGTAATTATTACAAATAATACTAAAGATTTGCATTGCATCTAATAATATGGCCAGGGACTGTAGGTGGTTGCAGGATAGGGGGAAGTTGGGTGTGTAGGGAAATTGCCACCAGAACGTGTGCTCCATTGCAATTAAATTATAGTCAGTTAGGGGTCATGAGGTTGGTCTGTCTCGAATGTGTTAATCAAATCTGCAAATAAAATTCTTTGGAAAAGATTTTCAATGCCAATTTAGTTTTGTGACTTTGTTTCAAATTGAAGAATATAGCAAGTATCTACCAACATAGACTAGTGACTTATATTATCTTCCTAGATTGGGGTTTAATCAAGCTAGGTGGCAACCGAGTTAATGTAGCAAAGCACTAACTTAAGTTATCCAAGACACAATCATGGTTACAGCTAAGACTGAAGGTTTCGCACTAACCCCAATGCAGATTTAGGTCTTACAATGTGACATTGTATCTTATCTTGAAATATTATTTAAATTGAGTCTGGATACTGGCTGCTTATTAGAGAACTGGAAAAGTGTGATGGTAGTGCCGGTACATAAAGGAGGGGTGAAAAATAAAGTCGAAAATTACAGGCCAATCAGTTTGACATCCAGTGATAGGTAAATTTATGGAGTGATCCATGGGCGTATCCAGTGAGATGCAGGGGGGGGGCTGCTGCCCCCCCCCCCGAAGAAAAATCAAGTTGCCTTCAGTAAACTTCGACGAGTGAAGCACTATGGGCGAGGAAAGATTGACTGGATTATGCCTGATGAGTGTGCATCGAAATTTCGTGAAAGAACACCATGAGAGATTAACAAAGAAAATTACTGAAAATTATTCTGAGAATCCGAGATGATTTGCTTACATAAAAAACTATAATTGAGTTATGATCTTGATTAACTGCATAGTAGGTCCTTGGATTACTATCTTAATCAATAATAAAAATAGTTTCCTCAATAGGTATGAGTTTTATTTTATAAGAAATCGACTTTTTTCAATCCTCTACCACACTTCCTTGAAAAAAATACGAGTTGCCTCCCCCCCCCCCCCCCCCCATTTCTTATCCTGGATACATCCTTGGAGTGATCAGAAGTATATGTGAGGAGTGTAAGTTGTTTTCAAGTAGGCAACATGGTTTTAGACAGGGATATTCATGCGAATCTCAATTGGTGGGATTTATGCAAGATATTTCAGAAGAAATGGACAAGGGAGGCCAAAATGATAGTGTAGCACTAGATCTTTCAAAAGCTAATGACAGAGTGAGCCATTAAATGGTAGTAAATAAGGTAAAAACTATTGGAATGGATGAGAAAGTAATCTGCTTGTCAGAAGAATTTTTGAAAGGTAGAAAACAGAAAGTTAGGGTAGGAAATGCAATATCAAAAGAAATGGAAGTAAAAATGGGAGTGCCACAGGGTAGCGTACTGGGACCATTGCTATTCATTATTCTAATGAATAATTGTGTTGATTGTTTACTATCAGAAATTAGATTGTTTGCAGATTACATAATGCTATATAAAAGGATCAAAACACTGGAGGACTGTAAACAACTGCAGGGTGATTTGGACAGGATATTTAGATGGATTGGTAAACATGGGATGAAGATAAATGCAAAGGAAAGTCAGGTTATTAGATAGACAGATAAAAATCTAAAGGTTAATTATGATTATAAGGTGGGGAACAATTGCTTGTTAAAGACTTGAAATGTAAATATCTTGGCATTACATTTAATAACAAACTTAACTGGGCAGGACACATTGGACAGGTAGTAGGAAAAGGTTTCAGAATTCTGCACTTGTTGGAGAGAGTGATGGGATGTACGAGAGAAGTAAAGGAATTGGGGGTGCAAAACTTTGATCAGACCATTGCTTGAACATGGTAGTGTAGTATGGGACCCACATATTGAGTATCAAATACAGGAGTTGGAGAGGGTGCAAAAAAGGGCTGTTAGATTTGTTTTTGCAAATTACTGCAGTACACAATCAGTAATAGATATCATAAAAGAGGTGGAATGAGATTCAGTGGAAGACAGGAGGAGAGTTAAGAGGGTCATGGGACTGTACAAGGCATACTGGTGGTGAGACAAGGAAAGATATTAGTGTAAGAATGAAAAGTAATGCATGGAAGGGAATAGATTACCATGACCACAAGCTCGCACTCAATTTCATGTACAATAGTGTGGGAAGATTCTCTTTTATAAGTAAGGGTGTCATGGATTGGAATAAATTAGCTAGAGAAAATATGAATAATTTACCTAAAACATTGAAAGAATTTAAAGTTGAAATTTATAGAGGGCAAATGTAGGTGGGTGCAGGAAAGGGGGAAGATTGGTGTGTAGGGAAATTGCCACTGGAGTGTGCACTGCATTGCAAATAAATTAAAATTTCAAGAACATATTGGGTGTATTTTACATACCTTATTTAAGAATGAAATATGTGGTTGGAAACTAGATATGCTGCGAGAAAAAAAGTACCCCAAATATATTAAATTTTAAAAAAATATATATGACAGTGTTTGTACTGTTTCCAGCCCTGGAACCAGTTTTCTTGGCATTTTTTAAAAATGTTCCTTTCTTATAGTTCTTTCTTTAAGATGACTGTTTCAGAGATGTAAATGCACATCAACAGGAGAATGTTTATATATTTAAATATGATGCAACTAAGGAAAATGGAAGCGGCTTCTAGGCGATATAAATAAGAAAAGAAAGGGAAATTAACCCACCACATACCAAAGTGGACGGATGCGATGAGAGAACACTAATGCTGACAAACAACTACACAATATTTCGGCATCTGCCTTGCCGTTTTTTCTATTTGTGAGCAAGGCAGATGCCGAAATATTGTGTAGTCGTTTGTCAGCATTAGTGTTCTCTCATCACATCTGTCCACTTTGGTATGTGGTGGGTTAATTTCCCTTTCTTTTCTTATTTATATATTTAAATAAAGATATAAACGATTTCTATGTTTTCGTGTTGCTCATTATTCTAATCATTCTGTTCTGACTTCTAAAATCGCTTTATGCATTGCTGTAAACTCCAGAATATAATGCTGTGCTTCATTTGTAAATGCTAATATGAGGCGTGTCCACAAAGTATTAAGGCAATGTGGTCACTCATTGTGACCACTTCACCGAAGTGTGGTGAAAACTGAACTGGGTATTGATGGAAATATTTAAGCTTGCCCCTATATGGTCACTAATACTGACAATATCCCCTCCACTTAACAGTTTTGATGGCCAAACAACAGAAAATCCAGATTTCCATTGACCATCAATACAATTTTTTCACCCTACACATTCAATATAAGAAAGTATTGTCAATATTATTGATTGTGTAAGGTCTGCTTTACACTTAGGTGGCCATCACTGTAGAACAAGTTGAAGCGGGACTTATCAGAAAACTCTACATTTTTCTACTCATTATGCATATGGCTGCGTTAAATGTCCATTGCAATTTGCGTCTTCGGTGGTTGGATGTCAACACAATGGTATTCGTGCCACCAGTCCAGCCTTCAGGACAGGTATCTTTAACAAGTTAATGATATTACCAACTATTGACTACAGGTTAGTTATTTAGCATACCAAAAGCAGATACAATTTCCATTGTTAACAATAAACATGCCAATAATTATATATACCTCAACATGTATTTCATTTTCTCAGTCATTATTGGTACTCTTTACCTGATTTATCTTTCATGTGGATCTGTACCTCACATGTTGGTACTACTAGTTAGAAGCATAATCTTTCTGTCTTTCACAATCACTGTTCTGTTCTAAATGAATTTCCGTGCCTTACCTACAGATACATCGGCATGATTCTCTCCCCTCGCTGATTGTGGCAAGAGGTCGAACCTATTTTTACCCTCTCTTTCCCACTTATCATACCTTTCTGTCCCTAACAGCTGAGAATGAAAGACCCTGATCAGTTACAAAGACCCTTCTTAAGAAATACTATGTAATGGGATATCATCTCTAAAGATTCTTACGATAAAGGAATTCATCTGGTAGGTCCCTATGTGTCTAGCCTCTTGCAAAATTAAGTTTATGAGCTGAAATTTGCGAAGTACGTTTGTTTTTTGTGTTCGCTTGTGTTGATCTGGCTATCCTGCATCACCTGTGGTGAAGGATTGTTTTTCCCTAGCCTTCTGTAGTTGTAGGTGTAGGTAAAAAGCAGCAGACTTGTAGGAAAAACTGTGTAGTTAAGTCTGGTAGGCAGGGATTAGGGAAAAAGAAAGTCTTGCTGCTAGGTAGTAGCCATGGACGAGGTGTTGGGCCATTGGTACAGGAAAAATTAGGATCAGGTTTCCAGGTCATGGGTTTCTTCAAACCTAGTGCTAGTCTTGGTCAGGTAGTAGAAGATATAGGTTCTTTGTGTAAGGATTTCACAGATGAGGATCATGTAGTGATAGTGGGAGGAGCGGGAAATAGTTTGGGCAGGAATGATAGGTATAGTATCAGAGATGACCTGGAGAAAATAGCAGAAGCAACGTGCCACACTCGGGTCAGCGTGATGTCGGTCTTGAGACGCTATGATCGGCCACAGATGAACTCTGCTGTGAGGCGAGTGAATCTGGAACTGGAACGGTATCTTATATCTGATATTGGCTCTGGCATGGGCTTGGTACCTGTAGATGCTATTGATAGGTGGGATTATACTAGGCATGGCCTACACCTCAATAGTAGAGGGAAGGGGGTTCTTTCAGATCTCATAGCAAAACAATTAATTGGGGCCACAAATTCACATGAAAAGATGCCTGTTGTTAATGGTGTTAGGGCAGCTCCTTTTTTAAATTAGGATCATGTATTAGGCAGAGAGTTTTAAAAGAAATTAGTTTAAACAATAATGAGTTTTCAGATACCAAAATTAAAAATTGTGTAGGGATTAATTTATTACATCAGAATATAAGAGGGTTAACAAATAAAGTGGATGAATTGCTAGTCCACATAAATGAATTAAATGATATCAATAGAGTTGATGTTTTATGCTTGTCTGGACACCATATAACTTCAGGAATAGGTATGTCAAATGTAACTGATTTTAATTTAGCTTCTCATTATGGTAGAACGAACTTGGAGAAAGGAGGAGTTGTCACTTATGTTAGAAATGGTTATAGTTTTGAGGATATAACTATTAGCAAATATTGTGTTGACCAACATTTTGAAGCCTGTGCTACACAGCTAAGTTTCAATAATGAAATTTTCATAATAGTAACAGTATATAGAGCACCATCGGAAACTTTTCTGTTTTTATGAACCAGTTTGAACTCTTATTAAAATTTTTAAGCAGAAAAGAAGTCAACATAGTCGTATGTGGTGATTTTAATGTAGATTTTCTAAATAACTTACCCTGTAAAGTCATGTTAGAATCATTAGTCAGTTCATTTAATTTAACTCAGGTAGTTAATTTTCCAACTAGAATAATGAATAATAGTCACTCAGCTATAGACAATGTTTTTCTAGATACCTCAAAATTCAGTTATACCATCAAGCCATCCATCAATGAACTTTCGGATCACGATGCCCAGTTATTAACCATCAACACTTCAATAGGAACTAGCACTAAGTGTAATGTCTTTAAGCTTCAGCGTGTAATAAATGATGAGTCAGTTACTTGTTTTAGAAAGTGCCTGAATACCACAAACTGGAAACAGGTATACAGTGGTCAAGGTATGGATGAAAAATACAACATTTTTAGTAACTTTGTATTAAATTTCTTTGAAAGTTGCTTCCCCTTGAAAAAGTGCCGTGCTTCTCAAAAAGAACAAAAGCCTTGGATAACTATTGGCATTAGAACATCATGCGTTAATAAAAGGAAGTTGTATATTGCCTCTAGGAACAGTGAGAATGCTAATGTTAAAACACATTACAAACAGTACTGCAAAATACTGAAAAAGGTTATTAAAGAATCTAAAAGTATGTACTACAAACATAAAATTCATGATTCTGAAAATAAAATTAAAACAATATGGGACATTGTAAAAAAGGAAACAGGAAAGAGTAATCAAACAAGTAATGATATTTTTGTCAAAGAAAATTCAGTAGAATCTAATTTCTCAGTTGCTGATAATTTTAATAAACATTTTTTATCTGTTGCTGATAAGTTGACTGCTAATAGCTCAGTGACACACAGAATGGATTTTGTCAAAAAAGGCTTCCAAGAAAAATTTAACTCTATGTCTACAAAATTAGCTACTCCAGAAGAAATAAGAAAAATTATCAAATCCCTTAAGAGCAAATACTCAAGTGGTTATGATGGGATTTCCAGCAGATTAATTAAATTGTGCTCCACAGAATTAAGTAATATACTAAGTTATCTATTTAATATATCTTTACTTGAGGGTACTTTTCCAGAAAGGCTTAAGTATGCTGTAGTTAAACCACTCTATAAAAATGGAGATAAGGCAGCCGTATCGAATTACCGACCAATTTCATTACTAACAGTCCTTCTCCAAAGTTTTTGAGAAAGCAATGTACAATAGAGTTTATGAACATCTAAAAAATAATAATATTCTAACTAAATCACAATTTGGTTTTCAAAAGGGTCATTCAACAGAACAAGCTATATTGCATTCACTGACAATATTTTAGAAGGAATAAATGATAAATTAATTCCTGTGGGAATTTTTTGTGACTTATCTAAAGCATTTGACTGTGTAGATCATAAAATTCTGATACAGAAACTTAAGTATTATGGTATAGATGGCATTGTTAATAAATGGCTTAGTTCTTACCTTCTAAATAGAGAAACAGAAAGTGTCAATGGAGAATTTTAAGGCTGCCTTAAGAGGTCCACTGTTTTCTGAGTGAAATTAATCAGATGTGGAGTACCTCAGGGTTCTATATTGGGGCCACTATTGTTTTTAATATATATAAATGATCTACCCTGTGTTTCATTTAAAAACTCAAAATTTGTTCCAATTTGCAGATGACACAAACATAGGAATTAAAAACACTCCAGATTTATCTACAGAATATATTTCAAATTATGTCTTTGAACAGATTAATAAATGGTTTACAGCTAATGGCTTGTCTTTAAACTTTGATAAATTCAGTACATCACACAGATTAACACCTGACATAGACATAAAATTTGCAGGCCAGTCCATTCAAGAGGTAGTTAGTGTGAAATTTCTAGGTTTGTATATTGATCATAATTTAAATTGCAAAGTACATGTTTCTGACTTACTAAAGCAATTGGGAGCAGCCACATTTGCAATTCGTACAATTTCAGCTTTAGGTGATCTCCATATGAGGCAGCTAGTTTATTTTGCTTATTTTCACTCCTTATTGTCATATGGAATAATATTCTGGGGCAATTCTACCCATAGAGACAAAGTGTTCAGAGCCCAAAAGCGTGTAATAAGAATTATGTGTGGGGTTAGCAATAGAACTTCATGTAGAGAGCTGTTCAAGAAGTTAGGGATTTTAACATTAGCATCTGAGTATATATACACATTAATGTCCTTTGTAGTCACAAATTATACTTTGTTTGAAACAAATAGTAAAATACACAATTATGGCACTAGAAGTAAAAATGATCTTCACAAGACTTACAAGTCGTTGTCATTTGTTCAAAAAGGGGTCCGATATTCAGGGATACATATCTTCAATATGCTCCCAACACATATTAAATGTCTAGTAGATGATAAGAATAAATTCAGGAAAAAACTGAAAGAATTTTTAATTGACAACTCCTACTCTGTCGAAGATTTTATTTCTAAGGTATCTAAAAAATAACTGCCAGTATCTTGTGTAAATATAGTTCACATAATTAATTTACCATGTGTGCTATGACTGTACATCTCCTGGTGTATGTATTTAGTTTGTTATGTAATTGTTTACGGTATCATATATGTTATGTACATCTTGTGGTGTATGTATTATTTTGTTATGGATTTTTTTTTTAATGTACCATATATGCTATGACTGTACATCTTCTGGTGTATGTATTATTTTGTAATGGAAGTGTTTAATGTACCATGTATACTATGACTGTACATCTAGTGGTGTACTTATTATTTTGTTATGCAACTGTTTATCTGTAAATTGACAACTTTCCACATCCCACAGAGCCAGTCTCTTATATTGGGATCAATGGAAAATGAATGTATTGTATTGTATTGTATAGTGCTTAATGGCAGTTTTGTTGTTATACCAAGACATTTACATTTAAAATCTTCAAGAAGCAATTCCTTCGCTACCCTATGATCATAGTAAGTATTTCATGTAGGCCTACCTAATAAGCTGACTCTTCTTGGTATATATTTCATTTATTGCTTATAACTTGATTTAGGATTAATGAAGACTTAAAAAAAGAAAAACACTAACTAAATACAATACTGACCCTGAATAAATTCTGCATTTTTACTTTTTCTACGTTTCATTTACATACAGTAAAGATCATTGCTCTACTTAAGCATAATTCATATAATATGTCAGATAGGCATTATAACTATAAAGTGGGAGAAAGCAAAGGAAGTAAAGACAAACTGTAAATGTCTCACCATGAGCATAATGTAAATAGTTATTTAATTCAGCATAGAATTTTCTGTATAAATTAGTACATCATAAAAATTAACATATTTACAAAAGGAAATACTTGTAAGAAATTATTATTTGTGTTCTCCTTCATAAATTTTGAATTACCAGCCAAGTTGGGAAACAAATTACAATTTAACTGAAAAAGACATTTATGTCATTAAGAAACAACAGTTAAAAAAGATATTTTAGTAAAACTTTTTTTCAGTGATTAGGAATTTAGGAATAACTACGAAAATTTTTCATTCTTTTGCCTAATAGTGTGTATGGTGCACATAACTGAGATTATGCTACTAAACAACATTCAATAGTGCAATCACAGCATTTCATTCCGTTTTATCTCCTTATTGTCTGATAACCCCATCTTCTAAGGAAAAACTGTAATCAAATGAATTTGTATTCAATAACTGTTTGATAAAAGATATATGATGAGAGGTACGAGAATGAATCTGTCTGATAGAATCCAAATCATCAAATGTGCTGTTGTACATCAACTTAAATGGCACACCCTGAAGAAAATTTACATTCTGTGTGACTTCTGACTGATGTTCACGATGTTGTAATGTGACCCCTGGGTTTGGTGCAATGGAATACGGCAGGTAAGAACCTGGTACTACAGATGCTGGGTACTCTGGTGACTTCGATGATAACATAACAAAGTCGTCATCATCATCATGTTTGCTGGGAGTGTTATCTTGCATAGGTTGCCCGTGCTCACTTTTCTTTTTGGTACCAAATATCCAGTCCAAAGGCATTTTCGTTTGAACCTGAAAAGAAGTATCGTAAAAAATATAATTAATACAAATTCATATGTAATTGAAATAATATCCTACATTAAACTACATTACGATACATACACGATGCAAGTCGTCTGCAAATGACTTCAACAATTGCACATACCTCACTTTGTATGGTGCGTTCTATTAAACTAATAACTGTCAACGTTCACTTGTTGCTTTCAACTTCCCTTCGTTATAAACATTTCGACTACAAATGTACGCAACAAAAAATGTTCCTGAAAATACTTCATTTTCAATTAAACATAAAGTTTGGAGAAAGCATATCTGTTTTGGAAGTGCGCTTGTCTGAAGTAACTATATATCTTCCAATCCGTCGCTACAAAAGTATTTCACAGTTGTGCTGTTGGACAAGCTGCTCAATTAATTGCCAGTGTGTAGAGGGCAGTAGCTGATAGTAGCGTAGAGATGTTTTTGTGCGTGTATTTATTGTGGCTTTTGTAGCAATTGAAGGTTATAATTTGTAAATAGAATTAGTGTGTCTAAACAATTCGTGTGGAAACGGCAACTGTCTGAAGTCAAACGTGTAACAATAAGAGGTAAGTTTGTTCGTTAAATTATAATGATATAGCGGTTACTGATTAATAAAAAGAAAGAATGACTTTTAGTGTTGGTTGCGACATTGTAAACTTGCTGTTTTTTTTTACTTCACATGCTCGTTTTAATAAAAGTATGTGACTGTAACAACCATTAGGATATAGTTTTTAAGTAAACCATTTACACGATCTGTTTCATCAGATAAGTCAAAACCAAAATCCTAGTTGGGAACTAATTATTTAGTTGCACATAGGTTATTTTAAACAAAAGAGTAGAAATTAACATGTGGAAAACGCATAGCACAAGCTTTTAATGCCTTAACTTGTTGCTATTGAACTACAAATAATTATCCATTTTTATTTATACGTCGTATTTACGAAGTAAAAACGAACAGGTGATTGTGCATTCCATGTCTGTTATAATTATTCAGTGGTCTTAACCGAAGTTGAAAACTACATTGATGTTGATGATTTTGTGGTGATTAGATAATAAAGTGTTGTTTGTAAGAGTGTCAGTATAATCACATTCTTAAAATAATGGCAACAGTTTTATTTTTAAGGTGATATGTTTTTAGTAAGAAAGTAGGAATTTTCAAGTTGATAACAAAGTACCAGACCGACTGTATCTATGCTATTATGAATAATAATGATAAGCAGGCATTACCATTAATTATTAGTTTCATTGATCATAATTCATAGACATTTTTGTCTGTTGATTAAAAATGTTTCCGTTTCTCTTGTAATGATGGTTCAGTATTTATTAAATTTAAGGGTTTACCAGAATTGTGATTTTGCTAAAACAACATTCTTCCACTCTTGACTAATGACATCATAATACTGCAGTAGCCAATAGCTCAAGAAGTTTTATTTTCAAGTTATAATCGAGTTGTAATACACCCTAAACTATAACTTTCAAGCAGTAACTAGATTTTAATACACCCTGGACCAGCATGACACTGCTAAAACTACTTCAGAATGTATTTCAGGTCTAGGAGGCCACAATTCTGCTGCAACAACATACGCTAATGGCGTCATAATACTGCTGTAGTCAATCACAAGTAGTACTAATTTCATTGAGTAATTCCATTGAAATAAAGTCTGAGCCATTATTTTCAACCAGAAATTAGGTTATAATACACCCTGGGCCAGCATGGCATTGTTAAATGTACTTCGGAAAGTATTTCGGGTAATATCAAGATGGGGATACCGCTGCGGCCTCGTGTAGTAAACACACGGATCACGTGGTATATATGACGACACCGAGCGTGGTGGTGTAATGGATAGCGTTCTGGCCTCGCATTCGGGAGGACGGCGGTTCGAATCCCCGTCCGGGCATCCAGATTTGGGTTTTCCATGGTTTCCCCAAATCACTCCAGGTGAATGCCGGGATGCTTCCTTCAAAAGGCCATGGCCGAATTCCTTCCCATTCCTTGCCCCCATCCTTTCCCGTCTCTGAAGACCACGTTGTTAAAAAGGGACGTTAAACTGTTAAAAAAAAAAAAAAAAAATATATGACGATGTTGTGACATATGGTCCAGTCTGTATTTCTAGTGGTCTCTTATGTTTGAGTATTGTAGTATTATGATGCCAGTTCCTTCCGGAATCTCAATCTCCAGTAATCCCAGTATTTTTAGTGGTGTCTTGCATTTGACTACTGCAGTATTATGACGCAAATTGCTTGTGGAATCGCAATCTCCAATAATCTCAAATTTAAAATATAAATATAATGTATCAAGTACTGACAGTAATACATTCCATCCTACATACGAAGAACTATTGTTGTATATATTACTTGTTTTAAGAAGTTCCATCGGTTCAGCCTAGTATTATAAACTGCTGCAATGTAAGGCACACATTGGGTACAGGTTCAAATGTTTGCTCTGGCAGACTAGCCATCCTGATTATGGTTTCTAACAGTTTTCTGAAATCATCTAATGCTGGAATCATCAAGATACTGCTTTAGTCTGTTCCGTGTACTATGCAGTTTAATAAATGATTGATAAAACACTATCACTGAAATGTAAACAGTTGTAAGATGGATCTACCAGATATCGTGTATATCATAACATTTCTTGATGCTGACTAATGATGTCACAATAAGGCACTAATCAATGACAAGATGTCTTAATGTTGAAATGCAGCCTGGCAAGAAGAAAAAGTATATAATACTGATATGCTCTTTCATACAGATCAGTTTTTATAAGTAAACAAAAAAGAATAGATCATACAAAAAGCTGTGTAATTTAGACAAACAAAGCATATCTGGTGTTACTGAACAATACAGTACCACCAGAACCACTTTCTTCCACATCAATGCTTTTGAGAAAAAATTAAGCACAACGACCAAATCATTATTTGGACAGTTTCTATAACCATGGTAATTTTTTGTATAAATTTTTTTAGGTCTACCAACTCTAGTATAGGCAGAATATTATGGTTCTGGTCTGTAGGAGTCTACAGTACCAACAACTTTGTGAGGTAATGTCATAATACTATGGCAAGTCAGTTGGGAGATGTATTTTCAAGCATTAATTACGTAGTTTTGGAAGTAGTTCTTGTGGTGTCGTCCTGGTTCAGGGTATGTTCGAATCTCACTACTGTATAAAAATAAAATTACTCGCGGTTATTATGACGAAATTGCCTCATGTGGTGTAAAGTATTTTCACTGGTATCGTATGAGGTGCATCAGGGCACTTGCATACCTCAGCTGTAACTAGTCCTTTTATTAAACTTTTGGGGAACAAATTGCTTGTTGATGAATTCAAATATAAATACTTTGGCATAACATTTGATAACAAATTTAATTGGTCAGAACACATTGGACAGGTAGTTGGAAAAAATTCCAAATCCTTGACTGTTACTTGTCTAATATACAATTGTATTTATTTTTTTAATGAGCTGCTATGTTACAGCGAGTGCATACATTAATTTTTTCCATTTATTCGCTTTGGAAATTCAAATTTGTAACAAAAACTTGTGGACGCAGTTTTGATGGAAAAGGTTCTCCTGATTAATATTAAGAATGACCAACAATTCAGACTACTAAAACCATTTTTTTTTTCAGGGTCCCTTAAATTCGAATTAGTAAATTTCGGTCCACACATACCATGATATATCTTACTCCAAGAGAGTTTATTGGTCCAGAAATCTTATCAACAAATCCACCTGTCACTTAAATGCTGGAGTTTTTATGTAATGTCACTTCTTTTTTACTTAGTTTAAGAAGAAAATCTTATCTAGGCAAACTGCATATCCTTTGTACTTACAGGGTTTTCCAAATTAATATCAGTGTTTCGAGGCTTTTCAGAGTTTACATTATTTGACTTAAAATTATAAGTAACATTAAATTAAATGAAAGAACAAATCAGACAGTTTTTTTAAATTTATTTTCAAGTGTTCAATGTGAGCACCATTTGCTGCACTGCACACATCCAGTTGATACGTGAATTCTTCCCTTGAGCGGTGTGTCTGGAGTAGTTGATGCAACAACTGCCTCAAGCCTGTTTCTTAATTCGGGTAGGTTAGCTGGTAGTGGAGGCACATACACATGATCCTTTATGAACTCTCAAAGATAAAAATTGCATGGTGTCAGATCAAGTGAATGCGGAGGCCATGCAAAATGCGCCCTATCATCCGGCCTGTGGCTGCCAATCCAGTGGTTGGGTCAATGTCGTTTAACCAATCATGCACTGAGTTATGCCAATGAGACAGCACACCATCTTGATACCAAATAAAGTTATATGGGTTGTAAAAAATACAGCAACTGGTTGCTGTATTTTTTACAACCCCTTTTTTACATCACAGTCGCGGAAGTTCCACCAATCCATCATGGATAAAATATTATTAAATAAAGTTATCTTTTTCATCATCTTGCAGTTGAAGAAAGAGCCATTGTTGTAGTGCATCGACATAAGAAGCACAAGTTAGTTGCTTCGCCAAAAAAGAAAGGCCCATAAACTCTGCAGAGAAATAGCACAAACAACTTTACATTTTGGGGAGTCTTATTGCAACTTTATCGCCTCTTGGGATTTTCTGACACCTAGATGCACTCATAAGGGAGCGTGCACAAACTACGTGGCTAGGTCCAGGGGGGGGGGGTTGGCTGGAAGGCTACGTTGGGGGAGGGGGGGGGGGGTTTCGGGTCAGGCCACGTAGTTTTTCTTTCATAACATTTTTCACAGTTAAAATGAGGAACAGGACTCACAACAGCATGTGAATATTTATTTCCCTCAATTAATTATCTCCTTATGTAATTTACAATAGTCGAAATCAAAAGGGAAAAAAGCTACATGGGGGGGGGGGGGTAGAGGTAAAATCCACGTAAGGCAAAATGGAGCTACGTGGTTTATGCACGTTCCCTAACAGGTGTTAACATTTCCACTTAGGTTAAGTAGTGATTCATCACTGAAAATGACACAGTCAAGAAAATCTTCGTCATGCGGCAACATTTAATTTGCGAAGTCCCCCCCTAAGTGGTAGTCTAGGCTTTAGAACTTGTAACAGTTCTAAATGATAAGGGTGTATATGTAAGCTTTTCCTTCAAATTCTTCACACAGATGTCACTGGAATTTTTATTTAATGACTAGCCTTCCTAACAGATGTCTTAAGCGAAAGAATTTCTTACTCATTCAACCCATTCTTCAGTCCATCTTGGTTGTCCCATACCCTTTACAAAGACAGCCGGTGTCTTCAAATTGATTATAACATCTAAAGATGTTATTATCACTTAATACAGAACGCTCGTTGAACTGTAACTACATATTCACACTTGGCAAACTGAAATATATATATATATATATAATCTGTTCTGCAGCTATTTCTTGTGGAAGATAGAGGAAACACTGCGTGTGCATGTGTACACTGTACACTGAAATTGTTTGATTTTTTTTTTTAATCTGCTTAATGTTTTTCTAACAGCGAGGTCTTTGGAGACTGGAAAGGATGGGGGGCAAGGAATGGGAAGAAATTTAGCCATGGCCTTTTGAAGGAAGCATCCCGGCATTTGCCTGGAGTGATTTGGGAAACCATGGAAAACCCAAATCTGGATGCCCGGATGGGGATTCGAACCGCCGTCCTTCCGAATGCGAGGCGAGAACGCTAACCGCTACACCGCCACGCTCGGTGGTGTACTATCCATAATAAAGACGAAATGTTTTTAACATAATAGTGGTTTATGTCGGATGCTTTAATTTGAACGATTTATGTCATTTTAGAAGTTTTTAAGTAGTACCTGACATTTTATTGTAAAGTCACAATGTTTTTAACCCTATGGCAGTATATATTGTGTGTTTTAAATTTTATTTTCCTTAAAAATGTATAAGTTCCTAAATCAGAATTTTAAAAACCTATAAAAGACTAAAACGTGAATTGAAGAAACCTAAATTTGGTTTTTTAGATTCTAAAAATCCGGGGCTTAGTCATAACTACCACATCTCCACAGCTACCGACATACAGTCTCCATAGTGCACAGTGAAAAACTCCAGGTTACTACCATACGCAAATGCCCGTGGTCATCACTTGGTAGTTCTGGCTGCAAGTTGAAACATGGGGACACACATGTCTTTGGTAGAAGAGGGAAAATGTCCTAAGTTGACCACTATGAACCACCATATCTCCCACATCCCCATACCTACCGACATGTAACCACCATAGCGCATGATGGGAGACTCGATGCTAGTACCGCACACGAACACCAGTGGTTTGTGCTGTATAGTTGTGGCAGAAAACTGAAATATACAGACACATATGCCTTTGGTTGAAATAATGAAAATATCCTTGATTGACCACTTTCAACCATCATATCTCCCACACCCCCACAGATATCGAAAATCAGCCAACGTTGCGCACAATCAGTCAATGTATGCTACTACCACACACAAACACAGAGTGATCTGCACTGGATACCTTTGCCCAAAAAGTGATACAAAGAAACAAACACGTCTTTGGTCGAAATGCGAAAGTGTCCCATGTCGACCACTTTGAACCACCATATCTCACACACCCGCATAGCTACTGACACTTAACCACCATAGTGCACAATGGGAAACTTGATGCTCCTACCCCACAAACATCAGTGATCTGCCCTACGCCATTGTGGCAGCAAAGTGAAATAAACGGACTCATATGCATTTGATCAAACTATAAAAATATCCTTGATCGACCACTTTCAACCACCATATCTCCCATACCCCCACAGATATAAAAAATTGGCCAACGTTGTGCACGTTCGGTGAATGTATGCTACTACCTCACTTAAACACCAATGATTTGCGCTGGATACTTTTAGCTAAATAGTGATACATAGGGACACACAGTCTTTGGTCGAAATGTGAAAGTGCCCCAGGTCAAACACTTTCAACCACCATATCTCTCATACCCCCATTGCTACCATCATCTAACCACCATAGTGCATGATGGGAAATGTGATGCCACTACCACCAAGGGTCTGTGCTATGTAGTTGTGGCAGGAAAGAGAAGTATAGGGACACACAAGTCTGTGGTAGTAATATGAAAAATCCCTACATCGACCATGTTTAACCGCCAAATCTCCCACACCCCCACAGCTAATGGCATTCAGCCAATGATGTGCACGGTGGGAAACTCCATGCTACTATCACATACAAACACCAGTGATCTGTGCTAGGTAGTTGTGGCTGAAACGTGAAATACTGGGAAACGTTCTTTTTTCATATATAAGATAAGATTAGTGGGCAGCTCTACATCTTTCACACTTTGATGTTCGAGACCACTGGTTACGGATAAGCAACGGGAAGAAATTACCTTTGATGTAAAGAAGGCAAAGCTGTTAAATAATTTGTTTTATAGGATTGTTAAGAACTATCATGCTGGGAGGGGGAGGAGGATAAATCACAGGAGGAGCTTTGCTAATAAGTTCAGATGAGCAAGCCTGGGAATTGGAAACAGATCCTTAGAATATTATGAGATAATTTAAATTTTTTTTAAAATTAAAAAGGGTAAACTAGCCAATATGATAGGTATTACTGATATGGTTAGTTAATAGGAGGGCAGGCCCAAACAATTTACCAGGGAAATGGAAGGTGCCGGATGGGAACGCGTTTCTCACTTGACAATCATTCAATAAATGAAGCGACGGATGCTACCCCGGCGGCTTTGCTATTCGCTTACCCAATTAATACGCCCTTGTCCAACCTGTGGGACATTAACGATCTCATCCCTGCTAAGTTTATCCCTGAGACATTAAGGGATAATTGGGAGCGTGCACGGGCTAACATACAGATGGCGCATAAATGGCAGCAGCGCCGCTATAATAAGAACAGGAAACCCTTCACGGGCAGGGTAGGTGACGTCGTTTTTCCTTCGTAATACTCCGGGGCGTCAGCAAGGGAGCCATCAAGGAAAAGGCAAGATAATTCCGTATTACTTAGGGCCTTATAAGATAATAAAGATTTTGAGCCCGGTCAACTTTTTTATTCATGATCCGAAAACGCGCAGAAAACTGCGCATTCATGTAAACCAGCTCAAGTTGTAGCCTTGTCCAGCGGGGAGTGGTGGTCTTTGGTTTGTGGCGGGGAGATTGAACCGTCCTTCTCACGGTTCGATTATTTGCGGCCCGCCGCCGTGTTCTCTTTGCTTTTGTCGGGACCTGAGTCGATTCCCGCTGCGCTGGTGTTTATATCGTTGCCCTGGCACAGATAAAAGGGGCGGCTCGGTGGCTCTCGAGGCAGTGAGTGGTGTGGCGTCGCGGAGGTCTTGTGCTCCGCGGTTCGGTGTATGGGGGCCTTGTGCTCGCGTTTCTGTTATCCTTCTAGTTGTCTCGGAACTTGTCTGCAGCTCTAAGGTTACAACGGGCTCCCCTGATTGAAACTTCCTGGCAGCCTGGCTGTGAGAGCGATCGCTATTGGTTCTGTGTTCATGGTCGCTCCTCCTTGGGCCGGTTGTCGGTGTTTGGAATGAATAAACTAGTGATATGGTATATATTAATAGGAGGGCAGCAAAAACAATTTACCAGGGAAATGGAAGGTGCCGGATGGGAACGCGTTTCTCACTTGACAATCATTCAATAATAACAATTCATTTATTAAGAAACAATTCAACAATATTAGAAAATGTAATGCAATGTAAGTGAGACTAATGTCACTTATTTTCAAACCAGATACAATACCCCAATCACAATGCGGGATGTAGTCCCTTAACATTTTCACAACACTTCACAACAGATAAACTTCTAAGCATAACCTTACAATTACTATGCACACAAAATAAGTAAATATTTCTGCAAATCCCTGAGGGATAAGATATAACACGGTCCGCACTTGGGCCTGGGTAGGAAGTTCTGGGTGGAAGTAAATAACTCCACCTGCGGGTCCGCACCGCCGGGTAGGCCGCGCCCACTAAACACACTGTCGTCCAAATGCCCCCACGGCAAGCTCACCGAGTGCGCTTGGAGAGTCCGGGAGATCAGCGCCTTGATCACACTCACAAATGAAACAAATACACCAAAACCATATTAACCATCATGCATACAATTATTAAGAAAATTTAGAATGTGGTTAAGCGCACACAATTATTAGTTAAGGCGATAGTGGCGCAACAGCTTAAGAAACACCAGAACATACTATCCATAATTCACCGATTTGTAACGGTTTGCACCATCATCAGCCACCCTTCACATGTAACATTACACAGCAATTCCATGCAATTCGAATCAAGCACAATTCAACCCCATATGTGCCAGTCCATAACTGGACCAGGAAGCATAGAACATGAGCCTTACAATCAGATAGCTGGAGGTAGACTTAGTGCACAGTTGTGGATCACTGAGTAACGGGCGCCGTCCAACTAACTGTCCACAACACCGACAACCGGCCCAAGGAGGAGCGACCATGAACACAGAACCAATAACGATCGCTCTCACAGCCAGGCTGCCAGGAAGTTTCAATCAGGGGAGCCCGTTGTAACCTTAGAGCTGCAGACAAGTTCCGAGACAACTAGAAGGATAATAGAAACGCGAGCACAAGGCCCCCATACACCGAACCGCGGAGCACAAGACCTCCGCGACGCCACACCATTCACTGCCTCGAGAGCCACCGAGCCGCCCCTTTTATCTGTGCCAGGGCAACGATATAAACACCAGCGCAGCGGGAATCGACTCAGGTCCCGACAAAAGCAAAGAGAATACGGCGGCAGGCCGCAAATATATCGAACCGTGAGAAGGACGGTTCAATTACTACAGACATACTAAAGATAGGAGCATAAGCCATTGTATTGTACATTGAAATATTATTGAGACTGGAGACTAGTTGCACACTAGAATACTGGAGAAGTTCCGTTGTAGACTGATGGGGAGGAGATGTAAGTAGGGTTCCAAATTACAGGTCTGTTAATTTGGCCTCAGTAGCAGATAATTTGATTGAGATCATGATATACTGTCACATCAGAAATTTCTGTGTGGTTTGCAAGTCAATATCATTGATGTAAGGATGGTTATTCATCTTAATCTCATTTATTGAACTTCATGAAATCTCTTTCAGATATTGGGCAAGGATTGCCATGTTGATACTGTAGCACTGATCCATAGTAGATGGTAAATTTGGTAGAAACCATTGAGATAGTTGAAAAAGTTACTAGCTGGGTAGAGGAATTTCTTAAAGTTATGAAGAAAAGAGTTAAGAGGAAACCAAGAGAGGAGATCTAGACGGTTCTAAATTATGACCACAGTTGCTAATTATTCTGATGAAGTTTTGAAGGTATTCATTCAAAATCGGGGTTGTTAGCAGTTGGTATAATGTTATGTAATGGGATTAAAATGAGAGAGGATTGTGATTGACCTTTGTGGGATCTGGACAGGATATCTAGGTGGGGATATTTACATGGAATTGACATAAATGCCAAATGGCGTTAGCTTATATTAGGTACACTGGTGGAGAATTCAAAGTTTTCTCTGATTATATGATGGGGATGGAATAGCTTGTTGAAGACATTAAGTGTAAATAACACTTGATATTGAAGTAAATTGAGTCATCAGTAGGGACAGCAGGAGAGCGATGAGAGTACGTAGCAGGGATTTGTGGGAACCGGGATGCAAAACCTTGGCCAGACCATTCTGTGAGTATAGTGAGGTAGCATACATAATCTGAATCAAATAGAGAAGTTAGACTAGGTACAAAGTAGCAACACTACATTTGTTTGGGAAAAATATTATATTGAATTGAACTTTAAATTCCTTGGTAAATTTTTCAACACTTTCCTTTGTAATTTATTCCAATTCCTGACACCCTTACCTACAAAACGAACATTTTTATACTTCCTGATGCATGAAATTGAGTGTCAACTTGTGCCCATGTTCATCTTTTCTTTTTCATACACTACTCTTCATTCTTCAAACCCCATAACCAACCAACGCCTTGTATACTCCCACCACTCCCTTCACCTCCTGTCTTCCATTGACTCCAGATCCACCTCCTTAATCATCAGTTACAGAATGATTCCTGCTGTAATTTCTACAAAGCTAGTTGCTCTTCTTTGCGTACCCTCAAACTCCTGTATTTGATAACCAAAGTATGGTACAGTAGAACTCCAATTATCCGAATCAATTAGGACCGTACCCCATTTAGATAATAAAAAATTTGGATAATTGGAATTTTTTCTGAAAAATGGTCTGTTTTAATTAATTAATGTAGTGTATATATGATGAAAATGGGAGAAAAAATAATAAAAAGAACTTTTAAATAATTAAATGAAAAGGCAACACTACTACATAAGCGTACTTATAAGTGCTGTACATAAGTACAGCATGTACGTACCGTACTGTAAATAAAAGTCATTGCTTGCTGAACATATCGGTCAAAGTAAGCTGTTTGACTGTATTCATCAGCTTGACAGTGAGAAGTTGCATGTGCTCACACTCGGGCTCCATCCGCTTCAATGCAGTTTCAAGGCCGGCAAATGCTTGACGAGCTGATGGTCCCGTGTCTGCTTCAACTTCGACATTAAGGTCATCTTCTTCGTTGATACTTTCTTCTCTCATACTTTCAATAAGTTCATCATCATTTAGAATTTCATACCCATGGTCTGACGAATCACACACCACCCACTCTCCTACATCTTCAGCACTAACTTCTGAACATCCAGAAATTTTCAAAAGAATGTTTCTGAATTCCTAAAGTGACACGTTATCACCATCTTCTCCTGTCTCTTCCTTTTCCTTCTCGCGCAGGCAAAATAATTATTTTGCAAATCGCAGTACATTTCCCTCTTAGTTAAAAAAGCGCTTCGGTTACTCAGCGCTTCGGATAGTCAGAGTTTGGATAATTGTAGTTCTACTGTTTATTCAATCAATGGTCTGCCAGAAGATTGTAACTTAATGCCCTCACTTCTGTGGTACATCCTCTCATCACCCTCAACAGTAAATTAAGGATTTTGTAACCTTTACATACCACTGTGTCCTGTCCAGTTGTGTTTATTATCAAATGTTATGCCACCCATTCATTCATTCATTCATTAGAATGATTAATAGCAATGGTCCCATTACACTACCCTGTGGCACTCCCATATTCACTTCCACCTCTTTTTATACTGCATTTCCTATTCTAATGCTTTGCTTTCTTCCTTTTAAGAATTCTTCTACACTGCAAGTCACTTTGTCATCCTCTCTAATAGTTTTCAACTTATTTAAAACCATTTTATGGCTTATTTTGTCAAATGTTTTAGAAAGATCAAGTGCTATACCATTTAACCTGGCTTCTCTTATCCAATTCATCCAAAATATCTTGCATATAGCCCACCATCTGAGATTGACATGAATATCTTTGCCTAAAGCACTGTCAGGAATTTACAAACCAGTTTCTTTTTTTTGCAGACATTTCTGATGTCATTGCATATTATTCTCTTCATAATAATTGCCCATCACCCAATCAGCTTGTAATTTTTAAGCCATCAGGCATACGCTCTATCAGATTTAAATAAATAAATGAGTAAAAATTGATTGTTCTATTGCAGTTTTTTTAAATATGTCCATTCATATGTTGAGTAAAATTTCACCTCCAGTTTATTTTGATCTTGTTGGTGGGTGAATGTTGAGATAGTTACAATATAAATACAGTGGTTGATTTTCTTTCTTTAAAGCCTTTAGATTTAGGTAGTAAGTCATTTTCCTGTAAACACTTTGAGAATTTTGTTTTTCTTTCTTTTGCCATTTAAAAATGCCAGAATGGTTCCTTTGGCTTGGTGGAATTTTGGTGTCGAAAGGATTATTATGAACAGGGATAAGATAATTTTCAATAAAATGAAATAAACGTCTACCATACAGGTTTTCCAGTAATGCCTCAGATGATTGCCTTGAGGAACCTGAATGATTTTGTGCACCGTCTAAGATTACTCACTGTGTAGTGTTTGGTACAGCCAGTTCCCAATTTTATCTGAGCTAAGAGTTGCATCAGGGTAAAGATAATGTTTTGTTTTCTTTGCTTTGTTAAATTTAACTCTGTATCTCTTTGCTTAATCAACCAAATTACACCAACGAAACAGATTAATATATATGTCAAGTGGTCAAAAAAAAAATATATATTTAAGGTTTCTGTAAACGAAATTGCTGTTTTTAAATTTAACGTTTGACCCATTCCATCTCAAATCGGACAGCTTCTGCATGAATGTGTTGACCAACTGTGATTTTTCTGATAAAATTACAGTAGATAATCATACTGGAGTTATGAAATATCCTAAACGGATTTTGCAAACAAAAAAAAAAAAAAAAAAATTGCCAGATTTATGGCCCTCCAAAATTTGGCCAAAAATACATATATTTTGAAAATTGTGCAATAATCAATGTGTTTAAGTCCATATAACTCAAAAGCTATAAGAGATAGAGAGTTGAAATTACTAGTTTTGTATTTATGGAAATGGACTTTAATGTAACATTAAATAATTAGGCATAAATTAATTTAAAACAGTTAACAAACAATTACATATTTAATTTGAAAATTATGATTTTTTGTTAGTTTAAGAACTTTTTCACATACAAAGAGAAGTTGGATTATTTTGTTAACTACAGTATTTTATACCCCTCATAGAATAGAACTACTCATAAATCTGTTTCTAGCCCATGATGAATTTGGTTCATATAGCAGTTCATTAATTTTTTTTAAAAAGTATACAAATCAATTAAATCAATGGCACTAAGTAGCGAAAAGGAATTATATGTATATAAAAATAGACGTGTGTGTCCCAATATTTCACCCTGTAGCCACCACTACCTAGCGCAGACCACTGTTGTTTGTGTGTATTAGTAGCATGGAGTTTCCAATCATGCACAATGTCGGCCGAATGCTGATAGCTGTGAGGGTGTGGCGATATGGTTGTTGAAAGTGGTCGATCTGGAACATTTTCATATTTCGACCAAAAAAATGTGTCCCTATATTTCACTTTGCTGCCACAACTATATAGTGCACACCACTGGTGTTTGTATGTGGTAGTAGCATGGTGTCACTGATCATGCCCAATGTAGCCGAATATCGGTAGCGTTGGTGGTGTGGGGGAGAGAGTGGTTGAAAGTGGTGGTCATTCAAGGACATTTTCGTATTTCGACCATAGACATGTGTGTCCCTATATTTCACTTTGCTGCCACTACTACATAGCGCAGACCACTGGTGTTTGTGTGTGGTAGTAGCATAGAGTCTCCTATTGTGCACTATGGTGGTTGCTAGGGTTCAGATCTTTATGACCAATAAAACAGAGAAATATGCATGCAACTATGACCTAAAAATAACAAAATGTGACCAATCATTTAAATTTACTATACATCAAAACGTGCTCAATTATACATCATTTATTTTATCTGGTAGTGTCACTTTCATGTAGGCAGCTTAATTTGCTCCCATCCACTCACTGCACCATTGGGAAATTAAATTTTAAATCGTTTTGTTAAAGTCATCTTAATTTCGCATAATTTACAAAAAATATCGTCAACAGTGAGACATTGAATGACGCGGATTGTCACAAGCATGCTGCTACTGCAGTGTCGAAACTAAAGGCAGACGGAACATTAACGTTTAGAAGAGTAACAATAATTTGTAACTTTAATTCTTGACTGGTGAATTCTGACCAGTCCAGTGACAATTAGTTTTTTTTCTCCTCCAATGTATAATAGGATCACAGTTCTGTAAATAATTATCTAAATTTATTCTCATCTATAACTTGAAGCGAATTCCAGGTACTATTAAAAAATTATCAGACTTTTCCTCAAAATATGACCATAAATATTATCCATAATATGACAAAAAGTATTAAAATGGCCAGAATATGCATTTATATGCTATGTAAAATACATTTAAATGCAATCCAAAACATTTAATAAGTGTTTTATCCAGCATTACAGCTTAAAAAGAAGGCGAGAAAAAATATGGCTTATCACAAAGATCCAAAACCTAATGATTGCATTAGAGGTGTGGTAGATATGGTTTAAAGTGGTCGTCATGATATAAAAATAGACATGTCCCCCTATATTTCACTCTGCAGCCAAAACTACCTAGCGCAGTCCACTGGTGTTTGTGTGTGGTAGTAGTGTGTCAACATGCACCATGGTGGGTGCATGTCAGTAGTTACGGGGGTGTTGAAGATATAGTGGTTGAAATTGGTTGACAGAGGGCAGTTTCATATTTCGAATGAAAGACGTGTGTCCCCAAATTTTGCTTTTCAGTCACAACCACCTAGCGCAGATCACTGGCGTTTGTATGTAGTAGTAGCCTTAAGTCTCCCATCATGCTCTGTGGTGGCTGTATTTCAGATGCTATGGGGATGTGGGAGGTATGGTGATTGAAAATGGTCAACTGAGAGTATTTTGTTACTTCAACCATTTTCACTGGCACAAACACAGATACATAGCACGGATCGCTGGCGATTGTGTGTGGTATTAGCCTCGAGTCTTCCATCGTGTATTGTGGTGGTTGCATGTTGGTAGCTATCAATCAAAATTCTTTACAAACATGAACAAAGTCATGGGCACCAGCTAGTTTTTGTATATAAAAGGTTTATTGCATAAAGTTATTATAAATTTAAATTAGTTTTTTTAAGTAAATACTGCTTTTGAACAGCCACTATTTTTCATATTAATTAGAATATATTATTAGAAGTATTTTCCACATTTTATGAAGTATAAAATTATAAACGTTAATATATACAATAAAATCCCTTAATAGCTTAAAAGATGCATTCTTTAGTTTCACAGCACTATTTTCACAACATTAATATTTTATTTATCTACAGGTAATAATAAGCAAAATCTAAAATTTTGATAATATATTTAATTTTATATAATAAGATAATAATAATTCAATAATATGCTAGACAGTAACATTGTCAAGTCACTGACAATGGCGGCAGAGATTGTGACCGCCAAAACGTTGTGCTTGATTGATGAACTAACTCTGCTAGTTACCCGAGAAAATTTTATTCATTTTCAACTCCGAGAAAACCTCCAGTCTTATATAAAAGTTTTGCTGTTGTTTGGATGACATTAAACACACTACAGCACGTTTTTTTGTGCCCTTGAACTAATACAAATGAAATATCAAGTATTTTCCCATTGAAAATTTTAAAAGTAGCGATATTCATTTCAGATGGTGCTGCAAGCCACTTCAATATCAAATAAAAATTTCATGAATTTTCTAAAGGTAATCAAAATATTTCAACAAATTGGATTTACACAGCAATTGTACATGGGAAGATTACATCTGGTGGTGTGCGTGGATTATTCAAATATTATGCCACAAAATTCGACCTTCAGATAGAACCAGCACTGGCTATTAGAAATGTAGGTACATCTGTTGACACACTCAGTAATGTATTAAAAACTACCGCACTATCAGTACTTAAAACAGAAAATGTTTAATCTTTTTGATCCTGGAAACAAAAGGAATGGGCACTGCATCATGGGTTCAGAGAAATGAAGCTTATATGGCAAGAATAGTTAAGCACAGTGTTCAGAAAATGCAATTATTAATGCAGACTTTGAAAAAAGAAACACCTTTTCTGTTAGTGATTTCTACATAGGCGATTTTGTAGGATGCCTTAATGGTGGATTGGATGTATTACAAGTATTTCCTGAGCAGTTGATAATATCACAGTATCATTTATACACCCTTATAGCCCACAAAAAGATTTCAATGACCAGAAGAATTTGGGGAAAGTAGATGAGTATATGGTGCCCATTAAAATGTTTTGTGGCTATCTGTATGCCTCCAAGCCTTTGAAGAAAATGAATTAAAACAGATTGAGCAACTCTTTCAGATTTAAGTCACTGTGGCTATTCAAAAGTATTATTTTCTTTTAAAAATAAATTTATAATAAGCTTATGCATTAAAACTTTTGCATATTGAATTTTTTTTTTTTTTTTTTTTTTTTTGTAAAAAATATATGAAGAAAAAATCAGGCTCCATGACTCAACAACACGCTGTTTTGACATTATTTATCCATATTTTCATAATTTTTTTTTAAAAAAATGGCTTTTTTGAGAATGGCTGCTCAAAAATTTGAAAATTTGGAATTGTGGGTTATTTTAATGAGTTGCTGTAAGAACCTGATTCATCATGGGCTAGAAATAAATTTGAGTATTGGGTCATTCCATCTCAAATCAACTATCAGTCTGAACCTTGACCTCTCAGATTTGGCCGAATTTTTTCTTTTTTCCCCCAGGTAATGTAGCCACCAACACTAGTTTAAATCTGGAATTTCAAATTTTTCTGACTTTTGGTTTTTGAGTTTCAAGAGTTTAAAAATAAAAAAACAACTGTTTTTGATCAATTTATGATTGTTTTAAAATGCTGTAGCTCAAAAACTGTACAACCTAGAGAGCTCAAACTTACACCATTGTTTTCCTCTAAGAATTCCCATCAATTTGATTTGTAACATGACTATGCTACCTAAATTTGAAAATTCCAATTTTTTTTTTTTTAATTTCCAAAATACATACCCTCGGATTTGTTTATAAAAATTATGTGTTGTACAGTCTAACTGACTTCATGCATGCAAAATTTCAAGATGGGATCTCAGTGGGTTCTTGTATAAAAAAATATATTACTACCAGAATACACACTAGTGAGGTGAAAAGCAGACTATTTCTAGACTATGAATACCAAGGTAGGCCTACATAATTCTGACAAACTTAAATTATTAAGTTAGCCTTTTTATGTAACATTCCCCAAAATAAGAAAAACTTCCTTAATTTGTGGTTGCATAAAACTGATTTTGAAGCTGAGGAACAGTGGATGTTCTTTGCAACATCCCAAGGGAAGAGTGCATGTGTTGGCCTTGGTGTAACTGTTAAGTAGCTAGCTGCTAAAGCCAGCTTACAAAGGCCATATGACCAACAAATCTTAACACACTTTATGTATTTGCCTTGGAAAACATAAAAAAAAATTGAATATTGCACAACAGAAGACATGAAGAGACCAAAGAATACTTACTTCCTCGGTTTAGTGAATCAGAAGGGGTTGTGGGAACTCAAAAGTTTCACTCATATTAACCCCACACAGAGAGTCAAATTACTGTCAAGCCTTATCATTTTAGTCTTGACGAATCTCTTGAATATGTTACAACAGTGAACCAAATAACACCATCAGATATGGAAAATATTGCTGCTGGTTTTGTGACAGTAGCATATTATGACGATTGGTGGCTAGGATGCATTAAAGAAAAACACAGTGACATGTACCGAATAAATTTTTTACACCCAAATGGTCCAGCCCTTTCTTTTTACTATCCACAACCAAGAGATTTATTATCCAGATGTCCCTGGAAATATTCTTTTACAAACAGTGGATCCAACTACAGCTACATGAAGAACGTACACTTTAAGTGCTAAAGGAAATGAAGTTGTCTTCTCTTGCTTTGGAAAAATATCTTAAAAGATCAAAAAGAAGTGTTTAAATTATATTAGGCCTACCCTCACTAAACACTTAATTGTGTAAATACTAAGCATATTAACTTTGTAAATGCCAATTATTATTAGAAATACAGTTCTATCCACACAAATATCAACAAGTTAATCTTTTTCCCAAGTGAAATTACTTTTGCCAATTTCTATTATATAAGGAACTTGTTGTAAATGATTACAAATAACACTGGAAAACCAAGAAAAAGATAATCTCTACCATTTAAAACTAAGGATGAAGGTGAGTAGCTTTATTCAAAATTTAACTTTTAGCATGTATATTACCAATTAAAATGTGTTCACTTCCTTGTGATGCTTATTTAAAAGAAACGTGAAAATTAAATTAAAACAACATTATATCATATAATTAATTAACAAACAATAAGAGGGTAATGTTACATTAAAAGGCTAACTTAACAATTTAAGTTTGTTGGAATTATGTAGGCCTACTTTGGTATACATAGCCTAGAAATAGTCTGCTTTTCACCTCACTAGTGTGTATTCTGGTAATAATATACTTTTTTATACAATAACCCATTGAGATACCATCTTGAAATTTTGCATGCATGAAGTCAGTTAGACTGTACAACACATATAATTTTTATAAACTAATCCAAAGGTACGTATTTTGGAAATTTCAAAAAAAATATTTTGGAATTTTTTAAAATTTTCAAATTTAAGTAGCATAGTTATGTTACATATCAAATTGAAGGGAATTCTTAGAGGAAAACAATGGTGCAAGTTTGAGTTCTCTAGGTTGTACCGTTTTTGAGCAACAGCATTTTAAAACAATCATAAATCGACCAAAAACAGTAGTTTTTTTAATTTTTAAACCCTTGAAAGTCAAAAACCAAAAGTCAGAAAAATTTGAAATTTAAGATTTAAACTAGTGTTGGTGGGTACATTAACTGAAAAAAAAAAAATCATCCAAATCTGAGAGGTCAAGGTTCAAATCATATAGTAGAATTGGTTTATTTGACATGGAATGACCCTATTGCTATCCTATGAGGGAAATGAATTGGCATAGTTAACAAGATTAAATTACCCATTTTCTTTCTGTATGTGAAAAAATTCTTAAAATTGCAAAAAAATTGTAATTTTTCCCATTAAATATTTAATTTTTGTCTTATTTTTAATTAATTTGTGCTCTATTCTTTAACGTTATGTTAATTTCCATTTCCATAGCTTCAAAACAAAAGTAATTTCAACTCTCCATCTCTTATAGTTTTTGAGTTATATGCAATTAAACGCATTAAGTATTGCACAATTTTAAAAATGTATGTTTTTTTAGCCATATTTCAGAAGCCATCTTTTTCAGGATATCGTGGGAACAAGTAAATGCAGGAAGAAAAAATGTTTGGCTAAATATTACTGCATGCAGATTTTTTCCTTGAATGATACTTAATGCTATGAAAGGAATGCAGTATGGGAACAAAGATGGAGTTAAATTTCAATATATTTATGCAAATTTCTTTCTTACAGGATATTTATTCCATGCTGGTTAGAAACGGTTTCAAAGTATTGTGAAACAAAGTAAATCATTACATTTTATATAATTTTAATAAAGCTCTTGTTGAGTGAATTTTGTAATAGCGTAATGGAAAATTATGGCATAGATGATTTATACATAGGGTTTGTTTATCTTGTCAGATATATAAATCACAGTTGTGAGCTTATTATATTAACACTTAGTTGTATCACTTTTTAATTGTTCAAGCTTTAATGACTAGCAACAGTTCCTCTTTTAAAGTCAATAATATGTAGGGTAAAGTACTGTGCACAGGAGCCATGTAAGCTTATTACATTCATTGACTACTGTTCATTGTTTTTTGATGACTTATTAGTTATCCACCTAATTAATATTTAGTTCACATATCTCTGTAAAATGTGCTTCATATTAATCTGGATATTCATACACTTGTCTTGTCAGTGAAAGCCATGTAAGCTAATTATATTTAACTAGCCTCGTACCCGCGACTTCGTACGCGTGGATTAAGAATTTTTTTGCCAGAATTAAATATAGTAAGTTGTTGGTAACGAAGGATTAGTCCCAAACAATATCGAGTCGGCATAATATGACAGGAAAGCTATCACTATATCATTCTACCGTCGAACCTGCCTCTTGAAGAGGATTAATTTCCAACATATTTCTGTCACTATTTGATAAGATCTCAAAATTTTGTGACTACAACTGTTAATCATACTGGAAAAAATATCCTGTGCCCTTCATACACATTTCCTTATAAAATTACATCACAACGATATACCCATTTAGTTGTCAAAACGTAACAAAAAGACAGAGACTTACTTCCGTATTTATAATAATATTACTGTGGTTCACACTCACACACTGACTGTGAACAACACCTGAGGGATCATTATAACGTAAAAAAGTGTACACCTACAACATTGATATGGCTTTCAACTTGTTACACGCACGTCTTAATGTGACTGCCTTAATCGATTCGGATAATCAGCGATTCGGACAGTCTGAGTTCGGATAATTGGAGTTCTACTGTACTTCCAATGCAGGTGGCCCATTTTGCCTGCTCTACACACACGCATAACACTACCTCACCACCATGAAGTTCGCGCATGACTAACTAACTAACATTTTTTGTACTACTGGACTGGCTCACTCTAGTATATTTATATAACAAGAAGGTTACTGTTCTGTTACACAGTGATTGTTAACAATCCTCTAACTGCCAAGAATCACCAAGAGGTTACTGTGGTGGCATCGGGCAGTCGCCAGTCCATTGCCTCACCAGTTAGCCTTCACCAAGGGCTGTTCACCCCTTGTCTAGAATTCCTGCTTTTATGAAGCCTTCCTTGATTTTATGAAGCTATCCAAGTCTTGATCGTCCATGTGATATCTTCCCTGTGAAGCATCCTTCTATCACATCTTTGATGGTATTCTCGTCCATTCTTGTTAATTGGCCATACCATCTTAATCGTAGTTCTATTGCTATTGCTACTATATCAAGAAGCTAGAACAAGTCTCTAAGCTTTGTTTTTTTCTTCTTTTCCCTCTTTAACTTGAAAAAAAATTGTCTGAGAATATAATTTTCAATGGTCATTAACTGTAAAATTATCATATATCTTATTTCTGTAAGGTGTTTTTTCATCACAAGCCATTATCTCCTTATCTCCCTTAATACTTAACCAAATTCAATGGATGAGGTGTCATATTAAAGCTTATGTCGCCACTTTAGTCACATCATATTTTAAGAAAGGAAGTTTTCGGGATTCCACCCTTAAAGGGCAAAAATGTCAATATTTATAAAATACTGTTTTTTGTGTTATAAGTCATTTATCTCCCTGTATACCTATCTGAATTCGTTTAATGCAATATCATTGTAAAGGTTAAGATCTCCGCTTTGGTGGCATCCTATATTAAGACAGGAATTTTTGGGAATTCGACCCTTAATGGGCAAAGATTATACTTGCAACGAATAGTATATTCGGCCATATGCCGAATACCGAATATTCGGCAGACTTGCTGGCCGAATAGCCGAATATTCGGCAAAAGTATTCGGCCGGAGTGAGCCAAAATCTGTATTGCTGTGCTTGTCTCTCGTCCGCCTGTTAAAGCAAAGTTACCTCCCACCACTCTGTGCTTGTTTTAACAAGCTTGAAGTATGGCCTCAAGTATCTACGTTGGATTATTTATGACATTACTTTTTTTCCTTAAGAGTAACATCCAATGAGGTGTGAAGATGGAAAAGCTTTCTTACGATAGTTCATAATACGGAATAAGCAATTGGTATAACCTTCTTAAGGCCGAATTGCTGATACCGCTTTCTGAACTGCCCCCTACATAGTACGATAGTGATTACTTCGATCAATAATCTTCTTATAGTATGATATGCCATTCTTCACTGTATGGATCGATAATAGAATGCAGAATTTCCGCAGTCACAACATCCTCATACCTAGTTTTTAAGTCTGTGAGAAGGGCATTTAGACTAAATGTTGAATATTGGCCGAAACGTCATCATCCTTAACGTTTATCAGTTACAAGTTGGAGAACTGGGAAGATTCGTGGCTTCAGTTTTGTTTGAATATATTAAATCTGACAAGAAAACCTAAAATTATGGCCTTAGTTTTATTAAATTCAGACTATCACTTTGTAACCGCAAGTCAACACAATTAAAATTATCAAATACATCTGTTAAATAAGCCGTGTATGGTTTTCATTTCACCTGTACTAAAAGCTTGAAATTACTAAATGCTTGAACTGTTGAAAGTGGGTGGATTCCAAAATTTCCTTGTTACTCACACGGAAGTCCTTGTATGGTCAATATCAACCACTTTGGGAATCATTGCTCTATTTTTAGAGATAAACTTCACCACATTCACCAGATCGATATCGAACCGTCACCGTCTAAGGGGCCATCCACAAATTACGTCACACGAATTTCATCATGTTTGGACCCCTCCCTCCCCCCATGTCACATGTTGTCACATTTGTGGGATCCCCCCCCCCCTGGTGTGATGTCACATATTTTGCAATTTTAAATTAAAACAGCACTTCCAAAATGATTTAAGTATTTCTAGTTAAAAAAATCATATCAACAATAAATCAAACATTTAAGAAAATATTAAAAAAAAAACAACATAAAAATCGAATTAATGATACAAAATTGAGTCATCTTGTGTCCATGAACCCATTCCATGATACTGTTTATTATTGGCATAATAGTCACATCATACTTGATTTCGATAGTGTTGGGAACATTCGATGTGTCAACATCATCTTCATTCTTCCGCCACGAGCCAAAAAGTGATACTAATTATTCATGTGATGTCACAAAGTTTATGACACGTCCCCCCCCCCCCCCTTGTCACACGATGTCACACTTTGTTGACCCCCCTCCCCCCTCAAGGTGTGACGTAATTTATGCATGGCCCCTAAGTAAACCAAACTAATAGCTGTAGATGACGGTGGGTATCAGCCTTGTGTCGGAAGGCGATGCGATGCGGTGTCGTTTGAACCAACTTCAATCGAGTGAGCGCCGACAGTAGAAAAACAGTCGGTGTAGTGGCGGTGCACCCCACTTTTAATTTTATTGTGCAGCGTTAAGCAGTCAGTTTACTTCCTGTTGATTTGATTACTTTAAAAGTGAAGTTGTGTGGCAATCATGGCTTCTAAAAAGAAGTCGCCTATATGGACATACTTTGAGGATGACAAAAATGATGCGAAAACTGTCATGTGTAAATTGTACGAAACAAAAATTTCTCGAGGTGGAGTTGGCAAGAGAGCAACTACATCAGGAATGGTATACCATCTGAGAAATAAACACAACGAAGAATGCCGTAAGTTGCAGCCTACGCTTGCTAAGGGGCAAGTATTTACGGATCGAAATATGGGTTCAAATAAACCTAAGACGTCAAAAAGACAATTGAGTCTTGAAGAATCTACTGAAATACCTAAACAATGGGATATTAATGATCCCAAGGCTAAAAAATACCATCACTTAATTGGCGAAATGATAGCACTTAACAATGAGGCAGTAAATATGGTAGAAAGGGCTGGTTTTAGAAGACTGTTAAATAGCGCTTTGCCTCGGTATAACATACCATGTCGCCCTTACTTTTGAAACTAAATAATACCAGAAATATACCAAAAGGTAGTATAGACATTTAAAAAAATGCTTTCAGAGACTGATTTTATTTCCGTCACATGTGACATGTGGACGTGCTTGCATAATCACATTAGTTTTTTTAAGTTTTACTGCGTATTTTATTGATCGTGAATTCAATGTCAAACATGTCGTTCTGAGCATCAAGCATTTTGAGGGGCAGCACACTGCACGAAATATTGCAGTTGCTCTACAAGAAATTGCAAGTTTTTGGAACAACCTGCTGGCAAAGATTCATGTCGTCATTCATGATTACGGACGAAACATAGTAAAAGCCGTCAGTACTGCAGGGTTGGCCTCAGTTCGTTGTTTCATTCATAATCTCCAATTAATTGTCGTCGATTGTCTGAAAGTCCAGTCAGAAGTGATGGAAATGATAGCTGCAGGAAGGAGGATCGTGACTCATTTCAATCATTCCGGTACTGCGCAAGAAAAACTGCTTGCAATCCAAAAGCAATTGGGTCTCCCCGAGCATGAATTGGTGCAAGATGTCAGTACGCGGTGGAATTCCACGTATTATATGCTAACAAAAATCACCAGTTCCGGATATGCATGCATTTCTGAAATTATTCCGTATGTTGTTACTCTAACGCGATATTGCGATAAAACTAGCACATCAGAGCTAACAGCCAACTTAAGTCAATTGAGACTTGTCGATTTGAAGACATTGCCAAAAATAAAAATTATTTGTCGGCAACCGCTTTGGACCCTTGCTTCAAAATGAATGTTTTCACCAGTCAACTGCCAAGAGAAAAAGGAAGGCAGTATATTTTGATCGGTGGTCTAAAGAAGAACTGTAAAACAAGCAGCGACGGCAGCACGAATTCGTCCCCTATTCAGTCCAAGAGGATGACGGAAGAGTAGGGTCACAGTCAGAGTACACATTCAGTTTTTATGGATTGTTTTGAAGAGATTGTTACAGAGAAAAGTACGATCAATGCAGGCACATCACAAGAAAAAAATGCAGTTGAAACTGAAATTGATGTTTATTTAAATATTAATAGTATATCATGGCATGATAATCCGTACATTTTGTGGCAAGCAAGAAGAGAGAAAAGCCAGCCTCGGTAGCGTAGGGGCTAGAGTGCTAGCTCCACGTGCCGAAGGTCGCCGGTTCGAATCCGGCCGCGGGCATGGATGTTAAGTGTTGTGTGTCTGTGTGAATGTCCTGTCCGTCCTGTGGTGTCCATACATAGAAAGATACGATGTACACTGGATGACTAATTGTTCACTGGAAGCTAAAATATGATCATATTGAGCTGGCTGAATGGCCTTAGCCGCCGAAGCCAATTAAAAAAAAAAAAAAAAAAAAAAAAAAAAAAAAAAAAAAAAGAAAGAAATTTCCGTGTTTGACAAAGCTTGCAGCAAAATACTTGTCCGCGCCAGGAAGCAGTGTTTATTCGGAGCGGCTTTTCTCTGAAGCTGGAAATGTCTACGGTGGTGGTGTAACGGATAGCGTGCTGGCCTCGCATTCGGGAGGACGGCGGTTCGAATCCCCGTCCGGGCATCCAGATTTGGGTTTTCCATGGTTTCCCCAAATCACTCCAGGTGAATGCCGGGATGCTTCCTTCAAAAGGCCATGGCCGAATTCCTTCCCATTCCTTGCCCCCATCCTTTCCCGTCTCTAAAGACCACGTTGTTAAAAAGGGACGTTAAACTGTTAAGAGAAGAAAAGAAGTAAACTGCTACCTGACAATGCAGAAAAATTAGTATTTCTGCATCACAATCTTCCACTCCTAAATTTCAATATGATGATTCCAATGAATAGGTATTTAATATTTTTGTTTTGCTTTGACATCGTGTAAGTTGACCATCACGATTATTTCTTGTAATTTTAAGTTAAATACATTACCATCCAATGAATCAATCGTTTTATTTTAGGCAATTATCTAACATAAAAAAAAAATCCTAAGTATTCGGTTTTCGGCCGAATAGTACAGTACCTAGATATTCGGTATTCGGCCGAATAGTAAAAAAGTGGCCGAATACCGAATAGTTGCCGAATATTCGTTGCAAGCCTAGAAAAAAATTCAATATTTCTAAAATTCGTTTTTTGTGTCTCGAGCCTTTTATCTCCCTGGAAATCTAACCGAAATAGATAAATGAAGTGGAATTATGAAGAGTAATGTGTCAGCTTTGGTGACATCATATATTAAGAAAGCATTTTTTTTGCAATTCAACCCTTAAAGGGAAAAATATCAACGGTTCTACAACGCATTTTTGTGTCACGAGCTATTTGTCTTCCTTCAAATCTAACCGATATAGATAAATGAAGTATCATATTAAATATTAAGGTCTACGCCGTGGTAAGATTATATTTTAAGAAAGGAATTTTTAGTAATTCGACCGTTAAAGGGCAAAAATATCAATATTTCTGAAATGAGTTTTTTGTGTCTCGAGCCATTTATTTCCTTAAATATCTAACAGAAATCGATAACTGAAGTAGGATTGTGAAGAGTAAAGTCTCCGCTTTGGTGAAATCATATATTAAGAAAGAAATTTTTTGGAATTCAACCCTTAAAGGGAAAAAGTATCAATGGTTCTTCAACGAATTTTTGTTGTTGTTATGAGTCATTTATCTCTATTAATATAAAACCAAAATAGATAAATGAGGTATCATTCTAAAGATTAAGATCTCCGTTGTGGTTACATTTATATTTTAAGAAAGGAATTTTCTGAATTGAACCCTTAAAGGTAAAAAATATCAGTATTTCTAAATTGGGTTTTTGTGTCTCCACTCATTTATCTCCCTTGATATTTAAACAAAATTGATAAACGAGGCATCATTTAAAAGACTGAGGCCTTCCTAAAGTTTTCGGTTCCGTTACACCATATTTTAATAAAGGATTTTTTTTAAAAAAAATTCGACCCTTAAAAAGAAAAAGTATTAATATTTCTACAACGCATTTTTCTGTCACGAGCCAATTATCTCCCTTTATACCTAAACGAAATTGATAAATGAGGTATAATTTTAAAGACCAAGGTGTCCGCTTTGGTCATACCATACTTTATAAAAGGATTTTTTTGAATTCAACACTTAAAAGGCAAAAGTATTAATATTATTCCTACAACATGTTTTTTTTTTAATTACGAGTCATTTATCTTCTTCGATACCCAACCGAAGTCGATAAATGATATATCGTTTTAAAGATTAAGGTCTCCAATTAGGTAAAATCAAAATAAAGAAAGAATTTTCGAAATTTGATGCTTGAAGTGGTTGCGCATATGAGACTGTTCAGAGCCAAGTCCGTAGATTGTAGCAGCAGATTTCACTGTTTTTATAA
>CM061920.1:151703960-151730140 GCA_031002005.1 Vandiemenella viatica
AGATGTTGATATGCTGTCTGCATTTTTTTCAGGTTGCTTGTATTCTGTTAAGATCAGTGACAGTTTGTCGTACATACACTGTGTTTTAAATTTTTCTGTTTCATAATATGTTGTAAGTATTTTACATCTATTACACTAAACAAAATAAATATTTGCTTCAAAAGTGCAGTTCTACTTTTCACTATATTACAAGCATTCAACCTCATTATTCATCCTATTTTATTCGTGAAATTTCCGCACGGGTTGTCTAGTATTTTATATAAAAAATATATGAACATATTTACCTGTCCCCTACCCCTATATGATTTTCTGAGCTTAGTAAATGTACAAAAAGATTTTTGACATACTTTTTTGCGCAAAGGGTGTACTGTCATATTGTGATTTAAAAGCGATGGCACAACCATGAAGATTTTATTGCAACCATTAGCTGGGAAAGTGTCTGTTCCTACATCAAAGAGGCCATTCAATTCAAAGAGGTTTCTGATTGTGAAATGCTTTTAAATGTTTTTGGTTTAACATTTAACTGTATCACAGGAATTAACTGAAATATATTCTTGATCAGATACTTCAGAATTTACATTTTATATTCTTCTCCCACATGAATGGAAAAGTCATTATGTGAGTGACAAATAAAAAGGAAGTAAAAAAGTAGTGTTTGTAATTGTCTATACCAGTTAGCATCACCAACATTTGATCCAGAATATGCACAGTCTGCCATTGGGAACCATTAGATGTTAGTTTTTACTCCAGACAGTGGGATAACCAGAGTAGTGCATCTGAAACTCAATGTGCTCTGTGCACTGTCAAAGTGAAACTATGACCAGTATTGTCTCCAGTACCTGCTGGACTGAAACTGCGACAAACTCCATCTTTTTGGGTTCTTGAATTGTGAATATTGTCCTTTATGACTTTTGTATAGCCAAATACCTATATACACGTGGATTACCTGTAACAGGACAAAGATATTTCAACCTACATAAATTAAATTCATTTTAACATAATGTTGTAACAACAGTTTCATGAGACCTTATTTTTATTTTTACTTTTTTTCAGTTGTTTATTTCAAAGTACTGTTAACAAGACATGAATTATTTCTGCAATCATTTTGGTACATTTTCAATCAGTATTTGTATTAGTATATTGTTATGTAACAATTTAACAAGTTGTATTGTCAAGGTTTTCGGATGTGCCTCTGCCACATTTCATAAGCCGCTTTTTAGCGCGCAAGAAAGTCAGTGTTGGTTGAAGTCTATTTGAAGTACAGTAAGTCTTAGTCTTGTGAGCCTGTCAGCCCTTTAGTATCAAATAATGATTGTTCAGGCACTTAATTACATAAATGAATAAAAACCAAATGTGATTAGTAGTTGTAAAGAATGAAATGTGACATATAAATATTAATGAGTCAGTGTAAGTAAAAGTGAAAGGTTTTTGAATACGTTGAGTTCAACAGTAGTAATGGATTCATTCATAATGTGATCTCTAATGATGATGACAAACTTATTAATATATTTGAAAGAGATGACAGTACTAGTATCATATCAGTTAATATAGAATATGAAGGCATAAATATTTCGAGTCTGTAGATATATACGATAACGGTGGAACTACTTTATACCACACAAGGATATTACATAATAATACTGCGGTATTCAATCATGCAAGCAGTAATTAGGTTGTAATACACACTCTGCGCCAGCCTGACACTGAACTAGTTCCACTGGTAACATGTTGGTCCAGGGTGTGTTACAACACTGATAGCAAATTTTGTCTCGTGATTACTTCCACAGTATTATGATGCAGTTATCTTGGTGGGCAAAAGTAATTCCATGAGTATCATGTGCTCCAATAGACCCGATATTTCTCAAGTATTTGACGATGGTAATAGTGATGTAGATCCATAGGTTCCCAACCTTTTTGACCTACCGCCCCCTTTCGGAAAAAAATTACCCACCGCCCCCCTGTTTCGAAAAAAAAACCGGCACCGACGTCTTTTGTTTGAAATCAACGTTGTGTAACCCATATAGCTTCAATTTAATTGGCTTGTTGCCCGCTTCTTCAAACAGTGATTTGATGGCACCCCTTAGGTGAATTCGACTATATTAAATATTGAAAAACAAGAACATTTTTAAAATTACTTTACTAAAGAATATTAACACTACTGGTGCCTTGTACAAAATTTGATTAAAATATATATTGAAAACTATTGTAAAATTATTGTAAAATTATCAGTGAGAGGTCTGAACTTGATGTAATGATAACAAGTTTTCTGTATTTGATACTATATTTATTAGCGGGAGTCTTAAATCGCCGCGTTCAACGACTGACAATCTGTTTATTTTATTTATTAGTATATTGCTTACTACACTAAATCAACTTACTGCTAACTATGACGACGGGAATGCAATAAAAGAAACTTTTTTGTTGCTGCCCGCAAAGCCGGATATAAATCTGGAATTAGCCTGTCAAAATTCTTGGTATCCATTCTTTAATTTCAACTTTAATTCTTCATTTGTTGACAGTTCTAGCAACTCTTCCTGTAGCGATAAATCTGCTGTTTGTAGGTTTTAGAAAGGTTCTAATACCGGTACCCAATCTGGAATGGTCATGTTAAGAATATCCTGAAATCTGTTTTTAAAATCTTCTTTAAGAGCTTCCAAATGTTGACAAAATACTAAAATATCTTCATCATTTGTTTCCACAGAGGAAAGATTTGGAAACTGATAGAATTGTGTTCGACCCACATTCTGTTTGTACAAGGCATGTTTTGACCTGAACGCACAAATAACTGACTTTGCTTTGATCAAATTCAAATATCTCCTTGCAGCTGTAGGTTTGTTTCATTAAATTTATGATATAGATCAGTTAAATAAGCTGTATCATTCTTACATTTCAATAAATTCTCTTTTAATGAATAATCTTTGTTTTCAAAAAATGTTACAATGGAGTCAAAAACGTCATAAAATCTTGTTAGACAGGTACCCTTTGACAGCCAACGAACTTCTGTGTGCAATAACAACCTATTGAAATCATCGTTATTTTCATCACAAAGTTTTCAAAAATAATCTACTAATGAGAGCATTGCTTCTGATCTTGTTAACTGCGGTAATTACATACTGTAGTGAGCAGTGAAGGAATTACTTAGATTTTTTGTAACCAAATGGTGTTTGCGAATTACACAATGCACGGTGATTAAATTTGATACTCCCTTTTTCAAATATGAAATCAGCCCTCGGTATCATCCAACCATTGCCAGAGCACCCACCATCAGTAGCAATGGACACGATATTATTCAGGGGAATACTTTTTTCCTTCAAAATAGTGTTCCAAACTTGAAAAATAGATTTTCCTTTAGTATAAGTTTCTGATTTTTTTTGCGAACAGTAATTCTTAGCAACTTTTTTCACATTTAATAAAGCGAACGTACGCAAGAAGTAATGAAACATTGTTTGGTAAAGTAGATTCATCAAGCTGTAAAGAAAAATTCAGCTGTCTTCAAAAAATCAGTTAGAGAAATCTCCACGTCCTCAGACATTTCGTCCATTCGTCTGTACTGTGTTATTGCTAAGTGGGATTCCCTTAATAATATCAGAAGCCGGCTTGAGTATTACAGTACCTAGAATCTCACTCACAGATGGCAGTATCAATTCTTCCCCAATCGTGTGCGGTTTCCCGATTTAGCAATAAGCAAGGAATGTTGTAAGAGGCACGAAGGCCATCTGCATCTTGTTTGGATGCCACTGAAAACATACCAGCTAGAGATGGACATCTTGAATATTGTTCTTTGAGCATTTAAGGTAAGATAAAGTTTTATCTTTTCAGTGAAGGTGTATTTTGGTTATATGTTCTAAACGTGAAGGTTTCATAGCTTCATTTGAGAAAACGCACTAGAAAATCAGGCACATTGGTAATGTCTTGTTTGAGGGTGCCTCAATAAAACCATATTTCAAGTATTCTACATTGCACTGTCTACATTTTTTCTTTGAATGTGACATCTGTGAAAATAAAAAATAAATTTTGATATGACTTGCATTACGTTATTCAATTAAATACATTTACTATTACAATTTAATTAGATAAATTGAAATTTGTGTTCATTATTTCATGAATATTTTGTCACGAACAAATAAACTGTAAAAATAATTACTATTTATTTAATATTTAAAATGTTTAAATAAAAATTTTAGAAGTATTTTAAAATTATGTTTCCGCCCAACCACGGAAACTATATACAAAATAGTAGTAATGAAATAAGAATAATAGAAATTATTAAGATTTATCGAAAAAAATATAAATAAAAGTTGTTCATTATAAGTCGTTTATTTAACTTTGGTAAATAACGTTTTCTTTAAATTTCTCAGTTGAAAAATCTTCTTAAATAAATTAGATAAAAGTGACATCATTAATCTGCCACTTCCGGTTGGCAGATCTCTATCAAAAGTGGATAGAATTGAGATATTCATGTCCGAAACTTGAATATGTAATTTCATAACAAGCTGTTCGACAGAATTTGCTCAAACTGATAAGCTGGCAGGCATAAAGATGGACGGAGAACAGTTAATTCGAGTTAATATAAGTCTAATTCATGGTTATATTAGCAATCCATACATTGGCGGGATAACTGACCGTCTTCAGAGGACGTCTATGTGTGAGCCAGCGATAGATAGGACCCCTCGCTCCCCACTAACACACAGTCCTTCGCATTTTCATCCAAAATGGTAAAGATGATCTAAGTTATTTTATAAAAGTATAACAGAGATTTTCATCTCTGTTAAAATTAAAAGGTGCAGTATAAAGAATAAAAATTTAGAAAATAAAGAGTATCAATTCATTTCTTAAGCCATATATCCTGAATGCAGGCTTGGGATTTTTCAAGACAATAATTCAGATTTAGCATAATAAGTGGAAATGATCAAAAGAAACGGAATAGAAACGGTAGATACATGTGACCCAACTTGATGGTACTTTTGGATTCGGTTTGTTTATAAGAGGATGAAGAGAGAACAGAAAACAAAAATTAAAATATTGAAGAAAGGGAGGAATATAAGTTAAATAATATAATATAACTATATTAATACTATTGACATAAATAAATTGTTATACCCATAAATTTTACTGTATCATTATCATTAGTGTTTCAAGATACAGGAATATATATTGTACTATGCTTTGAGAATCGAAGTTTAACTAAATTTTGTAATGTGGTAACAAAAATATCTCATTGAATTTTATAACAATCTGTTTGATGCGCCTTAAATCCAGCGTAAGAGGCCTGTGACTGAAGTTTTCCATTTTTCACGATAAAGTTTAACTATCTGCACACAGAGCTCATAACTGACCTATGCCCTTCGAACCGCCATCAGGACTTTCAACTTGCTGAAATCCTCAGGGAGTTAGCCAGCATACTGTAATACTGACGGTTTCCTTCCACACATCTGGAGGGACTGATCCGTGATAGGATACTGAGTGGCCTTGTCATTGTGTGTGTGTGGGCGACTAAGGGCTGAGCGTGCCAGGGGCTAGGTCTGACGGTCAAAGTCAGTCCAGGACACTCGATAATCTATCTCCCCAGCATATGGGCGGGTTTTGTCGACACGTTAAAAAGTTATTTTTCCATTTTCAAAGCCGGTGACCATACTATTTAATAATATTCCGTTATTTCCGGCACCCTGATTACTTCTGTTCCATTATATATAACGACTGATGGTAAAATGTAAGTACAAACCAAATGTAAGTGCAGGAAAATACTTTAGAAAAAATTATGAACCCTCTTTCTTCCCTATTCCACACATTCAAGTCCTAAGTCGACACATTATTCACCTATAGTTGACACTCTTTACAAAACCCTAAATTACCATGACGGCCAGAGAACAACAGTTGACCAACTGACATCGAGAAGAAAGTACACAACATAGGCCTGGACCAAGTGAAAGAAATTGCAGATCCAAATACGGTCCCATGCGGGAGAACACAGGCACCATGAGTTGTGAGCGTCTGGGGGTATTTTATGGTCAGAGAAACAACTATACACAATTCCCTCCATAAAAAATAAAACATTTTTTAAAAAAAATTCAGAAAGTCTAAGGGAGTTTTCACACAAACCGGAGCCGGCGCCGGCCTTTTCGCACAGAGTTCAATAAGTTTTTTGCTTTGGCGGAAGAAATAGGCATTCATGAACTATTGAAGCAGGTATTAGGAACAAAGATATAATGTACTAATACCAACTTTTAATCCCCACTGATCTTGCTTAAAGAACATTTGGAATTACTTGCTGAAACATTTGTTCAATGTTTTTTGTTATTAATTAATCTTATCGGCACGTCCTTACCAGTGTTGGCTTGGGGGGGCGCTGGCTGGCTGTCAACGCCCCCCAAATTTGCCTTTGTTCACAAACGCCCCCTTCGAGCTCTCTAACGCCCACCGGGGGGCGGTACGGCCCACGTTGGGAACCACTGATGTAGATGATAATGATACCTTTAATGTGACTAAGGAGGGTGGTAGAAATTAGGGATTTATTAAGTAATGATATAATTGTGGATAGTAAGAAAGCAAGTTTGTAAATGGTGCAGATGTTGAAGGTAGCAACTCGACTGTTTAAATTAATTAGTGTAATAAATATGAAAGCTTAGATCTTAGTAAGCATTATACAACACATTAATGTATCATATATTGTATTGTATTGTATTATACTTATTAAGCACTAAGCTGGTGTTATGAAATGTATATCATAGAGGAGTGAATATCATGGATGGAGAGTGCACCCTCTGTATGAGATAGATTCTTTGGTATGTAATGTAGCATCTTTAGTAGTTGATTGTATTTATTTTGATTCGTCTGCTGTAACATTGTTGAACTGAGAAAATAAAGTGCTCAACAGTAAAAGAACATTAAAAACACACAACAATTGGTGGAACTGTTTGTACGTGAAACTGCTGAGTGACCCATTACATTTCAAATCAAACAGGGGGTGTCAGTTGACTGACTGCATTTAAAAAAAAAAATCAGTAGATAATCATATTGTGCAAACAAATTATGGCAGTGTTATGGCCCTCCAAAATTTGGCTAAAAATCCATACATTTTGAAAATTGTATAATACTTAATTCCATTTAATTTTTTTTGCTGTCATCAGTATCTAGACTGATTTGATGCAATCCTCCATCTCATCCTATCGAGTGCTAATCTCTTCATGTCTACATATCCCTTACAACCTACATCTTCAATTACCTGCTTCATATATTCTAATCTCTGTCTTACTCTTCAGTTCTTACCTTCAACTATTCCCTCCACCAGCAAATTAACCAATCCAGCATGTCTCAAAAAGTTCTTTCTAATTCCTAGATCAATGTTTGAAACTATAAGATTTCTCTTTTTATGAAGGCTCTTTTTGCTATTGCTATTCTGCTTTTAACATCATTCTTGCTTCGGCCATCGGTAGTAATTTTGCTTCCCAAGTAACAGAATTCACTTACTTCTCCTATTGCATCCGATCCTATCACATTTGTCTTACTTTGATTTACATTCAGTCCAAAATATTCCTTCATTATTTTTTTCATGCCATTCAGTAACTTCTCATTATCCTCATCCCATTCTGGTAACAAGACAATGCCATCAGCAAATCGTAGCATACTGATTATTACTCCTTGAACATGAAAATTTTTCTTTTATTTCCTTTATTGCTTCTTCTACATGCAAGTTGAATATTAACAGGGTTATACTACAACCTTGTCTCATACTCTTCTTAACTAATGCTTGTCTCTCATGATTCTCTACTTTAATTACAGCCACGTGATTCTTATATAGTTTATAAAGTATTGTTCTATCTCGATATTTTAGACCCGACTTCTTTTAAATTTTGAACATCTTGTCCAACCTAACATTATCAAGAGCTTTATCTAAATCAACAAACACCAAAAAAGTATCTTTGTTTTTCTTGATCCGCCCTTCAAGTATTAATCTTAACGCCAGAATTGCTCCCCTCGTACCACGATTTTTCCTGATAATTCTCACATTTGTCAGCTTGTGCAGTGTGAAGATGATATTTTTACTAAAATCAGTTGCAATTTCTCCTGTTTCATAACTTTTTGATATCAGCTTGAATAAATAATCTTTCGATTCCTTCTTCTCCTAGGTGTTTTAAAAATTCTTGGAGAAAGTATCTGTCTAGGAGATGAAGTTACTCAGAATACATTTAGCCTAGAAAAAGAGTTCAGTGATGTCATGTTGGGGTTTGATGCTTTGAAGCAATCATTGGTCAGAGGATGGGTAAAATGAAATACCCAGTTTTTGAGGGACAAATAACATGTCCAACACTAACGAGGCAGCAGCAAAGTACAACGACTGGCCTTATAGCGAAAAGGCAGCTATGTTGATTTTAGCCATGAGAGGGAATTTTGTTGATATTGTTCAGTATATTCCAGCAAGAAAGGCTGTGGACTACGAATGTCCTGTGCTACTGGTAGACTAGCGGTTGCGATAGGACCATACGAAATTGGAGTCTCATTCGACAATCTGGAGAGTCTCTCCGGGAACTAGAGGTGCGTATCAAACTAGTAACCATATGGTCAACAAACTTGGAGCAAATTGACTTGTGACTTCTTCTCTGTTGCAATAAGATATCCTGATTTAAACTGACGCTTGACAAGGCCGACCAGAAGGAATTTTTCGTACACAAGCTGATGGTGGGTGGGACCAAGAGTTGTCGAAACTAGATCAGGCATGAGAGGCAGTTATATTTGAAGATGGACTGCTCTAAGCCCAAAGGAACCGTTAACTGTTGGTCCTTTGGAGGGTCTGTCAGAATCCAAAATCAGGAAACTAATGGGATCTAGTTGGAGGAGCTGAAAATAAGTTCTTACTGGAGGGCCGTGCTGTAGTTGTTCAAAATTCCTGAATCCAAAAGTGTGGAGACAGCCTACTTATATTGGGACAAGTAAGCAACTTAAGTGTGATATTGCAGTGAATGCAGAAGCATACTAAAACAAGAGTTAGAACGAGAAAACAATGCGACAAAAAACAACCTTCTGTTGAGAACAGTCACAGGGGAGATTGGCACCAGCGTACAGTTGGTAGGGGCAAATTTTCGACATGCATTCCTAATAACAAATATACCTAATGACTGCATTTTGGTCTTGGACTTCAGCAGCGAGAATGGTGCGTTAACAGATCTTCCGGATAAAGTTATGAGGTATAAGAACTGGAAATCCTTTTAAGTGTAATATAATTAAGCTCCAGCATAGTTAACATCGTAGTAGGGAATAAAGCTGCGATTCCGGTCAATTCATAAGTAAAAGTGTCAAGTGAAACTTAAGGATTGAAAAGACTGTGTGCAGATTATTGAACCTATGCATCGCCAGCTACCCACTGGCTTAATTATTGTAAAGACTTTGATAAGCCCTACTAAAAATGTAACGTTGGCATTAAGAATAGAAAACTTCACGGTTCACGAAGAACGGTTTGAGAAGGCGTTGTCGGCAAGAGTTGAATCAGTGTCTGCTTTCGAAAAAGTAAATGAGGATGCCACCCCACCAAAATCAATTGGAGTTCAGGACATCCTTGTGGAAATAAGGAAAGGGATCCTGCAGCTGTTGACCAAAATTCAGAATAGTAAGGTACCGGCATTATTCACAAAATATCTTTACATACACCGCATGTAATTGGATAGGAAGACGTAAATATCCAAATGACCACGAAAGAAACTTCGCTGCAGTGTCGGGATTTTCTTTTATACTCTCGTGAGTCGTGTGAAAAGTTTTCTGTCGTGATTATGCCCGCAGGACACGGATTAACAGACTATTTGAACGTGGAATGGTACTTAGCGCTAGATGCATAGGGTATCATCCATTTTCGGCACTTCGTGAATTCAACAATTCTCGATCCACAGTGTCAAGAGTGTGCCGTGAACATGTAGTTTCCGGTATTATCTCCTACCATGGACAACGCAGTGGCCACTTCTACATTAGATCGAGACCTGCGTCTAGGTATCGAAGAACAGCAAAACTCAGTGCGGGACATTGCAGTGAAATTAGATGTTGATGGGATGTGGCAGCAGACGACCTATCTCGAGTTCCTCTGCTAACAAAACGCCATCGGCTGTAGATCCTCTGCAAGTAGTGAACATATGAGATAGATGTGTGAAAGGAGATTTTCCAACACCATTGATCAAGATTCAGGACGCCACCTGATTTATGAATGTATGGAAAGTTGCGTTTTCAACACTCAAATAGGAGCGCAACTAGTACAAGGCCGGCAGCGGTAGCGAAGCAAGCACGGAGGGACGAAGCGCATCGCGTATAGAGCCACAATTCCCATTGGCCGGCTGGCCTATGACGGCGATGACAGCAAGGACATCCACCTGCTTACTGGCAGTGAACTTCTGGGTTTATTGAACAGCATATACCTGATGAAGACAACTGAACACGTCGTCGAAGCCATCCGGCTGCAAATCCGCAAAGACTACATTGCATATCAGTTGAACGCTAGATGACTGGAAAAAGTGTGTTACGTCTGATGAGTATCGATTCCAGTTGGTAAGAGGCTCGAGTGTGGCGCAGACCCCAAGAGGCCATGGACCCAGGTAGTCAGGAAGGCACTGTACAAACAGGAGGTGTCTCCATTATGATATTGGCTCTGTTTACATTTAATGGTCTTTCTTTTAACAGAAAATATAATGGGACCATATACAAAGAGGCATGTAACTGGAAATTATGAACACCAAGTTTTTAACGCGCGAATTTTTCGAGCTCGACAAACCACGGAATGTGCCTTCGGCATACTGGCTTCATGGTTTCGTGTGTTCAGGAAACCATTTGATAGTTAAGTGGACACGGTGAAAGATAATGTAAAATCAGCTCTCATTTTGAACAACTACTTACTAACTGTAGAGATACAAATATGGAAAATATGAAGATGTAACATACCTGTTTCATTAGAAAACACATTAAAAACAAACTTATTAACTATAAACAATGAAATAATGATTTTCTAAAAAAAAAGGTTCAGACTACATATTATGTAATATTTTATGCTTTAAACGTTATTTCACATACTAAAAGTATGTAAATGAATTTTAAATAAAATAAAATCAATGCTCAATGATTTTTTAATATAAAAAAAGAAATAAAAATATTTGGCAATATGGGGAATGAACCCAAGTTCGCAAAACGGGAAGAAGTGCCTTACCACATACACCACGTGCTAAGTCCCACTGCTAACTTCACTATCAATCAGCAACTTCAACATATGGCCCTGACGTTGATTTCCGCGGTTGCGATATCTCTTAGCATATTATTATTATTAATTATTTAATAAAGTGCTTTCCAAACTATACACTTTTGTGCAACGGATATCATTGTTAAATTAATCAACTAGTATATTCATTTATCTGCCAAAATTTATTGTACACTTTAAACATTCGTTTATCACAATACACAGCCGACACAGTACTATACATCCGTTCTCTCCTGGTCCTTCCTGCGCCATCTTAACAACCAACCTTCCCTGGTCCGTGGTAAACATCAAAGAACTTCCTAATTTCTGCGTTTATTTCGCATGACCTCTCCTGAGTCTTCACCAGCACCAAATCTCCCAAATTAAATTCGACAGGTTTATATCTTCGGTCGTGCCTGTTTCTTCTCTCTTCTGATCATTTCTTCATTCTTTCCTTTTGTCAGCTCAATGTTATGCCCCTACAACGTAATGTTTTCTTTTCTTCCAATCTTTTAGTGCTTCCCTCCCTCCTTTAAAAACTCTTCTTGCAGTAAGTCCTTTTGGAGTTCTTCCTGCAACCACTTCAACAATTCTAACTTACTTCCATCTTTTAGGCACAACTGTTGTAAATCTAATTCTCTGCTGCTACATTGGCTATCGTCGTCCGTTATCCACCTACTGTTGTTTCCTTCCGGATCTCTTTCTTCTTCTGTTTCACCAGACAAATTATTCACCACATTAGATTCATTGTCTCCCACAACTAAGCTCATATCATGACCACATTTTCCCTTTCTGACATTATTCGAGGGCTATCCAGAAAGTAACAGACGTTTTGATCTGGTGCGGCAATGGGAGGGGCTAGCGCCACCATCTTGAAGTCAGAGTGTCCCTACACTCAGTACGCAACCAGCCGTGGTAGTTTGTGCATCGTGCCTGTCGTACTTTGTATACAGTGGAATTTTAAAATGAGCGCTTCAATAGAAAATCCCGCCAGTTGTGAAGTGCGAGCTGTGATAAGGTTTTTGTTGGCAAAAAATCACAAACCAATTGAAATTTATCGCCAGATTTGTCATGTGTACGGCCAAGGAATAATGAGTGAAAGCCGAGTGAGGCAGTGGTGCATTGATTTTAAAAATGGCCGAACCAATGTACACGACGAGGATCGCAGTGGTAGGCCTAGTCTTGTGAAATGGTGCCGAAAATCAACGAAAAAAATCCTTGAAAATCGCCGTTTCATGATTACGGAACTCTCAGAACAATTCCCCCAAATTTCACGGAGTTTAGTTCATGAAATTGTGGTTTGTTACCACAATCAACTCAGAGACGCGCGATACATAACAAGCATCGGGGAAAACTCTGCGAGAAAGTTTTGTTTCTCCACGACAACGCTCGTCCACACACAGCCATCCGTACCCAAGAGCTGTTGGTTGGGAAGTTTTCAATCATCCGCCGTACAGCCCGGATTTGGCACCGAGCGACTACCACCAGTTCCCAGTGATGAAGACGTGGCTCGCGACGCAACGCTTTGCCACTGACGCTGAACTGCATGCCGGTGTAAACCAGTGGTTGAGCTCGCAGGCGGCAGATTTCTACAGAGCGGGCATTGAAAAATTTGTACCACGTTATGATAAATGCCTTAAATTAAATGGCGATTATGTAGAAAAATAGCCTAAGAGTTTACCTCCAAAATGTATATGATAAAAATTGTTTTTTTTTTTCACTTTGTTTATTTTTTATTTCAAAACGTCTGTTACTTTCTGGATAGCCCTCGTACTTTCTTCATCATCATTAACGGCATATTTCCTCACCAGGAAAAATCTTACTTCTTCTGCTTCCTCATTGTCTAATATTCCATTTTCTTCTTCTACTTCACTATTTTCTTCCTCTCCGCTATTATAATCTTTATCGCTGCGTAATTTCTCACTTCTTTCTTCTTTATTGTCATTAGTACTATCACTATCCACTGACGTAGTTTCATACAGATCTTCATCCACCCCTTCTGATATAAGCTCATCTGGTAACATCTCTTCCCTTGCAGTGTTTTTCCTTATATTTTCCTCACCATTCTCTTAATTATCGTGATTTCCCACATCGATTATAGCCAATTCTTGTATCTACTCTTCGTGCCTATTATATTCACACATCCTTGTAATGTTCTGCGGCTCCTCCTCATTTAACAACTTAAAACATTCCCACCATTTTAGTGACTCCTCCTTCTCAAAAACTCGGACATCCTCTATTTCTATTGTTCTCTCACGATTATGTGTTCCGTTTTTATTGTTCACGTTTTGCACATCACACCCAGTTATTTCCTCCCGTATACTTTCAGTTCTACACCTATCATCACTGTCGTCATCCCGGTTGGTCATATTCTCTCGATCCTTCGGTTCTGTTTTGACTTCTTCCGCTACTGTTCGGACCGCCCCAGTTGCGGCACTGAGTTTCCCATCATTCGCCCAGGATCATGATGCCTTACTTCCTCCCTTCTTACTGCCTGGCCATTGTTGTGATGCGACCACTGATGGTCATGGTTCCTGTCCTCATATTCTCCTACTATCACCCGAATTCCGATTGGAATGCTCTTCTCGGTGATAACCATTCATACGGCCTCTTCCTCTAGTAAAATTATCCTGCGACGGCACCTGGTTTGATCTATTCTAATTTCGGAAATCATTCCTCCTATCATCCCTCGGTCCATGTTCATTTGAATTACTCCAACGATCCAATCTTTCAACTGCTTCGAGAAATTCTTCTACACCATTCCACTGATTTATTATAAGCTTCTCTTGCACAGGTCTGGGAAACTTTTTTAATAACACTTCTATCTTTTATCATTATCTATTTCTTGGTCCAGGTAACGTAATTCCTTCATAACTATTTCACAAAAGTATTTCATACTACCATCACTCCTACTTTAATATCGACAGTTCCAAAAATCCCTTCTCACTCTTCCTTGCTTCAGCCATGACCAATACTTTGCTCAAAAATAATCTAAAAAATTCTTCATAGTTGTTACACTCCTCGGCACTCTCGCAACTCCATGAAAAGGCATCCCCTCGTAACATGTTTTTAATATATCTTATTTTGTCAACATCAGACCATTCATAAGGTAAACCATTCTTATAAACTCTAACAAATTCTACAGGATGCACCCCTTTTTCTGGTTCAAATTTTACTTCCGGCAACTTAAAATGATTCGTAATGATGTTACCGCTTCCCATAGTAGTCACACCGCGCCGTTCTGCTTCTTCGAACCTTTGTGTTAATTGTAATATCTGTTCTCTCACATCTTCTTTAACTACTTCCGCCACCTTACATGTCACTCCTTTTGCCTCCTTGTCCATAACCATTAGTCTCTCTCCTAATCGAGAAATTCTTTGGGAATTAGTTTCCGCCTTCTCCTTCAACTCTTCAATCCCTTTGGCACAACCCCTCTGATTATCATAAATTATTTTGTTTTCTTCTCGCATGGCCATTTGCTCTTCTTTCTTCTTGTATTATATTACTACTTTTTTTTTTTACTTCCTCCTCAACTTTCTGTTTCACTAAACATTCTACATACTTTTTAGTAGTCTCCACATACTTTTCCACATTATCATACACCATCGTTATTTCCTTTTCCATTCTCGTGTCCATTTCCTCTTTTAATATTTGCCTCATATCTTCTGTCTTCTGGTCACACCTGACTTCTGATTGCCGAATACATTCATCCATTTTCAACGACATATCCTGCTTTATCATTCGCACTTCGTCTGTAATTCGTTCACAATTATCGGTAATTTTTCTTTCCATATTTTCTGCTGTTCGTTTCGATTCTTCTCTCATTTCTTCTGTTATTCTCTGACTTAATTCAACTTTTCTTTCCATTTTCTCCATTAAAGCAATTAACATTGATACTTCGCCACCTTTCTGTTTCTGGGCATCAATTATTTCATTACCTATCTCTTTTTCTCTAATATTAACTTGATTGACTAGTACTGGTGTAGACGTAACATTTGTCATTAAATCCTTCTGACTTAGTATCACCGATATTACTACTTCTAATATCTACACTAACATCACCACTGGTCAACGCTTGAAATCCGCTTCCCCCCATGGAGGAAGGAATATACCTTCCTCCATGTTCCCCCCACGCATGGAGGAAGCCATGCCCCCACGCGGTCAGAGATATCAACACTACTAACTTCTGCTACACTATGTACGCAAATTCCATTTCCCTCCCTTATATTCGAGCGCTCACTGAAACTGGAATCTTCATTGTCGAAATTAACATTATTATTATCCCCCTCTTTAATATCTAATTCGGCATCGCAGTTGACTAATTTCTCACTAGTTGTCTCCATGTTAATTACAAACTTACATAAAACACAGTACCACGGGATATGTCCTGCTATAAAATTATTCCGTCAAATCACACGACAATATTACACATACAAAATTACTTCACAATTTTACAACGCCGTTATACAACGAAGCTAGACTTTTAAACAGGTACAGAAACCCATTTCAGAACTACTTACTGTGCCAAAAAATAGCTGCACTCCTGTAAAAAATAAATTTTACGACACACAATACAAACAACATGTTATAACATAGAAAGTTACAATGGCTGGCATACATGCATATAGATACGTTGCTTTATATTTGTTTACTTAATTTAAAAAAACCTTCCCCACTGTATTTAATGATTTTCTTTATTACTTTAACTAAGACTTTTACACATGGGCGCCGGGGGAGGGGGTGCACTTGCACCCCCCTGACATTCCATAAAAAAATTGGAAAATGCACAGAAAAAAATTTAATGAATAAAAAATTATTACTAAATTCACAGTTTGAACAGTAACTTTAGGCGTCTAGGTTGCTGTCCAAATTTGTTCAACACCTTTTCAATAAATTCAGTGTCCTCCTCTACCCTTTTCCTGTGAACACTGAGGATGCACAGGCCGTTTAGCCTCGCTTTCCCATTGTTGACCTGTTCCAAGTCTTGACCCGTCGTAAGGTACTAAATGACCTTTCAATGCTACATGTTGTCGCTGGAATGGTTAGGCCAATCTTGATTGCCTCGCATACCGCTGGGTAAAACGGGATGGCTTGAGCAATCAAATCAGTAAGGGGTTCATTTAAGGCGGCATCACTCACTTCACCTGTCTTGTGCATCTCGTACCATGTGGTAGCCTCGGCAATAAAATTCTGTAAAAAATATCCATAAAGATTCTGTATCTTTTCTGCCATGTACTAAAAATGAATGTTAGTCCAATTTTCTTATGTTTTCTGGATGTAACTGGATAAGCGAAAATGCTTTTTTTATATGTAGAGGAAAAACGTATTCTCAAAGAAGAAATTACTGAATCTAAATATGGGATGAAGATAGATATTCTGAAGAATTCTTCTGTATTTTCAGAGGGTTGATTTGATCTGTAGGTCTATCTTGCCACTATTCGAGGACGTTTTAATTCAACATCCAGTTCTTCGCAAATTTTTCGAGCATTCTCGAAAATAACAACGAACTCCATCGTCGCATTATCACGGTGAGATTGAAGCAAGTCCGTTGATTTATTTATGTGATCGTGTATTGCCTTTATATTCATATCTACTTTTTGTAATTGGTTGCACACGGGTTCTAGTTTGGCGGAAATAGGCAGCAATCACTAATAGTGTCACAATATATGTTGGAGTTGTTGCAGTAGTGTACAGCTGATATGCTTTGGTTTTCGTTATGGAGTTTGGTGCTTTGTGCGAAAGTTCTTCTAAAACTCGTACAATAGTAATAAAGTTTTCAGAAAATTTTCTTATACTCTTGTACTTTTCGGTCCAACGCGTTTCACATAAAAGAGGTATATTTGGAATTTTATTTCGTCGCAATGTACTCTCTCTAAAAAAATGTATGATGTCCTTTGTCGTCCCAGCAGTGTTTCTTACTTCACTGACATCGTTCACATCATTGACGACAAGATTCAATATATGGCTTGCACAATGGAAAAATAGGGCTGTGGGATACTTGTCATTAATAATTTTCTGAACACCACCAAATGACCAGCCATTGCAGCACAGCCGTCGTATCCTTGGCCAACGAGTTTATTTAAATCAAAATTGCAATCTTCTAGAAAGTGAATAATAGTTTCAGAGATGGCTTTTGCGTTCAACTCCTGTAGCGGCACATATCCCAGGAATTCCTCACAAACTTTTGGGGTTTTATTTTCTTTATCACAACGTAGATAGCGAACACAAATCGATAATTGCTCTGTACCACTTATGTCCGCAATCTCATCAGCTAACACTGAAAAAGCCGAAGCATTCTTCACCTCCTCAAATATTTTGCTTTTTAGTAACATCGCAACAAATGTCTATCAGTTCATTTTGAATTTGATGCGATATATACAAGGAATTTCTTGCTTCCCGACTCTAAATAATTTTTAAACTCTCATCCCCAGAATCAACTCGAAAATGTAGTAGATCTGCGAAAACAGAACCCTCATCGACTTTCCCGCGAAGTGGAAGATCATGCTGTCCGCAAAATAAAATTGCTGATACAATCGATCGAAGTTTCTCTCGATTTCCTTCAACTTCTTTGAAATATACTGTATTTAAAGATTCGTGAAACACTCAGTCCCCTTCTATCCATTACTTTTTCAATTTTTTTGAAGAAGTCAGCGCGTCACTATGCCACTTACTTTTCACATGAGACTGTGCAGCTTCATGAAACTTGTGATACTTAAAGCAAGGAGAAACGATAAACTGTCCTTGTAGACCGCGCTGCACTGGAGACCGAAACAAAACACACACTCGACATAAAGGTCCTTTTGCTACAGCTGAGTAGACCAACCACGGGTAAGCTGTAAGCCATTCAGGTCGAAAAGCCCTTTTAGCGTCAAGGTTTACGTCATTTTTGAAATTGTATGTTTTACTAGGAATCCAATGATCTCTTAGCAATTTCAAACGAAGATCGTCATCAATTTGATAGTTTAAATTTAAGCACATGCCAACATCCAGTAATGAATCAGTTGTGCTTCTACTGGTAGAATCCAGTGGTGCATCTTGTGGAAGGTCTTTGCCGGTAAAACTGGTGCCTATAAGCAAAAAGAGATTTTAATTAAATAACAAAACGATTACAAGAGTAAGAAACAAAGAAAAAATACGAAAAAATAATACGAACTAACCGGCGCGGCGGCCGATCTACTTGATGTACCTTAACTTTACCTGCTGTTACCCGCGACTTCGTTATAGTTTATAAAAAGTTTCCAACCTCATTTTCCACGACATCAAACTTTTTTTTCAAAATTTCATTAGAATCTTTTCAACTGTACGAGCGCGACTGAACGACAAATATCCAGACAAATACACTTTCACATGTGGGTACAAGGCAGTGCAATCGCCAAGTCGAGTCAACGGCCGCACTGGCTACTCACTGCTCGAAACTTTTCGGATCATTTGTGTATCTTAATTTCCTCGGTGTTATTCATGCTACATGTCTCAAATTCCTATTATACACTGATATCAGCAACGTTAGCAAACATACAAAATTTTATTTCGTTCTTGCTCTTCGTTTGGATGTTAATTGTATGCAGATTTCACCGTTTCTGCCACTCACTGAGTGCGTGATGAGCATCATAACTCTAAGGTACTTTTCGTAGACAGAAAAAGCTGAAATTTGCTACGCAGATGAAGTTTTAGCCATAGATCACAAGAAACGTGTAAACTAGAAAATTTCCTTATATTTGCCCTTTGTCTACCTCAAACAAACCGCTTTCTACTGTAATAATGTTACATGTCTCAGGTTTTCATTATAGTCAGTGCTTACTAAGTTTAAACAATCTGTTAAATTTTATTTCTCCCTCGCCTTACTTTGGATGTTAGTACAATTCGAAAAAGAAATTGACTACGACATCCCGACATCAAAGTTCTACTGCATATCCTTAGGTCGTAGAAACAGACAATTTTGTACACATTTATGGTTCCATCCCCAAATCATAAGAAAAGTGTAATATTGAAAGATTTTCCACGTATTTATTAAATACATAGCTACTTAAAACGTGAAAAATTTCAGCACAATATTTGCAAGTTAATTGCTTTGTTCTGAATGAGACCATAAGCCTAAAATTTCTTTTATGCAACAATTTTAACTAAGATTTTAAATTTTACTTCACCCTATGTTAAGTTATTTACTTAAAGTGGTAGTTAAGTGTAGGGTAATAGGTGCGCTCGACCGTGTTTATTGAGTGAGAACCATTGTTGGCAGCACATATTGAACTCTTTAAATCTGAAATGATTTACCCACAGACCACAGTCTTTCAAATGGAGTCGTTACATTTGATCAACGACTAAGAATAAACGATCAACTTAAAAAAGAAATGAGAGTTTAAAATAGAACTAGTTTCGTTGTTTAGTGGCAAAAAGTCATGAGATCTTGTTCTGAGCCAAGTATAATCTTCACAGTGTGTATTCATTTCACTTTTTGAAACATTATGGTTTGTCTCGGTGTTATAGAACGTTTAATTAGAATAAAAATCGTTCTGCGACTTGGCCATTATGTATGCCATAATTTTTACTGAAATGAAAGTCATAATATATCGGATTTATTCTAAAGTGTGCGAGGAAAATTTTGGCTTTTGTGTATTTGAAAGTTTGATAATGCAAAACGTTAAGGTATTTGTATAGGTCTACGAAAACATGACATGCATCAGATTTTTTTATTATTCTAAATAAACGGTCAATAAAACCGAGAGAAACCATTTTTTTCACAAAGTGAATTTGTAGCGTATACACTCTTTAAAGATTGAACTTTGGCTCAGAACAAGATCTCATAACTTTTTGTCACTAAACAACCATGACGTGGCCTATTTTTACAAGAAATCTTCTATAGGATTTATAATCTTTGCATATAAAATCCTAAGCGTCTGTAAACAGCATCATCACGGACAAACCACTGGACCAATTCAGACCAGACGAAATGTTATTGAGGTGGTGCAAAAGGCTTCTTTTTTTGTTGGTATATAATTCATTCTGATAGGTGGCGCTGAAGTATAATTCCTATATTTACAGTCAAGTTATGTTGACCGCGATTAACAGGCAAAGACACGCAGTTAAGAAGCAAAACTATTGGTGTTGAATAGTTTCTGTACGAATTCATGTTGATTAATACATAGAATTATTTTCTACCTGACGTGAGAAATTACCGAAGTAAGTATATCTGGGGATCAGAATGGAAAAAAAAAAAAAATTCGAAAGCGGTCGTTATATGATACCAGTTACGGTCTCGGGACCAGAAATGACCTTAACGCGAAGTTAACGGAACTCGTCCTTTTGAATATACGATTTTTATGGTAGGTTTTCCTTTATCGTGAGTGTTAAGTAAACAATTAATGCTGTTACTGTCTATTATAGTGAGGTTATAATTTATTAAATAAGAACATAAAAAATATACTAAAACCGAAAATGTGGTGTTCAGTTATAGTATGCTTTGCTTTCGGTCGATAACGCTAAGGTCACATTGTAAGTGTTAACGAAATTTCCAACTGAAATTCGTGTAGCTAGAAAAGTTTTCAGAATTTAATACACTGCCTGTACCATTAGCATTGTTGGGTGTGAGCCAAAAATCATAATCAGGTTACACTGACGCAGTATCATATGGAGATGGACTGTAAGGACTTTAGTTACGTTTAATAGGGGACTGGACAGGTATTACAAAAAAAAAAAAATCTGAAATTTAGTTGGAAATAATATTTATAAATTCAGAAACATTAACCAATAATTTTTTCCGTAAAATAATAATGATTTATATTTTTAAATCAATGAATAAAATCTGATTTTTAGCCTATTCTTAACGTTAAACGAAACACCAATCACAGCGCATGACGTCATACGTTAGGAAACAAGCGATACCGCGCCGCGTTAACATGTATTTTTTAAAAGTGTTTTTACCGACGTTTATTTAAGTTTTTTGTTCACAGAACTGTTATAATACTGACTGATAAGAGACGTGGTAACGGTCGTCCAAGTACAGGTAGTTGCTGATTCTTTAAACCATTGTTTTCATGAATCCAGAAGTTACTAAAGCCAACAGCTGAAATCTTCGTAAAGTGACTATAATAATGTTTTGGAATTTCTTTGTCACAAATTTGGATTGTAGTGCTGCTGAGTTTCGAAGTGTGAAGACATCTGTGTAAGTACAGGCTTTTCGCCCGGAAACGCTAAACGCATTATGACTATAAGGAGCTATCCATAATCCATGTAGCTCCATTTTGCCCTCTTGTGAACCCCCTCCCCTACACATATCCCGACGTGGCTTTCGCCTCTACCCCCTCCCCCTTCCCCCACGTAACACGTAGCCTTGTTTCACTATTGATTGCAGATGATATTTTGTACCGTTTTCTCTTGTCAGATTATCGTAAATTACATACAGAGATAATTAAATGACTAGAGTATAAGAGTATAACTTGTACGAGTTACTTATACGAGTTTTAGAAGAACTTAATTACTGTTAATTAATTAAATGACGGAAGTAAATATTTACATGGTGTTGAGATGTATCTCATTTCAACTGTGACAATAATATGAATGAAAAGCTACGTGGCCTGGCTCGGAACCCCCTTCGCCCCTACGTAGCTTTCCAGCTAACCCCTCCTCCCCTCCTCGACCGAGCCACGTGATTTATGGATTCCCCTAACTTCACGAAACGATTAAAATCACTTAATACTGTTGGAATAACAAATCTGAGGACAAGTTGCTTTACACACATATGACGTCACGCGCGACGAGATCACATGAAATATTGTTTGCGTGAGAACTTAAACAGTTTAACATTTACACATGGTTTTATGTACTTATAAACCTTTATTTAAATAAAGTACAGTTTTTCTTGGCTAAATATTTCTACAATGGTCAATTTAAAATACTTTCTGAAAATTTGTCCGGTCTCCTATTCTGTTACGTAGCTATACAGTCTAACTTCTATATACTACTGCGAGATGCAATTATGTTTTTGATGACCGCGAATCTGTTGTTCCGATTTTGCTCATATTTACAATAAATGCCTGATGACCAACAAAACATTCTGAATAGTGTCCTTAGCCTTCGATTGGCGAAACTATGGTTTCATGTTGATGCGAAGTTGAAAGCTTATAAATTACTAAACAATAATAATAATTAAGAAATTAGTAAACATTGTCTGTTGAACGCGATTTATACATAGTTTCTTTGTTCCACTGGCGTTGCGTTAATTGTGACATAATAGATTTTAAGAGGGAGGTCCTACACCCTACTGACGTGAGCGAAGTAACCGAAGTTGCTGGTAATATCCAAAATTTCTTTGATTGTTTATCTGTGAACCATCAGTACAAATCTCAAAATCCGCGTGGACGAAGTCGCTGATACAGTTGGTATAATATAATATTAGTAACATTAATCAGATAATAGAAGTGGCGGCCTGGGAGAAGCCAAGTCCAGAACTAGATGAATGTGTGTTGATGGATAATAGTGAATGTACGCAAATTGTAATGTTAGTATAGCAATTCTTAGTCTTTAATTTTTAAATGAAAATTCGGATACAAAGGTTACAGGTAGATATCCCACCAACTTCAACATATGGCCCTAACGTTGATTTCCGCGGTTGCGATATCTCTTAGCATATTATTGTTATTTATTAAACTGCTTTTCAAACTATACACTTTTGCGCAACGGATATCATTGTTAAATAAATCAACCAATATACTCATTTATCTGCCAAAATTTATTGTACACTTTAAACATTCGTTTATCACAATACACAGCCAACACAGTACCGGTACTATACATCCATTCTCTCCTGGTCCTTCTTGCACCATCTTAACAACCAACTTCCCCCTCCGCCAACAAACAGTCGTATCCAACTACAAAAAATTAAATTACTAAAAGAACTTAAACTACCCAATTAATTACACACACCTACTCATGCTGTGAAGTCTGTTACTTCTAATCTATTTTATTCACAATTTCGACAATGATTTTGTGAGTGGGATCTCACACACGACAAACCTTTCAATCTGAGGCTAGAAATTATCTTTATAACTAGGGCTCATTTTGAAGAAATGGTTGTAATACAGACGTATGGAGTAAAATAAATCCTTTAAACATATATTCTGGTGATCGAAATCTGTTCTCATCATGTCTGATGGTTTCCAAGTTAGTAGTGGTAGCAGAAGATGTGAACGATACCAAATTGTAGCAGAAAACTCAATCACTGCATGAACAAGAAACTTCATTAGCTATTTTCAAAGTGAGGAAGAATTTCACTGAGTATTTCCACAAGGAGCAGTTCCGTGGCAAGGTCAATCCGTTATGATTGTAAACATACCACACTTCATTTGTGTAAGTTTTACATTCTATAGGCTAAGTGGGGTCATGTGAGAGCGAACATTATTTTTTGATGTACTAGTTAGAAAAATCCTTTCCATAGTATGTACGATATGTGTTAACGAAATGGCTGTTTGTGGAAATATGGATAATATTAATCGTCCTTCAGATTACAATTATTTGCAGTGACACCCCAAGTCCGATTCTTCAGTTATGTCTTAATACAATTTACATGTTTTGTAAAATAAAGCTCTTTGTGCCACATAACTACCTCTATCAATTTTTTCTTATAAAAAGGCGCAGATTAGAGGGTTAACGATACCACACGTTCACAAGCGTGGGGCGAGAAACTGTGCCTCGACCACAGCGCCGCGCGACTGTGAGCAGCCGCGAGTCGCGCCGCGTAGCGTCGTGTTCCCAATGTGCGCTGTTGTATTTTATTCCGTAGTTAAAAAAAAAAAAAAAAAAAAGCGCGCTATTCTGCGTCACGTCACAGGCGCTATACGCGTCTCAATTTGCGTCTTGCCTTAATGTGTAGTAGAAGAGGGGGATCAGAAACTAAGGTTACAGGGCCGGTATTCCTAAAGTGTCGTCCGCGATAATTCTAAGACATACGGCTTGCAATTGTGTAATGTCTCGTAAGCATGTTGCAGAATGGTGTATAAAGTTTGCGGCCGTTACCGACGAGGATCGCTGTTTCGCTGTAACATCAGCGACCATCCTACAGGCCACAGCCCGGATCTCGCTCCGAACGATTTTTACCTTTTTCCTCGGTTGAAGGAGCACCTCGGAGGTCGACGATTCGCTTCAAACGAGGAGGTGGAACATTTCGCGACAACGTGGCTGAACACGCATCCCTCGAAGTGACAGGTGCCTGAACCGATATAGAGACTATTGTTAGGCCTACATTCCACAAAACCCAGCCTTTTCTGAATTCTAATCTTAGTGCAGTGAGATGGGAGTTCATAATTAATGAATTTGTATATTTTTATATGAATGACTATTGCTTTTATGGAAAGAGACTGTAAATGATATGCAATATGATCGGAAGTTGTATGACGTTTGAAATTTCAATTAAAAACTTCTAATTATAAATGTTGCATAAGCCACGGTTTTTTACGATATTCAGCTATTTGGAGTGGTTGATGTTGCTAGTTTTATATTTAATTACTTGTAAAAATAGTTTGAAGTGTTTCCTAATGATTATGAGTGATTTTTTATAGTTGTAATTGTTTCCGTATGATTTTGATTGAGAAAGTAATTGTTAACGATCGAGAAACTTCTGGTGGCACCCTTCATTGCCTTCTCGGTGTTTCTCCAGCGCCTATTTAAACTCGCAAGATTGCGAGCGGGAGTAGTTCTGCAGTTCTGTTTGCTAAAGATTGAGGTGTGAATTCGATGGGGTTTTTGTAGTGTGCTTTAGTATTTTTATTGAAGTTAATGCCTACACGTATTTTGTTGTGAAAATTTCGAAGGAATAAAAGCGAGATAAAATGTGTATCAACGGTCTCGTTATTTCATTGAACTCGTAATAAATTCAGAAGTGGTGTTAATAATCATCCTTTGGTGAAATGTAAAAATCAGTTGGCGGCCTACTGCACAAACCTGTTAATTGAAGAATTAAGTGACAGCAATATCAAAGAACCATCCAGCGAGATCCTTAACAGTATGTAGAAAAATAATCTAGTGTATTTACTTTCAGTTGGCTGTATTGATACTCGTTTCAATGCACGCTTTGTGACCTTAGTTTTCTGATCACCCCTTGTAACTTCAGATGTATTTAAATGCGAGTCAGCAAAGCGTTATTTCCGTTTTAAATTTGTTTCATTCACAACAAGAAAGGTTGAAGAGGAGAAGTGAAGTTTAACGATTGCGTGACATTTGCATATAAAAGCTGCTTCAAAATTACTGACCAGAATAATATAGAGAAGGATGGAAAGGGTAGTAGAAGAGATAGTAGGTGAAGATCAGTATGGGTTTAGGAAAAATTGCGGTACAAGGGAAGCAATTCTGGCTTTAAGATTAATACTCGAAGGCAGATCAAGAAAAGCGAAGATACATTTATAGCATTTGTTGATTTAGAAAAAGCTTTTAATAATGTTAGGTGGAACAAGATGTTCAAAATTTTAAAGAAATCAGGTCTAAAATATCGAGATAGAAGAATATGAACTATATAAAAATCAAATAGCTATAATAAAAGTAGAGAACCATGAGAGACATGAGTCAGTTGAAAAAGGTGTGATACAAGTTTTTAGTCTATCCCTGTTAATATTCAACTTGTATGTAGAAGAAGCAATGAAGAAATTCAAAGAAAAATTTCCTTGTGGCATAAGTTTTCAGAGAGAATAAATCAGTATGCTACGATTTGCTGATGACATTGTCTTGTTAGCAGAGAGAGCTGGGGATATTGAGATGTTACTGAATGGCATGAACAAAATACCGAAGGAAGATTTTGGACATAATATAAATCAAAGTAAGACAAAAGTGATGAAATGTAGCAGAAAAAATACCAATACTAGCAGATTAAATATAAAAATAGCATCGGATGCAATAGTGAGTTCTGTTACTTGGGAAGCAAAATTACAACCGATGGCCGAAGCAGGAATGATGTTAAAAGCAGAATAACACTAGCAAAAAGAGCATCCATGAA
>CM061920.1:151731140-152151982 GCA_031002005.1 Vandiemenella viatica
TTCTTCTTGCATGGTTCTTAAACAGTGTGTTCGCCACTACTAGCTTATATCTTTCACAAAATTCTAGCAACCTGCTTCCTCGCTCATTTCTTTCTCCTAGACCAAAACTTCCTACAGTATTCTCCTCTTTTCCTTCTCCCACTATTGCATTCCAATCACCCATGATTATTAGATTTTCCTCCCCTTTCACATATTGGATTAATTCTTCAATTTCAACGTATATTTTTTCTATTTCTTCGTCCATCTTCCTGTGACGTTGGCATATATACTTGTACTAATGTGGTTGGTACGGGCTTAGTTTCTAACCTCATCAAAATAATCCTGTCACTAATTGTTCATAATAACTCACCCGTTTCCCTACTTTCTTGTTCATTACAAATCCTACACCAGTGACTCCATTGACAGCTTGTGTGCTAATTATCCTGTGTTCCCCAGACCAGAAATCCTGTGCGTCCTTCCATTTAATCTCACTAATCCCAACAACATCTAACTTAAGTAGTTCCATCTCCCTTTTTAAGTTTTCTAACCTACCTGCCCTATTCAGACTTCTAACATTCCACGCTCCGACTCGTAGAATGTTTCTATCCATTCTGATGACTCCTCCCTGAGCAGTCCCCACCCGGAGATCCGATTGTGGGACTATTTTACCTCCGGAATATTTTACCCAGGAAGAAGCCATCATGATATATGTAATTTGAGAGGATTACATGTCCTCGGGATACCCTTTGGGTCTTTAATGCAGTGGTTTCCCGTTGCCTTCTGCATCCCCATGCCGTTGATCATTTCTGATTCATCCGCCTTTAGGGGCCGTTTCCAACGCCAAGGGCAAGAGGGTGCCCTGATGTACACTATAAAATAATATAAAAAATAAATATTTATCCTTGTACTAAATAAGCTAAAACCATAACTTAGATAAATTATTCTCAGTCGATATAAAAAAATATTTATGTACAACACAAAATATTTTCCATGCCCTGTGAACATAAAGAAAGTTTAGTGTTATTACACAGTCAAAGCTTATTCGCGTGGAATACGATCAGTAAATTTGCTGCAAATACAGAATGGCAATTTCTATAGGCTTAAACGGAATACGTTCCAATTTAAAAAAAAAAAAAAAAATTAAACAAACAAACAAAAAAATAATGTTGTGGAGTGATTGTCGCGCAATGCACTTATTAAACCAACTGACAAAGATATTCACATTCACTAAAATAGTTAATGAATTTCTTTTTATTGAAACGGTTTACAAATGCAGCAATTAGAGTATCTGGAAACCGCATTCGTATATATAATAAGCATCATGGGTTATTATATATTAGCAGTTAACATTCGAAATAGAATATATTAATGGTATGTGAATTAACTAATCGGTAATCAGCAGCTGGTAATATTATTTAATTATTAATGATTGTAAGTACTGTCCCACACCCACTAAACTACAGTATTTTCACAAGCGATCAAAGCTAGCGTATGTAATTTAACCCAACCATAATGCTTTCAATGCCTGTATCTAATTTATACAACAAATCTGTGAGGCTCGGATTACGAGAAGAAATTATTATGCAAATTATTCCATTTCCAATAACTAAGATCCACATTGATCTGGCTCATCAATTCAATAAAATAAACACTCAGCATCTCCCGCCAAGGTCAGGTGTAACAGCCCCCACCTACCGCGCTTCTGTTGTGCGTTTTTGTCGTTGTGCGCTTATGTCATTGTGCGCTTGTGTCGTAGAAATTATGAAATCCTGAAGTAAATTTTATGAACTTCCACTTATCACTAATAACGTAATAGTAAGACTAATGCTGTTGTGTAATGAAACCACTTTTATAATTAGCAATAATAAGCAAGTTGAGACAACAAAAGTCAAAACAGCGTTCTGCTCGCGTGCTAAGGTCCAATTCACACAGAAGAGACGTGGCGCGGACGCGGCACATTTTGAAGTTGCTCCTAGGGCGGAATTCACACAGAGGCGGCTAGGCAACGACGCGCCCCTTTGAGGTCCGCGCCCCGTCTCTTCGAAGTCTCTAGGGGCGCACCCAAATAGCTAAGAACTGTAAGTTTTTAACGAACGAAAGAATCGGTATGTGGATTTTTTTAATTAATTGGGTATTTAAAACATTAATATCACTAATATTTTTCTAACACTTACAGCCGAAATGGCGCCCCTAAATTTTAGCGCCCCGGGCAAATGCCCGGTTTGCCCCCCCCCCCCCCTAGAGCGGGCCTTGAAGGGGTATGTAGATATGAAGAGTTTGACACAAGATAGGAAAGGATGGAGGATTGCATCAGTCAAAAGACTGACGACAGCAAAAAAAAAAAAAAAAAATTGTTTATATCGCTAAATAAACCTACATTGGTTATTCAGAGGAGTGAAGATGATGCGTTATCTTTGTGTGAAATATTAGATATAGAAGAGAGTTTAAATTATTAAATACGAGAGTGGGTATTGCACAACTCGTTTGATACTATTAATGGAAACAAAAAGGGCTTTAATTTTTATGTGGATAGCTGCAGGGAACTTTTTAGAAGTGTTTACATAACACAGAATATTGTTTTACCGGAAAGGTGAGAAAACAACTGGTGGAAAATTTTTCGTAGTGGTGTAATTAACATTTTCAATCTTGCAGTGGATTTTTCCAATAAATTTGTTGCAACTTTAATGTCTATCGCTGCGACTATTTAAAAATAGAGGACAGTTTTAAATATGACCGTGGTGCCGCGGTTAAAAGAGCATATGCTTCATTTTGAAGTGGTCGAAAAGCTGAGAAATTCAAAAGAAAAAAATATCAGTTTTTTGTGTCTGATATTGATGGCGTTTCGTTTTATTTGTAGATGCAGAAATTTGCTAGATTTGGAAAGAAATGGAGAATTACATAGATCTGTTCTGTAGATATAAAAAAGTTTTTTGTTTCTATGACGTTACATATGTAGTTTTGTATCAAAGTGTGAATTTATCAATAGCAAAAATATCGTTTAATAACGGTTGCAGGTCCTGTACAAATTTCTACCTTAGCCGTTGCAAGCACGCGGCCCGATCGCTCCATTGTCCAGATCTCTTACGTAAACAGATATGATCAGTTGCAACTATGTGAAATTAAAACTTATTCAATCATGTATATACCCTAGCAACAGTACGTATCATTTTTTCTCCGAATTTTGGTTTTCCAGGATTTTTACCTTTAGTCAATGCGTTTCTTTATCAGGTGGATGAAAATCTAGCAAAGTTGATATAACATTAACACACAGATGAGGACAATAGTCGTATTAAACAAACTGATTTGTTTTCTTACTGTTTACTTCTATTTATTTTTTAGCTCATGGTTTTACCGTCGCACGGGTTAGCCGAGGCCGCAGGCGCAACTTTTTCGACGTCCTGCGAGCTTCCGGCCGTTAATCAATAACACCACTTGCCGTCCTGAATCAGATTTCCGAGAACTCTCCCAGGGTCGTAGGGGTAGCTGCCAACTGTTGCGCAGGTTGTTACATCCCATACCATCCTCACTTCAATATGAACTACGGGCGCAGTGCTTTCCCTTAGATTACTGGTCATATTCATGTGTCACGAGTACTTTTATACAGGAGATTTTTTTTTTTTTTTTTGGTTCGGTCTTTATTAGTTGTTCGCTAGAAATTGTGAAAGCTGTGTGAAAATTTCAGAAATTCTCATGAATTACTCGTTGGCTGAATGAAGGACTCTCACCTACCAATCGGCGCCTTCCGGTACTTCGAAAGGTTCATAATAAGAAAAAGTTATGGCCCATTCCATACAACGTGGTTCATCAAGGACAGGTGTACACTGTTATAACGATTACTGTATACCACCAAAGTACGTTTTGAAGAAGTGAAACATCAGAAGACGAGGCTTGGGTCTTAGAAGGGTAATACCTCTTCTGCAGTGCCAAAGTTACCAAAACTTGAAATGGAAAAGACAGGTAGGAATATAAGATGGCCAAAAAATGAGAGTTCTGGAGTTGTTACAGGTACAGTAGAAGGGAAACGTACAATATTATCAGCAGCCATAGTCAGGTTTAAGGACTATAAAAGATATTTGTAGATAGACTGAGGGAACCGAAATTCAACTTGATTACTTAGCAGAGATTACCCTACCGGGTCGCGGGACAGCGTCGATGTCCAAAGTTCATTTTGATGACACCTAATCACGAGCTTGCCGTAACCTGCATAGATATCAGAATTTTAATTGTTGAAAGGCACATAGAGACACTGTGGCTGCAATATCTGATGATAAGCAAAATACTCCGGACGACAAGAAGCCAAGTGAAACTAATTATAATTGAAGGTCACACAATTAGCGACAATTTTGGCGACTCCATACAACTCTAATAATAATGATAAAACAACCTTCCGTCCATACATTTCCAACTTAATTAAACTGGGCTCCGGTAATCCCACTCATTATCAGCTTTTAAATGCAAAGGTATTACTTCTTGTTCTGGCCAACAGTTCGATACTTCGGGGTGCCCCCTTTGAATCCAACTGGTAACATAAATTTGTAAATCAGTTCTCCGTAATTTGCAAAACTGTACATCTTCTTTGCCAGATACCGGCAAATTTTATTCATTATCAGTTTTTCCACTCGGGCACTCACCAGACCCTTTAATCAAACATATGGCTGCATCATCGGGTGTCCCACTTAACAGCTTCGACACCAGATGCCGCTAATATGCACTAAAAATTAAAATTCGGAATTATCATCGGGTGACTTTGTTCGCACCCCTTGCTCTGCTCCCGAATTCACCGTTTCTGCACTCGATGATTGTAATTCAAAGAATGTTAATCATTTTCGCACAAAGTTGTGTCATTCGATTATATCACGTAATCAGGTCACGGGTTCGATGACAGCTGCGCTGAAAAGGTGTGTTGGGAACGGTTGTCTTACTTCCAAAATCCATAATTAAATTCCAGCTTGTGAGGTCCGTGGTTAGAGTCACAGATTTCCACGTTATATTCAATTCCCATTCAGTGTCAAATGAAAGCTCCTATAGAAAAAAGTCACGAAGTACACAAGTTGTAGAGCAGAACACCAGGCGGCAAAATATTTTGGATATATTACTAATAACACCTGATGATAACCTTGTGGGGTGTGAACTGAAGGAATAAGTGGTCATGAAGCAGTTCTGATGGATATTAGAGGATTCAGTGAAACGGGGGGCAAAATAGGGTATATTAATGTATTATTTTAAATCAATTATTTATCCTGTTATATAACCGTAAAAATATAATTTTAATGAAATATTAAAAATTAACATAAAAAATATTTTAAAACTGCAATCCAATTATGACGATTCAAATTCCTCCAGTTTGGCGCGCTGCACTGTGACGTAATTGTTCACTACATTGACGTATTGTATATTGTGAAGAGTTATATCTCTGAAATTGAAATCTGACCTTAACCCCGTTCTACAGCAACGTTATTACGCTCGTATTCACAATAATGTGTGTGCCATATAGTATTTGAAAAAATTCTCGGCCACAACGTGAAAATCATCCTACCAGTTAGTTGAAAGTGTTAGGGAGTGTCCATAAACCACGTTGCTCCATTCTGCTGACATCCCACCCTTCTCCCACGTAGCCTAACGTGGCTTTAACCTTAACCCCCCGCATGTGGCACGTTGCTTTTTTTGTACTTGCACAAGAAATTTCATGCAGTTTTCTTTTACCAAACTTTATTTATCATTATCGGGTATTTAATGAACACAATCGATATGCTTTATGTACTTTCTTATTTTTAAAGAAATTCAGAAAAAATTGCGACACTAGCCATTTCTGCAAATTATTAATAATTGGTGAAACATCTTTTTCCTTTTCTTCTTGAGGTTCCTTTTGAGGTACAATACCATCATCCTCATCGAGCCACACCACAGTCGAGCGCACACGCTTCCGTCTCTCGCTTCCTTATTACTCTTTTCGTTCATTGTTTGTGGCGTGGATTGGTGCGGCCATGAATTGTCCTGCGTGATTTCGCTTGCTTTTTTGAGGCAAAATATGCGCCGCAAACATCACAGGTCTTTCCTGCAAATGTACAAATCATAATAGGTTAAAGTAGCTCCAGCGTTTAATTTTTACGAGGAGAAAGTAATCTTAATTTTAACTTCAATCTGATCACGCACTGTGGGGCAATAGAAGTCGTACGGCACGGGAAAACCCGTTGCCGTTTTTTTTTCAAACAAATAATCTGAGGCATAGTTCAGGAAAGCTATCCTTTTCGTCAGTGCTTTGTGGAAATGGAATCTCAAGGAGACCATCACTTGTCCTGCGCAACGGGAATGCTTGGGACAAGAACATCTTTCAAATTGCTCCTACAGTCTCCACAGCATTCCCTGTCAGCACACTTGACGATCTGGAATTACAAGACAAATCTGAATTATTCTTGCTCCCATTTCAATATATGAGTAGAGATTATGATTAATTTATTAGTTCACCTGAAGAAAATACTGCATGAGCACAGTACCATTCAGGCGATACGATCTCTGGCTCTTGAACAATGCACTTTGGTTTGGCACACCTTGCATTAACCGTATATCCATCAGTAACCATACTGCTCCATACCTCCGCAAGTGTCTCGGCAGCAAATTCAAAATTTCTGAGATCCAGATCTTTGTCAATTGTGACAGCTGACTCATTGCGATAAGAGTCATAATGATCTCGAGGAAGTATTAAGCCGGATAGTTGGTGGCTTAATGGAGCCATACGCCATTCTACACAATTATAAGCACTTCGCCCAGGAGCGTTGGTGATAACAAATAGTGCATCAAGGTTATGGTTTTTAAAGTGACCTATGGCATGAGCAATTACTTTTTGGTAACTCGGATTTTCATCTGGCCCTCCATCTGACATTATTACTACCACTGGTTTCACTTTCTGTCCATGATTATCTGAAAGAGAAAAGTTGTTGATGAATAAAATAAAATACGTCCAAGTATACTCCATCTTAATACATTTAATTGTTCGACAATATCATAAATTAAATCTCTGAATGATTTCAAATGGCGTAGACTTTCGAAGTCGAAAGCATGTGATGCTGCCGTGCTAGAGCAATGTTTGGCACTGCGGTTGTCAATTGAATATGTTATTGTCTTCGGGTCACCGATCTTGCCACTTTCAATTTTAATTCCCGCATAAACGCTAGGAATCAGTTTGTGCTTGGGACTACCACCCAGTCATGATCCGGCAAAGTTATTTTATACTCCAGGTGCATAAGTATGGGTGTTCGCTTGCTTCCAGCTGAGTGTCCCATCGGTACTCTGCTTTTGTCATCTTGGGAGATCACAGCCACCTGACTAGGGCCTAGAAATGAAATTAATTGTTCCAAAGACCTGTGAAAGGAAATGATTATTTTAGTACAATTATAAATAATAATGTCCTGATAGTTTTGAAAGTTAAAGACGTGGAAATATTTACCTAATTGATGCTGTACAATATTTTCCATCTGGATGATCCTTTCTTGCATCAGGTTGAGCTCTGCAGGATTTCACTGGCACTTTATTAACATGTCTTTTACCCTCAGTGAAGTAATAGTTCCGAGGAAGGAGCCGGAGGTAAGTACCACTCTTTGATATACTAAAACCTTCTGCTTGTAGCTCGTTATGTAAATCTGCCAAGGTTTTGCAGCTCCGCACTAACTCTGATCGCCGTCGAGCGTCAGCAGATTCGCCAAACATAGCGAATTCCTCAAGTATGATAGAACGCTGGAATGATTACAACGTTCAACTTCCTTTTGCTCAGATATATAAATAATACTTAGGTTCAAAACTATGATTTGAAGTTGAGATTAACTCTCAACAACAATAAAAATTCATTTTGTTTTATACGAGATACTATTTAAAAGTCTTAAACAGACAGGCAGCGTGGCCAAAAAACATGGTTTATCCTCGTCGCTATCTTCATCACTGCTCGCAATTTTAACCAAACTCTTACTCTCAACTGTGAAGAAACCACACACCCGTCGTATATTCCGGTACCAGATTACTGTACCTATAATTTTAAGCTTATTTTTCCATACCTCACAAAGAACTGTCGACTTGCATACATGCATACATAGCAACATCTGACGGAGATGCCGCAGATGAAGTTGATGCTATCGCCGGTTCAGACTTTATTTCATTGCTGTCCACATCTTGCCGACTGTCAATAGTTGACGGAGTATCAGAGGTTTGAACTGTTATGGAACTCTGTTTTGGTTTCAAAAAGATTAATTCGTATTTTATAGTTAGTTAAAGAGGGCGATAAACAAACCTGGTAAAGAAGAATTTGCAAATAAGAAAGAAGCCAACCCAAAAATTAATGTGACAGAAGAAATTTTGAAGTTGGTAGTTCAGAGGAGAAAATACAATTCTAGATTGATACTGCAAGAGCAGATCAAGAAAAATGATGACACTTTTATGTAATTTTTAGAACTAGAAAAAGCTTATGATAATTTATGTGTTTGGGAGAGACTACACTAGTCTTTCCCAACCAAATGTCAACCTCTCCTTCACGTGGTGCACCCTGTTTGCACGGACGAGGCTCTGGCGACTGAAAGATTCCCGGTATAAGGAGTCACCCACTGCTTGCCAACGGCCTTCGAAAGGAGGACGGAAGAGCGGGGAGCGGTTCAGGGCACCCTGTTGCCCTTGGGGTTGAAAACGGCCCCTAAAGGCGGATGAATCAGAAATGATCAACGGCATGGGGATGCAGAGGGCAATGGGAAACCACTGCATTAAAGACCCAAAGGGTATCCCGAGGACATGTAATCCTCTCAAATTACATATATCATGATGGCATCTTCTTCGGTAAAATATTCCGGAGGTAAAATAGTCCCACAATCGGATCTCCGGGTGGGGACTGCTCCGGGAGAAGTCATCAGAATGGATAGAAACATTCTACGAGTCGGAGCGTGGAATGTTAGAAGTATGAATAGAGCAGGTAGGTTAGAAAACTTAAAAAGGGAGATGGAACAACTGAAGTTAGATGTTGTTGGGATTAGTGAGATAAAATGGAAGGACGCACAGGATTTATGGTCTGGGGAACACAGGATAATTAGCACACAAGCTGTCAATGGAGTCACTGGTGTAGGATTTGTAATGAACAAGAAAGTAGGGAAACGGGTGAGTTATTATGAACAATTTAGTGACAGGATTATTTTGATGAGGTTAGAAACTAAGCCCGTCCCAACCACATTAGTACAAGTATATATGCCAACGTCACAGGAAGATGACGAAGGAATAGAAAAAATATACGCTGAAATTGAAGAATTAATCCAATATGTGAAAGGGAAGGAAAATCTAATAATCATGGGTGATTGGAATGCAATAGTGGGAGAAGGAAAAGAGGGCAATACTGTAGGAAGTTTTGGTCTAGGAGAAAGAAATGAGCGAGGAAGCAGGTTACTAGAATTTTGTGAAAGATATAAGCTAGTAGTGGCGAACACACTGTTTAAGAACCATGCAAGAAGAATATACATCCGGATACGTCCTGGGGATACCGGCAGATATCAGCTAGATTATATCATGGTCAAACAGAGATTCAGGAATCAAGTTCTAGACTGTAAAGTGAACACAGGAGCAGACATAGACTCGGATCATAATTTGGTAGTAATGAAGTGCAGGCTGAAATTCAAGCGAATAAGGAAGCAGCATAAGCAGACCAGACTGGAAGTGAATAAACTGAAACAATCTAGCACCATAGAAAAATTTGCAGAAATGGTAGACTTAGGTCTAAGAAGTAACTTTGAAAGGAGCTCAACCGAGCACGAACGGAATGCATTAAAGACCGAAATAATGAAAGCTGTCAAAGAAACATTAGGCTTTAGGGAACAAGCTGCCCGAAAACCTTGGATCACAGAAGAAATTTTGCAGTTGATGGATCAGAGGAGAAGGTACAAAAATTCTCAGGATGAAGCAGGAAGAGAGCAGTACAGGCAATTTAGAAATCAAATAAGTAAGAAATGCAAAATAGCAAAAGAAAAATGGCTACAAGAAAAGTGTGAAGAAGTAGAAAAGGAAATGGTCATAGGAAAAGTGGATATTGCATATTGAAAGATCAAACAGAATTTTGGAGAAATGAAGAAAAGAGGTATGAAAATTAAAACTGCCAATGGGAAACCTCTTCTACACTCAGAAGATAGAGCTAACCGATGGAAGGAATACATTGAGAAACTGTATATTGGGGACGACTTGAACAATAGTGTATTGGAAAAGGAAGGCGATGTCGAAATTGATGACTTAGGAGATCCGGTTTTGAGGAGAGAATTTAATAAAGCTCTGAATGACTTGAAAGCAAATAAGGCAGTTGGAATTGATGAGATCCCTGCAGAACTTCTTAAATCTCTAGGAGAGGAAGGAGTCGAAAGATTATTCAAGCTGATATCAAAAAGTTATGAAACAGGAGAAATTCCAACTGATTTTAATAAAAATATCATCTTCACACTTCCAACGAAAGCACAGGCCGACAAATGTGAGAATCATCGCACCATTAGTCTAACATCACATGCTTCAAAATTACTGACCAGAATAATATACAGAAGGATGGAAAGGGTAGTAGAAGAGATAGTAGGTGAAGATCAGTTTGGGTTTAGGAAAAATCGCGGTACGTACAAGGGAAGTAATTCTGGCTTTAAGATTAATACTTGAAGGGCGGATCAAGAAAAACAAAGATACTTTTATGGCATTTTTTGATTTAGAAAAAGCTTTTGATAATGTTTGGTTGGACGAGATGTTCAAAATTTTAAAGAAGTCAGGTCTAAAGTATCGAGATAGAAGAATACTCTATAAACTATATAAGAATCAAGTGGCTGTAATAAAAGTAGAGAATCATCAGAGACATGCATCATTTAAAAAGGGTGTGAGAGAAGGTTCTAGTCTATCCCTGTCAATGTTCAACTTGTATGTAGAAGAAGCAATGACGAAAGTCAAAGATAAATTTCCATTTGGCATAAGTTTTCAGGGAGAAAAAATCAGTATGCTACGATTTGCTGATGAGATTGTCTTGTTAGCAGAGAGAGCTGGGGATATTGAGATGTTACTGAATGGCATGAACAAAATACTGAAGGAAGATTTTGGACAAAAAGTGATGAAATGTAGCAGAAAAAATACCAATACTAGCAGATTAAATATAAAAATAGGATCGGATGCAATAGGAGAAGTGAGTGAGTTCTGTTACTTGGGAAGCAAAATTACAACCGATGGCCGAAGCAGGAATGATGTTAAAAGCAGAGTAGCACTAGCAAAAAGAGAAACCTTTTAGTGTCAAATATTGTTCTAGGAATTAGAAAGAACTTTTTAAAACTCTATGTGTGGAGTACAGCACTTTATGGTAGCGAAACATGGACTTTAGGAATACCGGAAAGAAAGAAAATTGAAGCATTTTAAATGTGGTGCTACAGAAGAATGCTGAAAATTAGGTGGACAGACAAAGTAAGAAATGAACGAGTTTTGGAAATGATGGGTGAGAAAAGAAGTTTATGGAAGAAGCTTACAGGAAGAAGAGACAGGCATATTTTGAGACATGCTGGATTGGTTAATTTGTTAGTGGAGGGAACAGTTGAAGGTAAGAACTGTAGAGGAAGAAAGAGATTATAATATATGAAGCAGATAATTGAGGACGTGGGTTCTAAGGGGTATGTAGAAATGAAGAGGTTAGCACAGGATAGGAAGGGATGGAGGATTGCATCAAACCAGTCTAAAGACTGACTTCAGCAAAAAAATGTTAGATGGGACACGATGTTTGAAATTTAAAAACGTCGGTTCTAAAATATAGGGATAGAAGAATCATTTATATAATCCATATAAGATTCAGATGCCTATAATAAAAGTAGAGGATCACGAGGAACATGCATCACTTAAAAAGGTTGTAAGGCAATGTTGTAGTCTATCCCCGTTAATATTCATCTTGTATGTGGAGGAAGGAATCAAGGAAATAAAACAAAAAGTTTTTTTTTTTTTTATTACTTAAGAATGTCTAAATCGTCTTTCTTTCAATTCTTGTCGTTAATAAAGGTTGATATTACCGGGAAAGATACGAAAATGAGAAATGCTTCTTGCTTTACTCTTTTGTCTTTTCTACACTTTCACTTTTCAAATGCTTTTACTAGATAAAATGCGGCTATGCGAAAGCTGAGAAATTTATTTTTAAAGTGTAGATCAATTCACGAAAGTACTACTGGTCAAATTTTTTGGACACAAGTCTGTAGATAATACTGCAACAGTTATCCGCGTTATGACGCGCCATAAACGTATGAGGCAAGCATCAAATGGACAAATTCCTCCACGTTGTCTTTGGCGTAGTTTTCTGACTGATAGGGATAACTTTGGAAAATGATTGCACAAATATACTTTAGAAATGGATGGAACGAATTGTGAACTGTACTAACGCGATATTATGGTTACCAATAAACTAGAAATAGCTTAATAACACTGATTTTGCAATTTGAGGCGCTTAACGTATTTTAAACGAAAACGTTATGCTTTCGCATCGTCTGTATATTAGTTCCTATTCATCTTCAATGCTTCAAGCTGCTTATCTGTGCTCTTAGTGTAGAACAAAACGTAATGTGACATGGGGTTGGCAAGGCATTAGGGTATCTTATGTAATTCTTAGTTTTTACTCCTGCCTATGATAACTGACACATAATAACTATGTTCACCTCGTAATGACTTCTCCTCTTTCTGTTTTTTATTATTCTTTCAGCGGAGGTTGTGATGCATCCCGGACTTAAGATAAAGAGTCACATAAGACACCAAAGCATGTACTCTCCCAATTTCTGAGCGTTTTAGGAACACGTTGATAAATAGAAATCTGGATGGCTGAATAGATATTCGACCTTTGCTCGACCATACAATATCATCTTTTATTCCCCGTTAAACTCTTCTTGAATCAAAGATAATATTTTTTATTGCGTTTAGTTGGGGACTGAAATATTTGTAAGTACCTGCGCCATTACGAAACCGAGGATGTGCCGCTCATTAATAGCGTGCTTGGTGCGCGCTGCTTTCCTTGTTTGTTGATAGCGATCGATAGTGGCTAGCCACTTGGATATTTTCGTTTTCTTACTTCCTCGCTCCCGTACTGGGGCTTAAGACATCAGACGACCACATTCCTTGATGATTGATAATAATAAATTCCGGGTGGCCAGACGCCTGGGCTATGACGGATATAACGGGCTTGCTTTCACAATGGCAGGCGGTTACCTATCGCCACACGAAATAGCCAGCCCGAGGCTCTTTCCGAAACTGTGTTCGGAAATAGCTGATTGCTATCGCACGAGCGCTGTATTGGACAGCCCCACTTCGGATGTCAGGCGTAGCTAGCACCTGTCTAAACTAGTGACGTCAATGGGAATCCCAGACGTCGGCCAGACCAATAGAAACCTGTCTGAGTATACGACGTCATTGAATACGCTCCTCCATCCCCACACTGGTCCATTTGAATCGCCCGCTAGTGACGTCATACCATCTAGGACTCTGATTAGTCCATTTGAGTCGCCCGCCATGAAAATAATTTTAAAAACTGTGACGTCACGTGGACGAGTGGAAACGCTTCGGCTTGTCCAAAGAGCTCATTGCGCTTCAACCTACGTGAGGCATCTACTACTGTCGCAGACTCTCCTGGGATGCAGAACTGTGTCGCGACCAAGAATATCGGTGTGTTCAGGGCTTAAAATAAGTATTTTGTTAGTGATGTGGTGCCGTTTGCACTTACAACAAATAACGTGGTTGGGGAATTGTATTTTTTTAAATTTTTTTTTTACCCCCCGTAGTAATAAACGTGTAGCAGTTTGTTTCATAGATTTTGCTCATTTTTCATTTTTTTTACCCCTTGTAGTAATAAACGTGTAGCACTTTGTTACATAGATTTTTTTTTTAAATATGACACAACGAAATTTTCACTTGACATTTCTAGCTATTCGGTACTATTTCACTACCTAAAATATTATTCTGCAGATTAAAATTTTTTCTTGATGCTTACATTTGAATCTAAAAGATCTCTTTATCATTTAACAAGGAGTGCGTAGAATTACTTTGTGGTTTAAGTGTCGTGAATTGATTACTGCATAACTTTTCTCGTATTTCTATTTTTCTAGAAACGTAAAACCCTTTAGCTGTCGATTGGATTTAATTTTTTCACATTTTTCTGTTAGTTATAATTCATAGATAGAAATTTTAGACACGATGAGTTTGTTTCAACTCCTAAAAATTGAGTAATCCGGTTGAGAAATTTACATTTTCACCGTGCATCCCTAGAAATATTTTGCAGCTTGCTTCTTCGAAATTGTTTTTAATTTGTAAAGCAGCGAAATTTTCAATTTACTCCCCCAACTGTTAGTGACTGTTTCGCTTCATAAATTTTTTGTCCCAAGTAAAAAATGTGTGAACCTTAGGTTTTTTTAGATAGTTATGTACGGCAAAATTATTTCAATCGGAGTCTATACATGGAATTTTCCTTTTGATTTTTTCTGCGTATTTAGAGCATCGATTTTTTAAAAAATATTTGTAGGTTTTTCCCATGATTTACCTTCACAGATTCGACCGTCTGGCCTGCTCCCTCCCCCCCCCCCCTATCGGCCCTAGGTGGTCTTTCTAGTTATCTTCTGAGCGATGTGATGTCTCAGCGGTTAAAGCGTCTGACTGGAGATCGTAAAGTCCCCGGTCCGAATCCCGACCCTAACATCTCCCACAGCTTGCTGTTTAATTTAAAGTACGCCACATCGCTTCTGTTTTTCCGTTTCCACTGTGTTAGGTTGGTTAGCCAATAGGGAGCGTCCATAAACTACGTGGTTTCGGTCAAGGGAGAGAGGGGTTGGGTAGAAAGCTACGCTGGGCTAAGTGTGGAGAGAGGGCTTCAGAGCCAAGCGTAGTCTAAGTATGAAAAATGGTAAAAGATTAGAAATATAGCACAGTTCATGAAAATACAGTTCATACTGTATTTAATTGCGTGGTTAACGGCTGTACATACACACAGTTTTAATTTATACAGTGGATAACAACTAAAGAAAAACTGTCAAACTTACGATAATAGTTACAATGCTTACAAGCGCCCATTTTATTCCTACTTTTTAGAAGACAAAAACTCTGTCATTGTTTTTTGGCCTAATGAAGAGTTGCGCCATTGTCTCATAAACATTAAATCAGCAGGCAGTGGCGGATCCAGGGGGGGGGGGGTAGGGGGCTGAAGCCCCTCCCCAAATCACCAAGGTCACCCCCCACCCCCGATGACATGGATTTTGGAGACTTTTTTTTTTTTTTCTCTCTACTGTTTTTATAAGGGCGGGATTCTAGAAAAATGTGAGTTTTCTCTCCTTGCCCGAGTCGAGCCCCCCCCCAAACCGAATTCCTAACCCCCCAAACCAAATTCCTAACCCCCCCCCCCCCAACCAAAATCCTGGATCCGCCACTGTCAGCAGGTGTTGCAGTGGCCTGTTGCTCCAAGTAGCGTAGCGCGAGATCAAGGGCTTCTGCCGAGTGCCGCGTCACTGTGTGGCACCAGCTCTCCTTTGTCACATTCCGCCTCATTGTCACTTCCGCAAGCACAACAGTCCACTTCTACCTGGTCTTGAGTCACAGCAGCCACTAAATTAATGTCAGTAAGATTCTCCAAACTTGCATCATCCGCTGCCATCCATTTATCTACATTCAGCTTCATAGGCTTCTTCATATCCAGGGATTGTCTGTACCATTTGTAGGAGATTCTCCTCTTCATTTTCAATTGGGGTGTCCTGAAATTGAAGAGATGTCCACAGTTTTCTCAAAGATTTTCTCATAATGTTTTCTGAAATATTCTGCCATGCCTAAGCCCCCAAATAAACAACATCCTTTACATTCGGTTTTTTATTTTTTATTTTGTCAACTAAAGGAATGTTTTCTTGGATCAGCATTCTTAAAAAATGTTTTCTGTAAATCAATGTTAATGTTTGCAGTCCATCGGCTGTAGAAGTGGTAGAGCTGTAAAAGTAACGAGAAATTTTGTACCCGTGTTTATTCGTTACTAGACCAATCATTACCCGTTACTTTCGAATTGTTACTCGTTACTTTTGATACAATGCATGATGCATCGCATCGAGTCGCCTCGCGTACGCGATAACTTCTTTACTATCGCATCGTTTCGTTACTCGTTACTTTTGATACAATACAAACTAGCATGAAGCATCGAATTCCATCGAGTCGCGTCGCATACGGGATGACTTCGTACTTGGTAAAGTTTAAGTAAATTGTTTAATTAGTAAAATAAGTTTAGGTAAGTTGTTCGTTTGGATAAAACTTAGTCAGGTAATTAGCACATGGCCCTTACGGAAAACTTCTGAAGGTACACTTAATTTACTCTAATGAATATTATGTACAAAAGAATAATCTAATTTCAAAACATACACCTGTTTGCATAAAAAAAAAGCCGTGACCTTCACCTGACTGTGACATATCTAGTGACAATAACTAACGGCGGTTATTTTTTTAAAGTAGCCTACTCAAAACCCTGCATAGAAGCCTGATAGATATGGGGACATGTATTTAACAAATATTATATCTCAGCAAAGTATATCGTATATAAATAGGAGGTTTCACCACTGTCCTCCTTTACTGTTTTCATTTATTTTTGTAAATTCTTTATGTTTTTGTGATAGATAGGTTAAAATAAATGTGGACATACCATCAAATCGGGACTGCAGGCAGAGTGCTACCTACTTCCACTTTTTATTTCATTTTTAAAAAATATTAATATTCAAAACTTTTAAATCAATAACAAAGGTACAGTACAAACATGCGATTAGATTCATAATTGTTGTTGCGTTGCGGTGACAACAATCATTCAACATCATAGCCAGTAGCGCATTGATCACATGGATCCTGCGGTAATAACACAATAACAAATTAGTAATGAATTAGGTCATTGTACCTTGTTCTTTGGGTATGTAATTCTGAAACTGCAAAAAAGGGCTGCTAGATTTGTGTCTGGAAACTATCGCAGAACGCAATCAGTAACAGATATGATAAAAGAGCTGGAATGAGATTCATTGGAAGACAGGAGGAGGGTGAAGAGGGTCATGGGAGTGTGCAAAGCGTATATTGATGATGAGGCATGGAAGAATATTGGTGTAAGAATTAAAAGTAATGCTTGCAAGGGAAAAGATGACCATTACCACAAGCTGGCACAAGGGTGTAGGAAGATTCTCTTTTTTAAATAAGGGTGTCAGTTATTGGAATAAGTTACCAAGAAAAATTATGAATAACTTACCAAAAACATTGAAAGAATTTAAAGGTAAAATTTGTTGAGGGCAAATGTAGGTGCATGCAGGAAAGGGAGGAAAATGAGTGTGTAGGAAAATTGCCACCGGAGCGTGTGCTCCATTGCAATCTAATTAAATATTATTAGAACATAACAAGTGCAGAGATGTATATCACAAACTATTAAACAACTCTTTTATTTTGTAAATTACACTATAAAATAAAATAGAAGGTATCAAATCTTAAAATAAACAAATTTAATAAATATTTGAAATCAACAAAAACCTCATTAAAGATCAGTGAAAAAACAGTAACAATCTTAAATTATCCATACAAATTTTCTATTTACAAATTATGCTCTGTAAATTTTAATGTTAAGTAAAATAAAAACTACAAAATTAGTCTTTACGTTGTCAAAATTAGTTACCTCGTTAAAAATATCAAAACTTAACAGTAAATAATATTAATTACATTAAAATAATGTTCGGACCATGTGTTTGTACAAAAACATTTTTTTTTAATAACGAAACGATTTCAAATCATAATACCCACAAATACGCTCGTATGTATAGCAACGAACGATGTTCAAACGTCATTTTTCGTTCACATTCAAAATATGTTTTTTTTAATTGCGATAGAGCACAGGCACCTGTGGTAATTTCCCCACTCATCCGCGTTTCTGTTTAATGATTTTCTTTTTTTATTCTTAAAATTAAGATACAATTGAGCACTAGCATCGCATGAATGACTTCGTTAGTTCAAGTAAATTGTTCATTGAGTAAAGTAAATTTAGGTAAATTGTTCTTACGTTTGATTTACTACACTGAATATTACATATATCAGAATAATACCTAATATTACAATCGCAACACACTTAAATCAACTAATTTCAAAACAAACATCTGATCATTCATTCGCTGGGCGAACCGTTCCAGCTCCTGCATGACACTTCGTGTTCGTATCTATACGACAGATGCGAGTAACGAAACACGCGAGTAACGAAATCAATTTGTGAGTAACGATTCGGTACTTCGAGTCAGGCGAAGAACCCGTTACTCAGTAACGAATATATCGTTACTTTTACAGCTCTAAGGAGTGGTGTAACATTTGGCGCCAAAAACTTCACCACAATTTCTCCATCACATAGTTCTTCAGTGCTAGGGTGAGACGGCGCGTTATCAATCAAAAAGATAGCACGGGGAGGCAAATGATTTTCCTTAGAAAACCGTCGGACAGAGGGAACAAACTGGTTGTGAAACAATTCTTTGAACAGCTTACCATCCATCCATGCTTTTTTCTGGTTGCGATAATATACTGGCAGGGACTTCATGTTGCAGAACAAATCGGTAATCCGAACAAGGCCCGGTCCCAATTAGTTCGGATTAGCGGACTCTACTGTACATGTAGGTTCCACGTATTTTTGTATAGTTCTGTTTTGTCACTGGCTGTGCAAATCTCTACTTTCGAACTTATTTCTTCATTGCCTACGTGATATGCTTTGCTACAACCTATAATAGTCCGAGAGCTGTGGAAAATTTAGGGTAGGTATTTGAGGCACCGTCAAAATTTGTATAACACTTCCTTTGTAATTTATGTACACAAAATCGAAGACCTGGCTGAAGGGAATTGAGGCATAGTCCACGTTTGAATTTTTAACTTTTGCAATTGTAAAAGAAAATAAAAATAAATAAGCCAGATTATTTGTTCGGGCCTAAAATATTGCCAGGCCGTTTCAAAATTGTATTTTTTAATTTTCGAAAAATGTATTTGAGGCACGCTGAAATTTAGACAGGATAATATTTACACCTAGAAAGAAATCATTCTGAAAAGACAGACGATTTGGGTGGGACTTTACACCTGCCAGGTGATCGGAAATGTTTTATGGTAGCGCGAGTGAATTGTATTTTGGGGGGCTGGCTGATTTGAAACGTGTTGCGGTGCGATTGGCTCTCACCAGACCACGTAACTCATAGCAAGCAGGCAATTGTTTAAAAATTTTTTGGAGCTGTCGAAAGGTTCTCATTCCGTCAGGACTAGGGATTGCAATCCAGCAAAGCGGGATCCCGCAATCCCGCGGGATCCCGCATCATTAGACAAGTCTGGCGGATCCCGCACAAAATTGAGCGGATCCGCAATCCGCAAAATCCGGCGGAAACGCGTGTCAGTCTGCGTGACTCGCTGCCCCACTCGGTCTCTGTCGGATATTTTGCACTGTTTGCCTGTACCCTTACAGTTGGCATTTGACTCGTGTGAACAAGCGTTTGTTTTTGTCAACCTACGTCATTCGTAAGTAAATAAATACACTTTTACGTATTCATCAAAACTTACGTTTGTTTCGAGTACACATTTCTGTAATTTGAGTTATGGTGCGTATTTAGTACGATTTTCTAACTATATAATTATTTTTTAAGTGTCGCACACGTTATCTGAACTACGCGGTTACAGCTTTTTATTCACGGTTTCATTATTCCCATTTTCTGTATATGCAGATAAAGTAATTGTGACAATTTCCTAATTTCCGGCTGAAAATTTGATTAATCGTTGATATGAAACTAGTGTTATCGTAATTTTAACGATCGCTGTACCTATTTACTTAACAGCTATCATAAGGAAATTGAATATCCTTTGACTTATTGTTGTTTTGGCCGCTGCCTCAATGCGTTTCTTTGACGAAAGCCACCTGCTTTCCATGTGCCGCTCAGGCTTTCGATAATCCCTCTTCTCCTTGTTATTATTTCGACTAAAGGTAAAAAAAGTTATAATGAAATTTTCACGGGTGTATCGACGAATTGCGTTGCAGGAACACCATACTTCGACGGCTGCCTCCGCCAGTCTTCCTCACGTGTGTAATTTCGTGTGTTTGCAATGAAATCCGGAGATACAACCTATGAGGACTTCACTGCAATCATTCGCCGAGAAAGTCTCCTTTCTTACTAAAAAATAATAATTTACACTCTAAAAACGCCGTTACGCCACATAAGTAAATCTGAAATACTTGACAGTTAACGTGTTGGTGAGTAGTTTCTTTTAATAACATTGAATCAACTGTAATATTAATCAAGGAATCAGGAGATATAATAATGAATCATGCAAAAAAAGACCAAGTCTCATGCTTGTGCAGTGACAAAAAGTTATGAGATCTTGTTCTGAGCCAAGTCTACACTTTACAGAGTATATTCACTTCACTTTGTGAAATGGAATGCTTTTCTCGGTGTTATGGAACGTTAATTTAGAATTTTTTAAAAAACTCTGGTAACTTGTCCATTAAGCAAACCATATTTTTAAACTTACGTGATGTATTGTAAGTCACATAATATGACCTAAGACTCAATATATTCCATTTTTATTATTTATTTAAAAATTTGTTTCAGATTAAAAAACAAAAATGTAAAACCTCGAAAAACACTTAAGACACGCTAAAAAGTTTTAATGTCATTTTGCCAATCAAAATATTGTTAACTGTTAATTTGTATCATTTAACATTAAAAATTATTTATTAATTTAATTATTATTTACTTTATTATCGTTTTAAGTAACTATGTTTTAAATATATGCGTTAAAAAACTGTTTGTACCAATCCCGCACGGATCCCGCGGGATTGGCGCAAATCCCGCGCGGATCCCGCGGGATTGAAAACACTGCGGGATTACAATCCTTAGTCAGGAGGACACATTGTTGTTCGACTAGAAGACGAAAATGTTGCTTCTGTTTCCAATTCTTCGATCGTATGGTAGCTGCAGCAATGACCATACCTATCTACGATCTCAAGGGGGCATCCATAAATTACGTGAGGTGAAATAGGGGAGGGGGGGGGGGTCCAGCGAAATCTCACCAGATCTCACCAAGGGGGAGGGTGGGGTCTATGGAAACCTCACGTGAGATTTTGCGAAAAATTTGGGGACAGTAGAGCAAAAAAAAAAGTCTCAAATTTGCGGCAAAGTCGATTTTAGGAGGGTATTTCGTCAAAAAAGTTAGGGTGTGACCTAAAAAAAAAAGTTTCCAGGGCGATTTCTAGGGGGGGTTCTCACGGACCAAATCTCACCAGAGGGGGGGGGGTCCGGCCAGATCTCACGAAATCTCACCAGGGGGAGGGGGGGTCAAAAAATCCGGAAAAACACCTCACGTAATTTATGGATGCCCCCCAACAACTTTTCGTTATACTTTTTAGTGTCATAGCTAGTGTAATATGTTTATTTGTTTTAATTTTCCCAAGTGAAACATTAAATATTCAGCCAATGAAGAACTTTTCCTTTCACATTCATTTTTTTTTTTACTGCTATAGTGACAACCACACAATGCTACCGAATAAAAGTCTTTTATTATTTGTGGTGTCACCCCTCAGTAAATCAGAAGTTTTCAAATCATGTCAAATTTTCCGCTAATGGTGTCTTTTTTTCCATATCAAAAATTGTTCGTCATAAAATGAAAGCAGCTTTTAAGAGAATGTCTTTTTCTTTATTAATGATAATAGTTCATCATTAACACAGTAACCTTTCGGACCAACTTTTTTTTATGCGCAAATGTAATTTGTATTTTTTCTTTATATTTTTTTAAATTAATTTTGATTCAAAATGAGTTTTACTGAATGTACTATCGTATTTGTCAACCTTATTTGTAACAATGTTTGTAATTATATCCAAATAAGTATTACATAATGACCTGAAATAATAAAATGTTTTATTTTGAAGAATATTTTCATTTATAAAACAATAAATTTCTTCGAAAGCTTCTTGATGTAGGTTTACATTTTTGTGGTAATTCGTATCCGGTTTTACTTGATGCTGTCGTAATTTATTGAAATAATCCTTTCGACAGATTCGATGATTATTTATAGAATCTGCAGTTTGAACTTTTTTTTTATAAAATTCAGTATCTTTTAAAATACTTTGTACGGCATCAAAGAGCAATAAGAGATAGAAATCATCCTTTGTATTTTTTGGAACTCTTGCGACAAAAATTACAAACATCTTGATTTGCTGAACTCTCAAAATCTTGTAATTCGTTTTCTTTTAAATTTATGCTTGGTGTCTCAGCAATATATTCAATATACCAACACTATTGTTGTTTCGAGATGCTGATGCTTCACCAATACTTTGCTGACCAGTAGTATGTTCTTTGGATATATCTATAAAAAATATATAGCACAGTAAAAAAGTTGAACAAATATTGTGTGTGTGTGTGTAAGTGTGGTATAGTCGGTATAATGAGTCTTAAGATATTTGTTATTACAGTATATTATTATGCATGATAAAAAGTAAAATTATGTTATACCTTTTGAAGAAGGCAAATCTTATTGAGATGCGTTTTCGACATAATATTTCTTCATTATAGCAAGGAGATGAGTGATAACCCTTTGTTATGTTAACAATGGATGGCAAAATAAAATCTTTGTAGTTTAACCCATGTTTTTGCCGAATTTCCAAACTTCGACTTTTTTTGTAAAGTTTTTGACTAAAACATTAATTCTTCCATTATTTTTTGAGCAAATAACAATAAATGTTCAGCTTTCATGACAAATGTGTATATTATTATTTTATTTATATATACATAAACAAAATAGCACTTTTATAAATACACGTTTCACTACGAATGTGCTGCAAAATCGTTTTAAACAACTGTCCGCTTGCTATGAGTCACGTGGTTTGTTGAGAGCCAATCGCACCGCAACACGTTTCAAATCAGCCAGCCGCCAATATACAATTCACTCGCGCTACCGTAAAACATTTCCGATCACCTGGCAGGTGTAAAGTCCCACCCAAATCGCCTGTCTTTTCAGAATCATTTCTTTCAAGGTGTAAATCTCAGCGTGCCTCAAATACATTTTTCGAAAATTAAAAAATACAATTTTGAAACGGCCTGGCAATATTTTAGGCCCGAACAAATAATCTGGCTTATTTATTTTTATTTTCTTTTACATACGAAATTTGAAGATATCAAAATTTCAAAATGCCTCAAGGACATTTTTTTGTAAATCAAAGTTTGTAAAGTTAAAAATTCATACGTGGACTATGCCCCAATTCCCTTCAGCCAGGTCTTCGATTTTGTATACATAAATTACAACGGAAGTGTTATACAAATTTTGACGGTGCCTCAAATACCTACCCTAAATTTTTCACAGCTCTCGGACTATAACATTTATCATGAATTCCATTTCTGTGGCGGGGTATTCGTCTTCCGTCTTTCTTCCTAATGACTCATGTATCACTTTCATATATTAGTGTTGGGATTGACATTGTTTTACAGAAATTTTTTGGGCAAGTTTTGTGCAGTACTTTTTCAATCCTTACACCTATCTTTAAAAAAATTACTCGTTGATAGATGCTGCATTGATTTACAACTTTACATCATAGACATTTAAATTCTGATGTCTGCTCCAGGCAGATTCATATCAAACACATATATGAAAATGTCATGAGTTTCCATATAAACGCCATAATTTTTAATTTTAGAGCTTTCATAATTGTATGTTTTAGCTATGTAATTTTGAAGATGTATGGTTTTTTGCATATCATTTTGTCTTTCCAGTACATGATAAAATTGAACAATGAAAAACTTTGTCAGCAAGAGGTTGTTTTTTTTTTTATAAATAATAATAATAATTACGTGCAAGTTGGAAAAAGTACAGTGTATACTAGTTATAACTATTAAGAAATTTGATTATAAGTTTAATTTGTTTTCTTATAAAATATTACATGTTAGAAATTTCGTTGTAATAAATGATTTTAAATGTGATGAAACGTTCCTCAGGCGATATCACAAGGTGAAAATTACTGTTTTTCGAAAGCTCAGATTTGACTTTTTCCAGCATATAGTTGAAAAATTTAATCAAACTCATACGGGAGTAGTCAGATAATTTCTCTGAATCTTGTTTCACATCGCTCAATAAATGGAAACTTGCAGTGATCGTCTCTTTTCAGAAATATCTGAATAACCCATTCCGTAAGTAGCTTTTGGTTAGGTTGAAATGCAGCCTAGACCAGAATGACTATTAATATTCCATGGTGCATACTGGATTTGGAGTAAAGAACGTGGCTGCGATGCTGAATAGGCTATTTGACTATTTTTTGAAAATGGTTTTGAATAGTTTATGAATACACATTATTTACTGGGTACTATATATTTTTTGATGAATGTGCTTATTTTACGTAAAATTCAACGTTTGAAAACCCGCCTAAACGCTCCTTTGCTGCCTGGCGCGGGCCAACAACACTCGTGACGTCACGTGCCAGCAAGCCCTCACTCTACATAAGTAACGTCTGATTTGTTTCTCTGAATTTGTGTATAAATGATTGGAATATATGGTTTGTAAATAGTGTTTAGTTCATCAGTCTACAACTACAACAATAAAAACTCTCCAAATAAACGTATGTGTTCCCGCATTAAATGAAATAGAAAAAAAAAAGTCGCTGCAACTTGCTCATAGAAACCCAGGACAACATTGCGACTAAGTCGCATATCTTTTTCTGTAAATATCATTTGCACCATAATTTCTGTCAGATAATGTAGTACGCTGTTTAAGGCGAATATCAGTAAGGTTAGGGCTCTTAGGTTCAATCCTCGGTTTGGAATATGTTTTGTTATACGTGGGCGTTTCCTTTAGATACTAGTTGCTGTTGGTAGCGCCGCATATTCTTTTTCTAAAATCCACCAAAACATTATTTTTTTCCGAAAGTTTCACAAACGTTTGGGTAGTAACAGTATTATAAACATTTGAAACGTAACCAAAAAAGACTTCAAAGCTGAAACTGGACGTTACTTGCACACCGATAAAAAGTTTTTAAAAAAACTGTGAATTAATTGCGCATTAAAAGTAAATACCGCCTAAATAGACCCATTTTTGTCAGAAATGCAACATGCAGTTGTATCGTTCACTAAAAATTCCAACAAAAGGTATTCAAAGTGTTCCGGAACTGTTGGCGTGAAATGTTATTATTAAAATAAATCATATTATTCGCTGCCGAGTACTTGGGTTTTGTTGCAATGTTGATGTATCTCTGGTATGTTTCAAAATTAAAAGCGGAAGGTTAACTTTGTATAAAAGTTTTCTTGTATGGCAGCAATTTATGTTTCAAACGTTTGCATGACGGACGTTTAATTACTACTTCGAATGAAAACATGATTCTGTAAAACAGCAAACAGAAATGAAAAAAATGTACACACGAAAAAAATATTATCCTAATCAAGGTTCGAACATAGGATCTTCAAATTCCTATTGCACTCTTTAACCATGCAGCTACCTGGCCACCATGGCATCGTTACATATCTTCTCATTAATGGTGAACACATAAACATCACAGTTTCTACGTGCGGTGAAGTGAACGCGGTCGGTAAATAAATAAACAATAAATTCAGTTTCGTTGGCAAAAATTATCATTTATCTATAATTATCATTTATCTATAATTATTTATCTGCAGTTAAGAAAAATCGTCCACAACATCCAGTTATTTAACTGTTGCGCCTACCTTATACTACACTTGCATTTTTCTCGTAAGAAGTATCTCCTAAAACAACTAACTTAATTTAAAATTTTAGTCATTCTTATGAAGGATTTCTGTTAATCTCTAACTTCTAAATGGTTCTAGAATTGAAGTTATTACAGTTTCAAGCTCTATAGAATAGAAGCCAGGGGTTGTTTCTACAGCTAGCCCGACAAATAATTTCGGCATTTTTCCGCTGTAGGCTTCTACAAATTCTCTTCATTTTATATTCAACACAAAATCTCATTCGTAACAAGAGATAACAGGCAACAAATAATAAAAAATAGTTGTAAAAATTGGATAATAGGAAACGCTCCATACGCAGCCGCAGTGTCTACAGGCAGGTGACGTCACTAAAGCGATCGCCAACCCCAGAGCGTTTTCTGTCACGTGACAAGAAGCAAGAAAAATCTGATTTTTATTTAGCTTTTTTTTTACTAAAAACAATCCACCTTTTCAAATATAACAAAAATAGCTTCCTTAAGCATTAATTTAAGCGAATGATTACAATTTGTAAAATATTTTAAATACTGTTAAATAGTCTATTCTGACTACAATGACGCCAGAATCGGCTCAAGACGACCATTGTCGCTAAGTGAGTAATGTGCATAATCGTATCTTTCAGCGTTCATTACACCTTTATTATCTATTTCCTAGCATTGAGGTACAGCAAAGTAGTTCGATCGTACTTTGAACAGAAGCAAAAACTCTTATATTATAACACACGTTAAATGGAACGAAGTCGCGGGTAACTGCTAGTTCTTTAGACTCCCCCCCCCCCCAAAAAAAAAGTATGCGAAAATAATTTATTTTGAGTAAAGTAAACAATACATGGAACGGAACCTTCATCGGGCAAGAAAAAGTACCTATTGGCCAGGATTTTTTGTCTGTTCGCGTCCTTTGATCTTTGTACTTAACCTGTTCGGAGCCCAGGCAACAAGTGCGGGCCATCCACATTGTTACATTAGTGTCGAGTCATGTCCCCTCGCTGTTATTTGTGAAAGGAATGATGGATGTCAGTCATGTAAATTACAAGCGGAGAACCAACGGATCTTCTGTTTCTTGTCGTTTTGAGGTTGGTGTTTTCAACTGCATTATTTTTCTTTTACATAGGTTAAAATGACAAGTAATTCGTATTCTGTTTGTGATAGTGATAATTGATTCATCAGTAACTAAAAAAAAATAGCAAAATTGAATAAACCTAAACAATTAATAAATATAAAAATTTGTGGGAGAAAACGTATAACTGGATAAGAAGGCATCCTCAAAATAAATTCTTTGCGAAATGCATTATTTGCGCTCTAAGTTTTATCAATGGGTCAGCCGGGACTAGACAGGTAAGTCAGTATCAGTTTTTAATCATTTTCAGAATATTGTGAGCATGATCTTTTGTTGAATAAATTGTAATTTAATGTGAAATTGTGGCGCATTGGCCAGAGGCATAGGATTGCTGGCCTATATCCTACTTTAATATAAGGTACCATACATCATTTTTGGTCGGTATACTTCATCCTAACCACAAAGTATGCGGTAAACTTTATTTCTGGTGAACTATACAATTCTTGGAATAGAACGCTCTTGTGCATTATTAATTTCCAAACGACATATAAGTACTTATGACGAAAAGAAATGAATACAAAATGGCGAGAAGGGAGAGACAGAGGGTCCTTAAATTTAATTAAAAAGAGATGTTCACTTATTTATAATTTAGAATGTGGCATCAGCTGTAACATTTTTTGAATGAAACCAAGCGCGAAAATATATGTATTTCAGACAATAAATATCTAAAATTAAAAATACTGGGTTTTTTTCATATGCTTTTTATTTTCCTCTTCAAACGAGACACACACACACACACACATATATATATAAGATGAATGTATGTTTGTTTGTTCTTCATACAAATCCACAGTTTTCATCCGATCTCGATGAAACTTTGCACACTTATCCTTTGCAACAAGGAGAAAAAGACTGTCTACATTTGTTTGAAAAATTATCTGTATAAATAACACATGTTGTCTCATAACTTCGAAATACGGCGATAGACAGACACGTTGGATGTGGACGTCTCCAGACCGTGTTTCCGTGTAGTGAACTGGCAGCTCAGTGGCTAAAGAGCTTGGTTTCGAACGTCGTGGTCTCCGGTTCAAATCTCCGTGGAGGCTAAGATTTTTAAAAATTGTGTTTCATCGTAAGAGTTAGGCCTGGGCCGTAGGTTATTCGGATTGAATGTTACACTGTAGATATTATAAAGTTAGGGGTGCAATGCGAGGCAAATCGTAGATAGTCTTGCAATTTTGTAGGTGTACACTTTTTTACGTTATAATGATCCCTCAGCTGTTGTTCGCAGTCAGTGTGTGAACCACAGTAATATTAATATAAATACGGAAGTAAGTCTCTTGTCTTTTTGTTACGTTTTGACGACTAAATGGCTATATCGTTGTGATGGAATTTTATAAGGAAAGCTGTATGAAGGGCACAGGATATTTTTTCCAGTATGATTAACAGTTGTAGTCACGAAATTTTGAAATCATATCGAATAGTGACAGAAATATGTTGGAAATTGATTCTCTTCAAGAGGCAGGTTCGACGGTAGAATGATATAGTGATAGCTTTCCTGTCATATTATGCCGACTCGATATTGTTTGGGACCAATCCTTCGTTACCAACAACTTTCTATATTTAATTCTGGCAAAAAAATTCTTAATCCACGCGTACGAAGTCGCGGGTACGAGGCTAGTATATATATATATTGCTTCTAAATAAGTTGGCAACTCTAGCCTAGCACTCCGCTCTCGCATCGAAAGGTTAACATGGGTGGTTTTAATTATCGTGTGTTCGTCTTATGTTGTTGACACGATAATGTTCCACATTTGATACAATAGTTAGAGCACTACAAACGAATTGGAGCTGTCTAAATGGTCGCAGAGACCGAATTCCATTTTTTATCGTTTTTCTTGAATGCCATCTTTGCTTCATCAACAAACTATTAATTTCAGTCCTATAAATCAAACCGTTCATTTTTTCAAAACCTTTGAATTAACTAAATAAAAATTCGCGGCAACAACAAAGAGCAACCGCACGTGAGAGCTCAAGTCGTGCGATCAAGTCGTCCGTTCACTGTCCATAGTTGGCAGTCTGACGTAGTCTGTTCCAGTGTGAGACCAACCTTACGCATTTTCGATATGCCAGATCATCCCAGATGAATTTTTAGGTGGTTCTTCCGATATCGTAGCGGATTTCTTTCCAATGATATCGATGAAATCTAGTCGTTGACTACCAAAGCCAGCTCTTCATATTCATTTGGACGGAGAACCTAACGAACTAAGAGACTATCACTATCAGAATTGAATGGGGGTATGTACATGCTTGCATAGAGCAACAGTTGTGTTTGGGAGGCTACTGCTACCTGTTGGGGCGCGGCCTTCACCCCTGCCACGTGCCGCGGGGTGCCACGTGCCGCGGCACTCTGATAAACCCAGGGTGAATGTCGAATCGTCTTTCCGTCCGTCGGGACACAGGCAAGTCATACAGATATCCTTACCGGCTTTTATCTTTCTTTACTGCCGCATATCATCACAAATAATTTCGTGCCTCCTCCCTTATCCATTTCAAATGTTAAAGTATATATCTACTGCATTTAAAAATAACAATCCTAGCATCCTCTTATATAAAATGCGTGCTCTGGAGACTGAGCACGTCGTCTATAGCTATTGGCTAGAGAACGGCCGCGTGACAGCCGTCACTCGCAAATCAACAGCCTCCATATTACAATCGTTCTTACATGTTGCTTTTTGTTTATTTACAAATAGATACGGAAATTCATGTAAGGAGAAGGGTATTCAAATGTTTACGATATAATCTGTATCAGTTATAAGAACTGGGTTTAAAGCATAACCTAAGAATTTTTTTTGGCAGAAGATAAGAAACAATAAAGTTTATTAAAAACTCGGAGAAACTTTACACGAAACGTACCTAATCGCGAAATGTATGAGTCAAATAAGTAACAGTTATCCGTTTTCGAAATTACATTCTCCGTCATTTAATGCAAATTCATTTGCTTAAATAAAATCCTAACCAAATAATCTGATAATCTAACTGGAGTAAGGTACTCATATAAAGATATCATTAAAAATAATTCTTATTCGTTTTTCCTTACAAGCTTTTCCAGAATAAATTCCTTCTACCATCATGGATGATACCCTTAGTTTTTGATAAACGTGTTAGCTATTAAATGAGATTTAAATTTAACTTTTTATGTAGATTTAAATTATCTAGGTTATGACTATGTATTAGCGATGTGTAGCAACGATATTCTTGCAGCAAATAGCGGCGAGCAGAGATATTAGAAATTATTTACGCAACGGCTATGAAATTAATTTCCATAATACAGTTACAAAGTTTGCTTTTCGTTGCATTTTGATCTAAAACAATATAGAAAAATATTTCCGCTGAAAATACACGGATCTACGACTACTTTTCAGTAACATGTCGCTAATGAAAGTAACATTAAGAAATGTCTCATGGTCTCTGCCATTGGTAACCACAAGTGCCAAATCACATTAAGTCCTATGCTAAATTTTAATTTAATTAAAACTTTTGCTAATGTTGCTGCTTGATCAAAGTTTATTTATTACCGTTTATTTACTTTTTCCATATTTTACTGACCACTATCGTTAGTGGTCTTTGTTCACGTTCGCTGTACGCGAGTAATTAGGTTATTTGAAGTGGATATCAGGTTAAAAATGTTGGCGAATCGAGTATTGTGACAATTTGTTTTAACGAAATTGTTCTGCGATTTAATAATGTGGAATCTGTATAATTTCTACGGCTGTTCCAGAAACTATAGCCAAGATTACATTATGAATGTTTTACCGGATTCAATAAAAAAGGGATGACTTGGGGAATTGCCACCGGAGTGTTAGCTCCATTGCAATTAAAATTAATAATAATAATAACGTCATGCTTTAGGGCAGTGATAAAAAAAAATTAAAACGCAAGGAGGAGATGCGTTGTTCATTTTCTTGCTGCAAGTCTGAGTCAATGTGTATTTTTTTACCTGTCATTTTTATTACCTGTTGTGGAAGAAGCAGCGAAAAAGCGAGCGGTAAACAGAATTTTACTATGTAGAAAGGTACGGTACTTTTTATCACAACTAATGATGTGGTTATCAGAATGCATTTGTCACTAGCCACGAACGCTGCACGTGTAATTGGCTTTACTCTAGTCGTTATCTATTAATATAATAAGCAACCTATCATGTATGACGTCACCTGTCACAGAATGACGTCAATCTATGACGTTGCGCAATGAAGTCATGCTTCACGCCGTTGTTCTTGGTTACCCACGTTATTTAACAACATTTCTCAGCATCCGCGAATAAATTAACTGACAGAACACTGAAAAAAAGTATGCATTGCGTTTAAATCGTCATATCAATCATTAGATGCTTATCTTTTAATAGATAGATAGAAGTATTCCCTAAATTCTTTATCCATAGATTATTAAGATAAAAGTTTTAATTTTCGAACATCAATGTTAACGAAAGCTTTGATTAGATTGTTACTTAGCATGGGTCAGAATTACAACTGGCATTTGACGCTACAGCAGATGGCATGAATAATTTAGTTGTTTTTTTTCCAAAATAATTTAAACTGTGCCCTTTTATTGTTATTAAATCGTTTGAACGGAAATAGTTCCACACTGATCGCGAACTGTGCAGCCTACTCTACATTTAAAATAAATATTACGTGGCATAATGTAAGTGTATCAGATTTATTTTAATCTTCTTTGCTTTCACTGAGTGATATTACTGAGGCTATTATTTCGCAATATGCAAATATGTCAGTTATTCAGACTTAGTAATATCGATCTGAATCACGTTGAAGATTTTTTGTTTTATACCTATCTTTTTTGTTTAAGATTTTTGATCAAATTTAGGTTGTTGCGTAATCGCTGGGACTCATCAAGGAATTGTCGTTTTGGTCTGAAAACTGTTGCATACGATTGTTGGGTGATATTCGAAAGAATTGTGCTATTCGTTTCAAATTTATCACATTCGTACCTTTGGTCATACCTTTTAAGCAAATGTGTACATGAAAGCAAAATGAAACTTACGTTAGACGTGAAGTAACATGAAAATTACGAATTAACACGACAGAAAACCGCCATTTCACTTCATATTGTCACGTCAAAGATAGCATCTGCACTCTACAGCAACAACTTTAAAAACACTGGCAACGTTTCTTGACAGGATATGAATATATTACTGCGTTGTATGTAGTGATAATAATTCACTTCTTACAACTTTATAGTCACCATATTATTTAATATATGTTACTCCTAGAGTTGTAAAATATGTCCATTAAGCTACAAAAAGAAGCATCTATGTCCGTTGTGGTCCAGGCTACATTCCAACCTATCCACAGGCACTGTTAATGATTCTGCTAAAAATCATGATAATTAAACTGATTAATAAATCCAAATTTCTAGCGAATTATGCTTTAACAATAAGAACCAAACGCTATTTTGGTACAGGCTGCATTCCAACTATAAAAACTAAATTCCTTCATTCGCTAACGGTTCAAAGTTGTTGCAGTTTTTTTGTGTGCATTTTGTTCCATATTTCTATTTTTGATGGCTGTGATAGCAACATATTCCCGAATATTATAGTTCAAAGAAAGTGTGCAAGATCATTATACTTCGCTATATAAGTTCTCCCAGTCATACGCGTTGCGGCCCTTTTTGAGTGAAGTTTATAAGGTATGTATATGTTACCGTGAAAGACCGAAATCAGAGAATGTCGACATTCACCGGTGAAATGTCGACAAATACCAAATACGTCGGTGAAAGATCGAATATTTCATTACATTCTTGTACATTCGGACCCTCACCGGTGGATGTCGACAATAACAGATATGCTCTGGTGGAGGTCGAAAAGAGAGGAGCCGACAAAGAGGCGACTGGCTGTTTCTCGCCAAATCCGCCAAATCCTTTGTTCTGGTGGAGTCTCCTACCAAATCCTGGCGACTGGCTGTTTCCAGCCAAATTCTTTGTGCTGGTGGAGTCAGTCAGCTTTGTCAGCCTTATGCATATGCAAGGTTCGATGGTGAGAGCAAAGTTTTCTTTTTTTTTTTTCTTCTGATTTCCTGATTTATACAGAATGGATAATGCAGTGAATCGTGATCTTTTTCTTGAAAAGTTAAATGTATTAATTGCGGGTAAACGAGACGACAATTGCTTTTATTTTTCTCGAGAAAAGTACTCTAAAATACTTTCTGAAGTGGTTTCTGCTAAAACTAAGTGCAGCACACCTTTGGATACAGACGATTAAAACGTTTTGACGTTTTAAAAATTAATGATGAAGAGAAGTTAATTGTACCATTAAAATCAGGAGAAACGAATATACAGTATTATGTTACCATTGACGAATTGTTCAGTATACTATATGAAGCTCACACCAGGATAGGCCATGGAGGAAGAACACGTATGCTTAAAGAGTTGCAAAATAAATACAAAAATATTACATATGAAGTTGTAATCTTGTATTTAAATCTATGCAAACAGTGTCAAATGAAACACAGTACACATAAGAAAGGTATTGTTGTGAAACCAATGATCAGTTCTGAGTTAAACTCAAGATGTCAAGTTGATCTAATAGATCTGCAGTCAAACTCAGATGGTGAATACAAGTTCATAATGGTGTATCAAGATCATTTAAACGACCTTTGAAAACTAAGAGGGCTGAAGAAGTTGCGTATCACGTTCTTCCAATATTTTTAACATTTGGTGCTCCAGCAATATTGCAATCAGATAATGGTAGAGAATTCAGTAGTCAAGTCATATCCGAAATATGCGCTATGTGGAAAGATGTTAAGATAGTTCATGGAAAGCCTCGTCACAGTCAAACACAAGGCTCAGTTGAAAGGGCCAATCAGGATATACAGAATATGCTAACTGCATGGATGAACGATAACAATAGGCCCTACAAATAAATGGTCAGAAGGTTTACCCTTTGTTCAATTTGCCAAGAACACTACATACCACGAAGGAATACGCCAAAGTCCTTATGAAGCCATGTTTGGCATTAAAGCGAAAAGAGGCATAGCATCGTCTTTTTTGCCTAGCGAACAAATCGCGTGTCGAAACTGAGGAACAACTTGAAGAAATCGCCAATACTTTTGAAACCGAAGAACAGCTTGAAGAAACTGGTAATACTTCTGAAAAAAATTTGAGCGGTGGTCAAACCGAAAACCAAATTCCAAAGAAAAATATTGAAGAGGACTTGCAATCTACCACGTCTTCACATCAAGTTCTGAATGAAAAACACGAGTTAATTTCTATAAAAAGAGCGGCTGCGAAATAGAATCTTCTATTGCAAGCAACAAAAATGTTGCGAACCTCACAAAATCAATTTCCTCCTGCTCAAATTGGTGATACTGTACGAATACAAGTCCCTGATGTCGTACAGATAACCGAAATGTGTTAGCGGTTGTTGTTGGAATAAAAGACTCCGACTTCTATAAACTTGCGAATGAAAATGGTACCCTCAAGCAGCTTTACACACGTATAGTCCAGTCATTTAAGCTTAAATTAGGTAAGAATCTCGGAATTCGAGATACCCAGCTGTAAGTCTGTAAATACTTGTATATTGACACCCTAAAAGTGGTCTCAAAACCTACATATGGTAGGGTGTGCGCAACTATTAAATTTCGAGGTCAAAGGTCACAAAAAATCGTTTTTTTTGCGCTTTTTTGTAAATATCTAATTTCCTATGGGTTTTTTGCTATTTGTATTTATTATCAATATTGTAGAATACAAAATTCTCTACAAATTTTGTCTAAAAATTTTTTTTATACGATGAACCGTTTTCGAGATAGAGGGCGGAGAGCGCGCGGTCACAGCATCACTTCAGGTCAACCTGTGCCTCCAGTCGAAAACGCGCCATATATAGTTGATGAACTATCGATAAATCAATGATTATAAATATTTGTCAATTTTTATTAACTATTATATTATATTTTATCATTTTCTTCATGCATTAAATCTATATCGATTCAATAATACTGATAACCGTTTCCTGAAATTAAAAAATAATTAAGGGAAAAACTTAAATTATATTATAATTATATTCCCATTTACACTAATGACATTTTAAATAGAAAATAATTAAGTGCATCTTCTTTAAAATCTGTAATTTTAAAATCCTTCCACTACGTCAAAATTTATACCTGGGAATTATACGGGCCCTATTATAGCACTACGGACCTTTCTATTTATAGCCAGTAGGGACAGATGTTCAATTGTATTATATAGTTACTACCGTCTTCTCTTTCTTTCAGTTTGAATCGTATCTTGGTAACTACGGACGTACAATTTCAAGAACTATGGCTGATTTGTGTTTTCTATGTAATAAGTCAGATTCGGGAGGTGAATCGCTTATTGAAGTAGTGCGCGGTATGAAATCTCTACGAACTGCAAGTGTCGAACGAAACGACGGAAAAATTGATTATTTAAAATCAGTAACCTCTGGTAAAGTGCATGAAAAGTGCCGAAGTGTTTACATTAGTAAAAACTGTATCCAAGCAGCAAAACGGAAACAAGAAGAAGGAGAAACTATAACTTCTCCATTAGTACTCCGTAAAAAACGAGGTGAAGTGTTTGATTTAAGAATCAATGTTTATTTTGTGGCGAAGTTGCTGATGAGGCTGCAGAGAAAAAGAAAAGAGAAAAATACAGGCGGAAGATAAAAAATGTGAGTACTCTTGAGTTCAAAGATACTGTTATCAAAAAAGCAGAAGAACGTGGGGATGATTTCGGAGAATTGGTGAAAAGTCGTATAATTTTACAGTATGATTTGATCGCTGCTGAAGCGAAGTACCATGCTGCTTGCTTTACAAACTTTTCAAATAAATCATCATCATCATCATCGCCTCTTGAGAAACCTCGTCAAGATAATCAAGTTACAGAAGCTATGTTAGAGATTTTCAATTACATCGAAAATAATAATGATTCTCAATTCACACTAAAAGAGCTTAAAGATGTCTTGACAGGGTATGTGCCAGAAGATAAAACTATCATTACAAGACTACAACAGAAGTACTTAACCGTTATCGTAATTACGAAGAAAGTTGGAGCTTTCACAATCATTTCTTTCCGTGATGCGCAAGCTAATATTCTATCAAAACTTTGGTACGAAAGTAAAAAAATAGATCCTGAAACAGAAAGGCTAAGAATTGTAGAAGCTGCAGCAGCAATTATTAGAGAAATCTGTGAAAAGTCTCGATCATCTTCGTTATATGCATTACGTCAAGTCTACAAAACTTAATAAACCTGTGCAGCTTTCAAATATTCCACCAACAAGTGCAGCTGCTCATCAACATTTCAAACGTGTATATTATCAAGATCAAACTTGGTTAGGGCATGATTTGGAACCCCAGGTATGGGGTTGGGCAATGCGAAACGATTTTTTGGAGCCTATCATGACAATTTTACCACCTGCTCCAGAAGATTTGCTAAATACAATTTTCTGCAACTGCAAGAGTGGTTGTGGTTCGCGATGCGGATGCAGGAAAGCGGGCTTGCAATGCTCTTTAGCTTGTGGCCAATGTAATGGGCAAGCTTGTCTCAATGCTCTACCATATCAGAGCGACATTAACGAAGATGGAACCTTTGACCCCGAAATCATGGAAGAACTTGAGACAAATGTCGTTGAAGACGATAATGAAGACCAGTTTGAAATTTACCAACAGCCGGAAGACGACGAAGAAGAGGAAGAAGATGATTAAAATTATAAATTGTAGTTTTTGTACCATTTATTCCAGTTTTTTACTTTTAATAAAAATAAATGTATTGAATGATATTTTTTAATAAAAAGATTAATTAATAATTTATTTGGTTTTTTCCATCATGTAAGAAGTTATTAGGTTAAAATTCAAATATAATTCCTATGTTTTCATTAACAATTCTGCAATTACATGGGCAGGTAAATGTTGTTAAATAAATTAATACTGAATAAAAAGTGGATAGGTTAGGAAAAAAATGATAAAATATAATATAATAGTTAATAAAAATTGACAAATATTTATAATCATTGATTTATCGATAGTTCATCAACTATATATGGCGCGTTTTCGACCGGAGGCACCGGTTGACCTGAAGTGATGCTGTGACCGCGCGCTCTCCGCCCTCTATCTCGAAAAACGGTTCACCGTATAAAAAAAATTTTTAGACAAAATTTGTAGAGAATTTTGTATTCTACAATATTGATAATAAATACAAATAGCAAAAAACCCATAGGAAATGAGATATTTACAAAAAAGCGCAAAAAAACGATTTTTTGTGACCTTTGACCTCGAAATTTAATAGTTGCGCACACCCTACCATATGTAGGTTTTGAGACCACTTTTAGGGTGTCAATATACAAGTATTTACAGACTTACAGCTTGGTATCTCAAATTCCGAGGTGAACTTACTATAATGACTGGACTAGTAATCAGTTCGAAATTTGTAAAGAAAAGCTCCTTTCCATAGATAAGATTTCTTTTCAAGATATTTCGCTGAGAGAAGCAGTTGCAGCTAATTCGAGAAGCGGTGGGCAAGGCTATACACGCACGCTGTCATTGCAAAAGGAAGTGTTCCACAAATAAATGCAGTTGTAAAAGCAAGGGCCTCTTGTGCAATTCAAAGTGTCATAATAGTTTAAGTTGTTGCAATAAATAAGATTTGATTCACATAATTTAGTAAGTTTTTTATTACTGTTATTTTATTTTCTCATTTAGAACGTACTGTATAATTAAGTAAGTTTTTTACTTCTATTATTTTCCTTTCTCTTTTGAATGTACTGTATAATTAAGTAAGTTTTTAACTTCTATAATTTTCCTTTCTCATTTTCAAAGTACTGTGTGTTTTAAGTTCTTAGTTATTCCTCTCAGAAAGAGAGGCGAAAAATTTATCGCGACTGAATTACTGAGAAAAAAATATAAATCTCGGACATGTTCAACATTCACCATTAGTGCATGGTGAATGTCGACATTCACCGGTGAAAGTCAGCAATAAGGGTATTTAGCAAATATTTCGGACATACACCAAGCGACTATGTGAATGTTGACATCCACCGGTGAATGTCGACATTCTCCAGATTTCGGTGTTTCACTGTAACATATATATTTTACAGATCTTAAGAGCACACATTAAACAATTAAATCTTTCGAATGTGTATAACAATTTTCAGACCTAAAGGACAATTCCTTTATGAGCCCCAGTGATTACGCTAGAGACCAAATTTATATAGCACTGCATTATTGCCACTAAAATGCGATACCGTACATGTATTAATATGCGTGAGATTGAAGTATTGTTTTTCTGGTCACAAGTTTAGAGTAGTATGTGGTTAGGTTGAAATGTAACGGAAACTTTTTGTTTCGGAAAGGGAAACTTATTGTTTCAGCGCAAGATACGATTGAATTTTATTTTATAACAATTCTATTTAATGACAATTCTATTTGGTTAAGCATTGGTAAGAAATTGTCAGAACATTTAAAGAAAAGTATGTATTTCGTTTAAATTGGCATATTAATAATCTTTTATATATATATATATATATATATATATATATATATATATATATATATATATTTACATGGTATGAACGAAAGAAGTTCAAGACTAATCGCGTTCTATGTGCCCTAAACCACAATTAAATATTATATGGCATAGCGTAAGTTGTTAAGATTTATTTTTAGCATCCTTCGTTTTCACTGGGGTCATTATTTCAGCCGATGTAAACTGTCTCAGCCGTTAAAATATCGATTTTCATCACAGGTAAGATAACGTACATAAACCACGTAGCTCCATTTTGGCCTCCTGTGAACTCCCCCCCCACCCCCCCCCCCCCTAGCACGTAGCTTTTAACCCTTCTGATTCCAGAAGACATTTTGTACCGTTTTCTCTTGTCAGACTATTGTAAATTACATACGGACATAATTAACTGAGGGTAATAAATATTCACATGCTGTTGTGAGTTCTGTTCCTCAAATTAACTGTGAAAAATTTTATGAAAGGAAAGCTACGTGGCCTGTCTAGGAACTCCCCCTCCCCCCACGTAGCCCAGCGTAGCCTTCAGTAACCCCCCCTCCCCCTGGACCGAGCCACGTAGTTTGTGCACGCTCCCTAATAAGAAAGAAAGATGTGAGAACCTGTGAAGATTTGGGATCAAGTTTATATCGCGATGCATGATAACACTGACATGCGATACACAGACCGTATTAATTCGCGTGTGACTGAAGCTTTGTTTTTCTAGCGGCAATATTTACGGAGATTGTGGTTAGACTGAAATGCAACCTGGACCAAGTTGACAAATGAAGATTTTTGTAACAGCACAAGGGACGATAATTTACAATGAGCTTTATTTTACAACAATTCTATTTAGTTAGGCAACTGGAGGAAAATAAATTACCATAACACTCCGTTAAACCCGTCATTTTTGACCGGCTTCGTGTCTAGTATTTAAAATAAAATTCTCCGAGGTGAAGGGTTCCCCGGTTCGAGTCCGGCCTCGAGCACGGGTATTAAGTATCTTGTCCGTCCTGTGATGTCTAATGTTTTGCACATAAAAATGAATAATTTATACCGGGAATAATCAGTACATACATAATTGGATACTGAAATACAGTTGGATCGATGGTACGTACCTTTGCCACCCGTCTGGTTTCCTAACTGTAATTTCCGCTTTTGACGCAATTTGTTGTGCAGTGCTGCCATTTCTACGGATTTATCCGTAGATCTCCGGATTTTTATGAAAAGTTAGGATTTTCGGATTTTGTTAAAATATTTACGGATTTTTTACACTTTTATCATTTGATGATTTTTCGTTATATTGGTGTTTAACTAAACTTTGAGTATATAGTGTTAATACATTACCTTTAACTGCTTAACGTCTCTTAACAGCGAAGTCTTTAGAGACTGGAAAGGATGGGGGGGGGGGCAAGGAATCGGAAGGAATTCGGCCATGGCCTTTCGAAGGAAGCATCCCGGCATTTGCCTGGAGTGATTTGGGAAACCATGGAAAACCCAAATCTTGATGCCCGGACGGGGATTCGAACCGCCGTCCTCCCGAATGCGAGGCCAGAACGCTAACTGTTACACCACCACGCTCGGTAATACATTACAGAATTGTCAATAACTGTGAATCGTTTCCTTGCAACCGCTAGTGTGAACCAACGATTGAAAAAAAAAGCTTATATTTTGTTTGGTTACAATTTTTATAGATCTTAAAGACCGTAACACTAAACTATCGGCACACTCTTTATGCACTGTGACACGGTTGTTGGCACGGTTTACAAAGCAGTGCCTTGCGAGAAGGCCGACCAACATCTGAGAATCAAAGGGATCGCAGTTTTTAACATTTCCTATTACAGAAGATATTCTAAATTTTATGTCAAGAAAGAAATGTGTGGTCACTTGGGAAAAAAAAAAAAAAAAAATTCTAGGCATAGCAGCAGCAGTTATGAAAGTAACGATGTATAAAATATGCTCAGAGATATTTCTTACTTTCAATGTAGAATATTATTTTTGTAATTTTAAAGACCTGGAAATGAAAAGTATTCATAATTTTGACTCTCTCTTCAATAATTATTGTTTCAGTTAGCAATTCTCCGGATTTTTGTATCAAATCTACGGAAATTTTAGCGGCCATCTACAGATATTCAAAGCCAAGTGGCTGGCAGCACTGTTGTTGTGTCCGACACACTGCACGTGACCGGACTAAAACGTACGGTTTACTAAGCGATTTTAAAAATTATGCGTTGATAGTAATTTTCTATTAGTATTCCATGCATTGGTTTCTCAGGAGTGTTGGAAAAACAAAGTATCACGCAACGAACGAATCGCCGGGACTCGTTTTTATTCACCCATCCGATAAACCTTTATTCAGCTGGTTCGCTGTGTTAAACAGCATTCTGTCGCCCTGTGTAGTTTTTGCGCCTCGCCGAGATCATTAGTGGTGCGAAAGGAATGGGGACAAGGAACGGGAATGTCCTTTTGAAGGAACCAAACCGGCATTCCTCTGGAGTTACTTCGGGAAAACATGATAGTGGAAGCTTTGTATAAGACTATTTTTTTATTTACCCCGGGTGCCCGAAAGCAGTTCTAGTTTAATAATTTAAAAAAACAACACTTAATTAAAACGACACTCTAAACTTCTTTATACACTAACAGAGAAAAGAAACTTCTTCTTAATTTATTGATGTTCATAAACATTCAATTTTATAACATTTGAAAAATATGCGAAGGAGCACAGTCATCGATAACAATGATAAAATCTTACTGTTTACTTTCTTATAGTCAATACAGTGCTTGCTTGTTCAATTCCCAGTTTTTGGACTCTGGATAATGCAGAATCAATTCTTAACAAGTCAATTTGATTACCTCCGGCCTCTCTTGCAAAGAAAATATTCAGTTTACATTTAGTTTACAAAAATCAAACCTCTCTCACCCATCACACCCTTTAAGGAAAATTTACATGCGCAAGAGTTCAGGGGTTGTTTTTTTTCCCTCAGATATCTCCAGAATGACAGGAAAATCGGTCAAAGTGGATGTTGATATTCTGGAAGCATATAAAATTTCTTGTTCATTGGCTTTGGACCGGTTCCGGTCAACAATAAGTGACCGAGAAATTCGAACTTTGAATTTAAAAATTGTTTTAAAGTTGATGTGGCGTCACACAAACCCACAGTTTTACCTGATCTTGAAGCATTGCACAAGTATGCTTTAAAACAATGAGAAAAATAATATCTACGTTTGGTTTACAAAAGCCCAATCCTTCTCCATTAAGCAAAATTTACGCGTGAAACTGTTCAGTTATTTCAAATGTTTTTGTGCAATTTCGATGGAACTTTGCTTATGTATACATTAGAACAAAGACAAAGAATAGTGTTTACATATTTTGGTTTACAAAAACCTAACCTCTCTCCTTCATTAATCCCAGCACCTGCTCCCCAGCCCCAGAGAAACGCTGGTTCCTCTGCTAGTTTTAGATAGATATTCCTTTTCGTTCATTACGCAATATTCTCATAACAATTAAAATAATTAATCAAGAAACCGTTTTTTTCTTTTCTTTTAAATATTAAATAAAATGAAAATTGCATACACTTTAGTACGCCTCCCTTATACCAGCGTATCTCAATCTTTTTTCGATCCAAGGAGCAGTAAAATATAAACAATAATGATTCGGACCACTATCTTATATGGACCTACTTATTATCTGTGTGTATGTTACTAACCAACCCTTCCAGTTGTTGTCGGCATATATCGTCGTCCCGTAACACCCCCCACATATATCTATAACACGACCATCATAAAACGGTCATTTAATTATGCGTTAAAGGGACACTGAGATGTATGTAGTGGATAGACTATTATCGTAAAAATGTATTCTTATCCTCATTTCCTGGTAATACCTTGGCTTTTAGAAAGTTTGGATTGTACTCGCTTTTGGTATCATACAGTGGAGTATGGTATCCATTTTAAGCGAACAACATTTTTGATATGTTTAATTCTGTTATTGTTAATACTAGCCCCAAAGCCCGTCAAAAATGATGGCTTTAACGGAGTGTTCTGGTATTTTATTTCTCTGCAGTTGCTTGACTAAATAGAATTGTTATAAAATAAAGCTCATTGTAATTTATCGTCCCTTGTGCTGTAGCAAAAAGCTTCATTTGTCAACTTGGTCCAGGCTACATCTCAGCCTAATCACAATCTCAACTATTATTGCTGCTAGAAAAGAAAATCTTCAAACACGCGCGAATTAATACATTCCCTGTATCTCATGTCGGTGTCAACATGAATCGCGATATAAACTTGATCCCAAATCTTCACGGATTTTCACACCTTTCTTTCTTATTATTGGTGAAGAAAATCGATATTTTAATGGCTGAGACAGCTTACATCGGCTGAAATAATGACCCCAGTTAAAACGAAGGATGCTAAAAATAAATCTTAACAACTTAGCGCGATGCCACGTAATATTTAATTAAGGTTTAGGCCACATATATCGCGATAAATTTGGAACTTATTTTATTCGAATCACGTAATGATTTTAGTAAAAAAATAACTTATAATTAATATGTCAATTTAAACGTAATACGTACTTTTCTTTCAGTGTTCCGACAATTCATGTCTTAGCAATTGCTTAGCTAAATAGAATTGTTATAAAATAAAATTCAATGTAACTCCTCGTGCCTTGCGCTGTAGCAAAAGGTTTCCTTTTCCATCCGGGTCCAGGTTGCATTTCAACCTAACCACGTACTAACTCTAAACTTGTCGCCAGAAGAACAATACTTCAATCTCACGCATATGAATACATGAACTGTTTCGCGTTTTAGTGGCAATAGTGCCTAGCTATATAAATTTGATCAAAAATCTTCAAAGATTTTTACACATTTCTTTTTTGTTATCCGTGATTCATACCGATTATTTTTTTTATGTGCTTAACGTCTTTAGAGACGGGAAAGGATGAGGGGTAAGGAATGGGAAGGAATTCGGCCATGGCCTTTTTGAAGGAAGCATTCCGGCATTTGCCTGGAGTGATTTGGGAAACCATGGAAAACCCAAATCTGGATGCCCGGACGGGGATTCAAACCGCCGCGCCGTCCTCCCGAATGCGAGGCCAGAACGCTAGCCGTTACACCACCATGCTCGGTCATACCGATATTAAAACGTTTGAATGGTTGACACAGTTGCTGAAATAATATGCTCAGTAATATTACACAGCGAAAGCAAAGGAAATTAAAATAAATCTTATAAACTTACATTATGCCACGTAATATTTGTTTAAGTGTAATGTAGGATGCACAGATCGCAATCAGTGTGCAACTATTTCCGTTCAAACGAATTAATAATTTCAATAATAGGACACAGTTTAACAAACTTTTTATTTCAGTGTTCTGTCAGTTTATTTATTAGCGGATGCTTGGAAATTTTATTAAATAACTCACATTACCAAGAATAATGGCGTAAAGCGTTACGTCATTGCACGACGTCATAAAGTTACAGTTGATTATTATAATATGTAAAACCTATATCTATAAGCATTAATGATAAACTTGTAAATGACCCCTCGTATGTAGGAAGTGCTTTCAATAAATACTTCTTAACAGTTGCTGAAAAAATAAAAGGAAAATGTATTGGGAATATGGATGCTATAGCAATACTTAAATCCTTGTCACCAAAAGCAGCACCTATGTCTCTATTTCCCACCAATGAAATTGAAAAAATTATTAAATCCCTCAAAAATAAAAATTCATTTGGTTATGATGAGGTTTCAACCCATGTAATGAAACAATGTAACACCAGCATTAGTAGAGTTATTAGTCACATTTGTAATAGTTCTTTTGAAGAAAGTATCTTCCCTGACTCACTCAAGAAGTCAATAATCAAACCGCTTTATAAAAAGGGTGATACCTCAAAGATTGAGAATTACAGACCAATATCACTTCTACCAGCATTTTCAAAAATCTTTGAAAAAGCAATGTACAGAAGGGTGTATGCACATCTACAAAAGAATGACCTACTCAGTAAAGTACAGTTTGGTTTTAGACAAGGCGTTTCAACAGATTCAGCAATTTTTGCTTTTGTAAACAACATACTGGAATCAATGCATAAAAAACTAAATTCCCTAGGTATATTCTGTGATCTTGCTAAGGCTTTTGACTGTGTTGATCATGATATTCTACTAGGTAAATTAGATCACTATGGAGTTAGTGGTAAGCCAGGACTTTGGTTTAAATCATACCTGGAAAATAGAAAGCAATGTGTATCACTGAAAGATGCTAATACAGGAGATGTTATAAACTCAGAATGGGGTATAGTTAAATGTGGTGTGCCTCAGGGTTCAATTCTTGGCCCTCTGCTGTTCTTAATCTATATAAATGATCTTCCACATATACTAGGTGATAATGAACACATAGTGCTCTTTGCAGATGATACTAGCATATCGTTGAAAGATCCATCAGCACAAAACCTCGAAAACATAGCAAATGATGCTATAAAGAAAATTAATAGGTGGTTTAATGCCAACAAACTAATACTTAATGTAGAAAAGACACAGTTACTTCAGTTTGTTACAAAAAATAAAACAAAGGACAGCTACAATGTGATATCAGAAGGGAAAACAATCAATGAAAGCAGTTTCACAAGATTCCTGGGTGTATATATAGATAACAAATTGAACTGGAAACAACATATTCAACAATTTCTTAAAAAACTGAATTCTGCAACATTCTCACTGAAGGTAATATCTAGAATAGCTAATATAGAAACCAGAAAGTTAGTATATTTTCATTCCCTGCTCACTTATGGCATCTCATTTTGGGGAAACTCGTCACAAGCACGAAGGGTATTTAAATTACAAAAGCGTGCTATAAGAACTATTTGTGGAGCAAACCCATGGACGTCGTGCAGAAATCTGTTTAAAAACCTGGGTGTTCTAACCATGCCAGCACAGTATGTATACTCTGTATTATCATTTGTAGTGGAAAATCCTGTACACTTAAATCTTAATGCTGACATAAATAGCCATAATACTAGGAATAAATATAATATTCACAAGGATTACAAATCACTGTCAATTGTACAGAGAGGGTTAACATTTACTGGAGCTTCCTTATTCAATGTCTTACCAACAGAAATTAAATGTTACCTACAAAAACCCAACTACTTTAAGTCCAAACTGAAAGAGTTTCTGCTTCAGAACCCATTTTACTCTGTGAAAGAATTTTCTTCTTGGAATTTGGTAACTAAGAATGACTGATAAAATAGTATATATGGTGTATGGAAGGGGAAGGTGACAAAGTTGTGCACAATTACTAAGATGATATATGGTTTTTCTTTCTGTTAAAACTTTTGACAATTTAAGTAATTATTGTGTTTACAAAATTCCACTCATATATAGTAACTAACATGGGATAGCATGCATTCAAAAACTGCTGTGAAAAATTATCATACTAACAGGTTGTTAAGTAATTGACTGCTTATGAGTTGTTGGTAATATAATTGATATTGTTAATAAGTGTGTGTACTGTTCCACATAAATAGCAACTAACATGATATAATATGTAGTCGCAAATTACAGTGAAACTTATCATGGTTACTGGTTGTAAGAAAATTATTAGATTATTAGATGCTGGTAACAAGTGTATACACTGTTCCACATAATAAGTATTAATTAACTCGGGATTGTACTTGTAGATAACAGGAGATATTGGTTATACTAATGGGTTGTAGCTAACTTGTTGTCAATATATAATAACATTATCAATTATATAGTAATATTGACATTACAAATAAGTGTATGTACTGTTCCACATCCCCGAGATTATTCTCAAATGGGATCAAAGTGAACATATCTATCTATCTATCTATGTATTTTAGCGGCGGGACCACAGGTTGAGAAGCTCTGCCTTACACAGTCCATTGAGATCCCCTGAAGCTTCTGCTACCAGTCAGATTGCCGTGCGCGGCGGGTTGCGCGGGATCCATCTCGCATGAATTTTTCTGTAGTTCAATGGAAAAAGTTACTTGAAACATGTGAGAATTGCTTACTGGTTTCTTCCAGTGCTATTATCCGATCGTTCTTTATAAACTTCTCTACTGAATTCAGCAAGTCGTCTGTAATGACCAACAGGTGCCCTGTTCTCATCGTGGACGTTTTCTCTCCCCGAGATAAAATTTCTATGCCATTACCGAACAACGATTCATCTATTCTCCAAAAATTGTTTTATCAAGTACTCACACATTTCTTGCATTAATGAATCGAATAACAGATCTCACTTCATAATTGGTGGTGTTCTAATTAGAAAATAATAATAATAAAATTTGAATGCTTACAGAAATAAGAAAATCATTTATGGCGTGGAATAAATCTTCGCAGACAAGAAGCAGACAGTTGACATTTGAGACGCCTGCGTTGTATAGGTACAGCGCAAACGGTTACTACTTTGCGGACGGTCTTATATTTGCTGTACGTTAGTCTAATGAAGAAAATTTTTAAAAAATCTCGTTTATAGCTGACCAGCCTTTTTATTTTTAACTAGCCTTAATGAGCTAGAAAAATCACTTCATTTTCTGCTTGCACCACATTACCACACGTTACTATCGAAGAACTAACTGACATCTAGTAGAATTATTATGTACTACGAGCGAGTCGTTAAACAGCAGTGACATCCGATAAGTACGACACAAGAGCTACACACGTTTCAAAGTTTCAATTGCTGAAGTCTCTTATTTTTTCCATATCATGACATCTTAACACTCGCAGATCTTTGTGTTGTTTGTTGGCGTTTTATTTTTAAATGTAATTACAGAATTGTTGGAAGGATAACCTAGAGAATTATCACAAGTTTTTGTTATTAGCCTAAAATGTGGGCTATATTTTTAATTAATGTTTTATCACTTCAGACTGATAATTAGGGAGATAATACATTATGTTGAGCCAACCATGATTTATTTTGCAGGTCGTGAGTAGGATAATGTGACGTCATTGACATGTCCACCAAGGAGGACGACAGCAACGCCTCTGGTGAGTATTTTGAATTTAAGTATGTGTCCCCACACCTCTTAATATCGTTCCCATAGTAACTTAACTGGAAACTGTGAATTGCAAATCCCATGTTTCTATTCTGTTGTTTCTTTCTGAGACATTAACAGGAATTTATCTATTTCACGCTTAATAAAAATGTAAGTGTTAGTACATAGCAATGTTGTATATAGAAAAAGTTAGCATGTTTGATTAAGTTGCACAAGTGCCCGTTATTTAAATTAGTTTAGTCGATTTGTTCTATAAAATCCCGGTTACTAACAGTAAAAAAGAAAACTCGTTTTAATGACTTTGGCAAGTGTTATAACTTGCCTAGTTTATTGTATTAAAACTTCTGAATTGAAAAAAAAAAAAAATGGTTAGAAGTGATGAGAGAGAGGATTGTAAAGTATCAGAAACAAAACGTGGGAATGAGTTAATTTTACCTCCGTAAACACGTGTCTTAGATTCAGATGCGTGCACGTTGATAGATTTATTCTTTTCAAGTCTGAATAATGCAGGACTGGTAACAATAATCAGAGAATTCTGAAATACCGACACTGAGATGTTAATTATAATCGATAAACAATTGAACTGTATTTGTTCCACTAAAAAGCTGACAAAATTTTATTTTTACTTTGAAAAGAGGGAATGGGGTAGATCTCCCGTAAAGAAATTTCCTCAGTTAAAATGCAGCTAATACGAGTTGTATTCCGTTTGTGATTTGCGCTATAGATTCAAAAACTCCGGTCCTTAGTAGGGATGAAATAGTGTGTGTATCGTTGTTTCGTAGAGCTCCGCGGATTTTTTTTTCTTTCAGTTTTTGCCGTTACATTGGCAACAGTATAGTCACAGTGTTATGTTTGCGTATACAGTACCATGTAGAGGATACTTATATTGCTCTTCAGTGCTCATTTTGATGACGTCCTAGTGAAGGGGAAATATTTCGCGAGTAGGATAATGTGAAGTCATTGACATGTCCACCAAGGAGGACGACAGCAACGCCTGTGGTGAGTATTTTGAATTTAAGTTTGTGTCCCCACACCTCTTAATTTCGTTCCCATATTATGACCATATGCTGGGTTTATTTGAAGCATGTTTGATTACCATCCCTGTCGATTTGTTTTCTATAGAGTTTACGACTAGTTAGCGATGTAGCCCTATTCAGTTGCTGGACCGGGACCCTTACTGAATGCTTGCTTATCAGCTGGCTGCAGAAAATGTGAATTTGTTTTTCGCGTGTCTTCGGTGTGCAGGCCCGTAGGCTAACCTCTGCTCACTTGGTGCTTCGTTAATGAAACCGTTAATTTTCTCATGACATAACGACTGTTGACATACGCATGCAGAGCTGTCTGCTGTGATCGCTTTGCGTTGATTAGATATGGAGGACATTTTGCAACACATGATAATGTAGTCTTATCACTGCTACATAGATTCTTGAAAATAAACAACTTTCAGGCTTTTAAGCTGTCATACTGGTGGTTAACCAGGAAAAAATTATAATTCATTTTATTCTAACATTTGTGAGCCGTTAAAATGTTGAATACATAGGAAATATGTATATTACATAAAGACATAAAATTAAAATGTTATGCGAAATATTTAGAATCCAATCCAATGTGTATCCAATCTTAAGTCCAATATATTTGCTGACTTTAATGATATGGGAGTGTCCATAAACCACGTAGCTCCATTTTGGCCTCCAGTGAACCCTCTCTCCCCCCACTTACCCCGACGTGGCTTTTGTCTTCCCCCCCTGCCCCCCTCCCTCCACGTAGCACGTAACTTTATTCCCAACTATTGATTCCAGAAGACATTTTGTACTCTTTTCTCTTGTCAAACTATTGTAAATTACATACGGAGATAAACATTCACATGCTGACCTCATTTTAAATGTGACAAATAATATGAATGAAAAACTACGTGGCCTGGCTCGGAACCCCCCCCCCCCACCCCATGTAGCCTAGTGTAGCTTTCCAGCCAACCCCTCCCCCTAGACCGAGCCACGTAATGTATGGACGCTCCCTATGTATAATGGTATAATATCTAAACAGCGATATGCCATCCATTGGAATAGAAAACAAAAGATTAGATGATCTCTTATGGAGGACATCCTGGATATAATTTTGTAAACCTGAATTGCAATGGAACATATATGCTTCGGTGGCAATTTCCAATCACTCCTACTTTACAATTTCAACTTTTCCCTAGTTTTTTGCCCGTGTTTTCACCACCCTACTTCGATTTCCATTTGCAGATTTTAATTTTAAATTCCTTCAGTGATTCTGACAAATTCTGCAGCGCCTTCATTTGTAATTTATTCCAATTCCTGCCTCCATTACATACAAACAAAGTTTTCATACTTCTTTAGACCTGAAATCAAGTGCCAGCTTGTGATCATTTTCTTCCTTTCAGTGTACTGCTCCTAATTCTTCTACCAATATTTGTTCAAGTCTCATCACCAATATACTCATTATATATTCATCGCTCTATCTTCACTCGCCTCCTGTCTTCTAACGGCTGCCAAACTAGTTTCTTTATCGTCTTAGTTACTGATTGTGTTCTGCGGCAATTTCCACAAATTAATCTAGCTGCTCTCATTTGCACCCCATCCACATCCTGTATTTGGTATCCAAAATGTGGGTTCCTTACTACTCTACCATATTGAAGCAATGAACTGACCAGATTTTTATAATCCAGTTCATTCACCTCTGGTACATGCTCCCTCCATCACCCTCTCTGTCAAATGAAGGATTTTGAAACCACCTGCCTAGGGAGCTGAGTTTTCTGTCCCACCCCATCATAAATAACTTTTTTTTCTGTGTATCTAGTAAGTAGATTCTTTTCGTCATTTATCTTCATTCCAAGTTTTTTTCCTGGCATTTCGCCTCGTCGACGTCGAAGTAATTAAAAGCGGGAATGGACTGGGGACAATGAACGGGAAGGAATTCGCCCATGCCTTTGAAGAAAACATATAGGGCATTCGCCTGGAGTTATTTGGGGAAACCTAGGAGAACCCAAAATCTGGATGCCTGGACGGGGAATCAAACCTGCGTCCTCTCGAATGCTCACTACCACGCTGGCTCCATTCCATGTTTACCTACCCAGGTAGGTATTCTGCCAAAATCTCACTTTACATGTTAATAGTCCTTACCTAGTTTAACCCTATTATATAACATTATGTCATCAGCAAACAACTTAACGCCTGACTGTAAACCATAACGCAGTCAGTCATTAGCATAATGAACAGCAATAGCCCAATACACTACCACTCGAGAGTTCTCCTCCTTTGATGATGCATTTCCTTCCTAACGTTTTGTTTTCTACCTTTTAAGTCAATTTTTCATCAGTTCTCCTTATTTGCCACCATATTATGGTTCACTGCGTGAAATGCCTTTGAGAGTTAGTATTCTCTTGACCATCTTGCCTGAAATATCCGGCTTATAGTCCACTAACTGGGATTCATATAAGTATACTTGCCTAAACGCATTTTGCTGTTTTGCAAATCAGTTTCTTTCTTCACAGGTATTTCTGATGTGATGTTTTACCAACCACTGATGTGAAACTGATTGGCATATAGTTTTCAACCTTATTTATTGCCCCTCCGTTATAGACCGTTAATACTATTCCTCTTTTACATTCCTCTGGTAAGTAGCATCTCTACATACTCAGTCTAAAATATTTCAGGAAATGGTAATACGATAATCTGGTCTAGGTCAGCGAGAGAGGCAACTTGTGTGAATTTTAAGTCTGAAGGTCAGACTGCACTTGACTGACACTGGTCAGCACTAGTGTTGCCAGGTCCGGTTTGCTAAAAATCGGGACGCAAGGTCAAAAAAATCGGGATTCAGGGTTACAAATCGGGACGGCCAAATTTTTTTTTTTTTTAAATTCAAGTTTATTTTTATAATTTAGGCTGGGTAGGAGTAATTTCTATGGGAACTGTCTGTCATGTGATAGGAACTTATGAATCTAATTACTAAACATTATCATAATAGTAAGGTTTGTTGTCTAGGACAAGTAGCGAAATATTACGCGAAAAATTGTATTTTGAAGTTGAATTTTAAGAATTTATTTATGCTGTAATAAGTATGAAGTATTTATTTTCATTAAAATTTTATTTTGTTATTTTTGAATGCATTAGACATAGTACTGTTATTAAATTCGCTAAAAACAAAATGAAGTTAGTTTTAACTCGTTCCTCTGCTGTGACATGCTAGAGTGATAATCGGTTTCGTCTCTTAGAACAAACTGTAATAAATTAGCCTGGGAAAATATCCTTTCAGCTGCCGCGTTTGGAACCTGTATTGAAGCCCTAAAATAAAATATTTTTTGGCAGACGGACAAGATCTTTATTTTTAAATATATTGAGTCAATTATGTGGCAGCGTTATTTGTTCTGCACTGCTGTCTTCACTGCTTCTTTAACGTTACATGCTTTCTCATAAAGTTCAGCCATTTCTAAAAACATGACAATTTTTAGTTTGACGCCAAAGTAAGAAAGTCATCTTACAAAGAAGGTGGCTTGAATAAGTCGAATTTACGTTCACTGAATTCGTACTTAGTCTCTACGTAATTTAAACCACTTCTGTACTAAGCACTACAATCTTTTTAACTTTCGAAATTGTATCATCCGGCAAGTATTTGAAAAATTGCCGCATTGAAAACTTATAAATAATAGTGATCGCCCAGCGGTCGAATTCGACCGTAATTCATTAAGTTGTTTAGTTTCTTTCATGAAAGAGTAATAATCTAGTAATTCTCTGCATTACCTATAAAATTAAAACGATACACTCCACGCGTGACTGTGTGCTAAATTTGAGCTTCTAATCTAACCATAGCAAATGATGAAATGTATTTATCGGTGGTTCATTTGAATTTAAAATATTCATTTTGACTTAAGGCTGAAAAACTGCTTTAGTTTTATGAAACATGAAGTAAATGCAGTCCTTTCAACGGAAGTGACTTCTGAATCGAAATGTTTTTCATTGCGAAACCTGCATTGTAAATTCAAAACTGTAAAAATTTCGTGGAATGACATTCAGTGCGCATTTAAATGTATCTACAAAATAATTTCGTCATTTTGTGTGTTCGCTATTTAAATTTGGTCTATTATCATTTTGAATTTCACGCAAATAAGTATTCCTTATTTCTTGCCTCTCTCTAATGAAATTACTGAAATTAAAAAATCAAAAGACACTTAACCAAAGTTTAACATTTTAAATAAACAAATGACCATATAGTATCTGGGAGAATCGGTACATTCCTTTTCGAAGTATTGCTTTTATAACTTCAAAGATTAATCTTTACTTTATCCGAGTTTTTCGTTTTACCAAAGAACACAGTGTCTCAATGCGGGGAATTCACGTAAGAACGTTGGCTCCGATCTTATTTCACGCACACACACACACACACACACACACGTTCACAAATTAATTTTTTATTTGAATAATCTGTTTGTAACATGTATTAACTATGTTTATTATATTTTTTTCTTTACTGCTGACTAAGATGACAGACATCGGCAGATTCGCTTACCACAAAGAAAAAAAAATGTAAAAAACGAATTTTTTATTTAATTTGATATATCTGAAACACATATTATCCACAGATTTTAGCTTTCTGCACTTCATCTCCATATAAACATTAACTACGCCAAATCTTACACTTTTCAGTGCGTGATGCATTTCTTTAAGTTCCTCCGTTTGTGCACGGCACTTATTCTTAAAAATGAATCCGAAATTTTCGCTTAGCAAATTAATATATAGGTTTGTAAAATATATTATATATAATTTTAGCTTTCTGTATTTCTTTAAGTTCTTCCGTTTGCACAATATTCCGGCCGCTAGTTGCGCTATCTACCAGCCCTTCTTGCTTCTATGTAGGTTCAGAGATTACTCTCGACTGTTTTGTTTCACCAAAGACCACACCGTACGCCATCTATCAGCTAGAAATTTTCATGGAGGAAGGAATTATATGGAGGAGAAGTGACGTTAAATCGGTGAAGCAAGCACTAAACTCTCCCGCATGGTGGCAGCACCGGCAGCGACCATATGGCGCTTCCCAACAATTAAGGTGTTCACATTGTGATAGATGCAGTGATTATTTCATTTAGTATTGTGTATAAGTGTTTAAAAATGCCAGCTTGTGTTGCGTACGGTTGCACAAATAGGCCAGACAGGAAAGAACCTGGAATATCATTTCATAAGTAAGTTGAATTGTAATTATCGTTGTTGAAGTGAGGGGTAGACACCGCAAACTTTGCAGCACGTCTATAAATATTTAGTCATAGCTCTCAATGGGATGACTTTGTTCTCAAATTTTTCTTGGTGTAGTGTAGAAAATCAGCAAACCTTGCTATTTTGCACATAATAGACTAGCATTATTTTTTAACGAGTGTTTAAAATGAGATTTAAAGGGGCATGTTTTACTTCGCGATTCAGTGAATTTACTATTACGATTTCTTTCGTCACGTTGCTGATTATACTGACAATGGATGATGAAATTAACTGTTATGTGAGAAGCTGTGAGTTTTATTAATTTTTTAAATAGCTATTTCAGGCCATTGACTTAGGTTATTTTTAAAGCTTCATATAAGACTTGTTTCTGTTTGTAAATACGCCTATACCTATTTTTACCGATTTTGAAATCTTTCTCATCTACACAGACGGAAAAAAAAATCCCAACACCAAGAAAAAATTATTGTAGAGTAATGAAATTTGGACAATGCATTTGTCAAGTTAACATGTTTAATTGATTAAATTTTCAAGATCACAGGTTAATTTAAGCTCAAGAAAATGCATTTCAAATGTGAAATACTGTTAAATTAATAGCCGGTGTAACCTCCAGAATTTTGAATGCAAGCCTGCAAACGTGAATGCATTGTGTCATACAGGTTTCGAATGTCACTTTGTGGTATGGAGTTCCATGCTTGTTGTACTTGTGCTGTCAATACTGGGACGGTCAGTGCTGGCTGTGGATGATGCTGGAGTTGTCGTCCAATGATATCCCATACGTGTTCAATTGGAGACAGATCTGGTGATCTCGCAGGCCAAGGTAACATGTCGACACTCTGTAGAGCACGTTGCGAGACAACAGCGGTATGAGGGCGAGCGTTATCCTGTTGAAAAACTCCCCCTTGAATGCTGTTCATGAATGGCAGCACTACAGGTTGAATTACCAGACTGACGTACAAATTTGCAGTCAGTGTGTTTGGTATAACCACAAGAGTGCTCCTGCTGTCATAGGAAATTGCTCCCCAGACCATGACTCCAGGTGTAGGTCCAGTGTGTCTAGGCCGCAGACAGTTTGGTTGCAGGCGTTCCCCTGGCCTCCTTCTGACCAACACTCGGCCATCACTGGCACCAAGGCAGAACCTGCTTTCATCAGAAAACACAACAGATCTCCACTCCGTCCTCCAATGAGCTCTGGCTTGACACCACTGGAGTCGCAAACGGCGATGGCTTGTAGTCAGTGGAATGCACGCTACAGGGCGCCTGGCTCGGAGCTGTCCTTGAAGTAACCGATTTCTAACAGTTCGTTGTGTCACTGTGGTACCAACTGCAGCTCGAATTTCTGTAGTGCTGCCATTCATGAACAGCATTCAAGGGGGAGTTTTTCAACAGGATAACGCTCGCCCTCATACCGCTGTTGTCTCGCAACGTGCTCTACAGAGTGTCGACATGTTACCTTGGCCTGCGAGATCACCAGATCTGTCTCCAATTGAACACGTATGGGATATCATTGGACGACAACTCCAGCATCATCCACAGCCAGCACTGACCGTCCCAGTATTGACAGCACAAGTACAACAAGCATGGAACTCCATACCACAAAGTGACATTCGAAACCTGTATGACACAATGCATTCACGTTTGCAGGCTTGCATTCAAAATTCTGGAGGTTACACCGGCTATTAATTTAACAGTATTTCACATTTGAAATGCATTTTCTTGAGCTTAAATTAACCTGTGATCTTGAAAATTTAATCAATTAAACATGTTAACTTGACAAATGCATTGTCCAAATTTCATTACTCTACAATAATTTTTTCTTGGTGTTGGGATTTTTTTTTCCGTCTGTGTATTTATGTCGAAACAGGTTCATGCAGAAATAAAAATGGGCTTCATAAATAAAGAAGTTATTGGCCTTTGAACAAAATCAATTTGGGGAATGTGTTTCTAATTTAGTCTCTTTTTTTTGTACAACATTCTGCTGGACTGTAAAATCCTACAACCAGTAGAAAAAAAATTGTTCCACCGTGATTGGAGGCGTCTGTAGCACACTGTAAAATGTTTCCTTTTGAAGAGCTTCGATTGCTTCTTGAGTAGATGCCGGACTTGAAACATTATGTTCAATCGCATTAGCATTTGTTCTGACAATTTTTCAGCAATTTTAGAATCGTTATGCAAAGTATGATCAAGTTTTGATTCACAACCAAGAGAATTGAATGATAAGTTGTGCTTGGTCGAGTGGTAGTCATTGTGAGTTCGGCAGCTTTCTTATTGGATGCTCATTATTTCAAAAATATTTTCAGGAATGTTGTTACTTTAAAAAAAATGTTTATTACATTTATTGCGGTTTTATATATCATTTTCGCCACCATGAGATATGTTAAACTGTTTTTGGCACAATGTACAATAAATTTGCTTTATATTTATTATCTGGGACGTGTTTGATAAAGGAATAGCTTTTCATCCAAACATCAAGAAAAGAACACATTGTTTGTTGTTGTTTCGTCCTCGCAGCAGCATCGTTCCCCCCCCCCCCCCTCCCGAATTGGTGTTCGAATCGCTCATTTTGATGAAATTTTGAAAACAATAAGATTATCTTTCCGACATCAACATACGTAAGTACATAACAAACAAGCATATAGTACAAATAGATTCACCCTTTATTCCGTTCTGTCTTCTATACTGTAGATTAAGAGCAGTAAAACCAATATCCCTTCGTCGAAAATTCTTAAAATTTATTTAATCTCGTATAAGAACGTGCGCGCATATACATATTACTAAACCAGACTGAATAAACTTTCTACCCAAATATTAAACTTAACCTTAAATTCCGTGGAGAGAGATGATATCATAGAATCACGTGAACAGACTAGTTATACATAAAGTAATTTATTATATAAATAGCTCTAACACTTACCCGCAGGAACGTTTATATCTCCTGCCTTGACTGATTAAAACTGTACGATATACGAACCTTACCTGAACATAACCAGTGAACGGACAAACGATGAATGGATGAGTTAAAAGTGCGATTGCGTTTCCAGCAAGCAGGAGAGAGATAGCTTCAACGATGCACATTTGCGGCGAGAGAGAACGGGCCAGCACAAGCGCTGTGGGGAGAGACCATATACTGGACAAGATATTTGGAGTCATGCAAGACAATAACGGAAAGAAGGAACGAACTCACCCCTAACCGAGGAGAATTACAGCTTGGGTACCTGTCACCGACTCTAATTGCTCCAGGAATCTGTTCAGTGAGCTATTACCACGCTCAAGGGTAGTTGGGTCTGTTACACCATAAGTTGTGAATTGTGTTGCTGGTTGGGTGCGATGCGTCTCGACGTGTAACACGCGATTTCATATTTTGCGTTGAGTGATGGCTTTTTATCACTTACTCCAAAAATCGGGACATTTGGCGTCCCGATCAAGAGTTAATCGGGACACGTCCCCAGAACCCTGAAAATCCGGATGTCCCGCGCAAATCGGGACACCTGGCAACGCTAGTCAGCACCGTCACCGCACTGAAACTTTCCTTATTGTTGGCACTCACTTGATTGAAGTTAAGGCAGGTTTACACGGTTCACTTTTCGCAATCACTCAGGATGAATCACTCGCAGTGAAAGTGAATTCACTTTTCGTTTACATGTATCATCAGAAATGAACCATTCAATTCACTTCAAGATGGCGACAAACAAACTAGTACGTGTTGGAGTGGATTTAATTTTCAGAAACCTTGTCTAAGGAATTAAAAGTTACATCGTGCAAAAAGTTAATTGATAAAAGAGAAGTTGGTAGGCGAAAAATTGAGGCTTGCAGCGTGGTAGAATGGGTATTACAGGACAAAATGACATTTAAAAATCATTTTCGAATGTTTGAGTCACAAAGAATTGATATCAAAAAGTTTACCACTAACTACAAGACAGGGCACTAATGAGAAAATGTCTTCCGGTTAAACTGAAGTTAGGAACTACTCACAGGTTTCTTGCAACTAGTAACTGCTTTGAAACACATTCACATTGAAGCACAATTTACACTTTTTTCTGGTTTTAAAACTTTAGTTAATTCGCTAGATCACCTTGTTCGTAAAGATTTAAAATATTAATAGTCTTCTATTGTTAAAAATGGGAGATTCAATTCTTCAATCATGTCCTCCGTAGCCCTATCAATTATGTTTTTATTTTTATAACTTTCAAATCGTGTTTTCTGTAAACAATGGTTGTAATGGAAAGATTTTAGAAATAAAGAAATGTTTCTTCTTTCTATTTAAAAACAATTATGTGTACAAAACAACAACAATCAGGAACAAACAATTGCGATCGATCCAGGAAGAGGTTTCTCTTCGATATTCTGATTGTTTACACGCGTCACTCTTGATGATTCATCCGAGTGAAACACCAAAAGTGAACGAAAAGTTGAGCCCGCGCCAACTTCTTTCATCCATCATCTTGGATGATCACTTTGGATGATTCTCTGTTTACACAGTTCACTTTCCTTTCACTGCGAGTGATTCATCCGGAGTGATTGCGAAAAGTGAACCGTCTAAACCCGCCTTTAGTTCAAATAACTCCGCGCGCCATCCGACTCCCCACCGTCTCTTCGATTACTTTCTCGTTGACCACCCCTCCCATTCCCCTATAGCCCAGACGTTGCCCCAAGCGACTACCACATGTTTCCCGCGCTTAAAAAACACCTGTGAGGCCAGACGTTCCGGTCAGTCGTGGAAATGCAGTCAGTTTTGGATGTGCAGGTCGCAGTCACTCGATTTCTTCGCGACGTGGTGGGAGACTGGTTCGACGGGATCAAAAAGCTCGTGGCGCGGATGCAGAAGTTCATCGAACGGGAAGGCGAATACATAGAAAAATAGCTTCAAGCTTTCCAACGATGTATCTCAAGTTGCAAATAAATGTGATTTTGTATACAAAAGAAAATAGGAGACCTTATTTTTTTGAATCGCCCTCGTAGTTTCAAGGTTTATGTTTCTGACGGCATGGTGCGGTGTCGGGCTGGTGGATGTGGAAAAGCGTTAGAGGGAGTTCGAAAATTTCCTGTCCTTTAGGACCAAATATTGATGTGATGTTATTGATCGCCTTAAAGAGTATCTATTTTTTCTCCAACATCACTTCCAGGTCCATCAGATTATCGTAAAATGTATATTGTGTCATTCTAAAGCATGTGTAAAATTTCGTTTCATCATTCATCAGATGCTGCGAATAGGGTTGCTATCTTTTTCTTTTTGGAACAGTAAAAGTAGATTTGCGTTTTTTTTATATTAAAAATACGGTTATTGTGTTATGTTCCAATACATATTTTTCATTACTTTTAGAATAAGTCCGGTGACTCAGACGGTTAAGGTGTGCGAAAACAGGTTGGCTCAACGCGTCCTCACGAATGCTAGGCCCGAGCCCCCAGGCTCGGTAGGCAACACGAAGCTTCGTCAAAAACTAGTTGCAGAATCATTAAACGCACCTTTTAACAAATACAACCCATGGAACTTGCATTTTAAGGAATCCAACGGAAAATTCTCACACTATTACAAAACAACTGCCTGATTCTTGTGAAATACTTCGAATACCTTCCTCATTGCGAATCTCCAATAACCACGTTCAATTTTGAATACAATTTACATCTTCATGCAGATTCCACTTCGCCAGCAGGAAATCATTGAATAACTGGAGCATAATAAAAGACAACCAGGCGAGGACTCGATAGTTGTCGAATTGTGTAAACACGCAGGTGCCAAGGCAATTTATAAGCTGGCATATCATCGGTGAGATTTGGGAAACCGAGAATATTACCAGTTACTGGATTTCAGTCCTGATTCACCCCTTTCATAAGAAAGACGACAGAATAGACGTTAACAACTAACGCGGCATTTCTCTCATTGTAGTCACGAGCAAACTGGAAATGACGTATCAACTGACTAAAGGCGTCTACAGCAAAAAGTCGATATCCATCAACGCCGAGTTCGGACACTAACACACCGTCATCCAACCTGTAGTTTCTATAGTCTATACGTTACAGAATGTCTTGCATTGGGTATAAAAGATCTGATCGAGAAGTCAAAAAAATCTTGATAAAAAAATTGTCCTGGTCAAAGAAAACGGTGAATACAAAAGACTCCTCAACCACGAATTATTCGCTCATGTGGGAAAGATTGCAGAAAAGATTGGGAAAAGAAGGATTGGCCTTTTATAGCAATTGACAGGAAAACTGGAAAGGAAAACAAGGGATTTTGGTTCTCTCGAGTGGAAAGATAATTGTAAGAAATACAAATCACACGCGAAGACATCCTAGAGCATGATTCCGTCAAAAAGAAACATTTAAAACGCTAGGGTTTCCAAGAAAATGCAAGACATGGCCTGAAGCAAGGAATTATTTCATTTTCAGTACTGGAAAAAGTAAAAGGACAAACCATCGACACAGGCAAAATAACATTAAACAAGGTTACAAAAAAACATAAAAAACTAATGACAAATATTTACATTTAAAAAAAAAAAAAACCGTACCAAACAAATAGAAGACAGACTGAAAAGCAAAACAGCACCACATAGCGACACAAAGTCGAAAGTAAACAAAACGAACCGGCCATTCGTAATAAACATAAAGTACGGTGCAGTATGTGCTAGTCACTAGTGAAATAACGATCTGGAAAATGAATTACTACTAACAAAGAAAGTAAAAATCACTGCTGCTGAGAGTGTAGTATAAATAAATTAAATAGACCGAAAAATGTAAGTAGACTATAATTTAGGTAATAATTCCACTGTACAAGATGCAACAACATAACTTAATTGTAACATGTACGTAATTACCAGGAGAACCCGCTGAAGATGTTTCTGCAAAAGAAGTGAAACGCTTTCGGGAGGCCTATAAATGCACAAACATTCAATTCCTTTGGCGTTATTCATTTATAAATATCGTCAGCAATTGAGGAAAATAATCCACAGTGTCCAGATATAAAACTTAGATTTATTTTACGAATGTTGGAATAGGAGCAAAAAAAATTTCAAATTTTACTGAATGATATAACTTACAAAAGAATATCATCCGTGTTCAACATTTTGAGAGTTGTATGTGTGCTTCAAAATTTGACTAGGAAGAAAGAAGGAAAAGGGTATTTACAACAACGATCTAGATGAATTCCACAGTGATGGAAGTGGGTAACATTACTCCATATGATGATACATCAAATCTCTAACAGCTGTGAAACTATTATCCCAATATTTGCTAATACCTTGTCTGAATAATTTAGTAAGTGTACGTTGTTTCTGACAAAATTAACTTTAGTAAATTGAAACAATAGGTGTATAAAAATTGTTTAATTAGCTAGGTATTTCAAAGAGCTGCTTTATACTGAATAAAAAAGAAAAAAGAATACTTGCAGTATTCGTAATTTGGAACAATATTTACACACGGTAATGAACATTAAGCTACTGTAGCCAATGATATTGTAAACTGTTGTAAATTCCACACAGAGTGTATTACTAATTATTATTTGTAATGTACGTACTGCTCACAACTTCTTATGCCTTATCCAAACCGATCTTATTTGAATAATCTGTCAGAGTATAATTATATTTATATGAATGTTTTTCTTCTGCTATTTCTAGTTTAGTACAAAACATCTGATCGCAGCCTGCCATAATATTAACTGAACTGATGAGTGGATATATGTTGAATCGTCAGACTTGAGTCGCACGAGCGTCTGCCAACTGACAAGCCAATCGCTTCATAGTTGGTCGCTCAGGAGTTGAACAGAGGTCGCGTTGCAATCACGCTGACCCACTATGCAATACCAAGCGTCCGAAGCTCATCTGACATTTTTATAACAGGATCGCAGTCGCATTGCACCGGTGGACGAAGGTGCAGGTGAATAACAACGGAAGTATAAATAATCAATAGTCAGCTCTCTAATTCCGACGTGCCTATAGAATCGGATTCATTATTTTTTGAATAATTACTTTTTAAAAATTTAACACACAGACATGAAAATGTATGTTGAAGTTTCGAAAGTGAACAAAACTTCTTTATAGAATTTTTATGGTGACAGAGTTCTGTGACTCAGACGGATGTAGTATTATTGTGTATTTAGTGGCAGGTATAATAATGTGCTGGAAGTAAACATTCACTGCGGCAGGAGTAACAGATATATCATCCACAGCAGCCATCATCGAAGAAAAATGCATGAACGTCGTATCTTTTGCACCAAATGATCGACAGATCATGTAGCCCGACATTATTTTCGGCAGGAAATTATATGATGCCTTAAATTGCTGGTCAAGCTCATTCATTGTATGTTAATTCGTTTGTATGTGGAAATAAAATTACAGAAATGTTTACTTAGCTGGAATAAAAAAAAGTGGAATATAATGGTTGAACGAAAATTTTTCAACTGATGGTTTATGTTTTTAACCTTTAAGTTTGATGGTACCATATGCTAAAATCTTACCGTGTTATTTTAAAGTAAAAAGAAAAAACGTTGCCTTCAATAAGTGATGAATGAAAACAGTTATTTTCAATCTCCTGCTTTGCTTACGTGACTGTGAATTTGCCAATTATCACTGCTCAAAACGATGGTATGCCTGGAGTCGCCACATCTTCACGCAAATCTCTAGTTATTGTTCTTGGTTATATGAAACATGACAATAACTGTTAGACCGTCTGACGTGGAGATTCTGACACGAGATACACAGCAGTCATTAAAATTCCCCACCGTTTTCATTACGGTCAACAAATTCCAGAAAGTGCTTAGTATTTTATTGTCCTCAGCCTTTCGCCTGTACAGAAAGCTATGCTGTCATTCCGGAGGACGCGGTTTCAAATCCCTGTCCGGCCATTCAAATTCCAGTTCCATGGTTTCCCAGTCGAATGCCGGGATGGTTCCACCAAAGGCCATGGTCGAAGTCCTTCCCGGACCTCGCCCTCAACCCTCTGTGGTGGACGGGCGAATCTTTTTTTCTCGCACTACCTCCTCCCAAGAGGAATATTAATACGTGGGTACAACTCTGTGTCATGTGGGCGGTAGAATGAATAACACTCCAGTAGCGTATGTACAACAATTACATTTATTTACAATTGACACCTAATACACCTCCAATCAATCACTTGCTTCCCTATTACCCCTGCTATCGTCATGTCAGTAATAATCTCTCTTCATTTGCCAATTATTCTTCCATACATTTTTTTCTCCTGTTATTCGTTAAATTATTAGCTCTTTGCGTACAGTATCAGTTCCCTACATCTTTCTTTTGTAATAGAATAAAGTTTGCTTTGTGTTTTTGTTGTGTAGGCCCTCAAAAGAATGAAAGCGGCCAACCTATATCTGGCACGCTGTCTGTAGGATCCAGTCCAACTGTGTTTTTGACGTGAAAACTTCTTCTTAATTCATTAGTGGCTGGCTTACCACAATTACCGGTGAAATGAATACTGTCTAGTTTGAAGCAACTACAGAATAGACAGCGTTCAGCAGAGAAAGCTTGAAAGTGACAAGTATAAAGGATAGGGGAGGTGGCTAGGGCCAGCAGGTAGATAAAGTAGAACGGTGAGTATTGGACATGTTGTGTTTTGGAAACAAATGTTTTAAAATATTCTGAATGTGCATGGAGTGACAACGAGAGGTGACTTCACCTCGAACTTATATCGAGAACGAGGGAGAACAAGACTTCTCTTTCTGCTTCCATCGCGAATATAACAGTACAACGAGGCTTTGGTTTTCTTTTCTGCCATTGGACTTTTATCACCCGAGCGGTTATGAAAGTGCAAGTTAGAGTCGCTAGTTCGGTAGCTGTTTTTCAAGTGTTTAGATCGGTTGTTTTGAACTGACGCAAAGATTCTGTTTTGGCTTCCATCTCGTTACATGACTGGCCACATGAATACAGCCTGACGACTAGAGAATTTCTGACTACATATCAAGACATCGCAGTCTCCGGGAGACGTTATGACTTGCGTCTCCACGTCTTGAAGAGGGACCACGCTTGCCTGCCTTGATCATCATTCATCGCAGTCTGTCACTTTCATACTCTGCTGGGAACTCTCGCCACGGTTCATCTAAACTAGGGATGTAACGGATATCCGCATCCGCAATGTTTAATGCGGATGCGGATTGCAATATATATGATTCTTTTCTCTTTTTTGTACGAGATTCTGCCCGTCGTCGCTTAGCTAACAACAAAGTAGTTGTTTTTTTCTGACAATCTTGCAATAAAAGTAACAATGAACTGAGCGGTGTTATTACCTAAACGACGAATTTACAAGTTTGAACTTGCATGTAAAGTAAGGCGGCCTATTCACGGTCCAACTTATAGGACATCCGTGTAAAACCACCGTAGGATGCCCTCACCCATTCACGCTATAGCCTGTTCAGCTAACAGAGGCGGATCAAGGTCACTCTGCTGGTCTTAGGGGGCATCCATAAATTACGTGAGGTGTTTTTCCGGATTTCCGGAATCCCCCCCCCCCTATGGTGAGATCTGGTCCGTGAGCCCCTCCCCCCTTAGGAATGGCTCTCGCAACTTTTTGAGAAATTTTTGTTTTGTTCTTTTAGGTCTCACTCTTCCAAAAGCCGGTAACACCCCCGCTTTTTTCGTGAGATTTCAATATACCCTCCACCCCCCCTCACCCCCCTTGGTGAGATTTCGCCGAACCCCACCCTATTTCACCTCACGTAATTTATGGACGCCCCCTTAACTCTACATGGGAAGGGGAAAGTGCCTTCTGACAAATTTGCCAACCACGTGCCTGAACACGGATCCTATTGGTGGGTTTGGCGACGGGAGGGGTGGTGGTGTGACTAGCGGGGCAAGCGGACCATGACCTTGAGCCGCCAGTTGAACGTGAACAGAGTATAATAGAAGGGGTCCAACAAAATGTCCCAGACAATCCTCTCCACTAATACTTTCTCGCGGCACAAAATGTGTCCTTATCGCACTCTCGTAGGATTTTCCCTCCAATAGCTTCCTCCAATATCCATTATCTTGTTACCTGTAATCCTGTAACCCCTTTCACGGCCCATCAAGAGTTCTTTATCGAAAATCGGATCATCGTTAATCCTACAAGTTGTACTGTGAATGCGGTGGGAAGGCGGGTGGCGAGCACGGAATCGAGCGTGGAGGGTGAGCGGTAACGCTCTGGCCTCGCATTCGGGAGGACGCGGGTTCGAATCCCCGTCCGGGCATCCAGATTTTGGTTTTCCGTGGTTTCCCCAAATCACTCCAGGTGAATGCTTCGTTTAAAATGCCATGGCCGAATTCCTTTCCGTTCCTAGCCCCCATCGTTTCCCGCCTCTAATGACCTCGACGTCGACAAGGCGTATAGCCATAAACAAAAAAATAAGAAAAGGAAAGCGAACACGGAGATGTGCGGTGCCATGGCCTTGAGCTTGACGCTTGAATTAGTCGCGCCATGAACTCCGCATAGTTCACATGACTAATTTTGGTTTTTACACGTGTGCGTTGTTATGTATATTAATTTAATTCAATTGTGAAATCATCCCGCGTTTTTTGTTGTTAAAACATGATGCAAAAAATAAACCAATCTGGCAATATTGTATGGAAATAGACTTTACTTACGAAAAAAGATAAAATTTGGCGTAAAATACATACTTATTCTGATTTTAAATTTATTTTTCCGCAACCGCTTCCGTAAACATCCGTATCCGCTGATGTCAAGCACTGAACATTCTCATCCGCAAAGATGACTTCCGTTACAACCCTAATCTAAACTTTGTCGCCGGTTTGCCCTGAGATTTTTCCTGCATCTGATTGAGCTAATTTGTTTCTGGCCAGCTAAGTTGCCTTTTGACTATGTATTTTCTAGATTTCATTCATTTTAATCGATATTGTATTGTCAATAAAGTTTAAATTATTTATTTTTGGAATCGGGATAGCAAATATCATTTGTATTTTACATTATAATAATACTAGACGACCCGTGCGAAAATTTCGCGAATAAAATACGATGAATAGTGAAGTTAAATGCATGTAATATAATGAAAAGTAGAACCGCACTTTTGTGGCAAATATTTATTTGTTTAGTGTTAGGTACGCATCAAGATACTTACAACATATTATAAAATAGTTAGGAAAATTTGAAACCCTCTGTATGTATGATTGTCACTCACCTGAACAGAATACAACCAACCTGAACAAAATGTACACAGCATATCAACAACTCTGTGATATGTGTTGCTTTGCTAATAAAATGTTTATTTTGGAATTGTATAGCAAAACAAAAATATTTCCGTAACAGAAAAAAAAATCCGAAAAGCTACTTATTATATAAAAAACAGTTTATTGACATCCCTGTGATATCTGCTGCTGCAATCTAGGAACTTGGCTCTGAACTTTCTCATACGCTCTACATCTTTAAGCATCAAATTTCGAAAAAATCTTTCTTAATTTATGATTTTACCTAATTGGAGACCTTAATCTTTAAAACGATACATTTATCGATTTCGGTTAGATATTGAAGGAGATAAATGGCTGGTAATTAAAAACAAAAATCACGCTGTAGAAATAATATTGTTACTTTTGCCCTTCAAGGATGGAATTCCAAAAAAATTACTTTTATAAAATATGGTGTGACCAAAGCAGACACCTTGGTCTTTAAAGTGATACCTCATTTATCGATTTCGGTTAGGCATCAAGCTAGGTAAAAAAAAAAAAAAAAAAAAATAGACATGATATTTTTGCCCCTTAAGGGTTAAATTTCGAGAAAGTTAGTTTTTAAAATATGATGTGACCATAGCGGATACTTTAATATTTAAACAATACCTCTTTTATCGATTTTGGTTAGGTATCAAGAAAGATAAATGGCTCGTGACACAAAAATGAGCTATTGAACCATTTACACTTTTTGCCTTTAAGGTTTGAATTCCAAAAAAAAATCTTTTTTAGTATATGATGTCACCAAAGAAGAGACATAATACTACTTCATTTATCGATTTCGGTTAGATATCCAGAGAGATAAATGGCTCAAGACACAAAAAACGCATTTTAGAAATATAAACATTTTTCCCTTTAAGGGTCGAATTACGAAAAATACCTTTCTTAAAATATAACTTGACCACGGCGGAAACCATATTCTATAATATGATACCTCATTATTCTGTATCAAGGGAGATAAATGGCTTCTGACACAAAAATGCGTGTTTTAATCATTTATACTTTTTCACTTTAAGGGTTGAATTCCACCCCCCCCCCCCCAAAAAAAAAATATCTTTCTTATTAATATGATATCACCAGATATGAGACATTACTCTTCATAATCCTACTTTATTTATCGATTTTGGTTATATATCCAGGGAGAGAAATGGCTCGAAACACAAAAAACGGTATTTTAGAAATATTGACATTTTTGCCCTTTTAGGGACGAATTCCGAAAAATTCCTTTTTAAAATATGATGTGACCAAAGTGGGGACCATAAGCTTTAAAATGACTCCTCATTCATTGATTTTGGCTAAATATGAAAGTTGATAAAGGCTTGTGACAAAAAGATACCTTAGAGAAATAATATATATGATTGTGGGTTTATTTCTTCCGCATTTAGCAGTAATATCCCATCCTGACCTTGTGTATGATTTTTGGTTATTAAATTTCTCTTTTTAAAATTTAATTTATAGGTCAAATTTGTGGAAATACTCCCACAAGTTCGCAACATAATCAATAATCGTAATGGGTTTTAAGCAGTCCCAGTAATTGACGCGCACATAATTCTTACTGACAAAAGGGTACCACCTCAGTACATAGTAGTACGTTATGAATAATATTGTTGTCTCACTGGATATTTGGCTAAGGGGGCGTCAGTTAATGACGTGAGGTGAAATAGGGGGGGAGGGGGTCCGGCGAAATCTCACGAAACCTCACCAAGGGGGAGAGGGGGTGGACGGAAATCTCACGTGAGGAAATTCTTGTAGGATGTTAGAGCTAAAAAAAATTAGTAGAGGGGGAGGGGGGGGGGGGTCTCCGTCAAAATCTCACTTGCTGTGGTAGTCCCGATTACTACCTACCCCCATTTTTATTGCTCCCCTGCTCTCTCTCTTCCAGGAATCGGGCTCGAGCGGAATAAATTGATTTCTTCAAATTTTCACCAGGTATATATACAAATATACCTATTTGACCCAGAACCGAATATTATTTTTAAACTTATATTCCAGGAGGCTTTCAGCAAAATAAAGGGAGCCGGAAAAGTGTATCAGCGTGGGGATATCGTTCTTTATATTTCGTCTCAGATTCTCTTTAATTTATGTCAGCCGAAAGTAAATAAGTGGCCTTCAAGGTTGTTACTTTGGAACTATTTCTGCTACCTCTAAAGCGCTAATGCGGAGAAAAATGTAGGTTGTAACTGTGGTCGACTTTGATAATGTGCTTGTTCATTGTAATGTTGCTTTTGTTGTGAATGAGACATGATAGAAGGAGAGGGTGAAACCCGGTTCCAGCTTAGTCAGGCCTACTCTTTCGAAAGATACCTTGGGGGTCGGCAGGCTTAACGTCCCCATCCGAATTACCAACAAGTGTCATACGCCCTTATCCTCTACGCACTGCGGAGAGGTTTTGAATTTAATCCAGAACTTTGGTGCACAGTCTGATGATTAGGAAGTGTGCGTTACCACTTCTCCAACCTTACCAACCAAGTGCTGATGAAAATATCTTCCACCACCAGGACTCGAAGCAGCTAACCCCGTGTCAGCACCGGACACCACCACGGGTGTGTACTATCTATAGCAAATGTGACGACTAACAGTGCGAACAGCAATGCGGTGCAGCGTTGGAGGCGAGTGGCGCGGAGTTCGCGACATGACCTTAAAATATCTCAGACATTGATTTTTTACGCCAACTGATTACCGTCTGACCTGCCACGTCCATATCTGTGAAGGTCATTGGAGAACACAACCCCAACAAGACGCGCCTCCCACTTGGCTGGATTTTTTTTTATTTTTCTCAGTATTCCGTGCTTCGTAAGTACAGGATTAGATGGTTCTTTCCGGTCTTAGGTCAAATTTCGTTGCTAAAATATTTCTCTTGTTGAAGAAGGCTGTTTTTTCTTATACAGATTTCTTCCCGGCGCGTTCTTTGCGTTGCTTATCTTTCTAAGTTAACCCTATAAACAAGTTTTATATTGAATCTGTTTTAGTTATGCTTCATTTTATTTTCCCATTATTTTGCTTTTGTTTATATTTAATATAATTTTCTGTGCAGCATCGTGTTCCTGATCTCTATGTTTCAACACTTCTCAGTTAATAAGATAATATCTTCAGCGTATTATAGTACAACGGGTCTTTATCAAACTTTTTTATTTTTTGTACGGATCTTAATTTTCCTTTTAAGTACGTCCTATACATACAAGTTTATATTAGTGCATACAAGCTTATATTAGTGATAGTAGACTGCAACCTAGTTTCTGCATAAATTTTTATCTGGTTCTCCAGAACTACAGTTACTAGTTTAAGCTATCATGTAATATTTGTAAGTGAACTTCAAGAAAATTTAATATTCTCTGTTTGTTCTTTTAGAAAACGCAGTCATTCATTTAAACAGTTAACATAAAAAGTGAAAGATGACATTAAATCTATAAAAATTGACACTACAAAAAATGCATGTAATATTTTTAAGGAGATACATCTATCGATTTATTATTTTTCTTTTAATAAGTAACTAACGTCGAATGTTTTAATGTTTTCAGTTCTCTGTAAAATAAATAACTATTTAAAGCGTAATTGCTCCTTTTCTTTTAAGGAATAAATTAACACTGGAAGTACATTGAACAACTTACATGCAGATAAAAGGGTGAATGTGAAATTTTTTATAATCTGGTTTAATACGATTTAACTAAATACCGTCAATATTTGTTTACTTCGTATTAAATTGCCGATTTGGTCTGTTAGCATGTAAAAAACATGTACTCAATTTCACACTGCGGTCCAAGAGAAACTGAACGTGTCCACCGAGCTACACTTATCGCCGGAGGCAAGGAACTCATTTTCTAAAGATGTATTTAAGCATCAAACAAGTTGACGAATTTTGAATTTGCTGATTAAAATGCGTGTTTGATACTGGTAAGTACTGTTAACATTGTCTATTTTGAACAGTTTAAGTAATTTTATAAAATTCTGTATACTTAAAAAATTCCGTTTGTTCACAGATGCCTTAAACGATGATGATCGGAATGAATATATGCTTTCTTCTAATAGTGCTTGAATTGAGAATAAGTACGAAATGATCTGCCTGTCCCAAAATAGCACTACTTTTTACAATAAAAGGTGAACTTAAAAATGCTATAAAAACATTGTGAATGAGGTGGCGGTCAATTTGCATATACTGAAATTTTTTTCGAGATAATTATTTTAGTATTAGAAATTTACAGAGGTCATATCTTTTTGGATACTGTGTATATAAAAACATATTAATAGTTAGTTTAATCACAACTGCAATGACATAAAAATATCTCAGATTTTGCGTTAATTACATAATCGTCAGATTATTCAACGTTTCTTTCGTTGTGAGGTTTGTTTTTGAATCATCACTATATTGTAAATTTTTAAATTTGAGGTATGCTCTGTAGCAACTATCACTACAGAAATTTTATGCGTTCGCAGAGCCTTGCGGCCGGAGTGAGGCGCCGGTTTTGACACCTGCCCTGCTCTCAAGTGATGCTTCCACCTACCAGCACCGTCTGAATTGGCTCTGAGCAAACCATCTGCTGGCCAGGATGATTCTATGATGTTGCCAACTAGCACGCAACATCAGTGAAACTCTTCAACCAAACCCCGTGCGCGCGTTAACAGAATGTATAGTGGAATTATTCAAAATCCGTTAAATTTCTTACAGTCAATTCATTTTCTGTGCCCTTACTTAAAATTCTCAGGGCATCTTTTAACTTTAATTGACAAGAGCACAAAACTCGATGGAACAGCGTTAGCCGTTTCAGGATTTTTAGTACAACTACACTTTGCGGTGACCAGTTTATAGATGCGTCGTTACAGTTACATTGATGAGGCGATGGCGACGCGACTAGGCGTCATTTGCAAGTTAGCGGCTGACGGCGACTGACACTTGTAACATCGTGAAGTATGCCATGAATTATCATATGCATTTGATGGATGGCGTAGCTGAGCCCTGCATACGAGCTTACACAATCGATCGCGTGGACCATTATCACTGTCGGAGACCACAGCTGTTCTTAACTGCTGGTGTGAACTGCACAACCAGCACTCGTCTTGTACTCAGCGATCTGTCGACCGCTTTTCCTGTTGGCTATAGAGTAGAAACATACACAATGACACTGAACAACCTTAGCCGCGATCGTTTGTCAACATGCGACGGTCCCGCACTAGCTGTCTTCGATCATGCGATTTTGTTTAGCCATCCACAATACCCACAGTGTTTTCGCAGAGAGTCTCCTGCCGCTCCAGGGTGGGCTCAGGAATGCCAGGTGGGCTTATTGTCTGCTTCGGCCCGGTCTTTGCTTGCCTTCCTAAAGGTCCGATATTCTGATTTCTATATGTTAATGTCTCGGAGCAAGCAACTGCAAGTTTAATACAATTTCTTTGTGCGTACTGCTCGCGACTGTCTGGATTCAGCTTATTCTCTCGGAGAGATCCTGATAAGCTTATGTATAAACTTCACAGAGAATTTGACGACATACAAAAGACACGTAGGCTATTCCGCTTGTAATGATACCTAAACAAGCTTTATTGGCTTATTATATGACGTCTGTGAGAAAAATATTGTTGCAGAAGTATAAATTCTCATCTAAGGTGAATTTAGAGATGTAGCTTACAGTGACAGCAGTTCGCAGTACAATAATAAAAAGATAAACACGACTTGTCTGGGTATGATGCGCATTTCATTGTTGTAGAATTATAAAAATCGACGATATTTCATTCTCCTTTAAAAACAAATCTTTTATAATGTTAAAGTTTGTGGATTTTTTATGAAAACTCCGTCAGATAAATTAATTGGGACCTTCTAGGACAGTGATTAATTATTATTATTATTTTTTTTTTTTTGCTGTCGTCAGTCTCTCGACTGGTTTGATGCAATCCTCCATCCCTTCCTACCTTGCGCTAACCTTTTCATCTCAACATATCCCTTACAACCCACGTCCTCAATTATATTCTAACCTTTGTCTTCCTCTACAGTTCTTACCTTCGGCTGTTCCCTCCACTAACAAGTTAACCAATCCTGCATGTCTCAAAATATGATCTACCATCCTGTCTCTTCTTTCTGTAAGACTCTCACCAAATTTCTTTCCTCGCACATCATTTCCAAAATTCGTTCGTTTCATACTTTACCCGTCAACTTAATTTTTAACATCCTTCTATAGCACCTTATTTCAAATGCTTCAATTTTCCTTCTTTCTCATACTCCTAAAGTCCATGCTTCGCTGCTATAAAGTGAGGTGCCCACACATAGAGTTTTAAAAAGTTCTTCTGAGTCTTAGATCAATATTTGAAACTAAAAGATTTCTCTTTTTTCATGAAGGCTCTTTTCGCTACTGCTATTCTGCTTTTAATACCATTGCTTCTTCGGACATCAGTTGTGATTTTACTTCCTCAGTAGCAAAATTCACTAACTTCTGACCTATTTTTATGTTTAATCTACTGTGATTGGTATCATTTCTGCTAAGTTTCATCCCTTTTGTCTTGCTTCAGTCCAAAATCTTCCTTCAGTATTTTGTTCATGATATTCAATAACTTCTCAATATCCTCGACCTATTATGCTAACTACTGTAGACAATGATACAATGAGACGAGGACAGTAATACGCGCATAATATCGTATCCTGAGAAGTTCACAAGCACATACATGGATTCTGGAATAAACTCTCTGAAGCCATGCTATCCCCCGTATCAAAATTTTATATTTCGCTACAAGAAACACATCTCAACACAATGGTTATGAACACGCTGCACAAGTGTGGCCGGTTTTCCAAAGACAAAATATGAAGAATGTGCAAACCAATACTTAGATACTGACTTAAGGTTGCTTGCAGATATGTTAGAGGTATTTAGGATTTTATGTATGGTGACATATGACCTCAATTTTACAGTGTAAAGCAGTCATGTCAAACTGTATCTTTTGACACGTCGATGTGATATTTGAATATTTTCAGAATCTCAGGGAAACGTCAAGGCAAATTGCCATACATGACGAAATATAACTGCGAAGTGACTGAAAGCTTTTTCATATTTTTCTATGTAAATAATTTGCATGGGTGACCCATGTTAGCATGACTGCGATCTCGACAGCTACGTAGATTGCTAGGTCCGACAGACTTCATGTCTCATCCGACGCACCACGGGAATACGTGCTGGACGTGCATCTGACGAGTCTCTAGGAAAAACACCATCATCCATCAGACGTCCCGCTGTGTCCAGACCACAAAGTTAACTCCAATGCTTATGCCTACACTGGAGACCAGGAACATATTTTTGTATACTGCTGAAAAATGTGTGTTTATCGCCCAGCGATGGGTAAATAAATAAATAAAAATATGATCTTTAATTTATTTAATTCCCACCTAGCGTGGTGGGTGAACGGTTAACGCTCTGGCCTCGCATTCGGGAGGACGCCGGTTGGAATCCTCGTCCGGGCATCCAGATTTGGGTTTTCCATGGTTTCCTCTAATCACTCCAGGCAAATGCCGGGATGCTTCCTTCAAAAAGGCCATGGCCAAATTCCTTCCGATTCCTAGTCCCCAGTCCCATCCCGCCTCTAATGACCACGACGTAGACGAGGCGTTAACCCATAAATAAAATTAAAAACAAAAATTTAATTCCTGACACTAACGCGTAACAACACATGTTGCAGGCCGTTATTTCTAGTTTTAACAATGTATTGATCAACGTGTGAGTTTATATGATGTCACTAATATATGACATATCAATTAGTTTAACCATGGGAGCATAATAAATTTCTTGTAACACTTTCACAGGCACTATTTTTTTTTTGTTATAGAACTTCATAACTTTCAGGTGGAATGTCTTTTTAACGGTGATAGTATTAAACACTGCAACGTGTTTGTCTTGCATTTTGAGGCATTATGAACCGCTGAAAATCACACCACTTGCAAGAACAGCATTGTGTGAAAACATTACCGTCTCATGCCGGACTGTTCTTGGTTAGGCCCTTAATGGCTGAGTGGTAAGTCGATTGTACATGATCACGATTTGTAAAGAAGTTTATATCAGCCTGCTGAATCGACACTTGGCATTCTGCACCAGTACGAATTATTTTTGAAGTACAGTCTACGATTCAAACTCATGATTAAAAGACAGCACAAAAGTTGGGTGATTCATATCGCTTCTATTTAACTATTTCGATTTTTTTGACCTTACACCTTGTCGACGAAGCCAAAGAGACCGCTAAGGACTGGTAGTAAGGAGCAGGAAGGAATTAGGCCATGGCCTTTTGAAGGAAGCATCCTGTCATTCGCCTGGAGTAATTTGGGGAAACCATGGAAAACTCAATCTGGATCACCGAAAGGGGATTCAAATAGCGCTTTCGACGAGGAGAACAGAAATACTTCTCAAACCATTTCAGTAGCTTGAATGACGTGGATCAATGTATGTGGCTCTCTCAAATTTATCCTTGGGTAGTGCTAACGTCTCAGTAGCATGCGCCAAATTGTCCCAAGAGTGACGTCATTTGTCCTTAAATGCAGTGCCGCCAGGTCCTGAATCTGAACTCTTCAAACCGAGCGTGGTGGTGTAACGATAGCGTTCTGGCCTCGCATTCGGGAGGACGGAGTTTCGAATCCCCGTCCGGGCATCCAGATTTGGGTTTTCCATGGTTTCCCAAATCACTCCAGGCAAATGCCGGGATGCTTCCTTAAAAAGGCCATGGCCGAATTCCTTCCCATTCCTTGCCCCCATCCTTTCCCGTCTCTAAAGACCTCGCTGTTGAGAGACATAAAGCAGTTAGAAAAAAATGAACTCTTCAATGTACGGTTGCAGTGGTCGAACTAGCTCGTTTGAGAGTTACGTCTTCCTGGATTCAGTCTGGCGATCTAGGTGGCCAAATCATTCGCTAGATTGTCCATACTGCGAGAACGATTATGGCCCGGTGACATGGCGCATAGTCGTTCTGGAAGCGTCCATGGTTGTTTGGAAACATGAAGACCTTGAATGGATGCAAATGGTTTGCAAGTAGCTGAACATAAATGTTTCCAGTCAATGGTTGGTTCTGTTAGTGCAGAGATCCTAATCCATGTTATGTAAACATAAAGCTGCGTATCCACTATGCGCGGCAAACCACCGAACATTGGCTCGCACGGCAGCCGCGCATAAAAGATACGGGAGCGTCCATAAACCACGTAGCTCAATTTTGGTCCCCCTCCCTCCCTACGCAGCACGTAGCTTTTTTCCCCTTTTTAATCCAGAAGACATTTTCTACTGTTTTCTCCTGTAAGACTATTGTAAATTACATACGGAGATAATTAAATGACGAAAATAAATATTCACATTTTGTTGTGTGTTCTGTTCCTCATTTTAACTGTTAAAAATGTTATGAAAGGAAAGCTGCGTGGCCTGTCTCGGAAACCCTCTCTCCCTCCACGTAGCTCAGCGTAGCCTTCTAGCCAACCTAGCGAGTCATTCTGTGTCGGTATCTAGGCGCGCGGCATAGGCCCCCCACTGCTTAGCTCGCGCGCAGTTGAGACGGCGGTGTCTTTGTTCGAGTTGGCTCGCACGGCACAGCGACAATTTGCTACCATGGATAACTAAAAGTGTCTGTCGCCTTTTAATGCCAAATTTTTTTTAGTGAAATAGCAAATATGCAGCCTAATTAAACTCACATGGTATCACCTCCATTACCGTCACAACAACCACTTGAAACTCCAATCAACGAATCTATATAATCGCCAAACGGCACTATTAACTCGGTATATTTTAGCTAAGTAAGAAGTAATAGCAACAGTATTTGCTCTTAAGGGACCTGATAATTTTTTCTTCTGGAGTAGCTACATTTACAGACATAGTGTTAAATTTTTCTTTGAAGCCTGTTTTGACAAACTCCATACAGTTTGTCACTGAGCTACTGGCAGTCAATTTATCAGCAACAGATAAAAAATATTTATTAAATATATCAGCAATTGAAAAATTAGATGTTTCCTTTTTTAAATATACCATATTGTCTTAATTTTATTTTCAGGATTATGAATTTTATGTTTGTAGTACATACTTTTAGATTCTTTAATAACATTTTTCAGTATTTTGCAGTAGGCCTACTGTTTGCAATATTCCTAGAGGCAATATATAACTTCCTTTTACAAATGTATGATTTTCTAATGCCTATAGTTATCCATGGTTTTTGTTCTTGTCGAGAAAATTTCGTGCCTGGATGTTTTGCCGCGCAATCCTGTCATCTTCCTATCCCATGACTTTTGAGCAGACCTCTTTTGTTAGAAGTGAAGGTCATGTTAAAAATTCGTAAAATTGCTCGCCACTTCGACATTCGAACCGTGGACCTTAAGTTGTATTGAGGAGACGGCTGCGTGAACGCGCGAGGAAGGATCTGATGACATCTACAGTGGCCGTTTCGTTTTGTCACTGCCCCTTGCGTAATGCTTTTCTTCAGAAGTGTTTGTGTTTCCAGCCTGACTACAGCTCTCTGTGAAAGCATTAGGCGTTGTAACTGTGGTATTTTTAATGTCTAATGCCTACTCTCATTCGCGTCTTTTAGGAATGTAAGTTGTTTTGTGTGGGAAATTAGATTAAGTGGATTGATAAAAAAATATGTGATGAACATATTCTGTAAATTATGGTTGACGAATGACAGTTATGGAAAAGTCGCACAGAAAGAAAAAGCAGGGTGATGGGTTGCGGATAGCATGTGCCCCGTGCGTTTACAAACTTGGTAGTTTTTGATGACCTTTACAAATTTCAATCTCTTGGGGGATTGCAGCAGTGTGAGGAAGAAGAAACTTGGGTTGGTAAAGTCCGTATTGGCGCTATATGCATAACAATCTCTTCTGTGACAGAATAATGAACTTGAAGATGCCCAAACCAGTACTGGGAAACGCGTCTGGAAAAATTAATAAAACCGTTTTTAATAGGTGGTGTTTAATTTAAAAAGTGATCATGGCTATTTTTTGCTCCTCTGGTCGCCTATTTCACTCCACTTACTCGCTAAAGGATTTACGTTCTTGTGAGGAAAAGGACCTTGAAACGCGCTTCGCTGTTAACTTCTTTCTTTAATGGTTCTTTTTAGAACCAGAAATTATTCATATATATATTTTCAATGAAGGAAGGCTCAGTTTATCATAATTCCATTTGAATAACAACGATAAATAAGCTAAACCAACACCCTTCATACAATCTACATGGGTCGTTGTTTAAGACTTCCTTTCCGAAAATTACGGGTTCATGAATTGGTAATCTGATCTCACTAAGCGACGTCTACTTTTCAAGAAGTTTTGAGTTCATCTGTTTGTTGATAATGACCAGCGAATTGTAACGGGAAATTCAAAGAACATATATTTAATATTCTCCATGGAATTTTAATCTTTCATTAAACTTTATTGAATGGTAAATAATTTTATCAAGTTATTGCCTTTTTTGGTATCAATCAGCCCCGTTACAACCTCACTGTCTGTATAAATGAATGTTAAACCCATTTTTATCAAACCTTTATGCGTGTAAAATTAACTATCGATGGTAAGATAAAAGGATGTTGTTGTTTTAGGGCGCGTCGACAGCAAGGTCATTAGCGCCCAAGTTAAAAGGAGAGACCGCTTAGCTCAGGTGGCAGCATGTCTTGCTGTGCGAACCCGGACGATTGGGGTTCGATGAAGCCGAGGATTTTTCTTATAAGCTAAACGTCCGCAGAAGGGCCGGAACGTGGAGCTGATCCCGTCACATCGTGCTAATATCAGTGGTCGAAAGGGGAATGTGGAACTCGCAGTGAATCTTGAGGGAAACGGCAGTCAGCTCAGAAATCCTACAATCTTCTTAACTTTTAACTTCAAAGGGCAAAGATCATCAAGCCAAGAGAAAAGGAGACTCTTTTACTAGCTGAATCCAGGGACGGTTCTAATGATGGTAGAAAGAACTGATGTTAATTTTCGGTGGGGTGGAGAAAGTACCAATTTATCGTGGAAGAACAAGCTCGAAGGAGTTAACAGATTCTATTGTAAAAGTAATATGGCTTGGTTAGCTGAGGAAAAAGTATATATTAAAAATACCAATAGCTAAGTGTAGATAATTGGAAACTAAGTATGAATTACTAGTACATATAATAAATACATTGGTTTGAAGTTTTATAATACCTTTAAATGAATACCTTTAAATAAATGAAAAGAGTGTATATACTGTATGATTGGATTAGTGACAGTAATCTGTACAGTAAGAGTGCTATTTTCAGAAGTTTACAGCACTGACAGAAAACCTGGAACTAGTAATATGTCGAGAGCCTGGTAAGTCATAAAATTACGTTTGAAGAAACCAGGAAGTGAAGTGAATAAAATAATTTATATAACGACCATTTCAACAATAACTATGATAGAGAAGGGGGAAGCACTCTATAACCTCTTACTATGTTTATCGCGTATCATAATTAAATTGTGTTTACCACAAATACCAGTTATAAAGACGATAATCAAAAGACGACTGCTGCAAATAATTATGACTAACGAAATTTTCGAAGCACGAAAGACGTACAGTAGTGCTTGTGTCGGTTGTTAGGGGAGATTTAAGGGGGCGTCCATTAATTACGTAAGGTGTTTTTCAGGAATTGCGGATCCCCCCACCCTTAAAATGACGTGAGATTTTTTAAGGGACCCCCCTCCCTGCCAATCGACCTTGTAGCTTATTGATACTTTTTTTTAGCTCTCATGCTTCCGATAGTCGTTATCCCCCCCCCTCCAAATTCCGTTTTTGCGTCCATAAATCTCCCTAATTTCCGCGTAATGATTTTCGTCGACCCCCCTCCCCCTTGGTGAGATTTCGCCGGAGTCCTCCCCTTATTTCACCTCACGTAAGTTCTAGAAACGACGCTGATATAGCTTTTGTGGAGAGTATAACCGCCCTCGGAAGCAGGACAGGTCTATCAGCAGTGGAGGGGGGTTCCGGAATTCCGAAAAACACCCACGTAATTAATGGACGCCCCCTTACTGTGTAGATCTTGCTCACTGCAATTGGCTTGCCTTACCTCTCCATTTTTGAGCGTGGTGTATACATCTGCATCTACATATATACTCTGCAATTCACAAAATTGTGGGTGGCAAAGGGTGCTCAGCATCAAAGCTAATTTCTTTGTTGTGCATTCGAATCCCTAATGGTACGAGGGAAAAAAGAATTCATATAAGAATCAATGCGGCACCTTAGTTCTCTAATTTTATCTTTCCTGTCATTCCGACTCAAATAGGTTGGTGAAGGGAGTATTTCACTCGTAAGTGAAAGTGGGAGTACGCATGTTTACCAATAAGTTTATACGAAACGTGCGTCGTCTATCTATCAGAGACTCCCAGCCTAGTCTACTAATCAGTTCTGTAACGCTTTCATAAGGACTGTAGCAAGCGGTCACGAATGGAGCGGCTCTTCTCTGTACTTTCTCTATACTCTCAATCAACCCCTTACGAAACGGATCCCAGATGGCACAACAGTAGTTCAAATGTGGACGCACAAGAGATTTGTACTCCATCTCCTTTGTTTGTTCATTACAATGTTTCAAGATTCGACCCAGGATTCGCAGCCAAGAATTAGCTCTACCTACTAACGAATTAATATGTTAAGTCCCATTTCATGTTCTTTTGTACTGTTACTCCCAAATATTTCTTAGAATCGACCATATCAATAACTGAACTGTTTACCTCATATTTCTGAACAATCCGATTCTTTTTGTTAGTTATGCTCATTGTCTCACTCTTTTTACAGTTTAGTGTGAGTTGCCACTCAGCGCACTATGCCAAAATAACATCCAGATCACGCTGAATTTGTTAGTATATATGAAACCAATGTCAGTGTTGTAATGAGACGAATGTAGTTTCCTGTCTCCTTGCTACGAAGTTTTCTTGGAATGGTTTGCTGTGACTGGTTGGTCGCTGCATCGGTTATCTTGTGTCCACCTGGTTAGGTGTTGAAAAAGGAAAATGTAACAAAATGTTTTGAGTTGTGTGGAGTACTTAGTTGGTGCTCATGAAATGTGCACGGTTTGCTCTACCTCGCTGTTATCTCATGTCTTGCATTGATTCATCTTAATTCGCTCTGTCATACCTCTTTTAGCTAATGTAACAGCTATGCCTCCCTTTTGGCTGCAGTAGTAGTGAAAGTGTTACGTAGTGTGTTACATATTGCTGGAGCTGTTGTGTTAACGCTGTGTAGTAAATTACATAAAAATTACTTTCTGATTTGTATTATTATTTGTAATCTCGAAGGAGATGATTTTTGTAATATATGTTCAGGGGAAGATAGAAGTGCTTGTTTTCCTAAATTACGTAAAGTAGCTAGCGCGAGAAAAGAAATACTAAACATCGCCAGCAGTGACCTTTTCTGGCCTCCGTGACATAAACGGTCCGCTTGGAAAGTTTAGCACTTTTATTTGGTTTTTGCCATTTCTCTTGGAGCGGGAGTGTTAGGGACAGCTGTCAGTTTCCGTCCGGCACGCTGCGTCCATGTCTCGGCCACGTGCCACCCTGCGAGTATCGATGTATCGATCTGCGAGTGCGCTATTAATAGTGACTCGGCGTGTGCGTATTGACCACGGGCACAGCACAGCTGATAGAGGACCAGCAAGGCCGAACAAAGGGCCTGTCCTCCCGCCCTATCCCTTGACTCTACTAGGTAAGACTACAGTTCGGTTGATTAATTTAATCATAGTCAATACAGGTATTACCGACGTAAAGAATATCTTGATTTCGTTTCCTCGTAATCGTGCTAGAATTGTTTTCTACCTCCACCTCGACAATGCACTTTACAAAGACAGTCGTACTAAGTTTTCAGAACTTCACTTTCCCCACATAGCGAGATTGCCCTAGATTAAAATTTATATTTGTTTGATTTTGTTGATACTCTGGCTGCTTCCTGTATAAATCTATTAGTATAATAGACAAGTGTCACGCTGACGTCATGTCACGCCATTACGTCAGTCTATGACGTTGCACTATGACGTCATGCTTTACGATATTATCTGTGGGAATGCGCGTTATTTAATAACATTTCCAAGCATCAATGAATAAATTAACTCACAAAACACTGAAATAAAAGTATGTATTGCGTTAAAATCGACATATCAATCATTAGATGCTTATATTTACGTAACATTCTTTTGATATGTAGAAGTATTCCTTAAATTCTCTGTCAATAGAAATGTAAGATAAAAGCTTTGTATTTCGTGCATCAATGTAGAGAAAATTTTGGTTACAGTATTACTTCGCATGGATCAGAATTACAAGTGGCATTTGATGTTACAGCGTAGGGCATGAATAATTTAGTTTATTTCAAAATATTTTAAACTGTGTCCTATTATTGAAATTATTAATTCGTTTGAATGGAAATGGTTACTGTGCAATCCTACACTACACTTAGAACAAAAATACGTGGTATAATGTAAGTTCATAAGGTTTATTTTAATTTCCTTTGCTATCACTGCGTAATATTACTGAGCCTATGAGTTCAGCAATTGTGTCAACCATTCAAACGTTTTACTACCAGTCTGAATCACAAAAAAGAAATGTGCAAAAACCCTTGAACATTTTTGATCAAAATTATATCGCGATGCATTATTGCCACTAAAACGCGAAACAGTTCATGTATTAATATGCGTGAGATTGAAGTATTGTTTTTCTGGCGAGAAGTTAACGTGGTTAGCTTGAAATGCAACCTGGACCCTAATGGAAACTGAAACCTTTTGCTACAACGCAAGGCACGAGGAATTACACTAAGCCGTGAATTGTCAGAACACTGAAATAAAAGTATGTATTGAGTTTAAATCGACATAATAAGTATTAGTAGATTTGATTTATTTATTAATAGATTCGTTTTATGTCAAAGTATTCGTTAAAATCATTGGCCACAGATATGTAAGAGATATTTTGTCATTATTAGCGGCAATTTGGATAGATTGTTATTAGAACTGGCACTTGACAGCAGAGGGCATAAGTAATTTATTTTTTTTAAAATAATTTTAATTTTGTTTTCTTAAGTGTTCTGTTACTTTCATCATTGCTTTGTTTTAGCGAAAGTAGTTCCACACTTTTCAGATCTACACAACATAGACTACATTCAAACTAATATTACATGAAATGATGTAAGTTGTTAAGATTTATTTTTAATTTCCTTTGCTTGTACTGATGCCATATTTCAGCCGCATGTAACTGTGTCAGCCATTCAAAGGTGTTAGTATCTATCTGAAACACGAATATAAAAAAGTAAGATGGAGAACCCGTAAAGATTTTTGTTTTAGTTAATATCGTGATGCATTATTACCACTAAAATGCGATAAAGTAATGTTTCACCATGCGTGTGATTTAAGTATTGTTTCATTTATCGCAAGTTCAGCACGTGGTTAGGTTGAAATACAACCTGGACCAGAATAGCAACGAAAACCTTTTCTTACAGGGCAAAGCACTATGAATTGCACTGAACTATATTTTATGACAATTATATTTATTTAAGTAATTGCTAAGAAATGTAATGCTAGAATGGGATATTAATTAACAGTTGCTTTTTTTAATGAACTCATTACTTGGTCTGAATGAAAGAAGTTCCAAATTGTTCGCGATGTGTGCTACTTAAACCACAATTAAAACTAATATTACGTGACATAGCTTAGGTTTTCAAGATTTATTTTTAGCATCCTTCGTTTTAACTGGGGTCATTATTTCAGGCGTTAAAACATGGACCTTCATCATAGAAAATAAGAAAGTTGTATGAAACTGTGAAGATTTTGGATCAAGTTTGTATCGCATGATGCATGATTGGTATCGATGCATGATGACATTGACATGCGATACAGGGAAAATATTAATTCGCGTGTGAATTAAGTTTTGATTTTCTACCGGCTATAGGCCTATTGGCGAAGATTGTTGTTAGGCTGAAACGCAACCTGGACCAAATAGACAATGAAACTTTTTGCTACGTCACAAGGGATGAGAAATTACAGAACATTGAGCTTTATTTTATTACAATTATATTTAGGTACACTACTAAGAAGAAATCAGTTAATCCGTTAAACCCGTCACCTGGCTCTAGAATCTTACCATAACTCGCTTCACGAAAATATTCTTGTCGAGATCACGGCGTTTCACTGTGTATTAACAAAATTCGAGTTTCACAAGTAAGTGCGGAAAAATTTGGATAAAAATGTTTAATTATAAACATTTATGTGACTTTTTTAAAAAAGGAATTTTCTTGGTAGTTACAAATGAAATGACTTTCTTTACTGCAACCATCAGAAAGAGCGAAACAAATGATAAAAATTAACTACCGTTTTCCGAAAGTTAACAGATTGGTTCGAATATTCTGTTCATTAAATTGGGAAGCATGTTGGTTACATGAATAGTGTTCAGGCTGTGTAATTTGAATGTTATCACTGACAACCTTCCATTTTCCTGGCAGCAGTCGCAGCATATTCAAACAACCCCTCAGGTTCGTCAATTTAGTTGCCGGAATGATTGCCCATCGCGCCCGTTACCCAGGCTGACCGCTCGGTTCCTCCATGGAAATATCTGCAGCTCGTATAATAATTACTAATGTCACTGTACACAGTGATTCACATATTACAAAATCCACGAGAAAACTTGAAAAGCGATAAAACAGAAAATAATGTAACTAACTTGTGATACTATGAAACGATATCTCAGAAATACCCCCACGTCAGTGCTTGTAATTGAAAGAATTTAATGTTTTTCTCGTCCTCTTCGTTACGGGTACTATTCCTTACGAATAACTTTTAAAACATCTCTTACAAAGATTTTAAATTTGTTTTCTAATGTCCAGGCAGCCTGCAGGTTCGCGAATATTACCAGAAGTGATCAGAAACTAAGTTTACAAAGCCTGCGTACATTTTATTTCATACAAGCAATACAGCCAACTGATAGTACATACAATAGGCTATTTTTCGACATAGTATCGATATCAGTTTAGGCACTTGCCGCATCCTGGGATGAGTTTTAATGTTCCCTACTGGTAAAAATCATGTTCTTCTGTGTTCAAAAACGTTTGTCGTCAAGTATTTTACCTTCTCATCTGAAATGAATTGTCGGCCTCCTGAGTGCTCCTTCGACCGAGGAAAAAGGTGAAAGTCATTTGGAGCTAGATCCGGACTGTAAGGATGATGTCCCAGCGAAACCGCTTCAACAGCGACCGCAAACTTTCGACACTCTGACTAGACATTACACTCTCTGTTAACCTCTTCCAGCTGCCTGTGAATTTTAGCCGCGGTTACATGTTTCGCCCACAGAAGTCAAACAACTGAGAGGGTTTCTTTGTGAGACCAGTTTTCCAAACGAGTCGCCATTTGTGTTCCTAATCACCCCGCGTACTTCTGCCTTTTAATGCGCTACATGTATGATTCTATTCCTAAACGTAACATAGCCCAAAAAGGTCTTAACTAGCTAAATGAACCGACTGAATACAAAGCTACTTTATGGACGCCCGGCAAACACAAGTGTCGCAACCTCGCCGGCTCAACCTAGGGACAAGGAGATGGTTCGGGCAGGCAGCCAGCCAATACCGCATGAGCTTGAGCGGACTATTTTCACAAAGCGAGTTTTAGTAGTTATAGTCCGGGATGCAGATGTAGTTCCGTTCAACCGTGCTGTCAATGGGGTCATTGTCGTAGGATTTGTAGTGAATAATAGTGTAAGGAACAGTTTAATAACAGGATTGTTTTCATTAGGTTAGAAACTAAGTCTACCCCAACCACGTTAGTATAAGTGTAAATGCTCATAATCTGGCGATAAATAATTTGCGTAACAGCTGGTGGTGAAGTTGTGACCGATGACCGATTATGGAGCGCCATACTCCGTCATGTTGTATTACCGATCTCGACCACCAGTCGGTGTTGTAAGTGATTAATGCTCCTGATCGCAGCAAGTGCAAACGAAATTACATTTGCATATATGAGCTGTATTTGAAAAATAATGTGACTGCTTCATTGAAACTAAGTATTTGTCTTTTTATTTACAATAGCCTTCAAAATCGTTACCTTAAGAGCTCACTCGTCTCCAGGGGACCGAGTGTGGTGGGTGGGCGGTAACGCTCTGGCCTCGCATTCGGGAGGACGTGGGTTCGAATCCCCGACCGGCCATCCAGATTTGGGTTTTCCATCGTTCCCACAAATTACTCAAGTCGAATGCTTGGATGGTTCCTTCAAAGAACCATGACCGAATTCCCGTTCTTTTCCACCAGTTCAATTCCGCCTCTAAAGACATAAGAAAAAACATCTCAGGCACGATATACCCACTCCTCACAGCAGTTCAGAAAGTCGTTGAGCGGTATCGCTTTCAGTTCGCCTCTTACAGCTTTCTGAACGACATTCGTAAAACAGCGTCCCTTGTGGTGACTTCAAATTTGGAAACAGGAAAATGTCGAACGGGGACAAATCAGGAATGTAGGTTGTCTTTTTGTTGTGCGACAGAGAATGCTGTGTGACGAGGCGCACCGTCATGATGCAGCATGCTACTCTGAGCGGATGCTCTTCCTCAGTCCTTCAAGGCATTCAGTCTGTAACTATCAGACTTGACGAAATCACACACATTTTACAAATATCTCCAGTTTTTGGATCCGCCCTTGTTGGATTTCCCTTCAGTCTGTCGATTTATACATTTCTCTGTAACATGGCTGCATAACATGAAATAACTCTTTTTAGCCCGCTGGATGCGTTTCATTAACTTAGTAGTAACTCGACGTTGTCGCACGCTCTACGCGAGTTAACATTTCACCGAGCATGTTACCGTGAGGAATGTTTTATTACGACATGGTTGTCGATTGTTGTATTTAATGCCGTGGAGATGATCAACAACGCATTTAGTTTCATAATGTGTGTAGAAAGGGAACTGTTTTTCACACGAAGTTTCTTGTCCCTTTCTAATCTAGAAAAACCTGGCCAAGAAATACCACGATAGTTAAGCATTCATAGCAGTCGGCTACAGAAGAGAGATTATACTAAAATCCCTATTTCGCAATGCAGTTATTTTATATACATGAACAAGTGCTTGGCTGCAGTTAACGTCACTAATTACGTGCAATTTCTACGTTTATTTTCACACGTAGAAACAAAAAAAAGGTGTGAAGGAGAACCATACGACTTCTACAAGATTGTCATTGTGCCTGGCTAATTTGGTGTATTCTTATTGCGTTTATTAATTTGGACAAACTATAGATCTAATGCGAAACACAAAGTGATTTAGTCGGCAAAGAGAAGGCGAATGTGTTGAGGTTGCGCAGTATCCACTCAGCTCGCGCTAACTGCCGTGATCGGCGCCCTTGAACTTCAGCTGGGTCGATCTACGTGGAGTAGTTATCAGTAGCTTTTGTGTTACTAACAGCTTTCCAGAAAGATCATATTAAGATCGCTCTGGTTATTTAAAACAATTTTTCAAATTATAATAAACGTGCAACAATGCTGATTAGAAAGTATCTCCCGAAAAAGAGTGCTTAATAAACTTCAGTGGATACGATTCGTTACCCTATTGTTTGTAGCTTTATTAGTCATTGAGTGTTGGGAATAGTAGATAGGAATAATTCGTATGAGTGCAGACACATTCGGTCACATGACCACCCTCCCTTCCCCTTTTCCGCCAAACTTATTCTCCACTCCCGGTCAGCCGGCAGGCGCCAGCGTCTACAGCAAGTAGGGCCTACCGCTTTTTTTTTGCTGTCATCAGTCTCTCGACTGATTTAATGCAATCCTCCATCCCTTCCTATCTTGTGCTAACCTCTTCATGTCTACATACCCCTTACAACCCACGTCCTCAATTATCTGCTTCATATATTCTCTGTCTTTCTGCTGTTCTTTCCTTCGATTTCCTCCCCCCCTCCCCGCCCCCACTAACAAGTTAACCAATCCTGCATGTCTCAAAATATGCCCTACCAACCTGTCTCATCTTTCTGTAAGACTATTCCACAAACTTTTTTCTTCAGCCATCGTTTCCAAAACTCGTTCATTTCGTACTTTATCTGTCCACTTAATTTTCAGCGTCCTTCTGTAGCACCACATTTCAAATCCTTCAATTTTCCTTCTTTCTCGTATTCCTAAATTCCATGCTTCGCCCCCCTAAAGTGCTGTGCTGCACACACATAGAGATTTAAAAAGTTATTTCTGAGTCTTAGATTAATATTTGAAACCGAAAGATTTCTCTTTTTCATGAAAGCTCTTTTTGCTAGTAGTCTACAATTCTGCTTTTAATATAATTCTTGTTTCAGCCATCGGTTGTAATTTTACTTCCTAAGTAGCATAATTCACCAACTACTTCTACCTCATTAGACCCTATTTTTGTATTTAATCTACTATTATTGGTATCATTTCTGCTACATTTCATCACTTTTGTCTTGCTGTGGTTTATATTTAGTGCAAAGTATTTTGTTCATGACAGTCAGTAACCTCTCAATATCCTCAGCCTGTTCTGCTCACAAAATAATGTCATTAACAAATCGTAGTATACTGATTTTTTCTCCTTGAACACTTACGCCACATTCAAATCTTTCTTTCACTTCCTTTATTGCTTCTTCTACATACAAATTGAATATTAATGAGGGGAAACTACAACCTGGTCTCTCACCCTTTTTTTACTGAAGCGTGTCCCTTATGATTCTCTGTTTCTATTATAGCTACTTGATTCTTATAAAGATTATAAAGTATTCTTCTATCTCGGTGTTTTACACCCGACTTATTTAAAATGTTAAACATCTTGTCCCACCTAACATCAACAAAAGCTTTTTCTAAATCAACAAACGCCATAAAAATATCTTTGTTTCTCTTGATTCGCCTTTCAAGCATTAATTTTAAAGCCAGAATCACTTCTCTTGTACCGCAGTTTTCCCTAAAACAAACTGATCTTTATCTACCTTCTCTTATACTACACTTTCCATTCTTCTGTATATTATTCTGGTCAGTAATTTTGCAGCATGTGATTCAGACATATAGAGCGAAAATTCTCACATCTGTCAGCTTGGACTTTCTTCGGAAGTGTGAAGATGATACTTTTATTAAAATCTGTTGGGATCTCTACTGTTTCATAACTTTTTTTTATATAAGTTTGAATAATCTTTGGATGCCTTCTTCTCCTAGGGATTTCAGAAATTCTGCAGGAAACTCATCATTCCAACTGTCTTATTTAATTTCAAATAATTGAAAGCTCAGTCAGCTGATCACTTAAGTCATCAATGTCGGCATCAACTTCTTTTACAATACACTGTTGTTCAAATCATTTACATCATACAGTTTCTCTATGTATTCCTTCCATCGGTTAGCTCTATCTTTTGAATTTAGAAGTGGTTTCCCATCGACAGCTTTAATGTTTATACCTCTTTTCTTCATTTCTCCAAAATTCTGTTTGATCTCCCTACATGCCACATGTACTCCATTAATTACGTGAGTTGAAATAGGGGGGGGGGGGAGGGGTCTGGCGAAATCTAACGAAACCTCACTAAGGGAGAGGGGGGTCAACGGAAATCTCACGTGAGGTTTTGAAATTCTTGTAGAATGGTAGAGCTAAAAAAAAAAAAAAAGTCTACAAATGACGCGAAAGTAGATTTTAGGGGAGCATGAGACCTAAAAAAAAAAGTTTCAAAAAGTTGCGAGGTCCATTCGGTGGGAGGGTTCGTCAAAATCTCACGTCGTTTTACAGGGGCGGGTCATACCAAATCTCACGAAGTCTCACCAGAAAAAGGGGAGGGGGGAGCGGAATTCCGGAAAAACACCTCACGTAATTAATGGACGCCTCCTTAACCTACGACCATTTTCTACTTCTTCACACTTTTCTTGCAGTCATCTTTCTTTTGCTTTTTTTGCATTTCCTGTTTATTTGATTTTTACCCTCTTCCTGTTTCATCCTGAGCATTTTTGTGCCTTTTCCTCTAATCCATCAACCCCAAAAATTGTGGTCCAAGATTTTCGGTCGGCTTGTTCCATAAAGCCTAATATTTCTTTACCAGTTTTCATTATTTCGGTCTTCATTCGTCCTCAGTTAAGCTCCTTTCAGAGTAACTTCTTAAAGTTTAGACCCACCTCTACCATCTCTGCAAACTTTTCTCTCGTGATAGATTGTTTTAATTTATTCATTTCCATTCTGCTCTGCTTGTATTGCTTCCTTAGTCTCTTGAGTTTCAGCCTGCACTTCATAACTATCAGATTACTGTAGAGTCTATGTCTGACTCTGGATATGCTTTACAGTATAGAACTTGATTCCTGATTCTGTTTGACCATGATATAATCTAGCTGGTATCTGCCTGTATCCACTGGACGTTTCCAGGTGTGTATCCTTCTTCAATGATTCTTGTTTATATCTTTCACAACATTCTAACAACCTGCTTCCTCGCTAATTTCTCTCTCCTAAACCAAAACTTCCTAAAGTATTCTCTTTTCCTTCTCCCACTACCGCATTACAATCACCCATGATTATTAGATTTTCCTTTCCATTCCGACATTGGATTAATTCTTTAATTTCAGCGTATATTATCGCTATTTCTTCATCATCTTCCTGTGACGTTGGCATGGACACTTGTACTAACGAGGTTGTGCCAGGCTTAGTTTCTAATCTCATCAATAACCAATAATCATGAAAATAATCATGTCACTAAACTGTTCATAATAGCTCACCCGTTTCCTTACACTCTTATTCATTACAAATCCTACGCCAGCGACTCCATTGAAAGCTTGTGTGATAATTATTCTGTGTTCCCCAGACCAGAAATCCTGTGGATCCTTCCATTTAATCTCACTAATCCCAATGACATGGAACTTAAGTCGTTCCATCTTCCTTTTTAGGTTTTTCTAATCTGCCTGTCCTATTGAGACTAATTCCACGTTCCGACTCGTCATTCGCCAGACGGCCGTCGTCGCGTACACGTCTGGGCTACACGCCGAAATATTGCGCGTTTCTTGTGTTTGTTCTTTTTTGTGTTCGTCTTTCCCAGCCACCTTCATCTGTGGTAAGTGTTGGGTCGTATTTCCCTACCCTTCTTTAGTTTTATATATAACTAGCTTCGATCCCGTCAAAAATGACGTAATATTATGGCAGTTAATTTTTTGCAGTTGGTTAATTATACAGAATTGATATTACATAATGCTAATGGCCATGATTATGCAATGTTCTACATATTTCATTTGCAATTCACATTGGCATACAGTAGTAACTTCTACTGAATTAATGACGCCGGAAGTAAAGAACCAATGAAATTAAATCAAATTAGGATTCCCAGAAACTTTTGCTATTAATGTAATATCAGTTTAATTCCGGGTCCAGGCACGTTAAATATGGAACTACTTCCACTCGCATTAATTAATACCTTTAGTAACATGGCGCTTATGAAAGCAGTTTAATTGGTTTGTAAAACTCATTTCAGAGTGAATTACGCTGTAACAAAATGTATCCGTTGCGATTCTGGTCAACTTAATCACAACCTCCACTAATATTGCGTAAGAAAGTCGTAGCTTCTATTACCCTCATATGAATAATGATGGGTATCACCTATGGTGGTAGCAGGAATTTATTCAGGAAAAGCTTGTAAGGAAAAATGAATAACGATCGGGTCTACTGAAGATCGCGATTCCGCTACAACATTCAGTAATATCATTGGAATACTGCTGTAGTCTATCGCAAGACATATTATTTTCAAGCAGTAATTCCGTTGTAATACAGCCTGTACCATTATTTTCAAGCAGGAATTAGGTTGTATTACAGCCTGGACTGGCATAATACAGTTAAATGTATTTCGGAAAGTATTTCTAGAGGAGTCTTGCGTTTTACCACGGCAATTCCTGGCGAAATCGCGATCCCCAGTAATCACGATTAATTTATTTTAGTTTATTTTACTTTAAATGGCGGAAAGTATAATATCAAAAACGGATAAACGTGATCAAATACCACTAACGAAAGTGTGCAGTAAAATATGCAAAAAAAGGAAATAAACCGTAATAAATAAACTTTAATCAAGCAGCAACATTAGCGAAAGTTGACCATAGGCCCGAATAAGATTGGAATTTACCAAAAGCAGAGACCTTGCAATTGCGTATTTATTAAACTGTGTAAATAATCTCTAATATCTCTGTTCGCCACTATTTGGCTGCAAGAATATCGTTGTAGAATTGCCATTTATGAAATGAGCTGATTAAAAGGTTATCTTAAATCTCATTTAATAGCTAACACGTTTATCAAATACTAAGGGTATCATCTATGATGGTAGTAGGAGTTTATTCTTGAAAAGCTTGTAAGGAAAAGAATCATCTTTAATTATATCTTTCGTTATGTGAATACGTGACTCTGATTAGATTATCAGAGCACTTGGTTAGGATTTGACATAAATAAATGAATTTTACATTAGATGACGGAGACTATAATTTCGAAAACGAATAACTGTTATTTATTTCACTGATACATTTCGCGATTACGTGTGTACGATTCTCTGAGTTTTTAATAAACTTCATTGTTTCTTATCGTGTGCGCGGTTTAACCTAGTGCTTACAACTGATGCAGATAAAATAGCGTAAATATTTAAAACCCTTCTCCTTACATTAATTTCTGCATCTGGCTGTCGTAGATAAATAAAAAGCAATATATAAATTTAAACGAACGTACTAATTGTAACTTTGTGACATATAATTGCCTTGCATTAATTTTTTTCCCTTGCTCTCAGTATTTCTAATATTACTGCTCACTGCTATTTTGCGGCAATAATACGTTGTTGAATTGCGAGTGTCACATCGCTTATACAGTAAATAGTCATATCCTTGATGATTTAAATCTGATAAAATCTTAAATCTCATTTAATAGCTAACACATGTATCAAAAACTAAGGGTATCATATATAATGGTAGTAGGAATTTATTATGGAAAAGCTTATAAGGAGAAACGAATAAGTCATCTTTAATTATATGAATACGTTACTCTGGTTAGATTATCAGAGTATTTGGTTAGTATTTTAAAATAAATAAATTCATTTCACTTTAGATGACGGATACTATAATTTCGAAAACAGAAAACTGTTATTTATGTGACTAATACATTTCGCGTTACGTTTCTCCGAGTTTTTAATAAACTTCATTGTTTCTTATCGTCTGCCAAAACTTAGGTTATTGTTTAGCCTAATCCTTATAACTGATACAGATAAAATAGCGTAAATATTGAATCCCCTTCTCCTTACATGAATTTCTGCGTCTAGCTGTAAATAAACGAAAAACAAGATGATGGTACGAACGTAATATGGTGGTTGTTGATTGGCGAGTGAAGGCTGGCACGTGACCGTTCTCTAGCCAATAGCTGTAGTAGCTATAGACGACGTACCCAGACTCCAGATTAGAGTTTTATATAATAGGATATTTACTAATAAAAGCTAACCTTGGTCACTGTTCTGTCACGCTGTGACGTCACGTAGATTTCTTCTGTTGGTGGATTAAAAATGGCCAGTGATGTTACTACATAGTAGAGATTATGAGCTTTATTTAATAACAGTTCCGCGAAGAAATGAATTGCCAGAGCACTGAAATAAAAGTATGTATTTCGTTTAAAACGACGTATCAATTATTAGTTGCCTTTCTTTTACTTATATTCGATGTAGATGTTTCCGATAAATTCTTTGCCCATAGATCTATATCTACAGCGATACTCTGCAATTCACAAATATTGTGGTTGGCAGAGGGTGCTTTGCAACAAAACTAACACTTAGCAAATCTCGAATAGCCTGAGGAAAGAAAGAATACATAAAAGCATCAGTACGGCATCTTATTTCTCTAATCGTATCTCTCCTGTCATTACTAGCTAAATAGGTTGTTGGACGAAGTATTTCATTGCACTCATTAATGAATGAAGAATTTCGCATATTCGCCAACAAATTCAGACGAAACCGACGTCATCTGTCTGCCAGACAATCCGAGCCCAATCTGTATATCAATTGTGGAGCTTTCGTAAGGGCTGTAGCAAGCAGCCACAAATCGAGAGGCTCTCTTCTGTATTTTCTCTAACGCTTCAATCAATCCTTTGGATTTCAACAGTAATCCAAATGTGGCCGCCCGGGAGCTTAGTGATTAATTTCTTTTGTATAAGCGTTGCAATTCATCAAAATACGACCTATGAATCTTAACGTAGAATTAGCTTTACCCACAACGGAAGTTATGTGCAGGTCCCATGTTATGTTGCTTTGTACTACGTATTACGCCCAAATACTTTACGGAATCAACAACTGAGCTGGTCACTTTGCACTCATAAGCAAACGGACTCTGTTAGTTGGTCAAGCGCATTGCTTTGCACTTTTTGCAGTTTAGTGTAAGCTGCAATTTACAGCACCATTCCGAAATAACCTCCAGAGTCTGCTCAATTTCTAAGCAATCGTCAGAGTATCTTATTTCCCTATAGATAACTGCAAACAATCGCAACCTGCTATTAACGTTGTCATCGAGATCGTTTATAAAAACTAAGAAAAGAAGTGGTCCTGTTACACTGGCTAGACGTACCCCCGAAGTAACATCTAGCTTGGAAGAGGCTTCCCCATCAACAACGACATAATGCGACCGACCAGTTAGAAAATCTCGCATCCATTCACACATCTGATCCGATATACCGTATGCTCGAATTTTGGAGTCAAAAGCTTTCGGAAAATCCGAGAAAATTGCATCAACTTTTGAACCTGCATCAGTAACTTTCATTACGCCATGAGAAAAAAGGGCCAACTGTGTTTTTACACGATGTGTTGTTTGGAAATCCCTGTTTTTTTCCTTATAAGTAACTAGTTTTCATCTAGAAACTTAATAGTGTTAGAGCTTATAACATGCTCCAAAATTCTACTGCAAACAGATGGTAACGATGTGAATCGATAATTCCTAGGATCCCTCCGATCTTCTTTCTTGAAAATAGGAATTACCTGGGCCATTTTCCAGACCGAAGGTACTTTTTACTCTGGATTGCAGATTTACAGAATATATCGGGGGAAAAAATGGTCCTTTTTCTTCCGCGTGCTGTGTAAATACGCGTGCTGTGTAAATACCATCGGGACCTGGCGCTTTCCTCCACTTCAGGAGCTTTAATTGTTTTACAATACCTACACTTTAAATTTGTATCGAATCCATTTCTAATTTCACAAGATGTTGAATATTTTTTATGTTTTCTAGTTTTTCGTCTGTGAATGAATTTTTAAATTCGTTGTTAAATATGGTAGTCTTGTTGCGGCTGTCGTCAACTTGACGACCGTTTTGTATTAGCACTGGCATATTGTTATAGCTGTAACTGAATTTCTTTGGGTTTTCGGTGATGCTCTTCTAAAGTGAATTGCAATGGAAGTTGTTAAAGGCATGCTCATCACATTTTAAACGTGTCTTCGTTTATCATCTACGGTACCTAGTTAGTTCTTCTTGAGCGTGCATTTACCCTCTTTTGCATTTTAAGTAACCTTTTAATTTAACGTGTATGCCACGGGGGATCATTTTCTTCCTTGATTGTCCGTTTCGGTATATGTATGGCCATACCTTCCCTGACTATATGTATAAATCGATGCTACGTTTCTTCAATGGTTCCACTTGCTACTCTGAAGGTAAGATAATTATCCGTTAGATACCCTCTAAAACAACCCTTTCTTTTTGCACTCAGCCATAAATTTTACTGTGGCAATCGCTGCTTTTTTTTTTTTTTTTTACCAGTTTAACGTCCCTTTTTAACAACTTGGTCGCTGCTTTATGATCACTCATTACTGATGTGAGAGAAATGTCTTTGAATAATTCAGACCTATTTGTCATAAGAATATCTAAAATGTTTTCGATACCGTTGTGGCATGACTTTGGTTCAGTGACGAGCTGGTCAAGACGAAGATCTGAGAACAAGTCAATAATTATTTCACAGGCTGTTTTATCCCTGCCACCAGTAACGTGAACGTAATTAGTTCAATCGATATACGTAAAGTTGAAGTCATTTCCTAGCGTTGTTGCTTGATCCGGAAATTGACGAGCTATGTTATTTACATCATTCTTTAAGGCATCGCCGATAGTTAAATCTGCATCTGGTTGACGATAGAAGGAGCCTATTACAAGTTTATATATGTAAGATAAAAGCTTTAATTTTCTATCAGCAAGGTTATAGGAAGTTTCGATTAAATTGTTATTTAGCCGGGTCTGAATTACAGCTGGCATAGGGAATGAATAATTAATTTTTTTATTATTATTTAAATTTTTTCATGAGTGTCTTGTTACTGAAATAATTACTTCATTTGAATGAAAATAGTTCACCATGGTTAACATTCCAGGCGGCGTAGATCTCAATTAAAACATATTACGTGAGTTGTTAAGATTTATTTTCAATTTCCTTTGCTTTCACTGATGCCATATTACTGAGGTTATTATTTAAGCCGCTTGTAACTGATTTAGCTGTTGTAAGGGGGCGTCCATACGTGAGGTGAAGTAAGGGGGGTCCGGCGAAATCTCACCAAGGGGGAGGGTGGTGGGGTCAACGGAAATCTCACGTGAGGTTTTCGAAATTATTTTTGGTCTGTAGAGTTAAAAAAAAAGTCTCAAAAAGTTACGAGGGCGATTTCTGGGGCGGGGGGGGGGGGGAGGTGTCTGACGGACCAGACCTCATCAAAGGGGAGGGGGGCTTCGCATATCCGGAAAAACCCCTCACATAAATTATGGATGCCCCCTAATATCGATATGAATCAGGGATAGCAGTAAAGAAAGGTAAAGACCCCGTGAAGATTCTGGATCAAGTTTATAACCGATGCGTGTTGCCACTAACATGCGATACAGTGAACGTAGGTTATTAATTGGTTTGCGATTTTCTATTGTGGACCAGGTTGACAACTGAAACATTTTGCTACAGCGCAAGGCACGAGGAATTACATTGAGCTTTTTTTTTTTTTTATAAGAATTATAATTGTTAAGTAATTGGGAAGAAATGACTTGCAGAACATTCCGTTCAACCAGTCATTTTTGACGAACGTTTAGATTTCTGTACTAATAAAACGCAAAGCGTAGTATTTGATCTAGAAAATACAAATTACATTTACGAAATTTCAAATGTCAGCTATAATATTTATAATTATTATTGTTGCTAAATATTTAAAAAAAATATTATTATGAAAGTTATTGGTGTGTTTTAATTATTATGACTGGGATTTTCAACTACCCTCAACCAATCGCCTTAGGTAAAACGTGAGAGGTCTGGTGGCTCAATCATTAAGGCGTCTGACTGGACATTGAAAGGTCCCCTGTTCGAATCCCTGTCTGGGCGGGGATTTTAAACCGACCTTCACTTCTGGCACAGCTTGCCGTGTAATTTGAAGTACATCAGACGCTTTCGTGGTTCGGATTCCACGTTAAACTGTAGGTCCCCTTTGCCTGTAGGATTATCGGGTTAGGTTAGGTCAAGAGGAAAGGAGCTGGCCGTCCTACCTCTGACACCACGCTTAGAATACCTCCTTCGGGAGGGTCTATCCAACCTTCGGGTTAAGAACCAAGCTTAGGTTAGGTATAGCTTGGTTCGTAAATTTTAAAATTTGTCAGAACGCTTTGGATTTTCCTTAAAATGTTAGCTCCCTACACCCGAGACGAATACAGGAGATACGACAGAAGTAGAATGCGCAGCTCTCTAGGAAATGTGCCACCGGGTCATAATGGCCACACAAAATTACATTACTGATTTTCGGTTATTCCTATCCGTCCTGCTATTTCTTCTTTTAGACTTCAAAGCAAAACATTTAGTCCTACCAGTTGGGTGCTAGCCAAGAGTTAGCAAGTCTGGCTGTGAGGCTACCACATTGACGCTTCCAGACCACCGTTTATTTTCTGTTTTAGTTAACTCCCTTAGCCTTTGACAATCCCCTATCAAATCTGCAAGGCAGCAGGTTCCCCTGACCTGGTTCAGCTACTGGACCGACACTGTAGCTCGGGTGACTGCTCTTAAAGCTAACCAGTGAGAGTTGGACGTCTGGCGTGGACCAATCTGCATGACTTGTCTTGAGTCAGTCATGCTTGAAAGGTACTACCAATCCCAGGCACCTCCACGAAAAATCCCCAGGCACCAACCTAAACGTAGGAGAGACGTAGGAAGACCAACAAGAAGATGGATCGAGACCGCTGTGGCTTCAAATCGGGAATTCGTGGGTTCGAATCCTCGCCCGGCCATCCAGATTTGTTTTTTCCATGGTTTCCCGAAATCACCTCAGGCGAATGCCGGGATGATTCATTTAAAAAGGCAATACCATCTTGATAATCGAATGGATTTAATGCGCGCGCGTCAAAGGTGAGATGGTCTCCGGATTGAATTCAGGCTTAGCCTGCAATTTTTTCGGCCACTTAACTGGACCCTATGAACGCCCCGTGGTTTATATTCCACGGTTGACCTTGATCTAACCATTACAGAGCTGAAATGTATGGAGTCTTTAACGTCTCTCTCATCATGTCGTCGAGAGTTTGGTAGCAGTACCGTGTAATCTTTGTCATGTATTAATAACATTTATCGGCATGTATTGAGAAAATATGATAATCCCTAAGCAGCGATTATATCTCCTACAGTAATTTAAGGTAAATGAAAAGGGTTCATTACAAACGTAAGAGTTTAAATTTTATATATATATATAAAATGTGTATGGCATCTTTGAAATGGAAACCCAGCAGTATTTCAGCCTACTAACTGAGAGTGTTTCAATTTAAGAATTAGCTGACATAGTCGATAAATAACACGTTGTGTTTGACACCACACTGACTCGGCTGGTTGCACAAGAAAATTTTACTAAACGTTTGAATTTGTCGTATTCACCTAACTAGAAAGATACGAGTCAGTCCAGAAAGAGAGACCTACAGTTTTACATTGAAGTCGACCGTGGGAACATCCTAGCGTTTGTCGCATAAACAGAAGAAAATTTTGCCATAGGTGAAGGATGGTCTGTTTAAATGCCCCTAATAATTCCTGCTGAGACCGTGATTCGAATCGGGAACTGTTTGTACCCCTTTAGGGCACGTTAACCGCCTACCCAGCAGACGGCTCTGGAAAAAGTGTTTGATTGGATTTCCTTTCCCAACACGAAAATGTGTTACGAATTATTTATATAAAGAGGGTTAGCTTCGGGCGATGAGCGGAAAAAGGAGGCGCAGGCTTTTTATACAGTCCCCGTATTTCTTTCAGTTAAATAGTTTGTGAAATTTTTTGATATATAATGATACTTAAAAATGATACAAAACAAACTAGTAATGAACTAAAATGAATATAAAATTGTTTTTAGGAGAAAAACGCATTCACGATAGAGAATCGCCGATGGACAGAAAGATGAAGCCTTGCGAGTTGAGTGTAAACATGTTCTGAAGAGGTAAGTATGTTATGAGGAGATTGCGCAACTAGCAAGTGATAACGTCAGCTTTGCGATACGTTCTGAGTGAGGATGTCGTGATAAAATGTTACTTCAGTTTATTGCAATGTCAGCATGTGAAACCTTGAGATTACACATTGTATAAAAGACTAATGAGTATGTGTTTCGAAAGCATGATTCATGTTTCATATCTGTTCCGTGATTTTATATCAACGTTAAAAAATCACGAAAGTAGTTTTTCGAGTTTTTTTTTTTCGTCTCTTGCACTGAACATCATATTTAAATTCGTTTTGTTTTTGTAGAAACTTTTTTTTATGTTTAAAAATTCCATTTAATTCCCCAAATAGCTACAGATGCGGTTTTCTTTCGCCGTCCATGTAAAGTATCTATTGCAATTCCACCTGCTTCCCGTAATACCTTAATGTGACATTTACATCATAATTATCATCATCATCATCATCATCATCAGTGTTCTGCCCGAACGCAGCTTTTCACTTGGTAGCTCTCCTTGCTATCCTGTCTTCTGCCCTCCTCTTCATATCCATGGAATTTCCGTTTCACTTGTAGTCATCTGTGATCTTGTATCTCCTTCTTACTCTTACTCTCCTCCTACATACTAGTCTTTCCTAAAGAGTCTGTTAAAAAACACTCCCCTCTCAACGAATATGCCTCCCAGTTCTTCTTCCTTTCTTTTATGACTTGCAGTAGTTTTCTACTGTAAAGAACCCTTTCAAACACTTCAACATCACTCAACTTTTCCATCCACCTTATACTTTCTATTCTGATCCCCATACACATACCGAGCATGGTGGTGTAACGGCGTGCGTTCTGGCCTCGCATTCGGGAGGACGGCGGTTCGAATCCCCGTCCGGGCATCCAGATTTGAGTTTTCCATGATTTCCCAAATCACTCCAGGCAAATGCCGGGATACTTCCTTCAAAAGGCCATGGCTGAATTCCTTCCGATTCCTTGCCCCCCTCCTCCCCCCATCCTTTCCAGTCTCTAAAGACCTCGCTGTTAGAGAGATGTTAAGCAGATAAAAAAATCCCACATCTCAAACGCTTCTATAAGTTTTCTACCTTATCGTCTCAGTATTCACGTATCTGTCGCATAAGTGCCACATTCCATACGAAATATTCGCCAGGTATTTTCCTCAGTGGTTTATCTAGTTTTCCGGTTAATAATCTCCATATTGAACGCTTCCCTAACGAGAGCTTGGATGAGTGGGAACGCTCTGGCCTCGCATTTGGGAGGACGCGCATTCAAATCCCCTTCCGGGCATACAGATTTGGGTTTTCCATGGGTTCCCCAAATCACTCCAGGCGAATGCCGGGACGCTTTCCTTCATAAGACCATGGCCGAATTCCTTCCCGCTCTTTGTCCCCAATCCCATCCCGCCTCTAATGACCTCGACGTCGATGAGGCGTAAAGCCATAAGTAAAAAAAAAAAAAAAATCTACGGGAAGTGGCAGGAGGCGTGACCTTTTACTTCAGACGACACTGCCACTGCTGCACTTCAAGGGGTAAAAGAGGTCCCGTATGATTATTAGGTAATTCACAATAAAATTCGTAATTGACGTAACACTGACTGGATTAAGAAGTTCAAATTAGATGAAGAAAGATGCCAGTAACATTGGGATGTTCTAATCGCGCTACTGGTTAGCTTACTTCAAGAAAGCTGATAAAAAAAAAAAAAATGTCGAAATATAATACCCATATTTAACACCAATTTGAAATAAATGAATGATGAATTAAAAAATTGTATAATTGTATATTTCAGACGGTACAAGTTCATAGATACGTGAAAGCACAATAGCGAGTTATTACTTTGGCCTTAAGAGATTGGATAATATGGTTTTATTAAAATTCTGTTAAATTTCGTTAGGATTGGAGCACCGTGTGGTATACATTAAACAAAATAAACAATCTTTTCCAACGCGGCATACGATGTCGATTTTCTGTTACAGCATACTCCGCTCTAGTGTCGGGAGCGTAAAATCGCAGTACGGTAGTTCGCCGACGTTTCGCCGTCAGGATTTTTGGTTTCATGATAACACAATAGGTGAATACAGATATAGTTTCTACATCCATTCCATGGTCGACTTCTATTAATATCTCGTTCATATAATGAAGGGTGAAACAGTATAGTTTATCACAAAAATTTTACACCGGAAGAGAGTTTAATAGTAATAAATGTCTGTGTGTATATTAGATTAGATAAAGTATACAGTTTTGGATATATCGCGCTCTTGCTTTTTTAAAACATTATCTCGTTGTCATTTTTCTGTCATCTAAATTGTTGTGTCCACTGATTTGTTAGTCTTTGAGAAATATGTCAGTATAGATGTTGTCTAGACCACTAATGGTAATTTTTTTCGGTAGTAACTGAAAATGGCGACCATAGTAGGAAATGTATGTATGTGTGGGGGAGGGGGAGGTGCTGCTCGTCTAAGTCTTTGATTCTTAGTAAAATCTCGCAAAAAGAACTGACGTCATTGGAGAGCTGAGCACTTTAGGCCTTGTCCAGTGTATTACAGCAGTCTTTATTAAAATGTATCACGTGAAGTAGCGCTTTTGGCGGTAGCTTGACATCACGAGGCAGCCCTCATTCCTTCTGTGCACCACTTTCCTTTCACTGTTTTGTTGGGTGTTGTAATCCCAGTTTCCACGCCGTAGGACCCTGCCTTTCCATGTATACCAGATCATTAAGTTTGTCCACGAACTTCAGTTGTTTTCTGTCAAATATTTATCGCTGCCTCGGTGATGCGGTGCTTCGAGCGGAACTTAATTTTTTCTCGAATGCTACGAGCTTTAAATTGAGTTTCTAGCAGTGACAAGTGAGCGGCTGGCTACCCTGGCTGGTGCGCGTATCGATTGTGGGTGTGCGAGCTATTCCCGGGCGGGGCGCGCTATTTCGGCTTGGCGGCTATAAATAGCCGCCCCCCTGAGGCGCGGGGGCGGCGAGCTACTGCGCCTCGCCTCGACTCAGCCACCGACCTTCGCCCGCTATAAATAGACGGCCAGCGCCATTGTAAACTGACGGCAGGCACCTGCCATGTAACACCACGCTGCTAAAAATTGCACACACGCGCTAGTATGTAACCAAATCTTATTTCGCTGTTACCCGCGCTCTAATTCGTGTTGGTCACTAGTTTTCCACTGATATTTATATTAATTTCCTTTTACTAAGTTACGTCTGAATTGGTTTACATTATCTCCGCATTCTTTATGATGGTTCATGTCGCTTGCAGAGAAAAAGTTGGGAAGTTATAAAATAAATTACCCTGACTGAACAAAAACATTCGCACCTTTCTCAAACTTTATTCTAAATTGTGTCTAATTGCGTGATAGTTAAAAATATTAGTTTGTCTCATATCAATCACAAACATTGAAAGAGTTTGATTAACAAATATGGGCACAACCTGTTGATCAGTTTAGCTACTTATACGTTGTTGTTTCTTGGCTCTACCGTCGGTTACTCTTTCGACCCCGACAAGTGCAGATGAAGCGACTCTGGAAAATTGTATTTCTAGCTGGAATTTCTGACACATATCTACCCGCCAATTTGAAATGGTCTGAACGCAGAACACAGTAATTGGATTCATCTTCTGGCTGCGGTTGGACTTACGTTTATACTCTTGATGTTTGTAAGAATGTTGTCAGCCGAAGATAAACCCAAGAAACAAGATATGAGAGAATGAATGAGTTTTCAAAACATGTTCCTACTTTTATCCCGTAACAACATACAACTAAGCTATCTCCCTAACATATGTCGCTCGAGTCGTGGCGGTTGCTGTTATTCAGAAAGATTTAAAGTTTTAAAGATTAAACCTAGGCAATAAATAACTTGGAAATAAGGAAGACATTTTAAGTAACTCTTTTTTTTTCAACTTGCGTATTATTTCTAACGGTTCTTCAGTTCGATTAAAGAAGAACGTCTACAATTGATTATTAACAGCTTACTAGCAGAGGAGAAATCGCAAAAACATCAACAATCGCGTCTAAATTGTCTTGTTGTTTTCTTTGTATTCCAGGTAATGAGAATAAAATAAATGTCACACGTATTTAGTTGATTATAGGCTCTTCGTGTGAATTTAGTCGTTTTTCATTTACTTAAAATCATAGAAGTAAGTTTTCGATGTATGAAGACATGTGATGACTCTCCGTATTGTGTGTGTGGAGATCAAAAGGTCCCCAGCTCGAGTACCAGTCTCCGGTTGGATCTTCTAAGGACCTTTAACCTTCCCTTCGCCTCGTAATAATGTGGATCGTATGCCGAATTTAACTATAGCTCCCGTTTACCAGGATTATCGTGTCAGATTTGTAACTGGAATGCGCAACCAAAAAAAAAAAACTCTTTTTACCAAGTTATAAAAACCACACGAAATTATTATTATTGTGTACCATGTGTGAAGAGCTTATAATTGTATGATCCGAGGGCAACTGCGCATGGAGGCTACGTTGTTGACGCGGCATTGCGATGACTTTATTGTCAGATAAAAAGTGTTCGTCAGAACAACTTTTCATAAATTAACGCGAATGCAAATTTTAGATAAGATTTTAAAAATGAAAAATATTTTTATAGCATGTTGGTGTGAGCAGATTTTCTTCATTCTTTCCATTCTTCACATTGTACTTTTTCCATGATCGAGCGACATATAATGTCTTGTATTACTGTAGTACGTACTCTCAATTTTTGAAAGTTGCAACGATGCGTTAGTGCGAAGGATGACATGGGCTTAACAATTGTTTCGCATGCGTAATGTCAAGCGGAAAGTTATTAAGTCGTCAAAACAGCTTCTGTATCGCAGTAATAAAAGTTGTTACTTTCATTAGCATTGTGTTCGTCTTAATATTGTGCATCACATTCAGAGATACCAGCTCTGGAGATGGTGGGACTACACGTGCTGTTGGGACAGTCCCTGCTTTACCGTGTGCCCCCTTGGCAGGTGTTCACTGTCGGCACGCGGCCAGCGGATCTCTCGCTTCCCTACAGGTGGCCGCCAGCTGAAAACTGCCCTCTCCTACAAACTGACACTCCGCTATTACGCTATGACGAACAACGTTTTACAACAAATAATTAGTCATTGGCAAGACTTACGACCTAAGAGCTTTTGATAAAATTCAGATTAATGTTCGTGCTTAAATTTAGAAACATTTTGTCTGGGATAACCGTACTTGTATAACAATTTGAAAGAATGGAAAAAATAAAATGAAGAAATGCATACAATTTAAATTTGTGCCAATTGCGAGACGAGAATCTTGCGAATAATGATGACAGTAACAAGTACGCACAGAAAAAATATTAATTAAAAAGTTATTAGCAGCTTTCCATTGAGGAATCTTATATCTTTAAACGAGCAATTCTTGTATATATATATATATTTCGGATCTCGGAAACGGCTATGACGATTTGGATGAAATTTGATATTTAGATAATGTTTTGACTTTTAAGATTACCTAAATAGTTGTCTTCCGTACAAAAAAGCGAGTTTGCAAAATACAAACAATTTTTTCACTTGATATCTCGCAAACGGCACTAGCGCCATCTCGTAGACAATTCAGGTACCAGAAAGCCTACAAATAGATTCTCTCTGATTTCAAAGAATATTTAAACGAACAGTTCTTGTATACTGGCTGAGGCGTGGAAATAGTAACATTGCAAGTTTAATTGTAAAACATTTAAAAAGGAAGATAATTAAAAATTTATGATTGGTTTTGTCAGAGGTGATAAACTTCTTTGAAAATAATATTACCGTTGCCAGTTATAAACTAATCACCGTTTACTTTTTGACCGTAAAAAGTGGTTGTTAGTTTGTCATTAAATACTACCACGCGAGATATGAGCATAGTTTTAGCGGAGTGAATTGATTTAGCACTGATGATGTTCTATCATTACCGTGACGTCACAATCTGATGATGAATTCTTATAGAACGCGACGAAACATATCGAAAATAAAGAATAAATGTTCTTGATATCTCGCTTGGTTTACGAGATATAGCATGTCAAAAATCAGTTATAGGTATAGTTCCTTGTGCTTTTGGCGACGTTTCTTCTGGTCCATGCTGTATTTCAACCTAACAACAACCATTTGGAACAAAATAAAACATTAAAAGTACATTTCCACCGTATCGACATAGTGCTTTTGGTGGATTCTTTTTCTGGTCCAGGTCGTATCTAATTCTAACCTCTTCACTTGAGGTATCAGAAAAATAAATTCTTTATTTTCGATTTTTCTCGACGAGTTTCATCATCAAACTTGGCTGTGACGAAATTTATCTTCTGGTCCAGGTCGCATTTCAACCAACCACGTCAATTTTGCGATATGATATCTCGAGAACTAAGCAAGATATATAAATTTAAAAATATTTTGTACTTTAAATTTTTCTCGTCGAGGTACATAAGAATCCATCATCAAGGGTTTTCGTAGAATGCCCTGAATTAACACAAATCTCGCAGCGTTAATCAATCCCTGACTGGCATTAAGATTTCTGTTTAACATAATAATAGCATTTTTCTTTGAAAGCAATTTATGAGGCGGTCTCCCAAATGGATCTAACGATTTGGATGAAATTTCATATGTAGATAGCGTTTTGCTATTCAAGTTTTTAACACGATTTAAAAAAAAAAAAAAAAAAAAAAAAAAAAAGTTGCAATTTTTGTATTTGGTTTTTCGAAAACGGCTCTAACCTCATTACGTAGAAGGTTCAGGTACCAGTAAGCCTAATGATGTTAGTGAAGTTTCTCTTTGGTTAACTGTGCACCTCAAAACACCTAGGAAGTCTTCAAGCCTTTTACTTTAATCAAACTTTACTCGAAATCTTGGATATTAAATAGAAATCGAAAGATGCCGAGCGAAGATCGGTCACCCAGGTACTAATATTTAAACCAAATGCACTGAAATTCACATCAAGCGGTAAATTACATTACACTAATTTAAAACTTGGGATATTACAAGGTGTACTAGGCGAAAAAGCGTTAATATCTTCATCCTTTTAGTTTCAGTCGTTCCAACCTAGTACTGATGATGAAAAAGTTTCATCCACCAGCTAACTTCGTAAGATGCTGACCACCATCACGGTGACCCAGTGATCTAAGCCATCGGAGTTGGTGGGAGTGTAGGCAAGAATACTTGTCATTACTTGAGAATCATCAGTGAAGTTAATAAAGTTGAGGATTTTTAAACTCTAAAACTATATTATATCTGTATGGTGGTGTTAGGATGCAAGTCAGTGGGTGTGGCTTCGCAATGACTTCAAGAGTTTTGAAAGATGGCGAGGGATGTGTGTGTCTTGTGCGTAGTGTTGGATGTGCGTGTATTGAGCATGTGTTTTTATAATGTGTATTTTGTGTGTAATTGTACGTGTGTGTGATGACGATGGTTGATGGATTACCGTATGCGGTTTGTTCGGTGTCTGTTCGCTGGTGTTGACGTGTGTATAGTTCGGTATGTGTGTTGTGGATGGTGTCTTTATCTGTCTGTGGGTTTGTGTCAGAATGTGTATTACTGTGTGCGAGAGTGAGTTTGTGTACAAGTTTGCGTCTGGGTGTGACATTGTTTACGTGTGCTGCTGGAGAGTCTGCTTGGGATGTGTTGGCAAATATTGGTTAATGTCTGAAAGCGTTTGGTTCGGTGTGTGTTCAACAGTGTTAACGTATGTTGGTAGGTGTCTGTTTGGGTTAATGTGATGATGTGGTTCGGTGTGTTAGATTTCGTGAGTGCTGAAGTATGTATGTTTGACCTCTGTCAGTGTGTGAGCCTGTTGGTGAGGACCAATGGTAATACCTGGTGATTACATACAGGTATTAATATGTGTTGTATGGTGGTAGGCGAGGGAGAGTCTGAATGTGTGTACCGAGCGTGGTGGGTGAGCGGTTAACGCTCTGGCCTCGGATTCTGGAGGACGCCGGTTCGAATGCCCGTTCGGGTATCCATTTTTGGGTTTTCCATGGTTTCCACAAATCACTCCAGGCGCCTTCATAAAGCTATAGCCGAATTCCTTCCCATTCCTTTTACCTGGTCTCATCCCGCTTCTAATGACCTTGGTGTGTGATTTGGTTTGTTTGTTTGTGTTAGTGTTTGTGAGAAATGGTTGGCTCGTTAGTGTCTTTGTATGCGTCTGTCGGTGTATGTTACGTGTGCAGTACGTGTGGGTTAGAATGTAATGGTGTGCTGTTGAGTCAGTTGCCTTTGTGACATTACGTTACTTCTGAGTTTGCATGTTTGTGGAACCTTTCGAGGTAGTGCGTGAGTAAGTTAATAGTGTCACCGTGCGCTAGTGTCTGTATACGTGGGTTTGGCCTATAATGGGGGATGTCTGAGAGTGTGTGGTTCGGTGTGTGTGTGTGTCTGTCACAATTGGAACGGGGCGAGGTTTTTTTGCCTGTGTGAGGGTATACCCAGTTCTAATGTGTGTCCGTGTGTTTGACCCTGCATCCATCTACATAGTTTTTTTAACTGCTTAACGTCTCTTAACAGCGAGGTCTTTAAAGCCGGGAAAGGATGGGGGGCAAGGAATGGGAAGGAATTCGGCCGTGGCCTTTTTTGAAGAAAGCATCCCGACATTTGCCTGAAGTGATTTGGGAAACCATGGAAAACCCAAATCTGGCTAACCGTTACACCACCACGTTCGGTCATAGTTTAGTACTTTCATTACATTTTGGGTAGTTTTTTTCATTTCTCTTGTCATGATATTATGGTAAATTTCAGTCTTTACGATTAAAGCGTACATGAGGCAATTAATGAAAACTACTGTGCAAGCTAGCGTAGAATTTCGTAAATTTGCATAACGAAATTTGTTTATAGTATAACGGACTCAGGTGAACCACACGATTCATTTTTGGAGTTAATTCAGGGAATAAATCAAACTAAACAGTTATTTCAGATAATAAATCAAGTTTAAATAGTAATTTCAATTTCTAAATCTAACTAAACAGTTGTAGAAGGACACAATATAACATCTGGATATGCAAATATTTGGTTTCGATATAATTTCGGTAAAGCAAATATTTTCCTCGCTTCGAGAGATATTCATTCAGTTAAATAAATAATCAAAAGATGATAAATTTACTAGCAGGGAAGTCATACTAAAAAGTTTAAAGATGTTAAAAGCTAAAAGCCAGTATGAAAAATTTTACACGTAATTACATACTTTAAAATTCAAGAAGTCGTATTTTGGAAAGATGTACAGGGTTATTACAAATGATTGAAGCGATTTCACAGCTCTACAATAACTTTATTATATGAGATATTTTCACAATTCTTTGCGCACACATACAAAAACTCAAAAAGTTTTTTTAGGCATTTACAAATGTTCGATATGTGCCCCTTGAGTGATTCGGCAGACATCAAGCCGATAATCAAGATCCTCCCACACTCGGCGCAGCATGTCCCAATGAGTTCGAAAGCATCGTTGATGCGAGCTCGCAGTTCTGGCACGTTTCTTGGTAGAGGAGGTTTAAACACTGAATCTTTCACATAACCCCACAGAAAGAAATCGCATGTGGTTAAGTCGGGAGAGCGTGGAGGCCATGACATGAATTGCTTATCATGATCTCCACCACGACCGATCCATCGGTTTTTCAATCTCCTGTTTAAGAATTGCCGAACATCATGATGGAAGTGCGGTGGAGCACCATCCTGTTGAAAGATGAAGTCGGCTCTGTCGGTCTCCAGTTGTGGCATGAGCCAATTTTCCAGCATGTCCAGATTCACGTGTCCTGTAACGTTTTTTTTCGCAGAAGAAAAAGGGGCCGTAAACTTTAAACCGTGAGATTGCACAAAACACGTTAACTTTTGGTGAATTGCGAATTTACTGCACGGATGCGTGAGGATTCTCTACCGCCCAGATTCGCACATTGTGTCTGTTCACTTCACCATTAAGAAAAATTGTTGCTTCATCACTGAAAACAAGTTTTCGCACAGAACGCATCCTCTTCCATGAGTTGTTGCAACCGCGCCGAAAATTCAAAGCGTCTGACTTTGTCATCGGGTGTCAGGGCTTGTAGCAATTGTAAACGGTAAGGCTTCTACTTTAGCCTTTTCCGTAAGATTTTCCAAACCGTCGGCTGTGGTACGTTTAGCTCCTTGCTTGCTTCCTTCGTCGACTTCCGCGGGCTACGCGTGAAACTTGCCCCCACGCGGCCAACTATTTCTTCGCTCACTGCAGGCCCACCCGTTGATTTCCCCTTACAGAGGCATCCATAAGGCGCATACCATCGCCGAATGGAGTTAGCAGTTGGTGGATCTTTGTTGAACTTCGTCCTGAAGTGTCGTTGCACTGTTATGACCGACTGATGTGAGTGCATTTCAAGCACGACATACGCTTTCTCGGCTCCTGTCGCCATTTTGTCTCACTGCGCTCTCGAGCGCTCTGGCGGCAGAAATCTGAAGTGCGACTTCAGCCAAACAAAACTTTGAGTTTTTCTACGTATCTGTAGTGTGTCGTGACCATATGTCAATGAATGGAGCCACAGTGAATTTATGAAATCGCTTCAATCATTTGTAATAGCCCTGTAGGAAGTCGCTTATAACAAGAGAGAAACTTAATTTTTTCTTACACAACATACTAAAGTTTAGGAAAGCTCAGTACAGTTTAAAGGTTGTTTTTTAAACATTATATAGTAAAATCGGACACATGGCACAAATAAAAATTAATCATTTGAATAATACACATAAATTCAAGAGGGGGAAAACATTTTCAGAATACGCTATAATTTATTGGAAACAAGGTTTAGTAAGTCTTTTAAGAAACATGCTTTTAAGAAACATGTTGATAGTAGCGACTGTTTTAATATGTCTGATGGAGTTATACTTCCGGGTTACATCAGATATAACGGCGTTCACTTCAAAAACGCAACATAGACATTTGAGAACACGTAGAATCATTTAAAGTCGGTTTCAAAGTCGTCATAATTCATATTTTTCTGTAGAAGAATAAACATGGCTTGTTTAGTATCAAATGAATGAGAATTCCTTTAGAAGTTGAAAAAACGTTGTTTGAGCCTCGTAGCTGTAAAATTGTAGAAGTTATGAGTAAATTTTGGAATCATAGAAAATAATATTTTACAGCTTAACGGTAATAGATACAGAAATTTTCATAAGGATTAAAATTTACATTTACCTCAAGTCCTAGCTACTGGTAAAATATCAGAACGATAGGGGTAGTGAGAGCCAAAAATGAAGAACTATTTTTCAAGTTCGTCACATGAATACACAGTTCCATACCAGTTAGAGGTGGGTCTCACCCCTCAGAATCCGGTTATACCCCCACTAATCGACTTTGATGCAATTAGTAGACCTTTTTTTTTTTTTTAAGCTCAACAGTCCAAAAAGCCCACGTGAACAAACTCTTCTTGATCTTCGGAATTAGCCGACTTATGACCGACTCAACTAGAAGAACTACCGTTCACTTTTTAGTGAGCGACTGCTCACTCGCTCTTTTAAAAGGATTGCTCTAAAGAACTGATTCACTCGCGAACTACCCATCTCTAATACCAGTTGACCTTTCAGTGCCGAGTGATTTGTCGAGAAAGCAGTGATTTTATATATACCGGTATGGTCAACGGGCGCTTCCCGGCGACTTTTTGCTGGTGACCACTGGAGCAGTAACGTTGTCGGGTCGTGCTGTGATTGGCGCGAAACTGTGGTAGCGCCACATGATGATGCAAGGCCGGGGTAGTAATTTTTATAATGTAGTAGTATAGTGGAACATCAATTTTTGAGAATATAATATAGCTTTGAATTTGAACTTAGCTACCGTGACTTTTATTACAATGTGAACCTTACCTTTCCTAACTTGGGGTATAATCAAGCTAGGTGGCGGCCGAAAGAATTTTAAAACAATCGATAATCCAGTGGCACATAAATAACACGGTTGGAGCTAAGGTGATTAACTGTTTATCTAACCCCGTGAGCAGTTTTCTCCCTTACAACTGACACCCCTTTTCGTCAAGCGAACTACTTCTTACTATGGATGAACATATTACAAAGGTCTAACTAAGGAACTATGTTTTTGTCGTGGATGTAATATCAAACTAGTGGATGTGGGGAAATAGTGAACAATTTGAACTGACAAATGGAATATACTTACCATGGTATATGTAATGTGTTACGATGAGCTCTGCAACTATCAAAATCTGTATAAATCTCATAAAAAGTATTTATCGGGTGTGGGACAGGAACCCTTTCGTGGAAGCTAGTACCGAAGTACATGTGTCTTAACCGCCGGCCACCTTGACCATTGAATGCAACAGTATAAATTTAGCTAGGCAGCGTCTACCAACCCATTACATTTGACCTCAAGATATAGGCAAAAAATGAGTTTTATAGCTGACTGAAACAATAACATCAAAACCGGAGTTAGGAAGAAGGGATATGGAAGGGGAGAAACATAGAAATAAACAAGAGTTGGAAAGAAAATACAAGGTAAGGGAGGATGGATGATGAAGGAAAAAGATGAAAATAGTTTAATGTATCTAGCCCCGAGCACATGAAAAATGTGAATCACTAGGAACTGACGCGTAAAATATTATGGGGTTTATGACGATTGAGGAGATATTAGGGAGAGCGTACTTATCACTATTTGTGTTTAAAAAATCATAGTTGAAGCAGAAACTTTGTGGCATGCTAGAAATACGTGTTGGGGCGTTCATTTGGGATTGTGTAATTAGTAGAATTTGAATATTTGATAGGAGAAATGTTGTTGATTCCCACCATCTGATGACACGTCTCTGAAATCACCGCCGTTTTGTATGACGTCATATTTCCTGCTCCTTAGTGCATGTTGGAGGCTGTCCGTATGATGTTAGCTGACTGCTGTCAATCTGCCGTGGTGACCACATGGGTGCGTGACTTTAACGATACTTTGCAAATTAGGCCAGCAGCCGCGTGAACTCCCTGTTAACAGCATTGACATTGTGTGCGAAGGAGGCGTCCATTAATTATGTGAGGTGAAATAGCAGCGGGGGGGGGGGGGGGTTGACAGAAATCTCTCGTCATTTTTTAATTCCTTGAAGAAAAGCGTAGAGCTAAAAGGAAAAAATATCTACAAACGACGTTGATTCGAACTTTATAGGGGTTTAACCGGCCTTGAAGACGAGAGTTTTTAAATCTCCAGAAGTTACGAGGTCGTCAGCAAGGTAGGGAGGCCTTTCCTCAAGATCTCGCCTCACCATAAGGGGGTGGGGTCCCACCAAGATCCCATCGGATCTCACCACGAGGGGAAGAGGGAGTCCAGATTTCCGAGAAAACACCTCGAGTAATTAATGGACGCCCCCAAATACTGCGGTGTTTCCTCTTGTAGTTCCCGCGTTTAATCCAGCCATTTCTTGTTGTTTGGAGTGTCTTTGGTACTTAATATACTTTCGGTATAGAGAGTTAGAAAGCCATAGAAAAAAAGTGCCCGTTTAGAACACGAATCAGTGCCTTTAAGGCAAGTCAACAGCCAGTATCTTGCAGAACATTTGAAAACGTTTGGAATAGATGAAAAAATTACTCGTTTCCTTAAAACATTCAATTTACTTTACAATGTCATCAAAAATTATGATTAAAATACGTTTCTTGATTGATAAACGCGTTTGTCACAAAATAACTAAACGTGAATTGCTAACTGAAATATAAATTTCATAGCAGCAACAGACACGAAGATCAATTGCACGGCAGCTACTATTATTGCGTACGTTAACAGCTGTCTCTTGAGAGAATCCAAAGCCACTGGACAACAAATTGATCGCTTGGTTTGTGGTTATTTGTAATTTTTGAATTAATGTACAGATATGATATATAATGAATTCAGTGTAGGTCAGTATAACTTAGTTCGCTGAGGCGCCTCATATTGGATCGGGGAGATGTAACGGGGCCGGCAACGAGCCCAGAATCCCAGGGACCGGCCGTCCTGACTGCGGCTTTCCGCAGCCATCAAGGCCAAAGCTGGAACCTAATAAACTACACATTTCACAAACTAAAAATACACTTATCACTAGACCTCGGATTTTAGGCAAAAACCTTATTTTGATTTCTAAGGCTTCCACAGCCGTGCATTATATGCGCATTTGATAGGAGAAATGTTGTTGATTCCCACCATCTTATGACACGTCTCTGAAATTACCGCCGTTTCGGCATATGGCGCGTTGTTTATTTCATATATGTTTATGATTTATGGACATATAGGGCCTTTATTTGTTGTTTTTATAGTGTCTAAATTGTCGTTAGAACCTATTTTTACCTAGTTTACACATTATTTTTTTTTTCGAATGTCAACAAAGTGTTTTTAACCCAGAAAAAAAAGCAACACTTTGTCCTGAGTTTATATTCGACAATTCAAGTAAACGGGTATTGATTGTGTAGTGACACAGAGGCTGCAGTGAACCTTGTGTTCTTGGAAAGCACCAGTATGCTAAAAATACCGATCTCTAAGTCATATTTAATCAGGCAGTGGATTGCCAAGTTTCCAGACTTCTCAGAGGATGGAATCAGAGGCGGCCCTAGCAATTTTTTTAGGTGGTGCGAGATCTCATTGTGGCGCCCCAAATGTGCAATCGCTTATTCGTTATTAGGGTGTAACTATAGACATATTGAAGATAGCAATTTTTTTACTTTTTACTCATATTATAAATGCAAAAGTTTGTTTGCTTGAGAGTTTTTACTGTTTCACGTCTAAACGGCTGAACGCTTAAAATAAAATTTGGAATAATGTATTGGTTATCTACTTTTATCCCAATCTATAAAGTAGTTCCTGTGGGATTCAGATACGAATACGTGTACGAATACGTTATGAATTACACTCGAGCAAAGTCCGTGGGCAGAAGATAGTCTTATTTATTAATAATAACTCAAACCTCAGAAAAATTAGTATAGGACATCAGCGGTATGAATAAGAAACAAGAGAAGTAACAAGGAATGCTGTATGTCTGAAAAGATTTATTTAAGCCACTGTGGCGAACTAAATACTCACATCACGTAAAGGTCATATTCACTTAGTTTTTAATAATTGGATTCTACACTTAACGTACCGTAAGTAGCGCTGTCGTCCATACGGCTAAGCACTCCCCACTCTTCACGCTCTATCTCAAGAAGGGTTAAAGCTATGAAATATTGTCTGTGACGAAATTTGTAGAGAATTTTATGCTCTACAACTTTTCACAATAACTCAAAATAACATTTAGAGTAAAGGAAGCGAGATATTTATAAAAACCGTCTTTTGTGACATTTGACCTTGATTATCTTGACTGGCGTACACGAGATTCTATGAGACTTTTGAGCCAACTTATAAAATATCAAAACAAAAGTTTGAGCAAGAGCAAATTTTCAGCTTGTTATCTTTCATTCCGAGGTTTGCCCCTTTTTTCACCTTATTTGACTGGATTACAACCAAGAAATATATGTGATGCTTTAAGAGATTTAGCAGAAAATACAACAGATTGTCATTGGGTTAGTGAATGCCAGTCTATAAAAAAGGAAATAACTACCTACGAATTTGTAGTTGCTCTCGTCGTATGGTATGACATTCTTACAAAGATAAATGTAATAAGAAAAATGTTGCAAAACGAAAAATGCAACTACATGCGGCTAAACAACACATGATGCATTTACACATTGGCTTGAAAATTATCTGGATATGGTTTCGAGTCATTATCCTTGGTAACGGCGAGAGAAACAGCTGACTAAAACGATATTGACAAAGTTCATTATCGTGAGAAGGAAACGTAAGAGAACTGAACTTTCATTATGTAGGAGAAAAAATGAAGCTCTTGAATTGCATGCGGAGGAGATTTTGAAAATAAACTATTAGTATGTTATTGTTGACAATGTGCGCGCAAGTTGCCAACATAGATTTGAGGAACTTAAACATGATGAAAACACATTTGGTTTCATGCACAACATAAAAAGATTAAAGGAAACTAGTGATTGTAAAACTTCTGAAGCAATGCAATGACTTGCAAATATCTCTAACAACAGGAGAAACATCTGATATAGATTAACAAGAATTGTATGAACAACTCAATACGTTTATCCGTGTATAAGAAGTGATCCACGGCGTTATCTCGGTGATGAGATAACTAATAGAAAAAAAAAAACATTAACTGAAGTGTACCCCACTATCGAAAGTAATTAGTCCTGAGAATTTTTGCCACCATACCTGAGACAGTTGCGTACGCAGAAAGAAGTTTTTCGTGGTTAAAAATTATTCGATGTGTCAAGTTCGACTTTCAGCGCTTTCTATTCTTTGAATTGAAAATGAAGTAGCTCATTCGTTAGATTTTTGTGCTTTAGTTAAATATTTTAGTCTTAGAAAAAGCCGCAAACATCATTTTTAAATCCTTGTGTATATCTTTTAATGTACCTTAGTTTATCATCAATAATTTGTCGTCTTTATGTTTGATAACTTTTAATAACTCTTCTAATACAATATTTTAAAACACAAAATGTATTTATTTATGACTTTTGCATTTCTCGTCGATCATCAGAAATACGTTCTTTTGATTCTCATACTTTGCACAAAGGACAAGGGCCTCGCAAAGATCTGCCGCCCCGAACCTTGTAATGGCTAACGTCGCCGCTGGTGATAACGAACTGCGGCGAGGTTAAAAACTCTATTGTCCAAAATAGTTTCGCAATTTTTTTGGTGATAGTCCGTCTAAGTGCTTGAATACCACTTCCCATAGCTTTGTTGATCGGAAGAATAGAACAAAATTATTTTTTAAAGAAATCCGGACTAGTGAACTGATTTAACTGATGTTTTGGCAGCACTTGCTATTACCAAATTTAATGACAGCTACAGGGATTAAAAAATGCTCGAAGATATAGGCTCAGAATTCTGCTTTGGTCACCTTTGTTTCTTCCTATTATATTCGATCCATTGTCATATCTTTGGCCTCACAATCGTTGATATCCAAATAGAACTTGTGAAAAGTATCATCGATAAACAGGCCAGTGAGTCCGGTTTCCAGGTCCCTAAGAGTCACTGCCGGCTTGTTAGCAACGAAACATCCACGCACTTGGACTTTGTCTTCATTAGTGTCAACGAAAGCAATGACATCAGGAGTTCAATTCAGTGTGATGGAAAAGTATTTTATTACACATTTCATTCGTTTTGAATATATATCCGACATTTGTCTCCCTATTAGCAACACGCCGGAGATGCTCCGTCATTACAGGGTCATATTTTCCTAGCAGTTGCAATATACCCAGGAAGTTACCATTATTAGAAGTATTTAGTGTTTTAGATCCAAAGCTTCCTCTGAACAAGAATTTACTGCATGTTAAAAAGAATACTTTGGACATCATCCTTTCCTTGATGTTTCGTCTTCAATCTGTATTTACAAATGCTTGTCTATGACACTGAAATTGTTTAATTTAATCAACACTTCTATCCAATTGATTATGGTGTGTTGGTGATTTGAGGAAGTTTCGTGAGTTTTGAGACTCTCTGATAAGTAGCTCCAGTCATCAAATCCTTCTTTTCCCTACTAAGAATGAGACCTTCTGTTGAATAAACTTCAGTAAAAACAATATACTTTATCTGCATATTGAGAGTAAGCAAGCTATCTTTTTTTATATTTCTCCATTTGGCATTACTCTTTGAAAACGCATATTTGAAAAATGACATACATAATATTTTTTTTATTTTTTTGCTGCTAGAATAATTATTTCATCTCTGGCTGCAGAGTCAATGAGCGACCATTTTAAAATATCATCATAATTTATACTTTGAAAATGCGACGGTGATGGTATGTCTGGTATACCTCATTCTGTAATATTTTGAACTGCAGACAACATTCCAGCCATAGCTAAATCTTCTCGTACATGCTGCTTTTTATCATCGTAAGCCTCGTCTGAAGAACTTCTATTAAACGAATATAATAGTAGGCTTCCGCGGCCAGAGTCAGTTGATTCTTGGCTGTCCGCGTGGTGCCGCGTCATGTTCCTTGTAGTCGACGTTTCGACCCTCATTCTGGGTTCTTCTTCCAGGGCAGAACTATTAAACAAGTTTTCTTCCGCCGCGTTTTGAACTAGTTCTGGTGACGACGATTCAGATGACTTCTCAAATGCAAAAAATTTTGCAAGCAATTTTTAAACCATCTTAGTTTAGCCTTGGTTTTGTGCGCCAGATAGTTTTTATTTTTGTTTTATTTTTTGTTTTTGTATGTAGCACATGTTTTGTCTGTAAAAGCATTATGCTTTATAAATATTTACGATACCAACGTTAATTGCAATCACCTAAAGTCTAGAAGTGGTATAAATAGATAACTAGATGGAATCTCGCTCCATGAACTCAAGACTACAGCCCAAAAGACAGGAAACAGGTGCGGGAGCCGCGGACCCGGAGAGTGCCAATTATGGGACGAGTTGTGATTTTCTTGATTCGAATAAGTCGAGCTTACTCGAGTCGCAACTCCAGTTGACTCTATTCTATGATGACATACGACTGAGCACTAAGCTGAAGCTCTTGCGTTTATAAACTCTTCTGGATGATTAGTGCGTTAAAATAATATGCAAATTGGGTTATTATAGAATTTATTTTTTGAGTAGACGATCTGTCACTGCAGTTTCGGCGCCCCCCATACGACGGCGCCCGGTGCGGTCGCACCGCTCGCACCGCCCTAGGGCCGCCCCTGGATGGAATCAGCATATATTGCGACGTATGCAACTAACAGGCGAGTAAATTGTAACATGTTGAACAGTTCTCACCATTGTATTAAGAATAGTAATTGCCGTACATGTAACTTTATTATGTTTTAAATGAAGATTGGACAGGCATTCTTCCATAGTGTACCAAAAGCGAAAATCGCTTCTGGGCACCGGACACAGATTTAAATAGTAAAATATGACAGGGATTCTTCTCATGTTTTGTAGCCCAGTTGTGCCCATGTGGCATATATTTCGAAACTCTTAACTTAAAATTGTGAAAAAAAAACTGTCCATTTATATCAGAATAATAACAATAAAAAATCTGTGCATTTAACATTTCGAACCGAGAGTATTTGATAAACAATCTAAATTGCAAAAAAAGTTAATTTTAAATATATAGTGGTACGATTTAGTTGATCAAAATAAATACCTGATTGTGTTTGGGCAGTAGTTTAACAATCCGCAAATTGTGGAATTTACAACCTGAGGATGTTAACTGTCAGAATTTTAAATTTAACTCTCTATATACAAATATAAAATAAAAATGATATGCACAGTAAAAATAGTGTTATTTAATAAAAATACGTATATATATGTCTCAGTAGATAAATATCCAACAGTTATGTATTCCAAATTTATTTCTCGATCAATAGGAAATACATGTCAAACGCAAATTAAATTCAATATCATTCTGCTGAATTACTTTTCTCGATGTAACATTTTAAATTAACAAATTTTTATTGATGATATCTATACTACTGTAAATCTGCAAGTTGCACGTGTCTCATTATTTAAACGGGAACTGTCCAAAAAAATACCGCAGTAACTTGGATGGTGTTTTCAAATTTTTAGAGTCGGTGGTCCGAATTAAAATATACGGAAATAGTTAATAACTTATATGTACTGAGGGACGGAGGAACTAATTAAATAAATGTCTAGAAATAACATTATGGGCCAAAGGTCACACTGTAATTGAGATGTTCACTCTTTGCTCGAAAAACTGGAAAAAATATCGCAACTTAAATTAGGATTCTGTTAAATACTTTGACTTCGAATATTTAGTTTTTCAGTTTTCTTGAATGCAATAACTAAACGGAATATCTGTATCAGACGTAATAAACATTATTAATATTTAGTTTACCGTAAAAATAATGCGTTTGGATAGTTTGACCAAAGATGAATATACTAATCTCTGGATTGTTTATATTAGGTATATATTTGACTTTGGTTATATTTTCCCGGTTTAATGAATTCTAATTAATTAAACGGGATTAGTTTCTCAAACCACTACATAATACATCAATTCTTCGATAAGAGTATCAGAATTTTAATATTTACGATAAGTAATTTTATCGATAGTAAAGAGGTTTCACTATACCGTGTAGTCGCAACTTCTAGTGATTGAAAATTCGAAAATAAAGAATAGAATTTTGTGTTATACCTCTTACCGGTAGTTGCAGAGATATCGGAAGTAAGGAATCAGTTGTATATGTAGTTCCTTGGGCCTTTGGCGACGTTTTTAATCTGGTCCAGGTCGCATTTCAACTAACAACCACTTGGAACACTTTGAAGAAAACAATAATTAACTTTACATCGCGATACAGTCACTGTATTATTGCGCGTGTTTTCGTCCTCTTGCAGTTCAAACTGAAGTTATATTATGAAATTATTATAATTTATGCTACGCGTACTTAGAATCGTGAAATAGACAATGTTGTCATTACTAAAAATGTATTTAGCGATGCATTCATGTGTTTAGATGTATCTGCATCGTTTGATTTTGAAGCGGCCATATCAGTATAGATTGTGGCTAGGTCGTATTTCAACCTAACCACTTCAATTTTGAAACACGATGAATGAAGAGAATGCATAGAAGTTGTTAACCCGCAGGATAAGAATCCATGTTGCCTTATATCTGAGGTACATTTCTTTTTTGCTTTAATATTCACTTTTTATCCTCAGGAAAATGTGTTCCAGATTTCTGACCAAAAGGACAGCTGAATCTCGGTACGCCCTTATGGGACCATTAGCGATAATGTTTCACGTAGCTTTAATTCCTTATATTTCATATATTATGTTGTGTTATATTATAAGTGTTAAAAAAAATCTTTCCATCAGTGGTTTGAAAACCGAATCTACTAAAAGAAGGAAAATTTTTAAGTAAAATTTATATTTTATGTTTCTCCAAGTTAATATTTGGTAGGCCTACTAAAATTAAAAAAAGGGTAAAGCATTTTTATACACGCCATGCAAGACCCGCGCGTGCGAAGCAGCTGGTAAATGCTTGTTTTATAAATGTAACCATGGTTTTGACAGCCTATTTGACATTTTTAGAATCAATTTCGCAGTGGAACAGAGCCTATTTTAGGCACCTAAAATAATATTTTAGAACCTAAAAATCCGGTCTACTTATCACACACAGAACATGGTTACACATTTCGCAGGCAGATGGCAACACGTGACTCTTTCAATGGGGTACTTGACACTAAAACCAAAACTTTGAAACCTTAATTTACAATGATAGAGTAAGGTGTAAGTATTCATTTGTTGGATAGGAGTTATTTTATTCATTAAAAAATCACATTAAGATGATTCTCGGTCATACTTTACATTAAGTCAGATCTATTTTAGAGAATAGCTTGTTTTTTAATTCGCGGTTGTCACAGATAATGATACCGTCAAGCGCGCTTTATCATATAGTAGTTCAATGAACACTGATCATATGATGCGAGTGAACGGTAGTTACGATATGGAACTGAGACTGGTGGGTGAGCGTTTAACGTCCCGGCCTCGCATTGGGAAGGACGTGAATTTGATCACGGATCAAGCCATCTAGACTTATATTCGCCGAAATCACTTATGGTTCCTTCAGACGGTCATGATCCAGTTCCTTCCTGCTCTCTGTCCCCAATCCTCTCCTGGCACTGATGACCTCGACTTCGACAAGTCATAGATTCCTAATAAAAATGTATAATTGAAGAGAAACTATAGCGATCGTCATTAGTATTAATGTCCGCTATAGAATGTGCTTGTATTTGACATCATTTGTTTTTGCAAATGTGTCGTGCTACAGTTGAAGATTAATATCTAAACCATTCGTTGGCGATTTTAAGAACAACGCTTGAGTAGCAGTTCGCGTGTCGGCATCGTACCTTACAGATTGATGAAATGCAGAATATTCTGAACAAAGTGAAACCCTCGTTTGTGAAGTTAAACATTTTAGTTTTGTATTCTTGCCATCGGTTTTTCGGGAAAGTCATTGATTTCCGCCGAATGAGCTGTAGGACGTAATTTTTTGAACGACTGAGTCTGTTGTTTTGGGATACATTTTATTATCAGCTATCAGAGTACCCGGCGTTGCCGGTCTAGTTAACATTTATTTACATCCACACGATTCAAAATCACCCAAAGAGAAGCCGTGTACCAAGCTTCATCGAATACGCACCAGCCATTTTCAAACCTAGAGTCACCCGTACCCTACCCAGAAACGGATGGGTTGGAGTTGATTTACCATACACGATTTTTATTTTTCTTGTGAGAAACTTGTGTACCACGTTTAATGAAATTTGCACCAGCCATTTACGGAATTTAAGTTATCTTCGATTCAGCTGCAGCTTACCTAAAAAGGTGTGGGTGGGATGCGGAATGACAGTTGTCGTTCTAGTCTAGGCAGCATTTCAATTTACCCACATCATCCGGTGATGTTGCTGCTTGAAAATCTAAACATGTATTAATAGATGCTACATACGTAAATCTGCCCTGTCCAGACCCTCATTTTAGAATGTCCAAACTTCTTTATATGGACACAGAGTTTCATTTATTTGGTGGACAAATGTGATCCGTCTGAAGTAATTAGACGGGGAAGGTAGCTGTTTGATAAATCTAAATAAAATGTGTTACAAAAGACGATGCGAATGGCTCTGAATGTGGAGTTCCGAGTAGAATCCAGCCCCACCTCTAGACGGGCTTACAGCTTCAGTCGGCCACAGAAGGCGGAGAGAGTCGTAGCAGACTGCAGATTCTCGGCGATAACTGCCAGTTGCTTTGATGGGCAACTCTGGGCTCTCCTCTGTGAGACTGTCAGCAGAGCCAGAATCTTGAAACCCTTTAGAGCTCTGGCTGTGCTTGGTAGCAGGAGGCGAGTTGCCATCTTTGTTACAAGAGGCAGTATGCCGCTCTCCCCGCAGGTAAGATTCAAAGGCCTGTAGACGGAAAAAGTATCGATACTTTTTGGTATTGTGTACTTTTCTTTTGATACCGGTACTTTTGTACTCGGCACTTTTCATACGATACTTTTACTCATATCGGTACTTTATGACCAGTTTTGATACCAAATACGCTGCAAAAATTAGTGGCAGTACTACAAAGCAACTATAAGAAAAAGTGAAAATATACTTGAACACACATGGCTGTATGATGTATAGGCAGTATAGCCCCCGAGACAAGAATAGTTTCATCTCAAGACGACGATCGAGATATCCTTTCATGATGGTAATATTGTCGTTTTTAGAAATTGAGAATGTTATGAGAACTTAGTTTAGAAATTTCTCTAGTTTTTATTTTGAAAAGCATGGAAGGAGTCTTGAATTCTTGACTCTAAAACTTAGGGGTTAGGTTACATTATCTTTCGTTATCACCGTTGTTGCTTGCTTGGTTTGTATGGAATGTGCTTCAAGAACGGATTCGAACGCATTGAAGAAATTATTTAATAGGAATGTCCTGCTTGCTAGATCCTAGATTCAAAAACATCCACTTCTAGGATGTCACAGCGTGAGTCAATGCAATATCTACTATAAGGTATTTAGCAGCAGTAAACACTAATGTCACCTCCTCCAGTGATCCAGATAGTGATTCTTTTTTGATACAACATTTGTGTATGATTTTTGGAGTCTTTACAAGACCTTAGCGCATACAAAACAAAAAAAGCAGGCTCCTCTTTACAGTCTAGTTTCGCTAATGAAAAGGATTTAATGAGTCTTTATTTGGCAACACCAGTGTGTCGACACATTATGGAGCAATAGGAAGATATGAAAGTATTCCCTTACTTGTATAAGTTAGCCTATCAGTGCCAGACAGTTCAAGCAACGTCAGTCCCCGCCGAACGTAAAGGCAGATAGTACAATGTCAAAGGCAAGAAACAAATTATCATTGAAATGGTTAGTTAGATAATTGCTTTAAAGTGGCTTATTGGAGGAAGAGTGGAAAGCGTAAGATTCGTAGGCCTATATATTTTAGCTACTTAGTTCCACAGTTTAATGAGTCATGGAAAACTAAAATAAAATTTGAGTCTGATTAAGTTTAACCTTGTTTTCATTTATTTAATTTATAATTCATTTTTCAGTTTATTAAGACTACAAAAAGGAAAATGATTTACTGCTGCAAATTTCATCATCATAAGTAATACTGGCCGATTAGGCTACAAAAATTTTAAAAAAGGATAAAATTTGACATTAACGTGCAGGTGCAAGTATTTAACCTTAAAATAAATAAAAGAAAATATCAATCCAAATGCACGATTTGAAAAATATCATGTTATCGATACTTTTCTTTCAATACTTTGAGGTATCGATACTTTTTTTAATAGATTAGGGGGTTAGATACTTTTTCTTTCCGATACTACTCATGATTACGGTATCGATACTTTTATTCGATACCTTGTCTGTAGGTCTCAGTAAGTATGCTTGAGAATCCGCATCGGGGCGATGGTGGGAAATCACCTCCACTCAATGTCGGACAATAGCGGTGTCGTACTCAACGGTGGGAAGTTGTGGTTGATGTGAACGTAGCCGGACTTAGTGTCCGACAATTGCTTCTCTAGAATGTCCAAGTTTCACCTACTTCTGGCCGTATCTTCCCACTTTGTCACTTTCGCATGATATGGTGCTCGAGGTAGATCCGTACGGTTCGACCTTGAATCAACCGTGATGAAACCAGTTGTGAAGGAGGCAGTAAAACCGTTCCACCAAGAATGGCAGTCTTCCTTTTATCTGCTCCTCGCCTCTGCATAAGCATTAAGAGTTAATAAACCTATCGGTGTTCACACGAACGGAATGTGACCTAATCCGTGCGTCTAAGTCTACATCCATTAACATGGTTCCATCGGGAGAAGCGTAGTTGGAGTTAGAAGAGGTTGGTGAGATTGCGATGACGCTGTATCTGTAGACGAATGTTCTAAACTAGTAGACCGTTCCGATAACAGCATATATGAGATAGATTTGTAGACACGCTCTTGAATGTTTGATTCGTCTTGTCAAATGTGGAAGCTAATCTGTGGAAGAGAGATTACGTTTGTCTGATTATTAATCTGAAGTAAGAATTATCACTGATCCTGTAACCATTTAGACTAGTTGGTGGAGTTGGGGGCAGATGACAATGCGTTATGTTTGCCGTCACCGCTCATCGCTTTTGGCGTGTAGTGCCAAAAGATGAAGTAAAAATTCACGCTGCAAGTTGCTCAATTTTGCAGATTACAACGAGAAAATTTGATCCTCCATGATCTCTCAGGTACTACTGATGCAGGAAACTTATCGGCAAGGTGATAAATTTTGAGCCAGTAAGGAGTTTATATTAATTAAAAGATTATCAAAACCTGCAATTAACGATGATGTTCCAACGTGTTATTGATATGGAAAGGCAGGGATGATATCAAAATAAAGGTTAAGAATCTTTCCTTTCGGTTCCTTTTAAACAACCCTTGTCAAGCCATAATGCTCCTCCCGCCGACAAACCACTACTCGCGCTTCCCACTTGTGTATTATTTATTGTGATGTCTAGGGATTGGATCTTTATGACAAGTCATATTTTTTTCCTGCTTTCTTTTTGAGCTGTAATGGTGAATTAAACACTGATTGAACTTTTCTGGTTGTATTTAGGTGTACTTTATATAGCATATAAATGTATATTCAGTCCATTTTCCTAGTTTTTATCATATTACCGTAATATTTATGGTCATATTAAGGAAAAATCTGGTAATTTTTAGTAGTGCTAAGAATTCACTAGAAGTTATTGATGAGAAGAAATTGAGATAATTGGAGGAAAAAATAAAACTAATTGTCACTGAATTGGCCAGAAAAAGTTATACATTATTGTCACTCTCTAAAAGTTAATCTCGACCATGAAACCTGTGTCGAGTCTCTTCAATGAATGTCTCATTGTCATCAATACTTCTGAAAATAATCTTCAGTGTGGAATGTGCCGTGGATCAGTGAGTACCTCATGCCGAAAACAAAATTTTCTGAAAGTGCGAAGCTACGGAATTACGTAACTGAATATGGAGAGAATTTTTAGTACAGAAGAAAAGAGTTCTTTTCTGTAAGGTATGTGAAATTGAAGTGACTTCAACAAAGTGATTTAAATTTTAATTTCCCAATGGTGCAGTGATTGCACAGAAGCAAATTTTATAGTCTACCTAAAAATGAAACTTCTAGATAAAATGTTTTGATGTAAATTTAAATGTTTGGATACATTTAGTTATTTTAGGTCATATGCATCCGTTTTTAAGGTCATATTTGCATGCTTATTTCTGTATATCCGAACCCTAGTGATGTGAGTGTCCTAGGTCGAGGGGAGCGAAGTGGCACAAATTGCGGGTGGTGGTTTCTTTGAAGAGGCCGCTGCCGATACGGCGTAGCGTAAATACCAGCGCCCGCCCCGCCCACCTGGCCGATGATGCGCGCCGCCGAGCACGGTGAATGAGGCCTGCCTGGCACGTGCGCAGCGCCCGGCTATTCCGGGGGCGCCCGCGTGGGCGGGCGATGCGACGCGTCGCCCACTGCACCACGGAATACGTGCTACCAACTACTTGGAGAGTTTACCTCGCGCAGATTGGATGCTTGAGATAGTCTCGGGTTAGGTAGTTGACTCCGCACTGTGCCCCTCTAACGCGACGCCTCGTTGCTACTTGTGTCGCTAGTCTAGTCAGTTATAATACATATAGTATCTGTCCTATACATTCAGATGCGTGCACTCTGAATTAAGAAAATTTTGGATAATACAGTGGCAGTATGTGGCAAAACAACTACACAAAAAACTTTTGCTTGTGTAAATTATATCCAATTTAATTGCAATCGAGCATACATGGTCCGGTGGTGGAAATCTCTTAAACACACAGCTTCCCTCATTTTATGAATTTCACCGGTTCAGTTAATTTTTTAGTTTTTCCATCTATAATTTATTCTAATCCTTTACTCCCTTACCTACATAAAAAAATGCTTCTTTGTGGTTATGGTCACTTCTTACCCTCCACGTACTACTACTATTTCTTCTACCAACACCTACCCAGGCTACAAAACGCCTTACCCTCCGCACACGGCGCGATTACCTCTCGTCGTCGGGACCACTCGTTTCATGCGTCTTGTGCGCCACGAGCGTTTCACGCTTTCTGGGGTCCGACAACGAAGCGTTTAAAGTAGCCAGTCTGCCTGCAGAAACAGGCGGGACGGTTGCGTGCCTAGCTTTCATCTGACGTCCCTAAAAGGGTTATTCTGATTTTGAAATGTCAAGTTCGAGTGAAGAAGAGGATGCAGTTATGTACTATTATTTCAAAAAAATGCAAATGAGGAAGAGGAAATATTGGGTGCATCCCTACATCGAGAAGAATATCATCTGCCGAGTATTCGTTGCGACCACTGAACTAAAAGAATCAGACGCTAGATTTCATGCATTCTACAGAATGGCAAAAGATTCCTATACCAATCTTGTGGAAATTATTTCTCCCTCAATTCACCAGCGAAATATAAACATGAGGGAATGTGTAATAGCTCAAGAAAGAATATTAATTACATTAAGGTAAGAATTAACATAATGTTTCACACATGTTTACTATATCAACATTTTACATTTGTTCTTTAAACAATAAAAATAAGCATACGTAGCAATTAAATATTTACAATTGTGCTAAACTTTTTTTTGGGTTTATTCTGAGATCCATCTGACAGTAAGTTCTCGTGTTCTAGTGTTGAATCTGAATCTTCGAACATTTCACTAGCTGACACAGTATATGTAGATAAAGGAGTATGACATGTTGTAAATCTGGTCACAGTTTGTGAATCTAGTCCTCGTGTTGGAAAATCAATAGGATTAACTCCAAGTGTTTCGTCTATTAGCTGTGCATCTGTCATGTGTTACATGTCAGCCACAAGACTGAGAGCAAACTCCTCCCCGCAGGGGCCTGGTACGCAAGTGCCAGGTACGGGTATGGCGAACCCGCGGTGCCCGAGCTGGAAACTTGTGAGCGCCGCAAGTTTCCCACACCGTAAACTCCTACCATGCTTCAACGACCACCGTAGGGCGTGACGGTGGAACGTTGTGTGCCTAGGAGAACGGGGATCTTGGCTTCATCGCCCGGATCGCGAGGACGGTACAAACCTCTATAAAAAACCCCTTAACCTCAAGGTCGGATACGTGCCGAGGAGGTGCATGGGTGAGAGGCAGATCACTTGCTAACGTACAACCTCAGGGGCACCTGCGCACCCCTGTTGTATTAGCGCTTCTTTTTAAACTGGTTTTACTCGTGGGACCAAAATTAAGTCTTCCACAAAAACCACCAAACCCTGCGGTACGGGTGTGCCGCAGGCTAAACCCAATACACCCAGTACTAAGAAGCGGGCCAGGGTTGATAGCCCTCCCGCTTCAGAAAGCCATAGTCACGGGAAAGTCTGTTCGATACCGAACGCTTTCGTTGTAATGGAAAGGGTAGAGGGGACATTTGAAAAGGTGTCCCCTTTTTATATTAATAAAGGGTTGGAAGGACTGGTTGGAACCTTGAGATCAGTTAAAAAGCTGAGGAACGGGACGCTGCTGCTGGAAACAACCACCAGTAGGCAGGCATCCCAGCTCCTTAACTGTGAGAAGCTCGGGGAGTTCGCTGTTAAATGCGAACTCCACAAATCCCTGAATTCTTCAAAAGGCGTCGTCACCTGCCGTGACATCATGGATTTAGGAACCGAGGAACTCGTTAAGGAGTGGGAGGATCAGCAAGTGGTCGAGGTGCGTCAGATTACACGGAGGGTAAATGGCAGTCTTGAAAAGACTGCCACCTTCGTCCTGACGTTTGACACTCCAGTGTTGCCCAAGTGTATTAAAGCTGGCTACATTAACTTGAACGTCCGTCCGTATGTTCCGGACCCAATGCGCTGCTTCCAGTGCCAGAGGTTCGGACATACGACGGCGTCATGCAAGGGCAACCCCACCTGTGGTAGATGCGGCAAGGGGGCACATGAGCCTGGTGCCAATTGCACGCTCCCACAGGTGTGTGTCAACTGCTCCGGGTCGCACCCGGCCTGGAGCAGGGAGTGTCAAGTGTATCTTGAAGAGCGCAAGATACAGGAGTTGAAGACCAAAGAGCGGATACCTTATATAGAGGCAAAGAAGAAGGCGAAAGCGCTCGCCGCTCCAATATTTGGAACAAGCTTTGCCAAGACGGTCTCGACTCCCGTCAGGAAAGAAAGTGTTGCTACGCAGACATCCTTTGCAGACATGGGTACAAGCACTACGTGCTCATGTCAGTGCAAGTGTGGTGCAAAAACCACCAAGGTCATGACACCGAGGACCGCGGATGTCGCTAGCAACACATCTGCAACCTCGACCATTCCAGCAGCAGTATCAAAGACTCCACCAGCAATCAAGTTGACGGCACCTCCTATTCCACCGCGTGCTATTGAAATGGTAGCGATACCATTGGCTAGCGGTGGAAATAGAGGTGACCAGAAAATCAGAGGTCCCAAGTTTAGACAGACTGATCCGACCCAGTTTGTCAAGTCCCCTACTTCGTCTCCTCCCAGACTGTCCATCAGTAGGGAGGGTAAGGGGAAGAAGAAGAAGAAGAAGAAGAAAAAGAACGACGAGGAATTTGAGGAGTCCTCTGGGTCGGAGATGTCTGTCTCCGCTTCCGGGCAGGAAGAAACGGAAATGCTGGTGGACGAGTCTGGTCCCGTTCCTCAGCAGGAAATGACCGAAGACCCACCCGAACCGGGGCGGGTGAGGTTAAATAGGTAAGGATGGCTCCCATACTTCAGTGGAACATCAATGGATTTACAGCTCACAAAGAGGAGTTACACCTCTTAGCACGGTCTGATCCTTTGTGTCTCTGTCTGCAAGAGACACATTTCAGACCATCACACCAACCTGTGCTAAGAGGATATGATGTGTACCGTAAGGACGATACCGAGGGTGATCGAGCGAAGGGTGGAGTGGCGGTGTTTGTCCGAAACACTGTCCACTCCGAACCTGTAGCTCTCACCTCTGATTTACAAGCAGTGGCAGTGAGGATTCATGGTCCTATAAAATTGACCATATGCTTTATTTATCTACCACCAAATACGCCCGTCAGTTATGACGACCTATACAACATCTTGCGGCAGCTTTCACGGCCATTCCTCCTCTTAGGAGATTTCAACGCACATAGTGCGTTGTGGGGCTCAAACTCCGATTGGCCCAGAGGCCGAATGGTTGGTAGATTAATAGAGCAAGAAGAAATATGTATCCTCAATACTGGTGCAATGACACATTTAACCACTGCATCCGGATCGTCCTCTGCCATTGACCTTTCGTTGTGCTCCCCCTCAATCGCGGACTCCGTGCATTGGGAGGTGGTTCGGGACCTTCACGGGAGCGACCACTTCCCAATATGGATGCACGTTGAGTTAGACCGTGGAAGAGGTAATAACCGACGCAAATGGAACGTCAGCAAAGCCAACTGGGAACTCTACCGCCGCTCCATTACTCTAAAGGAGTATGACAGTATTGATGAGAAGGTGAATCACCTTACACAGGCGATTCACCAGGCAGCTGACGTTTCCATGCCGAAAAGCTCCGGAACGCTGCGAAGGACGCCGGTCCCCTGGTGGAACGATGAATGTCGTTCCGCCATTCAGGGTCGCAGACGGGCGTTGCGGCGTTTCAGGTTGCACCCTACATCCGACAACCTGGCAGCGTTCCGTATAGCCAGAGCTAAGGCGCGTCGTGTTATTAAGGAGAGCAGGAAAAGGTCATGGCAGATCTTTGTGAGCACAATAAATCGTTCCACACCATCAGCCAAAGTATGGGAGTCCATCCGCCGTATATCTGGAAGGTGCTCCCGCCCACCAGTATCTGGATTACTGGATCAAGGACGTATAATTACCGACGAACGAAGCATAGCGCAGCTGATGGCGGAGAATTTCGCTGCCATCACTTCATCTGCCAGTTTCGATCCTCGGTTCCAGCAACGAAGGGTTGCTGCCGAGAGACGTGTGCTGTGTTTCGATTCGTCGGATACAGAAGCCTACAACAGGCCATTTACATTTTGGGAGCTCGAGTCTGCACTGAACAGCGCAAAAGACACTGCTCCAGGGCCTGATCTGGTCCAGTGCCAGATGCTGAGGCATCTTAATAATGATGCTAAAGAGTGCCTTCTGGATATTTTTAACGATATTTGGACCGGTGGACACTTCCCCGACTCGTGGAAAGAAGCAACGCTCATACCTATTTTAAAACCTGGAAAAGACAAATTGTTGCCAGGTAGTTATCGTAGTATTGCCTTGACTAGCTGCGTAGGGAGGACACTGGAGAGGATGGTGAATCGCCGCCTCGTCTGGTGTCTTGAATCCCGTAATCTTCTGAGCCGCTTTCAGTGTGGATTCAGGAAGTTCCGTTCCACCTTGGATAACCTGATCCTGCTGGAAGCGGCCATACAAGATGCATTCATCCGCAGCCAACACCTTGTGGGTGTTTTTTTCGACCTTGAAAAGGCCTACGATACTACCTGGCGGCATGTGATTTTAAAACAGTTACATGAATGGGGCTTTAGGGGTAACCTACCCCGTTTTTTAAAATCATTTTTATCTGGTCGTTGCTTCCGGTACCGAGTCGGTAGTGAAGTGTCGGATCTTTTTATACAGGAAAATGGTGTCCCTCAGGGATCAGTTTTAAGCGTAACACTTTTTGCCATCGCTATTAATAGCATTGCAGCCATTATAAGGAGTCCCATTGGTCTATCCTTATATGTGGACGACTTTTTAATGTTTATTGCATCGTCCAGTCTGAGAAGCGCGGAACGGCAGTTGCAGCTCACGCTGAACAGAGTGGATGAATGGTCAGTGCACACCGGTTTTCGTTTCTCTGCCGAGAAAACCCGGTGTGTACTTTTTACTCGTAGCAGAAGTCTTTTAGCTGAACCCCACCTTACCCTGAGGAACACCGTTTTACATTTTACTGATACTGTTCGGTTTCTGGGCCTCATTCTAGACGCAAGGCTAAGCTGGCTGCCACATCTTAAAGATGTAAAAGCCAGAGCCTTGAAAGCTTTAAACGTTTTAAAATGTCTGTGTGGCAGGTCGTGGGGTGCCGACCGCTCCTGCCTGCTACAGTTTTATCGAGCCTTTGTACGGTCGCGGTTGGAATACGGGTGTATTGTTTACAGTTCGGCACGGGACAGCTATCTTCGGATGTTGGATAGTGTCCACCATGCTGGAATTCGACTCGCCACGGGTGCCTACCGCACCAGCCCAATACCCAGCATTTGTGCTGAGTCTGGCGAGCCGCCGCTTTCCATCCGGCGGCATCTCCTCATGGTGCGACACTATGTACACGTTGCCACAAATCCTGGCAGTCCCGTGTACGACATAGTGCTACATCCCAACTACGAGCGGCTCTATACCAACCGGCATAGAGCCACTAAACCGTTCGGCTACCGTACAAAGGCTATTTTTGAACAATACGGATTCGATTTTCCCACTTTTTATCACCAGGGTTGGAGTAAATCTCCTCCCTGGCTTTTAAAGAGGCCCAGAACGATTTTAGAAATGTCAAGGTTCCACAAGCTGTCTACCTCTGACTGTGTTTTTAACAGAGTTTTTAACGACATTTTAAACCAGTATCAGGATTTTACCCCGGTATATACGGATGGGTCTAAGCAGGCTAACGGAGTAGGCTGCTCCGTAGTGTTCCCTCGAGCGACTTACAAATACGAGCTGGATAGCAGGTGCAGCGTGTACACTGCGGAGTGCTATGCCATACTAAAGTCGCTCCAGCATATGAAGGGACGCCGTCATATGAAATACCTCATATGCTGTGATTCCCTCAGTTGTATTCAGGCGTTAGCAACTATGTACCCAGCAGACCGTTTAGTCCAGGACATCCAGGACGCCCTCCTTTCCCTCCAGTCCTGTGGAAAGGAGGTCCTATTCTGCTGGGTACCTGGTCATGTGGGAATCAGGGGGAACGAGGCAGCTGATGAAGCTGCCAAGTTAGCCTGCAACAAGGTCAGAATTGACTTTGATCCGGTCCCAAAGTCTGACCTTGCCTCGGCGGGGAAAAGAATGGTTTTCGACGTTTGGCAGAGGCAGTGGCTGGAGGTCGAGCACAATAAGCTCCGGCTGGTCAAACCAACCGTTCAGCCGTGGAGCAGCTCCTTCCAGCGGGCGAGGAGGGATGAGGTTCTCCTAACTCGCCTCCGCATAGGGCACTGTCCTCTGACGCACAGCTTTCTTCTCCGCCGGGAGGACCCTCCGGAATGTGATGCTTGTGGCGTACCTTTGACGGTACGCCACATTTTAACCGAATGTGTATTGTTTTTAGATCTAAGGGCAGACGTTGGCTTAGCCAACGTTCTGTCCCTTATTTTAAACGATGACCGTGACAACGTGGCTAAGGTTTTAAAATTTTGTTGCTTGGCCAGTCTTGTCCCAAAAATTTTGGGCAGACCGGCCTAGGTTTTTTAATTGGATTGGTGGCCATTTACAACCACCAATCCAAGTATAGTTCTTACTTGTGACACTGTTTATATGGCTGGCCCTTTTACAGCCAGCCAGCTAACTTGTATTTTAAACTGGTTGGCCCTTTTACAGCCAACCATTTAATGTATGTATTTTTATATTTTATTGCCTTGTTTCAGTTTTATATCTTATGTAGCCGTCTGTGTGGCCGATCTTTTTACAGTCGGCCACGCAGACGGTATTTTAGTTAGTAGTTTAGTATTTTATTGTGCTGTCTCTGTGGCCGACCTCTCTACAGTCGGCCACACAGACGGCAATTTTGCCACGTTGTCACGCCTGGTTGTTGCTAGGGCGCTAATGACCCTGTCGTCGACGCGCCCTAAAACCCAAATAACAACAACAACAACAACAGCAAACTGCTTGATGCCTTCTTTTCTTTCATAAGCTGGAGAGTTTTTACTAGCTGCGCAAAGTTTATCATACCATTCAATAGTGCTATTAGGATGTAGTGATGCTGATGGTCTGTTTACTATGGTTGACGTAGGTTATGCAGGAAGAAACAGTGATGGAGGGATTTTTAGAGCTTCAGCTATGAGGCATTGGTTGACTCATTGTCTACTTGATCTTCCACTCGCTAAGAAGCTACCTCATGATGAAAATAATAATTGTCTTTTTCCTTACTACTTTTTGGCTGACGAGGCATTTCCTTTATCATGGTACCTAATGAGACCTTACTCAAAACGGGTTCTTGATAATATAAAAGGATTCAACTACAGATTAAGCCGAGGGAGAAAAAGCATCGAATGTACATTTGGAATGATGACAGAAAAATTTCAAGTGTTGAATACTCCGATACGTTGCCGCGATGTCAATAAGGTCACTGACACTGTGAAAGCTGCGTGTATACTACATAACTACGGCAGGAAAAGAGAAGGAATCCAATACACAGCACAATATGATGACAATTATAACTTAAATGCCACTGCAAACAACATTATTTCCACACCCTCAGCTCCACATCCAGTAATAAACGATCAATCAACAGCTAATTCTTTGAAAGACTATTTAGCAAAGTATTTTGTCACTCCACAGGCTTCACTATATTGGCAATGGAAATACTGGTATTAAAATAATACTATGTACAATTAATTTCTCATGTTCAGTTTATTTTTTATTTTTCACGTAATTTTCCTTGATTATAATGCCTGTTAAAAATGAATTGAAATAAAACGATGATAATGATTAACCATTAAAATAAAATATATCTTATTACATATCTGTTAACTTTACTGCCATTGCAACCTCGTTCCATGCTCTTTCAGTGCAGTCCTTTCTCGAATACCCGGCAAACGTATAATTATACAGAACGGACTGTTTCTCTGCTTCAATGACAAAGAAAATGTTAAAAGCCTCCATCGTCCCACTCGTCTCACTCGTCTCGTGCGTCTCGTGCGTCACGCGCGAACTTCCAAACTGATCGCACGAGACGCACGCCGCTCGAGACGAGTTCGCGCCGAGTACGAATCGCACGGGAATCGCCCCGTTGGCGGCTCCACACAGCCTTCCATAAGAAGTTCGGACGCGACGAGTACGAGACGAGTCCGCATCGCTTGGCAAACGCGCCGTGTGCGGAGGGCCTTACACATTCCTTACACTCTCTTCACCCCTCTGATTCCCAGCCCAGCTGCTCTATATCATTTACTGATTGTGTCATGCTGCAGTTTCTAGAAGCTGCTTTCTTTTACACCCCTCCAACTCGTGTACCAATATTGTCAGCCCCATCATACTTGAGCAGTGTTCTGTCCAAACTTTGATATCCCATTCCCCTCGCCTCCATTCACATTCTGAATATTACTTCAATTGTAAAAATGTGGATTTGTATTACTTTACCTATGATTACTTTCAGTTACGGCCACTGGTTTGCTAAACCCTCTTCCATCCATCAGAAATGCTTCATGACCACATATTCCTTTTGTAATATGAAATTCCACAAAGTTATCACCTGACATTGCTTACAACCGCAGCATGTTAGAAGTCAGCATTTGTCGTTTAAATGCGGTACTGTATGTAGTCGATATTCAGACAAATTTCAATTCGTAGACAGTAGCGTTGTAGACAGTAGCGTTGTTTACATAGCAAAAATGGTTTAAAACTGAAAAAAATATGGAAAAATATAAAAATATAATTTTATAAAATACTAAGTATAATGTTAAGTTTGAATCGACGAAATATTTAAAAGAAAAATATACGCTCGGTATACGGGGCACCCGAGAAGATCACGGATGTACTTGTAAATGTGGAAGAAACGAAGAGAGCCCCTGTTGTTCACAGTGCTTCTATAGTCGACATCACAATGTATAAAGTTCGTATTTAAGAAATACGATGATCTAGAAAACTGCATAAAACCACAACACTGTCAGGTTTACGCGTCGATCAGAACGGGTACACATGTTCTGTGATGGTCTCGTCTGTCGATGGGGAATAGTTTTTGTAGAGCCGGAAACGCATATCTTGCTAGCAAAATCGTAACGTCAGTTTCTGCTGGTTGTCAGTATGTAAATATGATCACGATGAAACAAATTAGCGTATGCATCGTAGTTTAAACGAGAAGAATAGTTCTGTTATGGGTACCCTCGGTGTCAAGAATATGCACCTAAATTCTTTCGTGTTCCTTAAATCAGTAGGTGTGTCGCATTTTTGTTCCTCACTAAAAATTGAGCTTTAATCATAAACTGATCGAAACTTCATGACTTTTACAACAATAAGTTTATTTTTTTTTTTATGCTACAGCTGGGTGCTAAAATCTTAAAATCCTGACTTCGGTACATACAATGTCATATTTATGAGCATCTAGTACGTATATTATGTCGTATGGAAATAATGAAATCCATCACTTGCTAATTACTTTATGTAAATTGGGTAGATATTGCAAAGGAGGATTTTTGATTTTTTTAAAGTTTCTATGGAGGGATCTATTAGTGTAAAGTTGGTTCTCTGAGTTGCTGTATCCCCAGTGGATCAAGACTTGTGGGACCTTGATTGGCACGTATGAGTCTGGAATTGCCTTTGCTTGGGCCAGGCATCTTCAGCCATCTCTCCTATCGATCTAGATTGGTCAGCTCTTCTTCTTTTCTGGCTTTGACAGTATTTTAGGGCTATGAAAAAAATGCCGACTGCAGGTGGCAGAATGTGTCGACTATAGGAACCTCATTCAAAGTTTCGACTTTAGGAGCAAATGCAGAGGTTCATTTTTTAATTACTTTTAATTTGCCATAGCTGTTATGTATAGTGGAATAGAAGTATTATTAAATAATATAGTCATAGGCTTTGAAAATTGAAAAATAAATTTTTAAAGTGTCGACAATAGGCGCGCTTACCGTATATCAAATATCCTGCAGCTGTGGCCAGGAATACGTCGACGAGACAGGACGAACCGTCCTGGTAGGACTGAGAGGCAACAATCAGCTGTAGGAGAACATTCAGCCGAAAGTGGATACGCTATTTTATTCAGTTAAATTAATGTTTTGACTAAAGGAAACTAGGTGGCGAAACAGAGAATCATTAGAAATACAAAAAAGACCCGACATATGATCGAGGATTGAGGTATAGCCTAACCAAATACGGTAATGCTACCAAGGAAAACACTGGACGCAGTCCCCCACCAGACGCTGGCCGTGGGACCTTCAGCTATCGCAGGCATGGCCACCGAATGATGGTTGAAATATTAGGATGACTAAAATATGCGGTTCCACCCGGGAAACCAAAATGAAAACACTGACAACGATCACACAAGAATATGCAATCATTTGGCGGTAAGGCTCTTCATGTAAACTTTTCGGTTGGGCGCGACTTTCAGACGTTCGAAAGTGAGTAGGTCAGATCACATCTTCATTACTCCAAAATTATTATTTTTTCTTTGCTCGCTCTATTGCGCTCTTTACTTACTAACCTTTTGGTTCCGTTCTTTTCTTTATTATTTGTTTCAGAATAAAAGTTTCTTTACCCAGTCTTATAATTTCCGTGTTTTTTTCCCACTCCTCTCCGGTGTAGTATCTCTTTCCTCGTACTGAACCTTTACCTAAAATGTCTTTTTAATTCATTCAGGAGCCCTTAAATTATAATTGTACTTACAGTCACCCTGATTATTGGGAAGTGGACAACTGAATCCTCTTATCTCCATCACAATTGCATCGTGATCACTTATTCATTTGTAATCTGAGATTCCACATAGTTATCATTAGGTTTTGTTTAGAAGACATTTAACACTTTTGCTCTCTTGTTCTCTGCTGCACTATTTGTGTGAAGGTGTTTACAAATTTCTGCTCTCTTGTATAATTAATGCTGCTGTATTTCGTTCCCAGTTTACATCTGGAATAGCTAAGTCTCCCTCCTACCTACACATGAAATATCAATTTCCCCACTTGTTACAGATTGAGTTTCTGTTCAAGAGCTTCATTTTACTCATTCATCCTCCCATTGAGATAAGCAGCCAAGAGTATTCCACTTCCTTCTGCGGGAGCGTTGGAAGTAAAACATCGTTCAAAGCAGTGTGAATCCCACAAAAGTAAGAGGGACATTTTATTAACATACTATATAGCCAAGAGTCTTATCTTTTTCTGTGTATTTCTACAGATGTCGGCCCCTTGTACTTTATATTTATCATCTTTAAATATTAACGAACTATAGTAGTCATCACTAACCAGAATAATATCCTTCCACCAATTTCTCTTCTGTCACTAGCAGTATTCTGACATCTGGCTTTAATATATTCCCATCGTTGCATTTGATATATTCTCATCCTTAATTTTCGCGTACTTTTATTTTTTTCATGTGAACAGCTTCTCTCTCCCTGTTTTTGTCCCCTTAATCGTCATTATAATAAGAATGTTGATTGTTCTAAAGTAGATAAAGAATGCTACATTAAATTTTTAATACGGATTTGCTGTAACATAATCATGGCAGCATTGTTATGATTCTATGGTGTAGGTACCGAATGCCAATCTACACGAAGTTGCGGGTAACAGCTAGTAACAAATAAATAAGTCGGTACGAGTTCGTTTCCTTTCCCCTTGTGTTTAGATGTTGGGCATTTCTACTTAATTTTTCGCAGATACAACGCCCTCTACACCCAGGTTTATTCGCCTCACAGGTTTGACTGTCACCGATCATCGCGACGCAGCTTTTGATTCATTTCCACCCTATGATTTTTCACGATCCTCATCCTCAACGACACAGTTTCCTCCAAATTCCGCTGATGGTACCCTATCCGATACCTCTATCCTCTATCACCCGACGATGACTTAGTCCACAACTCGAACGTTTGTTGGTTCTGTCAGAGATAGGACTGCCAATTCCTTTTCTCTGGGACCTATAGTTTGACGTAACAAATAAATACAGTTTATCGTCGTGGCGTAGCTCTTATGATCAGAAACAACTCTTAGGCCGGGCCCACATTGAGCTGTGTGGTACATACAGTACGGGCAGCACGAAAACAGAAACTGCGTCGGGCAGCTGCCCGCGCATATCAGACCGCAGTTTCATGCGGCAGTTTACAAGGCATTGTTGTGCCGTGCGACAAACACGACAAAAAAGCGTAAGCATAAACATGTTGATGCAAAACCTTGATTTCAGAATAAGACTGGGATGCCGAACTTGGAAAATTGTTATTACTTTATCAGAAGCTGAATAAGGTAAAAATATGGAAAAGTGAGTATATGAAACTCTCATCTGGCCTTTGCAGTGACAAGAGAATTCTCAAAAGATTTATGAATTATTTTCGGATGACTCGAACGGAGATTCACAGCATAATCCAACTTGTTTTCTCGACGACGCTCAAATACCTATTGGAACTGTAGAAAATCTGGCAATATTTTCGAGGTTATTTATTTAATTATTTAGCGTTTGATGGTAGATGACATTTATAAGAATGTAATTCTCTTTTATTTCATATTATATTTTTAAGAAAACTACATAATAGAACATAAGAAACACTTGGAACCAAAAAGCAGTGTTCAACAAACTATTGTCTTCACAAGAATTCTCCCTCTCTCGTTAGGAGTTGGATGGAGGTTGCCTCGAAGACTGAGTAGAAGCGGAAGAGCTCAATTCAGTCGAACGTGTGCCACGTTAAGAAAAAAAGTGTTTCTATTGAATGATGTAGTGCAAATAATAAGAAAATAAATAATATAGCCTATATATCAACCCTTTTTTTTTTTAAAACAAAAACAAAAAACAAAAAACAAAAACAAAAAAACAAAAAAACGTTTTATTGAAAATGATTTCGAAAAGAGAAAATAAAAGTGAAAATTGTAAGTGGAAAATTGTATGATAAATAAATGCTGAATTTACTGGCCACTTGTTGGGCTCATTGGCGATCCTTGTCCAAATTTCTTGTTTAAAATTAATTTTTGTGTAGGCTATTTAGTATGACTGGTAATGTGAATCGCAGGATGGTTACGCACCAGATTAATCAATTTTTCTTGTTCCGTAGTTGAAAATGATTTTAAAATAAAAGCAAGATTTAAAATAATAATTCGTTGATTAGGTATGTACAAATAGCAAAACGTCATGCGATCAACGGATTAGAACTAACGATCGTTAACGTCTTGTTTCGTGAGTAGGAAATAGTATTTTGTAGATTTGTAGTTCGCTTTGTTAAATTCACAATGCTTGGGGAGGCAATACGTTGAGCTATGGGATAAAGTAAATTCGTGTCGTCTAGGCATCTGGTGATACTATTTCATGTTACCGTTCATTCTGCCTTTCTGGGCTCGATTCGGTAGGAAGCGCGTTCGAAACCCCTTACGGGCATCCAGATTTAGATTTTTCATGATTTTCCAAATCACTCCAGTGGAATGCCGGGATGATTCCTTCGAAAGTCCATGGCCGAATTCCTTCCCGTTCCTTGCCCCAAGTTCCTTACCTCCTCTAATGGCCTCGACAACGACGTAAAGTCAGAAGCATAAAAAAATTGTCTTCCATTCGACACTCTACATCCAGAAAACAGGCGCCCAATCGAGTGTATTGCCGAGTATAAGTTTAAACGATGTCTTGTGGGTAGAGGATCACAATGATTCGCTGATTTCTTCTTTTGGGGCTATCGGCAGAATTGGTGCTAGTTTTAAGCATTATATGTTGTGTATTTGTAGTCCTTTCGCTTTTAATCTTTCTCTGTGGCAAACATTTTGATATGAAATTACTAGGAGCTGTGGTTGGTTATTCGTCCTATTACATTTTTCGTTAAGAGGAGTGGAATTAGTTTGTTCATAAAGTGTTGGGCCATCCCGACTTACGGTAGTCGCAGACAACCATTCAAGACCTCACAGGCTACCTGTTTGGCGTTCTTTGACTGACGAACCCCGTAGCCCAGTAAATTAAAAGTTTAGAGGTTTCTAATGTTAGTTTCTTTATGCAGCATTACCATTGTTCTAGCCACTTTGAGACAATTTTTTGATACAGTGACCTCGACGCGTTTTCGTGGTTGTAGTTTACGCGTGTAAAGTCTGATGGATGATTTATGAATGCTAATTGAATGTTTGTTTAGTGGATGAAAATTGTCTGCGTTGTGATGATTTAGAAGTAGAAGAACAAAGAAGACAGGATTAGAGAAGCAAGTGGCTGAGTTTCGTGAGGAGTATTTCAAACGCCAGATATTTCTTAAATTCTTAGCAACAAATCGTCTTTTCGGAAAGTTTATCAAATCGTTGGAAACACGAAATTTTTGAATAATATCAGCCAATACTGTAGACATCAGTAAGAAAACGTAGTATTTACTAAATTGTCCTCGCTTTGCTACTTTGACTGTTTGTGCAAAGACACGCGTTTTGTTGCTCTGTCATTCTGTTTTAAAACCATCTTAATTACTGACGGCATTCTTGGCTCCTTTAAAGTAACGGTAATGGTGTCATCTGTAAATGAAAGACGTGGGAATTTTGATTGGGATATTATCAGATCGCTCACTTATAAACTGACGAACTGAGAGTAAACGGTCCGTTTCCTCCTGAAAACGAAGGTAAATGAACCAAACTGTCTTAGTAATTCAACACAATCAGCTTTAGTGACTGGCCATACTTCTGTCGAAATTGAGAGTGGCAGTCAGGGATCCTAGGATGTGCCAGTTTGTATCACCGGTCTGCTGCCGAGAGCTTTACATTTAGGCGGTGAGTCAGGGGCGGGGGACAGTGAGCTTTGCTGGCCGCCGTGCGAACACCGGCCCTTTCCATTTCACGCCTACCACACACCGGTCAACAGCTTACATAAGTCCACCAGCATCAAGCATTCTAAACAACCAAAACTTTTATTTTAACATGTCTAGAAGTCCAAATCATTTTGAACAAATACAACTCGTTTAATTTATTTCAGAATGAGATTGGCATTACTAGAAAATAACAGCTAAATCTGTTTTACACTGGTGGTGACTGTGTTTCTATTGGCTGCCTAGTACACCTAAAATGCTACTGCATAAAGAGGATCTACAATTTTATGTGGAATTTGAACCATAGATTTATTATAACATAAGCTTTGGGAGACAAACCGTTCTTTAACACTTCTATGCAGCTGCAAAGACTCGCCCACGTCGAAAGGCAGCTCAAATAGAAGATGGAGGCTATTACCGCTGATAAGTGCAAATTCGACGTTATTATCACGTGCTCCGTGTCGTCGATTCATGCTGGGTGTCAGAATTTAAATGAATTACCCCGAAGCACCTTGTATGCAAGTGCAATGTACGTGTCTACCGCATCCATACTACATGAGCTGAAAAGTGAAAGTGGTATAAGGCTATGACTCCACCGATTTTCGCTACCAGCTTTGCTAAACGGGCTAAAACTCCCGTCGGTAAGACAAGTATTGTTACGAAGTCATCCAACGCTTACATGAGCACAAGTAAAAGGTGCTAATGTAAAAGTGGCATACTACACGCAAAAGTCATAATACCCAAGACCGAGGATGTCTGTAGCAGTACATCTACAGCCCTCACTACGTTCTAAGATTCCACCAGCAGCACACCACCACCACCAACCGCTAAAATTTCCTTCAACAACAGCCTCAAAAACTAGCAACTGAAGAAAAGTTTAGGAAATCACAGGTCAGGAGTTTCAACAGATGAACCCGGCAAATTTTTCGAAATCCTCTTCATCGTCTGCTCCCAGATTACCAAGTGGAAGGAAAAAGAAGGGAAGAGGCCTGCGCAGAATAGAAGATCGCAGGTAGGAGATGTCTTTTGCATTTTCAGACCCTACTAAGGATGGAACTGGTCCCGTTCCTCACCCGAACATGCCCCAATGGGACTCGAATGATTTTCAAGCTCACAAAGAGGACGTTCAACTATTAGTGTGAACACCCAGTGTTGACAGGGTATGGCCTGTATGGTAGGAAGATACCGATTGTAGGAAGAGATGCTCTGTCCGCCCCGAACCCGTTGCTCTCACCTCTGCTTTGCAATCAGTAGCGTTGTAAATGTACGGCCTGATTGCTCTATACTCGTATATCTGCCGCCTGGTCATATTTCGAGACATGCTGGATTGGTTAATTTGCTGGTGGAGGGAACTTTCGAAGGTAAGAACTGTAGAGGAAGACAGAGATTACAATATATGAAGCAGATAATTGAGGACGTTAGTTGTAAGGGGTAGAGATGAACAGATTAGCACAGGATAGGAAGGGATGGAGGATTACATCAAACCAGTCGAAAGACTGACGACAGCAAAAAAAAAAAAGAAAGTGCGCCGTTGGTTTTGACGAACTGACTAACATCTTGCGTCAAAGAGAGATTTTAACGCTCGCAGTGTGTTTTTGGTTTGCATGCCCCAGAAGCCGAGTAGTTTGCAGACCATTATAACGAGAAGAAATATTTTTTCTCAACACCGGAGAAGTGATGCATTTCAGTACTGCTTCCGGGTTTTCATCTGCCGTTGATTGTTCGTTGTGCTCTTCTTCCAAACATCCTTCGGTTGGAAGTAGATTATGAACTTCATGGAAGCGAATACTTTCCCATATGAGTACACTTTTATTTTTGACATGCAGAGAAAATTACGACGCGCAAATGCAACATGAACAAAGCCGATTGACATCTCTTCCGCCGTTGTGTTATACTCCAGCAGAGTGGCACCACAGAGAAGCAGCTCAGTGACTTGACGGAAGTGATTCTCCGGGCGGCTGATATCTTCAGTCCGAGAAACTCAGGAACTCTGAGAGTAACGCCCATCCTTTCGTGGAATGACGATTGTCGTTCTGCTATTCAGAGCCGAAAACGGGCGTTGCGTTATTTTATATTGCATTCATCAACTGAAATCTAACAGCTCTTCGAATTATAAAAGCAAAGGCGTGTGGTATAATTAAAGAGAACAAAATGTCATGGCAAAACTTAGTGAGTATCATTAGCCGTTTCAAGACATAATCGAAAGCATGGGAGTCTATCCGGCTAGAATGTACTATCGATCACCAGTATCTGAATTATTGGATCAGGAGGCGTGTAAGTGAAGTATTGCACAGCTGACGGCGGAATTCGTCGCTGCAATCACTTCATCTGCCACTTCTAGGAAGAAAAACTGCTAAGTGGAGATGTTTCCTTGGATACGGAAATGTTGAACAGGCAGAGTACAACACGGGAGGCGGGCCTAGTAATGTGCGGAAGAGACATAGCCAGGGCCAGACCTGATACAATACCAAAGGCAGAGGCATTTCAGCAAAGATGCCAAAGAGTAGATTATGGATATTTTTAACTGTATTTGTGGTGATGGGTGCTTCTAAGAACCGTGGAAAGAAACGACGGAAATCCTCTTCTTAAAAACGGCAAGGATAAAGTTTAAGGAGACAGGTATCATAGCATTGGCTTAAAGAGACACTAGAGCGAATGATGGACTGCCGCGTAGTCTGTTGCCTCGAATCCCAAAATTTATTGAGCCGCTTTTAGTTTTGATTCTGCTGGAAGCGTCGGTGCAGGACGCATTTATCCGCAGCCAACACAATGTGTGTATTTCGGATATAGATAAGGCTAACGTTACTACCTGGTGGTATGGTGTTTTAGGGGAACTCTGCCCCGCTTTTTGCAATCGTTTTTATCACGGCGTTGCTTCCGGTAGCAAATCGTTTGTGAAGTATCGGACATTTTTATCCAGGAGAACAGTGTTCCTCAAGTGGGCATTTTTGCTGTCGCCATCAACAGCATTTATTCAGTAACAAATATGATACTCTATTATTAGGTTGGCGCATAAGTTAAGCGTATTTTCATAAGTTTGTTAAACACGTCAGAGACATATCAGAGACAAGTTAATCGTCAACAATATATTCTTCTTTACTAACTACAGCAGTACGCCAACGCTGGAGTTGTTTATCGAATCCACGCCTGTAGAAATCACATGGTTTTGAGTTAAAAAAAGTCGTCCAGCCATGTTCGGAGCTCATTTTCATTTGTAAATAAAGTTCATTGAAGAGTGTTCGCTAAAGAGAGGAAATGGCAAGAATTTGAGGGCGCAAGATCACTTGAGTACGGTGGGTGCTGAATGATTTTCCAAACCCACTCCTGGATATTGTTTTTTGACAGATTATCAGAGTGCGGGCAGGCCTGATCGTGCTGTAGCATCATATCACATCACGTATGCGGTTCCTATGCATATGATTTATGAATCTTGACTATTGAACGCAAATATTGCACGATGGTGGAACGGCCACAGTTCATCATATTTGTTGGTTCTCGAGTATACTAACGAAAATCATGATGCATTAATGAATCTAAAAGGTCTTCATCAAATTTCGAAGGTCTCCCTGAACGTGGAGTGTCACTATTGTCGAAACGACCCTCCTTAAAACAGGAGAACCATTTTCTCGCCTTTCTCTCTCCGATGAAATTGTACCCACACACGGTCCCAACTGTTTCTGACGATTCTCCACTGCATTCGCATCTCTACTGAACTCAAACAGAAGAATATGTCAGAAATGTCCCACTTTCTCTACTTGACACTCCATTTTCTAGAATCAGTGGCTCCACTCAGTATTTGTAACAGTGAATAAACCAGTATATAAACTCAACACAACTAAACTGCAGAAAAAAAATGAAACTCGACACATAAACCCATAAAAACTAGAGTATCAACATGCCAAACAAAAGCGCTAACCTAATATTATAGATGACTTACAAATTTTTTGTTCGTCATCAAGCTTACGAGCCACTGAGCAACTCCTTCCAGCTGGCGAGAAGGGATAAAGTCCTCCTCACTCACCTCACCATTCGGCACTATCCTCCCACGCAGTTTTCTTCTTTGCCGGGAGGACCCACAGGAATGTGGTACCGAGATTGGTGGGTGAGCGGGTACACTCTGGCCTCGCATTCGGAAGTATATCCAGCTTGGGTTTTTCCATGGTTCCCCAAATCACTCCAGGCGAAGGCCGGGATGGTTCTTTTAAAAGGCCATGGCCGAATTCCTTTCTGTTCCATGCCACCGGTACCTGCCCTCATCTCATCTAATGACCTCGATGTCGGTGAGACTTAAAGCCGAAACAAATAATAATAATAGAGCTTTGTGTGCTTCAGGGTATAAATGCTGAAAATTAATTGAAATTCTATTTTTTTTTTCTGTGATTTGGAAGTTATAATGCTTCTAGATTGTTTGAAAAATGGTGAAATAATGACGAGAAGATTTAAATTGTCAAAATTGTGCTGTTTCATCAAGACAGCGTTCCCAGTCACACGTCACTCATTGCCATGGCTGAAATTAATAACTGTGGGTTTTAATTCCGTTCGCTCGATCTGGCTATCTCACGCTTTTCCCGTTCCTGCAATCTATTTTAAAGTTTTTGTTTTTGTTTTTTGGCATCCATTTACAGTCAAATGATTGTCATTTATGCTGTCACCTCATCTTCTAACACTCTTCAAAAATCTTTTATGCGGCTGGCATAAAAGCATTGGAACTTGATGTGTTTGTAGGTCAAAGATTTCTGTGTTGAAAAATGAAACACACCTTTTCTTCTGACACATGGATCCGTTTAAGGCTACAAACTCATCGAAAGACCCTAGAAAATAAACTTTTAGAAGCATAGCGTGCTAGGTCCAGATTGTCGTGCGGGATAGCCTACTTGTCTTTGTTAGGCGTTGTAACTCCTTCGGAAACTGGTTTGTTGAATATTACGCCTGAAATATTTTCTTCTGAAACGGAATACCGGTAGCGTATATCTATTAAAATGATTAGGTCGTCAGAGTTAGTTGTTATCATTCATAGATCAGATTTTGGTATAGAATACTTCTTGTCACTTTCCTTCCTTGTTTGATAAGTTTAAATATGATAAATAGATTTGAAATTTATAGTTTTATTGTTAATCATTAATGACAGTGATAAATTTAATAACTGTCAGATTAAATGAAATTATTATTTGCTCTAATACTCTCGGGCAGCCAATGATTTCAATTGTGAACGCTATAACAGCCTACTCGACACTATAAGAAAACTATGAAACTTTAAATGAAAATGATGAGTAAGTTATAAGGAGACCGAAAATCAACTTTATATGTTTGATAATAGTTACAAATGTTATGGTTTTTAATAAAATAAAAATGCAAAAAACTGATATGAAGTGAAACATCAATCAGAGCGTGTGAAGTTACATCTCAGCGCTCACCAGTTTTGCTTCATGGTTAGCGTATGTCGACAATCTGTGCGTCGTATATTTAAGGTTTAAGACAATCTATTTCTTGTTCTGGTTACCAATTTATTTATACCAGTAAGACGCAAGTCTTGGTCATGTTATATCTGCCAAACGTTGACGTCGCGCTATGACGTAACGTTTTACGCCTTCGTTGCTTACGTCGAGAGATGTTGTTCTATGTTATGCACGTTATTTAACAACAGTTCTATTTATGTAAGCATTCACGAATAAATTAACTGTCAGAAGACTGAAAGAAAGTACGTATTTCGTTTAAATCAAGATAATAATCGGTAGTTGCTTATATTTATTTTATATTCAGTGGAAGAAAAATTATTCGTTAAAATATTTGGCAGTAGATATGTAAGATAAAAGCTTTAATTAATGGGTTAATGGTCATCAGCCGCGTAGGAACAGTTTGTTTTCGTTCCCTGCAGTCAGTTGTCAGAGGCGCCAGCGCTTCACTGCGAGCAAGCATAAAACACAGACGTTTTGTCAAAAGACTGGTGCAGCCCTCCACATCTGGTGCTAGGAGCGGTGGCGGAAGCAAATCAGAACCGGGGGGGGGGGGGGAGAATAGACTTTTGGATGACCATTACCTGAAATATGATTTTATCTCGGTGCTTAATTAGCGGCGAAAAATTAACAGGGGGCGTCCATTAATTACGTGAGGTGTAATAGGAGGGAGGGCGCCCGGCGGGATCTCAAGAAACCTCACCGAGGGGGTGGGGGAGTCAACGGAAATCTCACATGAGGTTTTGAAATTCTTGTAGGACTGTAGAGCTAAAAAAAAAAAAAGTCTACAAATGACGCGAAAGCCTACTTTAAGGGGGTATTTCATCGAAAAGTGGGGATATAGCCCTTGGAACCATGAGACCCTAAAAAAAAGGTCTCAAAAATTTACGAGGTCGATTAGTAGGAGGGGGGGGGGGTTGGACCAAATCTTACAAAGAATCACCAGAAGGGAGGGGGGAGGGTACGGAATTTCCGAAAAACACCCCACGTAATTAATGGACGCCCCCTCAACGGACAGTATGAAACCATCACACTTTATGTGTCACTTCTCAACTAAACATCGCAAGGAAGCGGATAAATTGCGGGATTTCTTCGAACGAAAGCTGAAAACCCTTAACCAGCAAACTCTTATGATTCAGGTCACAAAATTAATACTTATTATTATTTGTTGATCAAAAATAATATTATGTTTTTGTTTAAAAATTGTCGCGAGTTGTGTTTATAATGATACTTGGCTAAAACTGTGCCTCTTATGTTGATAGCACATTATTGATTATTTATTTGTTTTTCTGATTTAACGATATTTTTTATCTGATTTTATGTATCGAGTGTCAAAAAGAAAAAGGCATTATTAGTCGCATACTGTTGCCAAGAATCTTACTTTACCAGCAGCCCTGGATGTGGTTGAAATTACATTGTGTAAACAGGAGGAAAACAAGCTTAAAAGCGTACCACTTTCTGATGATACTATTGAACGCAGAATAAACGATGTGGCCGTTGACTTTCGAGAAAAATTAGTCGAAAAATTAAAAAAGGCCAGCATTTTTCTTTTCAATTAGATGAATCTACTGATGCTTTGATTGTGCGGAATTTGTGATATCTGGGCGCTTTGAAGCAGATAAAAACTTACTAGAGAACATTCTTGCAAACACTACTAGCCAGTGTTTGTACGACGTGTTTTTAGAAAGCTGTCGCGACTAAGAGATTGGCTGTATCGCCATTAGTAACGATAACTCTAAAGCTATGACTGTCATTAAAAGCGGAGTCTCCCTTGCGTTCAGATATTCTAGAAGAAATTGCAACGGACCAATCGTTGATAGTAATTTCTTACATTCCATTCATGATACTGACCTGCATAATTTGAAAGAGAAACTATTAAGTTATTTTCCTGTATTGGACTCTGAAGCTGAGAATGTACATAGATGGATGCTAAATCCTTTTTTGGATGTATCAGTACAACTGGCAGATCTTGCCAAAAAGATGAAAGAAATTCTTATAGATTCAATTGTTGAGGGCATGGTTAAAATGGAACTTAATTCGCAAACGATCGACATCTTCTCGATGTCCAGAGCTGGCAATTGAAGCTTTAAAATTATCAGTACCATTCATTACTTCTTACCTATATGAGCTAACGTTCTCTTCAGTGATAAACATAAAAAACAAAGAAGAGAAATAGGTTCCAATTACAAAATGATTTGGTTATTTGCGTCTCAAAAATATTACCACAATTCGAAATTTATTCATAAAATGAACAGCTACAGCCTTCTCACTGGAAATGTTGTATTTTTATTGTAATATAAGACCTGCAACCATTGGTTTTTGCTTTTACCTGACTTGCGGCCGCGACCCACAGTTTGAAAATACTTGCGATAAATATTATTTTTATGAATTAAGTAAACTGTGTAGCTAGAGTTGGTACTTATGATAAATTTATCTTTATGAATGTATATCTCAATTAAGATGGCTGTAGGCTATAGTCTCTGCTACCGGAAGCCAATAAAATAAAAATAAAAGCTTGGCCTTATAGGGTTATTCGGATTCAATTAGACAAGCACGATGGCGAATCCTTATGTTTTCAATTTCAACTTTCTATGCCAATCTGTTTTGTCTTCAGGAGGTGGTATACATTGAAACCAAGATGATAAGCGTTGAAACCAACAGTGTTATCAGTTTTTTTCCAGTCTGGAGGCTAATAGCATCCATCAAAATTGTGATGATCTAAATTTATTTGTGGCGATAATCCTTCTTGTGAAGCAAATGAATAGTGAAAAATGAGCTCCCAAGCTGGACAACATGTTCCATAGTCCAGAAGAGTTTAGTTACGGATCGTCTTGGTACACTGGAAAAATTGTAGTATCTTGTTCTCGTAACCGGAGAATAAACATTGGTCTTAGTTATTACAGTGTGTGGCAAATTGTCCATATGCAACAACACATGCAGAGGTTCGAATAGGCGTAGCTCCCATTTCAGAAGCAAGCTAGATTTGAACATACGTGGAGTATGTTGACTATCAGAACAGAACGGAGATAATTTATTTGCCCGTCTCATTCTTGGGATGAATGCTCTCTATGCCTTTTCTTTATAGTGATGAACATTGAGTGGAAAAACACTTGCCCCCCTTCCCGAAAAATGGCTAAGTTGGCGCAATCTTCAGGGAAGATGAGATCTGTGAAGGCATAACCTTCGCAAGCTTCTGATCATGATAGGCGTTCTATTGCTTCATCGTATAGCAGAAGATATGATGAAATAAATCGTGGAATTTGCTGCGGAAGCTGATTGATGTGGCTTTCGCATATGTCTTCAATTCGTTGATCTCGGGTCTAGCGACTTCGGCAATTTGACAATACAGATAAGATCACTTTGGATGTGGAGCTCCATATATCGAAGCAATCGTAGAACATAATTCTAAAAAAAAACAAAAAAACAATGTAATTACGATTTGACAATCACATACTTTTACATTTCATGAATTTTCGTCTCAAATTCTTTCATTGTTTTAAATAACTTGGTAATTTAAACTAATTTCTGATTCCCTTACCCATAAAAAAATTGGCAGTCATTGGGGATTGCCGACACAAATGAAAACTTAAAACTATGAATATCATACCACTGAGCCACGAGAACGCAACGGATATACTGTTATCATTAGTATGTCGCTAACGCGAACTCATAAGATTTTACCCGTTCAAAAATCGCCCAACGCGCCCGAAGAAGTTTTCACTTCAAAAACTAAAACTCTAAATTAGTCCTCAACCCGACGGTTCGTCGAAACTTGCCGAAGGAGATGTGCCAAGCTACTGTGTCGGAGGCAAGAAGGCTAGTTCCTTTCTTCAGGGGCCTGCAGTTTAACGTGGAATCATAACCACGGAACGTCCCGTTGTAGCTCATATAATCAAATACAACTCCTAAAATTTCCTACTCACCACGGGATTTGAACCCGCGACCGGAGAGAGAATTTTAGGCACAGCTGGGCAGAAAACCGTTAATCCGTTAATCGTTAATTAACGAAGTTAACAAAATTGTAAAAATTTAACTTTTAAGTTAACCTAAAAAATCGTTAACGGTCTTCTTAACTTCCGTTAAACTGAACTACCGTTAACTTTAGTCCGTTACATTGGTAGTTAATGTATTTGTTTGAACTGCGCGCCACTCCACGCTCGACCGTTCGGCAGTCGTATGGCGAATGAATTAGGTAATAAGTGCGAGTGTGGTGCATATACAACTGTTACGCTAGGCATGGCGTGGATGTGAGCAGGAAAGCTAGAGTTTTGGTGCGTTTCTATTTTACGTCTGCAAACCGGAGCTCACTACTCGTTTCTAATTCGATCGGTGATTGATTTTGTTATTTTTATAATCTAACTTTCTTTGTTGCCAGGAAAATGTCACTTTTTAGTTGCTACTGGTTTGGTGTTCGTTAGAGAAATAAATTAAACTGACATTCGTTATATGATTACGTCATGAAAACTGAGCTCTTGAATCCGTTAGTGAAAGCAACAACACTAATAATAACAACGAGAAGATTAAAAATCCTTGGCCACATTTATGCGATTATGTTGCGTTTAAATAAAGACTGGGAGAACAATTGATATATGAATGCAAACTGTGTTTACCTAAACATTCTACAATCAAATCTCACGTGTATATCCTTAATAACCTTAAACAACATATGAAGAGGATGCATATATTCAAACATGAACAATTTGAAGAAAAAGTAAAAGCAGGGCCAACTTGTGGGAAAAAAGAAAAATAATTCAAAGCCTTCTTCAAATGCGGTAGTTTTTTCTGATGTAGATAGCAGCAGAATTGATTTGATTTCACCTCCACCTGCTAATAAAAGTTTACGTCAGTAAAATTTTTGACATCTTAGCCACGGGCACCGTCATATTCCAGGCTGGTGTGGAACGATGTAGCATAAACCCTTTCGTTGCCAACATGATTCTACTGCATGTTGAAGAATCTGATACGTTTAAGAAACTGGTAAAACATTGAAGAAAAACTAAATTTCCAAAACGACATTTGGTAGACGTATTATTGATTCACATCACTGTGCATAACACCTTCGTACTGCTTGCAGTAATACTTATTGCAAAATATAAACATCAGTTCCACTTTTGGATGGTTAACTTTTAACGGTTAACTTTAACTTGCGTTAAACTTGCAAACATGTAACGCTTTAACGATTATCGAAGTTAATTTTTTGAGTAGTGGATTAACGATTAACGAAGTTAACTTTTTGGTTAACTGTGCCCACCTATGATTTTAGGACGTAAGCGCCTTAACCGCTGAGCTACAAGACTGCCTTGTTTTGAAGTTCACGTGTCCTTACTATCAAACTCAGGTAAAAACTGTGAGTTTGTATGAACAACGGTGACTGATATTAAGGTGAGGGGGAAAATGAGGAGAGGGCTTAGGTTTCTGTAAATCAAACGTAAACAGTCTCTTTCTACTTGTTTTAAAGTATACGTATGCAAAGTTCCATCAAAATCGGATAAGAACTGTGTGCTTGTATAAAGATTTTGCGAAAAGCGTCCAATACGCATATCATATGCGCAACAGGTAGCGTGATGGTGACGGTGACGTCAGGAACTCACAGATTTAACTCCATCCAAACATCACGTAACGTGCCTATAGAAGTTTTCATTTCAGAAATTCTCACACCTTTATGCATCTCCTCTACGTATTACTCCTCATTCTTTTAACCCTCCAGGTCTCCATCGCCAATATATGCGTTATACACATTATGAATATTTACACTTAATGTCTTTAAATAGCAATTCCTCCTCTACAGTCTTTTTCTACCTTTGTACTTAATAATTTATGGTTATCTTTATTCCAGTTGGCCTATATCTTGTCCAGATCTCATCTTAGCCGTTCACATTTTTTTTTTTTTCATTTTAGTCCTTCATCACAACAATCAGTCCTTCATCAACACAATCATTCATTAGACTAATGTAACAGTAATGTAATATAATGTAACAGCAATTACTTTTATAACGGTGCGTTGCGGAAGATTGAGAAACGTTGACAGTAATGTGTGATTGTGTATAAATATTAAGTTCACCACGACCTTTAAAGTAAGAACTCTATTAGTAACATCGTTACTGACGCGTCCTAAAACTACAAACAACAATAATTTAAATTTTATTTATTCTCTCCTTGTCCAAGACACCACTTTAATACGATTTATGGAAACAAACTCAACACAGTTACAAAAACAAATTGAACAGCTCTGTCGTAGAGCCAGGATTGGCAGCCAGTTATATCGCGCAAAGGTCCAGTAAACAGCAGCCTGGATAGCCTTGTCATTCGCTGCGAACAGGTTGTCGAGTGTACAGGCCGTCTAGTTTGTTGCAGATCAGCAGGTGGTGTGAATCTATTTCTAACTGTCCTGGGCGTGTACGGAAGATAGTAGCTTGCTGTAGGTTTCTCCAGTTCTTTTTCCCAAATTTAATTCCTGATGCCAGTTTTCGCCAAAGTTGTGCTCAGCGTTTTATTTATTTAGATGGTAATGAATTAATGAATTCGGTGTCGTTGTATGCAAATATTTAAGCTAAATTTCTTATAAATTTAATGGCAGATAAGTTCACATTAAAAGTTACTTTTATGCCGCAAAGAGATTTGAAATAGCTCTTAGCTTGATAACATCGAAAGTCGCGCGTTCATCATATTAATCTTCCAGTAGAATTTTCGGAGTTAAAGAACGAAAGATAAATTTGGGTCATTATGTAATCATTTTTGAGAACCTGTTTGTTATTGCTGCTTCCTACTAACCTCTTGTTAATTATTAGTTTTTGAATTTCCACTTTTCTTTGTTGAAACAGGCAAAACATAGTTACGACATACCAGAAAAGCCACCATGTGGTGACAATCATTTCCAGCTGCATTTCCGTTTTTGCCTCATGTGTTTCTCGCTATTGTGAACACAAAGGAGTGATAAAAATCTGAATGTCCTGTATATAATTCTGCAAATTCATTTCTGCTTAGGCCAGATTGAATTATGGCAGTCGCAAAAAAGGTTTATCGAATGCGATTGAGAAGTGTGAAACCAGCAATATTCTTTATCTTCGGGGTATCATCAAGGATAAAAGTCGGGTCTGATTGGAGATGTTTGTCTTTCATTCGTCGCTAAAGATGTCGTAATTGACAGGTTCTGCTTAGAAGATGTAATAGGCATCCGAAACTGGCATTTGCGCTGTAGCGAAATTGGTCTGTACCACGCGATAAAGAGAAGTGTTCCATTGTGCGTGACTCAATTGCACCACGCCTGCCCCTGACCCCTGTACGCCAGTGTAAATTATCTCCCCTCCCCCCACCACCACCACACACTCAAACAACACCGCTCCCACTCTGACCAGCAAGTTTTGTCTGGTGCGTCAGCCCTCCGGCAGTCTTCGTGAGAGATCGGGTGCCTTCGTTGGTTATCGGCGAGTTTGCGACGCCGTCGCCAGATGGCAGGTCGTACCACGACGGCGCTCCCGTTTTGACAGGTAGCGCGTCGCGTCTGGGCTGGTCCAGGTGTTGGTCAGTAGCGCAGTTCCACGGCTTCTGTCTTCAACACAGAGTTCTGTCTTCTTCACAACGACCAGTGTTGAAAACTTCCGCTACGGCGAGATCAGGTATACATTATGTTACAATCTTTGGCATGTCTCTTTGTCGATTGGAAACTTATTTCTATTTCAGTTTCCAATAGATATTGAGCTGAAGTTTTCATGAAATGGTTTCAATCCAGTTCTTTGATTTTAACTTTATTACTACTGCTTTAATTTATCAGTGTATATTACTTAAATTCTCCATTAACGTCGATGTCACCTATCATTTCGCTACAAGAACGTGTCATTACAGTAACATGAAAAGTCAGATTCATATAAGAAAATCTTACATGGCCCCTTACAGCAATCTAATGCTTACTCTGGTTTACTCTACAGATGGAATAGTGGTCTTCCTATAGTTGCTGCCTTTATTATGAATATACGTTGACTGTAAATGCATATATCAAATAACTTGAGACGTAAAAAAAGTCAGGTTCGAAAGCTTAAATTTTCCTTTCAGTAAAGCTACATTTCTGGCTCTGCGACTTCAATAAAAATTGTTTTCCTAGCACGAAACACTCAAACCTTGTATAACTGTTAAAAAGAATAAATTGTATTCGTCTCAAAACATATACATCCTTTTAAACGTGTTCTTAATAATGTAATTTTTTTTACAAAGTTACATAACCCATCTACTACAAAATACAAGGGTCCTTTTAGCCACTAAATGTTCCTCAAAGGTATGTTTATTTTCCTTGATCTCTAACAGTACGTCAAACATATGGCCAAAGTAGCTCCAAAAATGTTTTTTTCAAAAGATGTCTCAAATATCACCACTTCTTGAAAATTATTTTATCTATTCATAGGCTATGAATTCTAATATTTTCTGTGTTAACAGTACTTTCGTGTGCTGCATTGTAATCGTAAGAGATAACGGTAGTGTATAATTCTTCATTGAACGAAAATTTTCATCTTGCTAATGGTGAAGGCAGTGGCAATTCATTTATTCAAATTAAATGCCGATGGTGGGTAGGCTACTACGTTCGTTTACTTCTTTCTGCAACGGGGATTCTTTATAATATTTTCAAGTCTACAATGTCTTCTACCTGATACCGCTAACATTCAGAACCGGTGTATTACTTAATATGTTTACTAATAAAGGGATGACAACGGGCGATTTCGATCAGGCAGTAGTAGTCTTAGCTTGAGCACTTTCTTATGTCTGTTGTGTTTAGTTTTTATTATTTAAATTGTTATGGTGGGTTCAGTTTAATCCATAGTTTATGAAAGAACGATAGAAGGATGATGTATCTTAATCCACATTGCTGTGGAAGCCTCATGTAACAATCTTTAAAATGGGTTTAGTAAGGTATTCTGTACAGGGTTGTCAGATTAAACTACATTCACGATGAAGTAGTGTTGTAAGTTAAAGTGGCGTTATGGCAGACTCCTTCTTTTAATGAACTTCTTGTAAGTAAGATCAACCTTGCACTTTAACCATCGAAAATTGGTCCAGAGAGTTCAAACTTCTAGATCTTATACGAGAGAATAAACTTCTCTAAATGGCTGGTAAAACTGTTAAAGGCTGAGATCTACTAAAATTCATTAAACAGACAGCGACAACTTGTAAATGTTACTAAAACATTCTTAAACTTGTGGCTGTAGTTTGAATACTAAGGCTGTTTCTGATGCTCAGTATTAATACTTAATTAAAGTAAGTCACAAATTGGGTTCAGGATATCGGAGCGTTATATGGATGTGTATGAAAAATGCCCGTTTCTTTAAGAGATTTTCCCCTTATGGATTCGCTTAATCGCTTAGTCCCAATCGAAATGACACAATTGTGTTAGCATTTTTCTGCAATCTGAAAACACTTCTGAACGTGCCTCTGTTTTAGACTTGAGATAATCCAGCGACTCTCTGTTTATCGCAAAACTTTGTTTATCTTCGTCTTTGAAAAGAGCATAAGTTTGAAGAGGGTGTGGCAGATACGGTGATTGAGACACAATAAATTACAGTGGTCTAGTGTAGTGATGTGTATCTGCGATACTAGTTGTTAAGGTCGGATTGCTCCACGCGTTGCAACCGCTATTTTCTTACATATGACCCAAGAATCAGTAGTGGACTTTGTAACGTTATTAAAAAAAAAAGAAAAAAAGAAGGCAGGAGAACTTCGACATTATATAGAACTGAACGTGGTTTATATGCTCTTGGATCTTCACGAATCTTCTGTTGATATTATTGAGTCATTTCGTTGATTTCTGTGCATCTGTTGACCTGTTTCTTTAGGTTCAGCAATTTTGAAAAACTTCAGCTGTCACTCATTTCTTCCTAAAACGTTAATAACTTTTTTTTTCGTTTGGCTAATATTTGTTCAGCGGTTACCAGGAGCGATTTTTTTTCTCACATTTTCATCGGTAACTGATTGATTCAGCTTCATGGGACCTCAGTGGAAACGTAAATAGTTACCCAGCTTATAGTGTACGCGCCGAAAGACTTCATCAGTTTCACTGAAAATTAATCAATTTTCATATATAACTAGCTTACCCGAAAAATTTCAATAAATTTGTGATCATTTTGTGAATTTGTGATAATCCATTGAAAATGTGTAAACAAAGTTAAAAATGATAAAACCCGTATTTCTGAGTGTTCATTGTATTTATTAATGATTGTGTCCATGGATATTCAGTTTGAGTAGGAGTACATTCAGAAATATGCCAGTGGGAAATTTTACATTTGAGATGAATTCTATCGGCAGTACACTGCTGAAATGGTTGAAATGTGTGATGTGCCCGGACTGTGATCTACTTGGAAACATGCTGTTTTGTACTAAAATTTAAGTCACAATTTAATTAAGTCGGAATTCTATGCTAAACAAATAATTTATTTTCTTCCATTAAATTTGAAATCTCAATGAATCTCAGTGTTTTTTATTTACATTTCGATTTAGATCACCGCAGCACCATTGATTTGACTGTTTCGTAGATCTTGCATCGTTCGCACTAATGCCTCCAAAGAATTTTTATGTGCCACCCTACATTCATCCCAAACGATCAATTTGCAATGCTGCAAAAAACTTTGGAGATCACACAGTTCTTCAAAAAGTTGCACATTGGAGTTTCATTGATTTGCATACTCAACGGAAGCATGAATGCTGAATGAGCTGTCAAGCCTTCCAACAAAATAACTGCAATACCTGATGAAGCAAGTTCAAGTGCAATTTCATGCTGTGAGCGAATCGTTGCCGAAGTCAATAAGATCAAAAACGTTTTTCCAGTTCCACCGGGAGCTTCCAAGAAGAAAATCCATCTAGTTCTATCGTTGATAACTTTCATGAGAGTGTCGTACGCATATTTTTTTTTTTGTTGGCGGTTTAACAACGAAATGTTTGTTCGAACTGATTCTTGCAGTTCATCACAATCATATTGTTTCACCTGTTTCAATTCTTGATTAAATGTGTCATACATCTGACGATTGGGCGCTGTAATGCCTAATTGTGGTAATACCTTGTTCGATGTCATCAAGCCCATGACCTCAATTAATATCGATGGAATAGAAATAAAATAACTACATTTTCTGGACAGATCGCGAAACAACACAAAAATAAAAGCAAAGGTAATTTTATTTTAATTTAGGCTGATATGCGTTTTCCAGATTTTTTTTTCATTTTAGTTATTTACACCCCCGAGAACATGAGGAACAAAACATCCAAAAACCCCATAGAAAAAAAAAACTTTCAGTTCTTCACGAATTTTACCGGCAACTTTTCAAATTTTTCTTTCTCTAAAAACCTATTTGAACTATTACGAGCATCTAAAAATTAGCCAAATCGGTCCATTATGAAAAACACTTTCAGCTTTTCCCGAAATCACCGGTTTTCCGGGCAACGTTTACAGTTTTTCTTTCCCTAAAAACCTTACTCCCAATATTATAAATAGCCAATCCGTACACATGTAAAAGCAATTTGTTTTTTCGCGAATTTTCCGGCCTTTTTTTCCAATTTATTTTTCTTTAAAAATCTTATTCGTACTATTTCAAACAGTTTAAAAAAAATATCCAAATTGGTCCATAGAAAAATTACTTTCAGTTTTCCCCAATTTTCCGGCCAAGTTTTCAAATTTATATTTTTTAAAAAACCGTATTCGGGCGGCTACGAACATTTTTTTAAAAAGTTATTCAAATCGTTCCAGTCGTTCTCAAGTGATGCGATTACAAACGAATGGCATTTAATTTTTATTTACACCGATCAGCCAGGACATTATGACCACCTACCTAATAGCCGGTATGTCCGCCTTTGGCACGGATAAAAGAGGCGACGCGTCTTAGCATGGAAGCAATGAGGCCTTCGTAGGTCGCTGGAGGGAGTTGACGCCACATCTGCACACACAAGTCACCTAATTCCCGTAAATTTCGTGGAGGAGGGTGATGTGCTCTGACGCCATGTTCAGTCACATCCCAGATGTACTCGATCGGATTCAAATCTGGTGAGTTGGGGGGGAGGGGTACATCAATTGCAACTAGCCACTGTGTTCCTCGAACCATTCCATCACACTCCTGGTCTTGTGATATCTTGTTGAAAAATGCCACTGCCGTTGGGAAACATGGTCGTCGTAAAGGGGTGTACTTGGTCTGCAACCAGTGTGCAATACTTATTGGCCGTCATGGTGCCTTGTACGAGCTCCACTGGACCCATGGATGCCCACGTGAATGTTTCCCAGAGCATACGTGAGCGGCGCCAGCTTGTCTCCCTCCCGCAGTACAGGTGTCAAGAAGCTGTTCGCCTGGAAAACGACGGGTACGCACCCTCCTGTCGGCATGATGAAGAAGGTATCGGGATTCATCAGACCATGGAACGCTCTGCCACTGCGCCAAAGTGCAGTGACGATGGTCACCTGCCCATTTCAGTCGCAGTTGCCGATGTCTTGGTGTTAACATTGGCACCTCGTTAGGAGTGTTCGATGCACTGTTTGTTTGTTCAGACACTCTTGTACTCTGCCCATCATTAAAGTCTGATGGTAGTTCCGCCACAGTTCGCCGCCTGTCCTGTTTTACCAGTCATCCCAGCCTACGACGTCCGTCCGACATCTGTAATGAGGATTGGTAGCCCAGCCCCTCGACGTTTGGGACGTGGTTTCGCCACAGCACTCCTCGAACATCCGACATGTCGTGCAGTTTCAAAATACTCGTGCCGAGCCTCCGGGCCATCACAATCAGCCCTCGGTAAAACTCAGATAGATCGCGCGCCTTCCACATTCTAACCACGGATAGCACGGTTACTGATACTAAATGCACCGTGCGTATATCTGAATAAGTCATTCCTCGTCAGGTGACGCTGCTATCGCCTGGACGGGTTTATATCAGTAGTAGGTAGATGGTCATAATATTCTGGCTGATCAGTGTATATAGATTTAATGCAGAATATTAATTATTTGTTCTGTCATGTTTATAACTAAACTAAACTCGCGCGTTATAAGCCAAAACCGTTTGCGTAGGTTGCAGGCGATTTAAAAGATTAGGGAACCCGACCAGAGTATAGGTAGTTCACTGATGCGGTGCAGATCGCGTGAGTTTTAAACCTAACTAATGTAATAAGGGTGGCGTGGATATGTAGCATCTGATATTGTCAGTTCTGATGAACTGTATAAGTCTCTAGACATGTCTCGTTTTTTCGAGTTGATTAGCCCCAGTGATGAAACCACAAGTCACTTCTTATGCAGTGCTTCTGGATGGGGAGAGGAGATCGCGTTTCGTGGTCAGCCCGTTCACTTGACCTTACTCCACCTAATTTGTTATTGGGAGATCGTGTGAAAAGTATTGTGTCGAGACATCTGTAGAGACTGAAGATGAACGACACCAGCTACGACAAAACTTAGTGCCATGTTGTCATGCCTGCTTCGTAGCTGGGGAACGCCTTTTTGTAAATGTTATGCTGTCTTGTGGAAGTAACGCAAATAAATAAAATTATCACATGTACAAACAGAATTGATAAGTGGTCTTAGTTTCGTATATATCCTAAAATAATTTTGGCTCATAATGTGCGACGTATGCGATTCCGGACCGGGGCCCTTTCCCTCAAATGGCTGTAATTTCCTTTCTCAGTCATCACCAAAATATCCTGTGCAAAAGGAATTACTTAAGTCTGGGGATAATGCATTTGAAATTGCCAGATTTCATGTAAAGACCGTTTTTCCCCGTAAATGTTACTTTATTTCATTCTAATTTAATTTTGAATATAATATTCTTGTGTAAATTTCGGTAATTTTAGTGATTTTGCTCATGAAGAGAGATATAGAAGCTTCATCAACCGAGAACTATAGGTCACAGGTGGCTATGGGCGTAAGGCGCTGGATCGGAGAATCGGTCCTCATTTCTGACATACTTCCATTTACAAACGACTCTCCCTTTCGCTTCAAAATATTGCAGGTCTCCATAAACAGAAGCCTCGTCAGACGATAACGCCAGGTCGCGGGTGGTTATGGGAGTACGGTAGTGGACAGTAGACTCAGTCTTCATTTCTCACGTACTTCTGATTACAAACGATTATCGCTTTCGCTTCAAGACATTGCAGTTCTCCATAAACGTAGGCCTATCTGTAATATAATATAATAGTATATATCTGTAAGCAAGCTGCGTGTGTCTCTTCACTGGAACGGGTATCGCGCAATATGTACCGCAGCAATTTGGATGTGGTTTTCAAGTTTTTAGAGCTAATGGTGCCAGTCAAAATCTAGGAAAATAGCTAATGACTTATATGTACCATGCGAAGGAGCAAACAATTAAAAACCTTTATATTTGGAAAATTGTGGGCTACTGATCATTATGCACTTCAGACGCCCACTCCTTTCGCAATAATCTCACAAAACTTTGGATTCAGTTTTATTTTTTTACTTTTGTTACTCAGTTTTCTGGACCGCAGTGCTTAAAATAAACGGAATACGGGGATTAAACGTAATAAGCATTGACTTGCATCGCAACAGGTAAGTTAATATGCGAAATGCGTTGGATTACTATGTGGTGGTAGACATATATTATCTCTGGTAGGCAGTTAACAGTTTGTCTCTGGAACAAGATGTCTACGTGGTCGCTAAACGTTGTACATTAATAAGCCAATATTTCTTCTTTACATATCATTATGGTTAAGAAAATCAGTTTTTTTCTCGAAGAAAGATGTCTGAAAAACAGCTACCATAAATATCAACAGGTAACAATACAGTTTCTCCACAATGACTTGTGCGGAACTTTCTACATTTCTACGTACGTTACTCGATTAATATATATTTTGTGGCTATAAAGTGCAAATATTCTTCAGTAATATCGCCCAAGGAACGTGTGTACAAATTTTGGCTGCTATTCAAACCACGGCCAGTAAAATAAACTGTTATTTCTATTAAATAAGTCTCATAACCCAGATTCTGCAATTTTTATCGCCATACGTGTTTTGGGTTAATGACGACAGCAACATGGAAACAGTGAAACTAAAAATCAATTAAGCATCTTAAAACGTTATGCCACACCGCGTAAATAACAATAAAAGTAAATCATCATGCGGTATGCTCTAATAAAACGAGTCAATTGTCATTCTGGTCCAGGCTGCATTTCAACCTAACCACTAATTTGACTAATGATTACGTTCGTGTATCATAGTTTCTGTCACATGGGCATTGATACATTCGCTGTACAATAAAACTAGAAACGTGGTATACACAGAAGCATTGCAGTGAGCGACCTACCAATTAAGGTAAAGGTAGCATCTTATTTATCTTAAACATTGCTTCACTTACTTATATCGCAAAAAATAAAACCCTTTCCAACCAATAATTTTTTATACTTCGCACAATAATTACAACCACAAATTAGTACTGTTAAATTTTCAGGTAGATTTTCTACTATTTAATCAATTACATCACCTTAAAATGTGAATGAAAGAAACTCTTGGATATCAGTACGAAAACTGAACTTACGGCAATAACTAAAACAAAAGAAACTTTTCGGAATACATAAACAGTTCATGTCTTTCCACATTAATATTTGGTAATAGAATAAAATCTGTAAAGAATTTTTACACAAACCAAATCACGCGCGTGAAGCAGCGGGCAAATTCTAGTAGGTATATTGTTATGTCAATTAGTACGTCCCAGGGGCAGACACTAGCCGTGGTGGGTATTTAACTTACAGCACTGTTTCTTTCTCCCAAGATCAACTTAACGTCACCTGTTGTAGAGTAAGATCACATCCGTCCCTCTTCATTCACGCTGCCAAAAGTAATACGCTAAACGTTAGGTAGTAACAAACTCTCCAATAAACATGTATCCTTCCTTCAGTTCCTCAAATGGATATCTTATTGGCAAGTTTTTATTTAATTTAAATGGTGTTACAATAATGGCGCAAGATTTGAATTTTAAATTAAACACAGTTGACTGTAACAACGTACTGAAGTATTTATTGATGTACAATTTATTGATGTATAATGCACGCATTTGGGAAGTATGTATAGAACAACACATCCAATAAATGACCGCCACGGCGTTTGTAACACGTGAATACTCTTTTAGCAAAATTTTCAATAACAGTTTTGCATAAATGTGTCTGTGTTTCGTTGGTACAGCGTTCAATTTCAGTCTTTAATGCTTGGTGTAAACTGGAGACTTCAGAAAACCCAACAGAAAAATGTCCATATTCGTTAAATCGCAAGATCGTGGCAGTCAATTCTGATCACTAAAACGGGAGATAAAGACCGACAATGTTGCACGAGCGGTGTGAGTAGTCGTTGAGGCGCAAAGAACTGGTTATTATGGTACGATAACGTTCGTCATTTACCATTAATGCATCACCTACCTCGTTTCATCCAGTTCGCTATGCACAGGAAACGGTGACTCGATGGGGATTTTTTTCACATGAATCATTTGTGGATTTTCTAAGCCCCAAAAGCGGCATTTTTGCCTTTTAACGAAACCATCGAGTTGAAAATAAGCCTCGTCGCTGAAGATGATTTTGTCAACGAAATCGGCATTCACTTCTTGTTCCAATTGCTGAACCCTCTTCAGTGAGAATATAATGAAGAGTGGTTGTTGAAATATCCTTTGCTTATGTAGCCTACAATGACGAATCGAGAGGTCCCTGGACTCTCAGCTACACTCTCGGGAACTGCCGCGATGTTTTCTTCTGAACGACAGCTAGGAACTAGTGTTGTGTGTTTTACATCAATAACTGGACCAGTACTTTTGAATTTTTCGATTATTCTTTTCATAGTTTATGAACTCGGAACATTATTTCTACCGAACGCACTTTATGAATCGTGGCAATAAAACTTTCATCATTTTGAGTTTAAGGACGCGTTGTTGTATGTTGTAGCTCTCCATGTCGTTACTAACTGGTATGTCTCTTATCAACCTGTCACAATTATCGACCAATCTAATCATAACAGCCGAAATGGCCTGCAATTTAAATCTTGCGCTCTTGTTGAAACAAATTTGATACATGTCATGTTTAAAATTCATTGCAAATATAAACATAATAAAATCTCTCACGAAAAGACTGAGTTAAACACAACACAACACGACAGTATGGATCGCGGAGGCCCCCTGTTAGAGCAAATTGTTAAGCCTTTATTTCCCAGAAGTAGTAACTGTTCTTCCTTTTATTCCAACAACCCAGCGATTCGGTCCGCTCTTCATTTAATTTTTTTTTAACTTAAGTGCTTTATTAAAATTTCGATTAATCCGCACTCCGACGATTAGATTGTGTCTTAGCAGCCCGCTCGGTGATGATTGCAGACTATTTTATACACAGAATGTTTTTCCATATAAAGCCATCATAACATATCTTTGAGAGCCGTGTCTTGGAATTGTTTTTACATTCTCGTTTACATATCGGTGGAGTTATCACTTCCGATTGATAAACCGTTAGCAATCGTTTCCAAGTCCAAAGGCAGACGTTACCAGAACTAACCGAACGTGTTGGGTGAGCGGTTAATGCTCTGGGAGGGTGCCGGTTCGAATCCCCGCCGGGGCATCCAGATTTGGGTTTTCCATGGTTTCCCCAAATCATTCCAGACGAATATCGGGATGCTTCCTTCAAAAAACCACTGTAGAATCCTTCCCATTCCTCATCCCAGTTTCATCCCGCCTCTAATGACCTCGACGTCGACGAGGCGTAAAGCCATAAGTTAAAAAAAATTACTGGGTGGTCATTTTTTGACTAAAAGGATAAATTTTACCTAAGTCATTCAGCCGTAAGAACAATGTAGTTTTCATAGAATTCACAGGGTTGTTGTTTCATGGTATTAGAATAATACAGCACATTCGTATTACCGCCCTGGTGCGGTCTTTGGAGTTTATAGTTATTATTAAACTGTTGGTTTTTGTCTTATACTTCTATTCTCAGTTAGAAAATGTATATCCGGTTTGGTTTAAAATAGTTGACTTAATATCAACTTGAAGAAATAAGCCACGCAGTTGGATGTTTCATTATCAGTCCAGACCACATCTCATACAATTATCCAGTATTGTTTGCGAATTCTTGACTAGCCGTAAAGAGTTTCCCACATATCACCGGCTTTTGCAATCGATAATATGTTTAATCTTTGCTGATAGATTGTTGTTGTTTATTACAGGTGTTACCTGAAACGAAATTTGAAGGTGAAATGAAAATTTCATATCAACTATAATTTTGTTTGTTTTTATGCAAACTTTTTTTTTTTCAGGTGAGTTGTTTCTTCCGCCTGCAAGTACGTTCTGCCCTGTCACGAGGTAGGAATTTTAATCTGTTTTAATCACTTGTGAATAGTTACTGAGATGAAAATATCTCTGAAAAACTACATCTCTCAGTTTCTTCAACTTACAGTAGCATTTATAAATTTTATTGTGCTGATAAAGTACAACAGTTGGGAAATATTCCTATTGAGGAAAGCATCGGCATTTTTTTTATCATTATTATTATCATTACTTCTGGTCTTGCGCAAAAACATGGCCAGTTCAGTCATAGAATAAACTTATGGGGATGGAAACGGAACCTGCATTAATCAAAGTAAAGGGCTCGCGCCAGCCACGTATAAAATCTATGACTGACTGTAGAAAATGTACGGCGAAATCAAAGATCGGATTGAGTATATAAATCTTGAATAAAATTTAATCATATTGATTGATTGGTATGCTATTATACGAGAAGAAATCCTAACACAGTCGTCCAGTTAGATAAAGAACTTGTTACAGAGAAGACGGAATGCATTGAAGAAAGCAAACCTGAGAAATGCTGCACTAAGACTGTCCCAGTCATTCAACAGGCAAGACAGGCAACAGAGAAGACGGAATGCATTGAAGAAAGCAAACCTGAGAAATGCTGCACTAAGACTGTCCCAGTCATTCAACAGGCAATAAAAGCACACTCATTCAGGACTGCATACGTTAACTTTAATTACTGTGGAAAACAGTACCGTGCATATGCCAAACATGCCGATGTTTCTAAACCAGATGCAAAGCACAAATAATGGAGCGTCCGTAAACTACGTAACTCCATTTTGACCTCCCGTGAAACCCCCCACGTAGCTCGACGTAGCTTTAGCTTTTGCCTCTTACCCCCCCCCCCCCCTCCCACTGTGTTAGAGTTCTTCTCGTATAATAGCATACCAATCAATCAATACGATTAAATTTTACTCACAGTTTATATACTCAATCCAATCTTTCATTTCACAGTACATTTTCTACAGTCAGTCATAGATTTTATAAGCTAGTAGCTTATTTCCCTTTTGATTCTAGAAGACATTTTGTGCTGTTTTCTCTTTTCAAACTATTGTAAATTACATGCAGAGATAATTAATTGAACGCAATAAATATTCACATGCTGTTGTGTGTTCTGTACCAAATTTTAACTGTGAAAAATAATATGACTGGAAAGCTACGTAGCCTGGCTCGGGATCTCCCCTCCCCCCTTTTTCTCCACGTAGCGCAGCGTAGCCTTCTAGCCAACCCCTCTCCCCCCTAGACCAAGCTACGTAGTTCAGGGACCTCACTAAGGGATCTCAAATACAGCAATCATTCTACATTTGTGCGTAAACAACACCTGCCAAATATTGAAACATTCAGTGTAAATAACGCCAAAGTACAGACGCCCAAACCAGAAACCACACAATAACATAAATCTAAGTACTCAACGCCTTAAACACTAGTCAAAATAAATAGCAGATCCACCCTATGATGTGATGACTAACGAGAAGTAAGCACCCTATCCTCAGTTAACTCACGTAGAAGTTTCAGATTTGTTCCTTAAGCACAGAAAGACAAAACGACCAACAAAACTAAAGCATTTGCACACCGTTAAACGCTCACCCACTATATGGGCATATCCCTCATTGGCAAAGACTGAAATCCAGAAAAAGTTTCCTAAGAATATCTCAAGAACTTACAACGACAACTGAAGAAGCCAGGTTACAACTATGGGAAGCTAAGGCTCCCCTTCCGCATGGCTGGGGAAGAGTGTCTGAATCTTTGCCACCTGGTTATGACAAGGGATGGTTGACGTGGAAATCTTTAAATAGGCTGAGATCAGGAGTGGGCAGATGCAAAGTGAATTTAGCAAGATGGGGCTATGCTGAGATCAATGATATCAAGTGCGACTGTGGTGAAGACCAGACTGTCCAGCACATGCTCCAGTGTCAACTGTGTCCAGCATCCTGCTCGGCAGCTGAACTGTATGATGCCTCAGAAAATGCACTGGAAGTGGCCAAGTTCTGGTCGATTATAATTTGATGATTGTGATTGTATAACTGTATGTTTCTGATACGAAATAATAATAACCGTTAAACGAAAGAGAAAAATCAAAAACAAAAGTGCAGTACGCAGCATTATGCAGAGATCAGTACACTTCAAAACCAGAAAACAGTATGGAAATCATGTGTAAACGAAGATAAATGTGAATAACTTTCAATTGCAAATGGTCTGACGTCTGACAAACTATGCAACTTACACCGTCGAAGTACCTTTCGCGTAGGTTTGCCAACCGTACTATAATATTTAGTACTAGCTGATACCCGTGACTTCATGCGCGAGGATTAAGAATTTCTTTGCCAGAACTGAATATAGAAAGTTGTTGATAACGAAGGATTGGTCAGATACAACACCGAGTGGGCATAATATGACAGGAAAGCCATCACTATATCATTCAACCATCGAACCTGTCTCTTAAAGAGAATAAATTTCCAACATGATTAAAAACAGAAAAACAAACGAAGGTAAGGGGATGTGTGGGGGGGGGGAGAGGGTGTTAACTAAGGGCAGCTTTATTTCAGCTTGGTCTTTTCTTCTTCTTCAGCATGAGCATCCGATTCTTGGGTACTAATAACTTCAGCTGCTCGTGCTCTGCTAGAGCTACAACTTAGGCCCGCAAGGCATGTCAAAAAAGAAGGCAAAATAAACTGATGCCAGAAACATTTAAGCAGACACAAAGTAATAGGACAGAGAAAATCGACATCTACACTAAATAATACGTTTTTTCTCTAAACGAAATTTATTAACAAATTATACACTAACATAATGCGCTAACAGCACAGCATGAGCAAGCGACGTAACATTACAGACTAACACACGCATCCGTCTCTCTGTCACCATTCGATAAGTTCTCAAAATTTCGTGACTACAACTGTTAATCATACCGAAAAAAAAAAAAGAAGTGCTGTGTCCTCCCTACAGATTTTCTTGTCAAATTCCCTCAATATCGGTATCGATCGTCAAAACGTAACAAAAGACAAAGACTTACTTCCGCATTTATAGCATTATTACTGCTGATCACACACACACACACACACACACACACACACACACACACACGCTGACTGTGAATCACCCCTGAGAGATCAGTATAACGTAAAAAACTGTACACCTAAAGCATTGCAAGACTACCTACGATTTGCCTCGCATTGCACCCGTAACTATGTGATTTCTTCAGTTTAACATTCAATCCGAATAACCGACGGCCCAGGCGTGACTCCTACGATCAAAAGAAAATTTTAAAATCTTAGCGCCCACGGAGATTTGAACCGGAGGCCACTACCCAAACAGCAGTAAGCAAGCGCTTTAACCACTGAGCTACCTGACGGCTACGCGGAAAACTGTACAGACATCTCCACATCCAACGCGCCTATCTATCACCGTTCAGTAATTTTTCGAAATTATAAGACCATGTATTATTTATACAGATAATTTTTCAATCAAATGTATTTTCCTCCTTGTTTCAAAAGATAAGTGTGCAAAGTTTTATCGATATCGGATGAAAACTGTGTATTTGTATGAAGAACAAACAAACATACATACATTCATCTTTATATATATAGATTGTACTGCATTTTGGGTCAGCGTACTATATGCTTTTGAAAAAATATATACTATGTGAAAATGCTATATTTCTGATGGGTGTAGTAAACTTTTTCTTAAAAAAAAAAACACTGAAATTAATAACAAACCCCTCATTTTGTAAAATCTATGAATGCACAGTTTGAATTATCTTTTGAGTGATGCGATGTACCTGTATCCGAACGCAACTCTGTCTTGCTGTGTTCCAGACTGTTATGTTAATGTCGAAATTAACTTCGTAAAATAAATGTGTGCTCGTGCAACTGTCTCTGCTTCGTTTTTTTTTGTGTTAATTATTTTCACTTAGTTGTTGTTCTTCCTTTTGATTATTAACTAAATTACATCGGAATGTGTTAGTAATAACGAAAGTGCGTCAATTTCTAGAGAATCTGGAATATTTTTATAAATAATATGATTTTGATTAAAACAATTGGCTAAGCAAAATTCAAAAATGAAATTTAAAATATTTTTTGTTGTATGTTTACTATCTGATCATCAAATTTAGTTTTACAGGTTAAAGATGTCTTTTACAAATCATGTAATGGTTGAGGTCAGCCCATTGGGGCCCCTCAGTAACTACATAACAGTGATACAGTAAATATTTTGCGACAATAGTGAAAACAGTGTCAACAGTATTAAAACAGTAATAAGAACAGTTATTAGTATTAAATATATATATATATATATATATATATATAGAACAGTTATCAGCGTGAAAATAGTAGTAAAAACAGTTGTAATGAAATTGATTTAAGATAACTACACTTTTGTTCACGGAATACATATAGTTTTTTAGTTCCCAGCGCTGAGGATAATCTTGTTTCACAACAAATGGTTTACTGGTTCATTTGGTCTTCAAAGTTACTGTTCGATAGATAAATGTCTTGAGAAAGACGTTTTTTTAGTCTAGTTTGACGCGTTATTTTTCCTAGCTCATCAAACCGCGCACCAGGTTCTGCATTCATTCGTTTTATAAAATTTTTAGTTTGTTGTCTTATGAATTAATTAATGTAAGAAATATTTAATTCTCGGTGTAGCTGACTGTTGCGTACGTACCATGGTGCGTCCACAGCTAATCGAAGGACTTTATTTTGGAATATTTGCACTCTGTGTAACTTGCTACGACTAGCAAATCCCTATATTGGACATGCGTATATGATGAGCGGTCGTAATATTTTGTAAATTAATAGGCAGCATTCTGTTTTTAATGATGATTTTCTGTTTAATACTGGGTATAGTTTGTACAATCTGGCATAGGCTTGGTTTATTTGATTATTAATGTGTGTTTTCCACGTAAACCGCCTGTCAAGGTCGACACCGAGGTACTTAATTGATTGGTCAGGTGGGTTCCAAGTAGGGATTGCAATCCAGCAAAGCGGGATCCCGCAATCCCGCGGGATCCCGCATCATTAGACAATCTGGCGGATCCCGCACAAAATTAAGCAGATCCGCAATCCGCAAAATCCGGCGGAAACACGTGTCAGTCTGCGTGACTCGCTGTCCCACTCGGTCTCTAACGGATGTATTGCACTGTTTGCTGTACCAGAGCAGTTGGCATTTGACTCATGTGAATAAGCGTTTGTTTTTGTCAACCTTCGTCATTCGTAAGTAAATTGATACACTTTTACATATTCAACAAAACTTACATTTGTTTCGAGTACACATTTTTGTAATTTGAGTAATTTATAGTACGATTTTCTAACTATATAATTATTTTTTAAGTGTCGCACACGTTATCTGAACTACACTGTTACAGCTTTTTATTCGCGGTTTCATTATTCCCATTTTCTGTATTTGCAGATAAAGTAATTGTGACAGTTTCCTAATTTGCGGCTGAAATTTTGATTATTCGTTGATATGAAACTAATATTATCGTAATTTTAACAATCGCGTACCTATTTATTTAACAGCTATCAAAAGGAAATTGTATATCCTTTGACTTATTGTTGTTTTGGCCGCTGCCTCAATGCGTTTCTTTGACGAAAGGCGCCTGCTTACATGTGCCGCTCAGGCTACAATTAATACCTCTTCTCCTTGTTATTATTTCGACTAAAGGTAAAAAAAAGTTATAATGAAATTTTCACGGGTGTATCGACGAATTGTGCAGGGCTGCCAGATTGTATAATTGGATACAAAACTTGTATAATTTGGTTACCTCTTGTATCCTGTTTGTATAACAGATTGCCTTGTATAATTGGATACAAAAATGAGCACTTAAAAGTAAAGTACATTCCAGCACCTTTTTGAAACTGTTTGCCCTTTGTTTCATTGATTTGGCAACCCTTCCTGCATATCTATCTCCTTTCGTTATTCAAAATTTATTAATGTATACATTGTTTACTTTTCGTGGACTTTTTTTTGCTCCCAGCACTTTCACTCACGTATGTAATCAATGGATGATCCCTTTGTATAATTGGGTTTCATTCTGTATAATTTCAAAGAGACAGCGGTATAATATAAGTTGGCTGTACTGGCAGCGCTGGAATTGTGTTGTAGGAACACCATACTTCGACGGCTGCCTCCGCCGTCTTCCTCACGTGTGTAATTTCGTGTGTTTGCAATGAAATCCAGAGATACAACCTACGAGGACTTCACTGCAATCATTCGCCGAGAAAGTCTCCTTTCTTACTAAAAAATAATAATTTCCACTCTAAAAACGTCGTTACGCCACATAAGTAAATCTGAAATATTTGACAGTTTACGTGTTGGTGAGTAGTTTCTTTTAATAACATTAAATCAACTGTAATATCAATCAAGGAATCCGGAGATATAATAATGAATCACGCAAAAAAAGGCCAAGACTCGTACTTGTGCAGTGACAAAAAGTTATGAAATCTTGTTCTGAGCCAAGTCTACACTTTACAGAGTATATTCACTTCACTTTGTGAAATTGAATGGTTTTCTCGGTGTTATGGAACGTTTATTTATAATTAAAAAAAAAAAAAAAACTCTGGTAACTTCGCCATTAAGCAAACCATATTTTTAAACTTATGTGATGTATTATACGGCACATAATATGACTTAAGACCAATATTTTCCATTTTTATTATTTATTTAAAAATTGGTTTAAATTAAAAAACAAAAATGTAAAACCTCGAAATACACTTAAGACACGCTAAAAAGTTTTAATGTCATTTTGCCAATCAAAATATTGTTAACTGTTAATTTAACATTAAAAATTATTTATTAATTTAATTTTTATTTAATTTAAAAAACTGTTTGTACCAATTCCGCACGGATCCCGCGGAATTGACGCAAATCCCGGGATTGAAAACACAGCGGGATTGCAATCCTTAGTTCCAAGCAATGTTATTTCCCATGATGTTTATCTCTGGCGGGTTTAGTGGGCGTCTCAGTGTAAAAATTTTGGCTTGACATTTTCTGGGGTTTAGAGATATTCGCCAATGATTTAACCATTCGGTTAGTTGTGCAATTGCACCCTGCAGGTAATTGCGTCCGTTATGGATGTCGTTGTGTGAAGTATACTACTGTGTCATCAGCATACATTGCAGTCTAGGTATTTGTGAAAGTTGGAATGTCCGACGTGTATATGTTGAATAGAGTGGGCCCTAAAACAGATCCTTGTGGGACTCCTATTGTTACTGGTCGTGCTGTGGATATTTTTGTGCCCACTCGTACACTGAAGGTTCGGTTCTGTAGAAAGCTTTCTAATATTTTGTACAAATATAGAGGCATTCCTTTATTTTGGAGTTTATACAGGGCGTTCGCCGGGAAACGCAACCCACTGTTAGCGCTACAAGGGAGAAACTGCTCCCGGCGAGCGAGCGGTCAGCTTCCGGCATTGTTCGACCGTCGGCCGCGGACTATTTCATAATAATTACGCTTCATAAACTTCATAAACTTGTATGTGCTAAGCATTTAAATGTGACATAATTCATTAGCTTACCTTATAAAAGATGCTGGAAGTGTTGACCCTCTTGTGTAATGCACATTTCACATCTTCTGAACATATTTCGAGACACACGCTGCCCTAACTGACTTAATGATTTTTTGGGTGACTGTTAGTCGAAAAGCGATATCGTCAATTTTCTCCTCTGTGAGAATACGGTTGACCGACAGTCTCTTTTTGTTAAAAAATGAACCCGTTTCTCTTACTTTTTTAACCAGACGCAGAATTGTTGATTTAGCTGGCAGTAAAGCGCCAGGAAATTCGCGACGAAATTTACTGCGACACTTTTTAAACGACTTCTTCTTCACATATGTATCGTAGAGAAATATTCTTTGTTTCAAACTGTAACGTACCATAATTTTACTCACACTCAAACACGGTACAGATTAGTAAGAGTATGAAGCCCCAAACCAGCCAAACCGCAAAGAAACGTTTATTCACAACACTGATTAATAAGAGACTGAAGTCACAAACTAGCTAAAATGTAAAGAAACCGTTCTTAACAATGTAAGGGTCCCATTATACTGCGTCACTGCACTGTTGGGGCAGCGGAGGTGTTAAATAGTGCGGTGATTCACGGTGCCGTGTGGCGGAAACTGCTGGTTCCACTGACCGAGCAAGTTGCCGACGGCAACAGACTGGGAGGGTAGCGTTTTCCGGCGAACGCCCTGTATAAGAATCCAGTATGCCATACTTTGTCAAATGCCTGGGCAATATCGAGAAAAGCAGCCAGGGTGTGATGTTGAGGTTTCATTCAAATGACTGTGAAACAAGTTCTAAGAAAAAAATTAGTATCAAAATGGACGAACTTCATTCTGAAATAACAATATTAGGCCCTAAACGAAATCTAGATGAAGAAAAGAGATTGTAGTGAGTTTATCGACAGAACCACAGGGCAAAAATGGCAGCATATTTTAAAATATACCGAAAATAAATTATAAAATGTATTTAAGATTACAGTAGAACCTCGGTAAGCCGAACTTCAAGGGAGACGCGAAAAACTTCGAATTAAGGTCCAGCCACACTAGACCAAGCCGAGCCCGCGCCGACACCGCACCAACACTCGGCCGAGTGTCGGCTCGCCCCCCCTCACGTCCACACTGGTCCGTAGCTCGGCCTTGTGACGGACGGGTTCCTACTCGGTCTTCACTCTCCTTAACGTATACACTTGGCTGTTTCACTGAATTAATGTTAAAAATTACCACCCGTACTTTATAGTAGACTACTGTACTTCATAATCTACGAAAGTAATAAAGTACGTTAAAATACTTTTTTTGTCTGACTCCTGTTATCTCCTAATTGTTTGATCTCTTATGCACAAAAATAGTATTCCAAAACTGTTTTAAACAAATGATCGTCACACTGGATTGAAAGATTCTCTTGTATCTCTACATAGTCACGATTAAATGTCAAGCGTCACTCACTTCACATTTAACGTGTTTGTTTTGGTTGAGGTTCCTTTTCGAGTCACTCAATATTTTTTAACAAAAAAGAATAATATTATTATACATTTTTATTTTAATGCAGACCGCAAAGATTCCGTAAAATAATAATAATTTCATGTGATCTAAAAATTCCAGTCACGGAGTTACTTATCGGCTGCGCAGTACACCTCTATCGTTGTCACCTAATTTGAAAAGGAAAATTACAGATTAACGTGAAATTCGAAACACGGAGCGTCCTAGCATTTTAGCATTAACAAATCAAAGCTTTTCCAGAGGTGAATATCAATTTTAAGACCCATAAAAATTACAGCTGAGACAGGGATTTGAACCAGGGACTTTCATTTCCCCAATCGTACGCCATAACCTTCTGAGTCAAGAGACAAATCTGGTTATGATCAAAAATTATTATTCAAACATAATAAAATAAACGTAGGTACTTAGGGCCTATAATCCATTTTTGCCATGCCAAAACACAAATGTACTTCTATATGATTGAATACATATTTTCCAGTACTTCTAGATTCAGATGCTTGCGGCGAGTGATTTGGGTACGGAAGGTCCCGGTTCAAAATCCGGATCTCGGATGAAATTTTTACAGGCCTTAAAATCGACTTTCACCACTGGCAAAGATTTGATTTGTTAATGCGAACATGCATGGACTCTATTTACATTTTACAAATATCTGATGAACCTGAAGTGAGTCTGAAAAAAAAAAAAGATACATTTCTAAAGCAATCAGTATCGTTAAAAACAATATTTAGTCGTAAAGGACTGGAAATTTCCGTACTCTTTCTATACAGTTCTCCATATCGACCAGCCCTACAGTAGACCGACACCGGCCCGCACCGTCAAAATATAAACCAAATTTATCCCGGCCAACACACGGCCGATTTTTCTAGGTACATGTTCGATTTGCAGAGATTTATGTTCTAACCTACCTAGTCTGGGGTTACAGAGGTGAAATAAATAAAAATTAATGTTACCGAGGCAATATTTATTTTCAACTTAAGAATTTTTAGGTATACGTAAACATAATAAAAAAATTGCTGGTAAGATAACAAACAAAGATTTTTTTTTTTTAAAGTCAGTAATTTTTTTTTTTGCTTTAATTAATTTGAACCTTCTATAGCTTATATACACACCGTATGCAAAACATAAAATATCTTTTCTTCTGCAGTGCTGGATTGCTCTTGCCTCTTTGGTGGAAACCGCTGGAGCGTATGGTGCATTACTTGATTCTGCTACGTCATTTACATCAATAAATTCGGATGTTTTAGCAATTTAATCGATAATTTCGTCATCAGATAACGATCCAGCAGTGATAACTTTATCATCGCACGCAACGAAGTCCTTAAAAGACATTCCTGTGTCAGTACCACTCTCATTCATTCCACATGAGGTTGAACAGAAATTTCTTCAACTCTGGCTTCTTCGGTTCATGATGACGAAAAACCGCTGTGTACAAAACAGTTTTTTTTAATGATATTCATGTTTAAATTTCACCACGCTTTGTCAATCATTCTCATGGCTTCCAACTAGGGATGTAACGGATATCCGCATCCGCAAGTGCGAAACTTTCGCATGAATTCCTACATCCGCTTTCGCATCCGCATCCGCAATTTTTAATGCGGATGTATTGCGGATGTTATTGCAATATATATTATTCTTTTCTCTTTATTCGAGATTCTGCCCATCGTGGCTTAGCTAAACAAAAAAGTGGCTGTTTTCTGACGATCTTGCAAGAAAAGTAACAATGAAGTAAACGGTGGTTATTACATAAGCGACGAATATACAATTTAAACTTGCAAGTAAAGTAAAGGTCGGGCTTCAATAGACAGCACCGAACGCGCACTGTCCCCGACCGAAACTTTCTTACGTGTTGTCGCTCACTCGATTGAAGTGGAGTTCAAACGACACCGCACCGTGTGTCGGCAGGCATTAGTTGCATCTAATTTTTGAAGGTGCGGACCGGTGTGGGGCTGGTCGATATGGAGAATCGTATACAAAGAGTTCAGAAATTCTGGTCCTTTATGACTAAATGTTTGTTTTATCGTTACTCATTGCTTTAGAAAAGCCGTCTTTTTTTCAGCCTTACTTTTAGGTTCACCAGATGTTCGTAAAATGTAGATATAGCCCTTGCATGTTCACATTAACAAATGAAATTGCCAGACGTGAAGGTCGATTTTAAGGCCTGTAAAAATTGCATCCGAGACCCGGATTTTGAACCGGGGACCTTCCATACCCGAATCACACGCCGCATCTGAATTTAGAAGTACTGAAAAATATGTATTTAATCATATAAAAGAACGTTTGTGTTTTGGGATAACAAAAATAAATGCTACAGAAAAAAGTATGTTGATTTTATTATGGTTGAATATTTATTTGTCATTACATCCAGATTTGTCTCTTGACTCAGATGGATACGGCGTACGATTGGGGTACTGAAAGTCCTGTGTTCAAATCCTTGTCTCAGCTGCAAGTTTCATGGGTCTTAAAATTGACAGTCACCTCTGGCAAAGCTTTGATTTTGTTTAAAGCTAAGATGCTGGGACGCTCCGTGGTGCGAATTTCACGTTAATCTGTAGGTCTCCTTTTAAAAATAGGTGACAACGATAGACGTACACTGCGCCGCTGATAAGAAACTCTGTGACTGAAATTTTAGATCACACGAAATTATTATTAATTTACACAATATTTACAGTCTATATTTAAATTAAAATGTATAATAATCTTTTGTTGAAAAAATATTGAGTGAAAGGAACCTGTAACTGCTTTCACGGACCATCAAGAGTTCTTTTATCGAAAATCGGAACTCGTATGTCCCACTAGTTGTACTGTGAATGCGCCACTGGAGCGGTGGGAAGGTGACTGGCGAGCACAGAACTGAGCGTGGTGAGTAGGCGCTAACCTGGCCTCGCATTCGGGAGGACGGTGGTTCGAATCACCGTCTGGGCATCCAGATTTGGGTATTCCATGGCTTCCCCAAATCACTCCAGGTGAATGCTTCCATTAAAAGACCACGGCCGAATTCCTCCCCGTTCCAAAACCCCGATCTTTTCACGCCTCGACGTCGACGAGGCGTATAGTTATAACACAAAAAATAGCAAGCGAGGAGATGAGCGGTGGCGTGGCCTTGTGCTTGACGCTTGAATTAGTGTAGCCAGCCACGAACTCAGCAAAGTTCATATGATAAGGACTGGTTTTTATACGCGTACGTAATTATTTAAATAATTTAATTCACTTGTGAAATCATCCCACATTTTTTTGTTTTTGAAAGATCAGGCAAAAATAAATCAATATGGCAGTATTATATGGAAATAGAATTTAATTATGAAAAAAGATTGATTTTTAATTTATTTTTGATAAAATATTAAAATCTAAGTAATTATAAATTTATTTTCCACATCCGCATCCGCTTCCGCTAAACATCCGCATCCGCGGATGTCAAGTTCTGAACATCCGCATCCGCAAACGCATCCGCAAAGATGACATCCGCAACAACCCTACTTCCAACACATCGATAGTAGAACTTCTGTTTTCTTCCATATTATGCAACATTGCAAAAATTACCTATAAGAAGCGAAAATATGCACTGAAATATCTTGTGGGGATATACTGTACTAATTATTTCGACTTATCGAGGTCTCACATTTCGAGTAATTGAGGTTTTGGGGCTTGAGGGGAAGGGAGAGTTTCTTTCGAGTTGTAGAGGTTTTCGACTAACCGAGGCTCTGCTGTATTTCATTCCTGCTCTATATTCCCACCACTTCGGCATTTACAGAAAGGGTATTTTCAATTATGAATATGTTATTAATAAAAAATGAGCATTTGATCTACATCAATTTAAAAATCGAATGCGTATGACACTTTTATGGGAGGCAAAAATTGTTAAAAGATTCAATAAGAGCAAAAAATATTGTTTATAAAAAATAAGTAAAAAACATATTTTTTTGTCATCTTTTTACTCTTGCCATATAGTACTATTTTTCTATTGAAGTATATTATATTTCTATAGCTTATTGTAAACAAAATTACTATAATCAGTCGATAAAATGTTTTTAATTCTACTTCGGGGGTCTCTCGCACAGTGATACATTACGCAGTATTTACTTACTTTTTAACTTATGCACTTTGCAATTAAAATCAAATACTTAACTTTTAAATGCATTAAAAAGCGTAGCGCAATTGGTGAAATAAAAGGAACAAAAACGCTTTGCATTCCATATCATTCATATTACAAAATAATTTATTAGTCAACTGCAACAAAAGATCATCTTCCACAGCGTTCAGTTATTACTTTTCCATAGATATCAAAATTCATCAAACAAACCGTGGACTACAAAACTTATACTGAATCTAATCAACGCCCGGTAATGATGACGTGTAGATTTAAATTCGAAAAAGTAAAAACGGGGTATGGTGTTTAAGCGGAAATGCTTAGTTCGGGAGGACACGGGTTCAATTCCTCGTCTGGCCAACCAGTTTCATTTTTCCACGATCTCCCCGAAATCGCTCTTGGTGAATGCCGGAATGGTTCACACACACACACACACACACACACACACACACACACACATATATATATATATATATATATATATATATATGTGAGAGAGAGAGAGAGAGAGGGAACATTAAGGAACAAATCGACCACAGTTCTCAAATTAAAAACCTCTATGCAGTAATCATACGAGGTGCTTTGATCATTGCTTTCTGACTTCTTATTTAAAATGCTTTGATCTGTCTCATGTGGATCTTCATTGTGACATTACATCCTGATGTAGTTCACTCTCATATATCCCCCATTTATCAGTAACTTGTTCCACATCTCTTAGCATCAGTCAATTCTCATCCTCCATCACCCAAGTTTATCGTTTAAAGACCTGGATAGCCCCATTATTTATCAAAAAATGCAAGTAAATCCAGTTGAGTCCATCTGGTACAATAAGCACCTTGGACAGCGGAGAATATATTTTACAAGTCCGCGTGCTGTCGCCGCTTAAGTTCTTTGCGTGACGTCATCATGGCTGCAGATTCAAATTTACGCTGGAATTTCTATCTACCAGTAGCAAACGTTGAAGGGCGATTTAAATTATAGTAGAGATTAAATTCAGCTAATAGGATGCGTTGGGTGGAAATTCAAATTTTGGCGGAAAATAACGACAGCGGCCACACCCCCTCCAAAATGGAGCGAAATTCAAATATTGGCGCTAGTAGTGGTATTAAGGCGACTCTGGGAATTTTCTGGGAATCCCCAGGCTCAGCCAATGAGAAGCGTTGGCGGGCTTTTGAATCGGCCAATCACAATGCAGGGGAGCGTGGCCAGGTCCCGGCGCGCCACCAGATGTAGCCACTTGCCGGGCCGCATGGCTTGCGCGCCGCCAGGTGACCTCAAAGTCTGCGGTTACTCAGCAGGAACCTCAATTCTGACGTATCGCCGCAGGCGAACAGCGGGATCTCGGACTGTCGTTAAGTAGCTCACGCCGACGGCCACCGCTACGCACCGTCCATCAAGAATAGTTTCATCGTGTCATTAGGGAATGCGGCGCGGCTGCTTGCTGTTAAAGTTCATTAGTCCCAAACATGTAATTTTCTTCTTAGGACTTTCGAAGAGCATTTTCTCATGTCTTATTGATATTTCGAACTATTATAATTAATTAATTGTCTACTTACTATAAAATTAACTTCTAAAATTATTTTTTGGACATAACTCAACCGTCCTATTTCAGGAAAGATCATCTCGTTGCAGTTGTAGTGATCTTCTCCCTACATAAATCAAATTTTTATCCTGTTGTTTTCTTAATATTTTGCTTTATTACTCGCTGAATAGTAACAAAGCATGAAGCATGGTACCACTTCTTATTCATACCATTTATTCATTATCCAGTTTTACATACCTTAACTCGGAACCCATAAACTTTTAAATAACAGTACTTTATAAGATTTATACTTTGTGGTAGTCCACATTTTTCCGTAAACAATTCATCTGTTATCATCTAGACATGTCCCGTATCGTACTTTCTTGTACCGAGAAACGTTCTTCACACATCCTCCTTTTTTAATCTTTCTTGCTGTTGGTCGCTATCTGTTCTTATTATTCCATGACTGGGTATCTTTGTTCAAATGCAACGCGTATTAATTTTCGTTACAATTATCATCATTTAATTACATCAAATATATCATCAACATCGGTCTTTTCTGTTTGTTATGAAACATGAAGGTTATAACATTTTGAATACTTAGCCGTTATTCTTAGCTGCTATATTGATACTGGGTTTTCTTGTCCGTCTAGTGCAGCAAACAAATGAAAACTTCGATATGGCATATGCGTTTCGGTTTATTAGACCATCATCAGTGCCCTAAAACAAGTTATGTATAAATTGTGTACAAGTATAAGTTGTGTACATAACTTGTTTTAGGGCACTGATGATGGTCTAATAAACCGAAACGCATATGCCATATCGAAGATTTCATTTGTTTGCTGCAATGGACGGATAAGAAAACCCAGTATTATGAAAGTTATTACTGGCTGTCAGCTCGACTCTTGTCTTTTTATAGGCTTCGATCAGTAGACCGTTTTGTGGATTTATTGTGTCTACATAGTTAACTGCTTTTCATCGATATCAGTAAGATTGTTCTCTGCAATCTGTTGACTGATTTCATTTTAATTCAAATAGCAAAGGTACAGCTCACTAATGAAAATGGTTAACTATTTAAACATAAACTACATTATTTACAAAAAGAACAAAGGGATTTAATAATTTCTCTTAGTAGTTTCACAGTTTCGTAATAAATAAGTTAAAAAACGAGCTGGACCTTTTGTCGCCCTGTTTTTGTGGCTAATGGCTCCGCCGACGTTCCTGATCGAGGGCGATCTGTAGGATGGCGATACCGTGTGACGTCACGGGTCGTGACTGTTGTCCCACTGACGCTATCGCCGTAATGGAACGCACCGCGGCTGGTTTTTAAATACGGACGGATTACGTGGCCCCATCGTATCATTAGAATGTCTGACGTCTGCCTTTGTTTTCATTAAAACCCGATTTCGTGCCCGACAACGTGGAAAACGACATTCGTGACTGAATGTTTGTGTAAATGGTGGACCTGATGCGGAAACGTGTAGCCAGGGCCGGAAGGAGAGCAGATAGCGGTCTAAAAACTTCGTTCATACCGGCTGAGCTTCACAGCAGACCAGCCATTACTTTTTCCGTGCAATGTGGTTTGATATCAGCTTGCGAGTATTAGCGCCGTTTTGTGATTTTTATCACCAGCTTCGTCCAAAAAGGCAAGCCCCTATCTGGGCACCCTTTTTATGGGAAGGAGTCGTAATGTGCGATCCATACTAGCGATTGTTTTTATCTATTTTATGATTTCAATCGTACGTCAGGAGCCTTTACAAACAGATGTGGCTTATCTTCGTTACCTTGACATTATCTCCAGGCATCAACAAACTCTTATAGATCCTGTATATTGCAGTGTTAATTGCTTTTCTTGCATCTCTTATGGCTTACTTTACAGTATTCTCGTCTCACCAACTAAATTTATTCAAAATACTAGCAATTACTGTTAATGCAAGATAATATATATATGAAGTACAAACTGACAGAAGAAGAAAAAATATCCATCAATTTGAACGCCTTGAACTGTGATAATTTACATACAGTGTTAATAGATCCCTATGTAGTCATACGGGTATAACAGAAACCAATCCCTTCCACATATAATTTTACAGGAAATAAAACATATTCATCAAACTTCTGATCTATTTCATATTTGTGATACGAAAGCGAATAATAATAAAAAAAAAGATAAAGTACTTCATTCCGTATACGCCATTCTTTGCCACAGCGAGCCTGATGGCTTAGCCATAACGCTCGCTGGGTACTGGAACGTTGTCGGTCTTGTCTTTAGTCAGGGCACTAATGACCTCGTTGTTGACGCGCCCTAAAGCCACAGCAACAACAACAGTCGGTCCTAGAATTCGGCATGCAGGCTCGAATTCATGTCCGGAATTCTAGTTCGGTTTTCTGCGGTTTCCAGACGAAAGCCGGGATGGACCCTTCAAGAGGCCATGGCCATATCGCTTCACATTCATTGTCCCTAATCCTCTCCCGACTCGATGTCGACAAGCAGTATAAAAATGGAAACAGAGAAGTAGAGACATTCTAAAGACATCACATTAATAGCGTAATATAATGCTAAATAGTACATATCTAAAAATGAAAAAGAACGAACCGTGCTAAGAAGAAATAGGCACGCGGAACTCAAAGAACACCAACGCATGCAGGACGTAGACTGGTAAGATTGGCTGCTGAGAAGTTAGCAAGTGCTGAACATGATGAAACCTCTCCCGAATGACAGTGTTGAAGGTTTCACACTTAATTAAAAATTGTTAAGCCTTTCTCTAATGTCCGATTCCAAACAAAATGTCTGTCACAGCTGCGAACTGTTTGCAGCCAATATCAGTTATGTTAACAGTTGGTTCACTAAGCGATAATAATAAAAAGGAAACTAACTTTCGGTCGCAGTATCGAGCCTACGCGAATTAGTGATTTATCGCTTTTACGTTTCTACAGTCATTGTTGGATAAACTTTTACAGCTTAAAAGAAGTAGACATCATGCTTGGGATATAAGTGAAGACTATTGATGCGTTGTAGGAAGGTCTATAAATGGAAGTACACTTCCGTACTCTTTCAATAATACTAACCTTATACGAATAGCTGAAAATAATTGTTAAAAACTGAAAATTTGATGTAAACAAGCTCGTTTGATTTTTTACCTTTAAGCCTGTCAAAATAATGGGTTGAACGAAGTATTCTAGCAATTCATTTCTTTGCAGTTACTGAATTGTATGGAAGTGTTATTATATATTGTAATGTTGTGCATGCTTGTTTTGTAATTTACATAGCGACACAGTTGTAAATTCTACTGACCTAACTACGACAGAATTATACCATATTCAGCCGATAAATATGGAAGTACTTACATCCGGATGAACTAATAACTTCTGGCGCTTGTGAGAGCATCTAAAATCTCTCTATATAAAAGGCAATGTTTATATGTATGTCTGCTATAGATTAAAGAAACTACTGGACAGATATAATGCGGTTTTTTCCAAAATGGTTGGCGTAGCATAAAGCCGGAGAAGTTTAAAGTTATTGAAATCCTCGATCTGACCAGTAGAAAGAAAGCACAGTGAAATAAACAAAGTCCCTACAATATGTCACAGTTATGTGCTACAAAATCATCACAACACAAAGCACGAAATGAAGCAAATCATTTCAGAACAGGATGATTAAGACAATCTTTGTCATATAGTCGTCGAAATAAACAAGGTCAAAAATACTAAATTTAGTATGCAAATTAATAGCTTGACCCAATCTTTTCAATGGTCGTTGTTACTGCAATACAATTGAAGAATTTTTGAATAACATACGAAATTATAACACATGCTTACAAATAACTTTAAACTTTCAGTTGTTATCATTTAATCTATATATATTTACATAGATCGGCCAGAACATATAGCCGGTATGTTCGCCTCTGGCACTAATAACAGCGACTACGCGTCTTGGCATGGAAGCAATGAGACCTTGGTAGGTCGCTGGAGGGAGTTGGCACCACATCTGCACACACAAGTCAACTAATTCCTGTAAATTCCAGGGAGGGGGGCGATGAACTCTGAGTCCACGTTCAATCACATCCCAGGTGTGTTCGATCGGGTTCAGATCTTGCAAGCTGGTGTCCAGCACATTAATTGCGACACGCCACTGCGCTCCTCGAACCACTCCATCACACTCCTGGCCTTGTCACATGGCGCATTATCTTGTTGAAAAATACCACTGCCGTTGGGAAACATAGTTGTAGAGGGGTGTATGTAGTCTACGGAACTTATTGGCCGTCATGGTACCTTGCACTAGCTCCACTGGACCCATGGATGCCCACGTAAATGTTCTCCAGACCATAATCGAGCCGCCGCGCCGCCAGGTTGTGTCCGGCCAGCACTATAGGTGTCAAGAACCTGTTCGCCTGGAAAACGACGGATTCGCACCCTCCCATCGGCATGATCGAGAAGATATTGGGATTCATCAGACCATGCAACGCTCTGCCACTGCGCCAACGTCCAGTAACGATAGACATGTGCCCGTTTCAGTCGTAGTTGGTGATTTCGTCGTGTTAACATAGGCACATGCATGGGTAGTCGGATGCGGAGGCCCGTCGTTAGGAGTGTTCGGTGCTCTGTGTATTCAGACACACTTGTACTCTGCCCAGCATTAAAGTCTGATGTTGGTTCCAGCACAGTTCGCCGCCTGCCCTGTTTTACGAGTCTGCCCTGCCTACGACATCTGTAATGAGGAGTGGCTGCCCAACCCCTCGACGCGACGTTTGGACGTGGTTTCGCCACTTGTTGAAGACACTCAACACCACACTCCTCGAACACCCTACAAGTCTTGCAGTTTTCGAAATGCTCATGCCGATCCTCCGGGCCCTCACAGTTTTTCCCTATTCAAAGTCAGATAGATCGCGCCGTCTTCCCCATTCTAAAAACGGACAGCCTGCTCGCTCTGCATGCACCGTGCGTGTGTCTGCATTCCTCGTCAGGCGACGCTGCTATTACCTGGCCGGGTTTATATCGATATATGGCTGATCAGTGTATATTCTCAGGTCTAGCAATAGCGAAGCATTGCTGGGTTAACTAGTTGTTTATAAAACCAAATTCAGGGTGAATTTTGTTGTGACTAAATATGTTTGTCTGCATTTCAACCTAACCATAACCTGCTCTAATACTTCCGTTCGAAAGTCATAACTTCTATCGCCCGCGTATGAGTACATTCTCTGTATTACGATCTAAATTTAATCCATTGGAACTACTCTAGTTACATGCGGCTGATATATTGAAATCAGTAATAAAAAGCAAATGATAATTTATACGTTAATTTAAACGCAATACATACTTTTAATTAAGTTTTTGGCATTTAGTTTCTTTGAGTTTACAATAAAAGCGGCATAGAATATAGCGGAAGCATCTACAGCGAATGTAAGTACATTGTAAGCCTGTCTAAAATAACTGGTTGGGCGCAGTATTCTGGCAGTTCATGCCCTCGCAGTTGCTTAACTAAATACAATTGATTTTAAATAACACTCATAAGCTTAAAAATTATTTTATTTGGTACATATTTGCAGTTTAACGTTTTTAAAATTCATCTGATTTCGGCAGGTTTCTTCAACTCGAGACTAGAAGTACAATTGAAAAATAAACTGTTTCACCAGACACTTTTCGCTGTGAAAATCGGAAAAATATAACTTTGCAGGGTTATTTCTCCGCTACAATCTGATTTAGCAGGGCTGTGGAGCTGTAATAAAAGAATGTGGAAACTAGAATCTGAATATGTGTGGATCATTGACCTCTTGCATTCGCTCAGTGGTAAATGCATCTGAGTGGAGGTCCTAGGTTCGAATCCCTATTTCGCCGGGGTATTTAAAAGGCCCTAAACCCTGCCTTCACCACTGGCGTGTAGTGTGAAGTACTTCAGAAAGCTTTCTCTTTTAACTGCAGGTCCCTGTACTCGGCAGGGTTAGTTTTCGGTGGTTGCGATAGGGCAGAATGCGCAGCCAACAAAACTGTCACCAAGTCATTACGGCCACACGAGCCTTTTCCATTACTCACCTCGGTACAGCGACATCGACAAAGATTGAAAAGTGATCTGTGATGAGCATGATATTAGATTATATGTACTCTCTTTGACACCCCTCCCCCTGAGAACTACATATTCATGACAAACCAATAATGTTACCTATTGCTGGTAGGTATTAGATATCTAATATCTCAAAATTATAATGAATTGTCGGTATTTACTACAGATAAATTACAACACATGTTAGTTACTATATTTGAATTCTGGCCTCGCATTCTTGAGGACGAAGGTTCGAATCCCCGTCCGGCAATACAGATTTCGGTTTTCCATGGTTTCCCCAAATCACTCTAGGCGCATGCAGGGATGATTGATTCAAAAGTGTATGGCCGCATTCTTGCTCGCAGTACTAGTCACCATCAATAATGTCGCTTGCCCTTACTCAGCACGCACTGCGCAGAGGTTTGGTAAAAACCTAGGTGTTTGGTACACGATCTGAAATACCAGATTTTCGTCCGATCTTTGAAATATTCGCGCCTTTCAGAAAGTTTCGCTTATAGATTTAAGAGTTACATATACCCGCCTCAACCCTTATTCAATAAGAGTAAGGTATTCATTTTATGCGACAAATTACTGATATTTTAGCCAGTTCAAATAATAAAAAATAATACGAGAACCTTAACTCCAGTGCAACCAGTTAAATTAGCAAATATTCGGAAATGTATCTGGTTTTTTTTTTTTTTTTGCTGTCATCAATTCTTTCGACTGTATTGATGCAATCCTCCATCCCTTCCTACCTTGTGCTAACCTCTTCATCTCTACATTTCCCATACAACCCACGTCCTCAATTATCTGCTTCATATATTCTAATCTGTCTTCCTCTACAGTTCTTACGTTCGACTGTTCCCTCCACTAACAAATTAACCAATCCAGCATGTCTCAAAATATGACAAGCAACCTGTCCCTTCTTTCTGTAAGTTACTTCCACAAACTTTTTTCCTCACCCCTCATTTCCAAAACTTGTTCATTTCGTACTTTGTCTGTCCACTTAATATTCAGCATTCTTCTGTAACACCACATTTCAAATGCTTCAATTTTCTTTCTTTCTGGTATTCCTAAATTCCATGCTTCGCTACCATAAAGTGATGTGATCCACACATAGAGTTTTGAAAAGTTCTTTCTAATTCCTAGATCAATATTTGAAACTAAAAGGTTTCTCTTTTTCATGAAGGCTCTTTTTGCTAGTGATATTCTGCTTTTAACACCATTCCTGTTTCGGCCATCGGTTGTAATTTTGCTTCCCAAGTAGCAGAATTCACTTACTTCTCCTATTGCATCGGATCCTATTTTTATATTTAACCTAATGCGATTGGTATCATTTCTGCTCCATTTAATCACTTTTGTCTTGATTTGATTTATATTCAGTCATGACAATTTAAAATTTTGTACATCTTGTCCCACCTAACATTATCAAAAGCTTTTTCCAATTCAACAAACGCCATAAAAGTATCTTTGTTTTTCTTGATCCGTCATTCAAGTATTAAGCTTAATGCCAGAGTTGCTTCCATTGTACCCCGATTTTTCCTAAACCCAACCTGATCTTCAGCTATTATCTCTTCTACTACTCTTTCCATTCGTCTGTATATTATTCTGCTCAATAATTTTGAAGCATGTGATGTTAGACTAATGGTGCGATAATTCTCACATTTGTCAGCTTGTGCTTTCTTCAGAAGTGTGAAGATGATATTTTTATTAAAATCAGTTGGAATTTCTCCTGTTTCATAACTTTTTTTATATCAGCTTGCATAATCTTTCGATTCCTTCTTCTCCTAGGGATTTAAGAAGTTCTGCAGGGATCTCATCAATTCCAACTGCCTTATTTGCTTTCAAGTCATTCAGAGCTCTATTAAATTCTGTCCTAAAAACAAGATTTCTTAAGCATCAATGTCGACGTCGCCTACCTTATCGATTGTTCAAGTCGTCCCCATCATACAGTTTCTCAATGTATTCCTTCCATCGGTTGGCTCTATCGTCTGAGCTTAAAAGAAGTTTCTCATCGGCAGCTTTAATGTTTACAGATTTTTCCTCATTTCTCCATAAATTGTGTTTGATATTTCTATATGTCACATCTACTTTACCTATGACCACTTCCTTTTCTGCTTATTCACACTTTTCTTCAAGCCAGTTTTCTTTTGCTTTTTTGCATTTCCTGTTTATTTAGTTTCTAACTTGTCAGAATTGCTCTCTTCCTGCTTCATCCTGAGCATTTTTGTGCCTTCTTCTCTGATCCATCAGCTCCAAAAAAATTTCGGTGATCCAAGGTTTTCGGGTGGCTTGTTCCCTAAAGCAGGTTTCTTTACTAGCTTTCATTAATTCGGTGTTTAATGCATTCCATTCGTCTTCGGTTGAGCTCCTTTCAGAGTTACATCCTACATCTAAGTCTATGAAAACTTTTCTCGCGTGCTAGATTGTTTCAGTTTATTCACTTCTAGTCTATACTGCTTATACTGCTTCCTTATTCGCTTGAATTTCAGCGTGCACTTCATTACTATCAAATTATGGTCAAAGTCTATGTCTGCTCCTGGGTACGCTTTACCATCTAGAACTTGATTCCTGAATCTCTATTTGACCATGATAATCTAGCTGATATCTGCCTGTATCCCCTGGACGTTTCCAGATGTATATCCTTCTTGCATGGTTCGTAAACAGCGTGTTTGCCACAACTAGCTTATGTCTTTCACAAAATTCTAACAACCTGCTTCCTCGCTCATTTCTTTCTTCCAGACCAAAACTTCCTGTAGTACTCACCTCTTTACCTTCTCCCACTATCGCATTCCAATCACCCATGATTATTATATTTTCCTCCCCCTTTAAATATTGGATTAATTCTTCAATTTCCGTGTATATTTTCTCTCTTCCTATGACGATGGCATATACGCTTGAACTAACGTGGGTGGTGCGGGCTTAGTTTTCAACCACAAAGAAAATAATCCTATCACTAAATAATAATCATAATAATTCACCCCCTTTCGCTACTCCAGATCCTACACCAGTAATCCTAACTACAATTTTTTGTTAATTATTGTTTTCCCCAGACTAGAAATCTTGTGCATGCTTTCACTTAATCTCACTAACTCCAACGACATCTAACTTACATCGTTCTATCTCCATTTTTAAGTTTTTTAATTTGCCTGCCCTTTTCAGACTTCCTACATTCCACGCTCCGACTCGTAGAATGTTTCTATCCATTCTGATGACTCCTCCCTGAGATCCGATTGGGGGACTATTTTACCTCCGGGATATTTTACCCATAAAGAAGCCATCATAATATATGTAATTTGAGAGAATGACATGTCATTGAGATACCGTTTGGATCTTTAATGCAGTGGTTTCCCGTTGCCTTCTGCATCCCCGTGCCGTTGATCATTTCTGATTCATCAGCCTTTAGGGGCCGTTTCCAGCCCCAAGGGCAAGAGGGTGCCCTGGACCACTCCTTGCTCTTCCGCCCTTCTTTCGAAGGCCTTAGGCAAGCAGTGGGTGACTCCTTGTACCGGGAATTTTTCAATCGCCAGAGCCTCGTCCGTGCAAATAGGGTGCACCACGTGAAGGAGAGGTTGACATTTGGTCCGAGAAGGCTCATAGTCTCTCTCAAACCCTTACACTCCAAATGTATCATACAAATTCATATACTACTCTTATTCTCGATGGCCTCACAGCGTACACTAATATGTTCCACCTTGAAGTGAATCAGTTCAATAGTAGTACTTTGAATAATGCATTTTGGTTGGAGGGTTAATACATGATGATATCTGTCGTAACCATTTAGATATGAAGTGAATCTTTAACTCATTCCGGTTGAAAACATACCTAAAATATGGCGTAATTTTGAGGACCCAACCACAAAGTTGGGTATGTAAACTCTTAACCGCGCATAGACCCGTTGGCGTCTTCATGTTGGAAATTATCAAAGATTTCGTCCATTAAAATAGTATGGAACGCACCGTACTGTTAGTTTGGCCCATTAAAACGCACATAGTCTGCTCTGGAGAAAGGTAACGAGTTTATACAAGATATGTTCCTAAGTACAGACTGTGCCTTCTCCACGAGTAATTTGGCATTCAACGAATAAAAATGTTAAAACGCGGATGTATACTCTGAACGCAAGGAAAACACGTGTAATCTATAATTTTGTCATGAAATACTTATTTGTCGATAGTATTGCTGGCGTTATGTACCGATCGCATAGTAGGCGAGTTTTATTATTATTATTATTTTGACACTTTATCGTCTTTCGAAAGAATAACCTAAGTCTGAGCAGCACTATTCTTGACACACCAAAGATAGGAGAATGGGAAATCAGGTGAACAGATAAAGGATGAAATTAACGTGTTTTGATAATGATGGCCGAGTGTGTTGAATAATATGTACGATAGTGGAAACACTGAACCAAGAAAATTAAAATGATGAAACCGCTGAAGACACGAGCGTGGTGGTTGGGTGGTAATGTTCGGGAGTGGCGCTAAGGAAGACGGGGGTTCAAATGCCTGTCCGGTCATTGGTTTTCACGTTTAACTTCAGGTACCCAGCTTTTAATATACACAGTTTCGAACTCATTGTCTCCAGACTGGGAACCCTGAAAATTTGAATTCATTATAATCTGTCAAATTTTCGTGTATAATATGTATAATAACAATTAGACAGATTAATACGTTGGATATTATATTAAGTGAAACGATTACGTTTTGACATTAGCTAAATCAGTCTAATTAATATCCATTTTTAGATTAAATACCCACGCCTTGTTCGATTACGCAATAATTGAATAACAATCTCATCTACCGATTTTAATCACAATTATTATTAAATCAAAAATCATATAGTGTTTAATCAGTTTACTATATTAGTTATTTATGGTAAAAATATTTATAATAACTGAAATTATTTGATCAATTTAAGGGTTTTTAATGAAGGCATCAGATATTAACTTTGTATAACTGCGGCAATTATCATTAATAGGTTAACAACTTTGTAGTGAAATATAGATTAGTAATACCATAGTTGAGCTGAAAAAGAGATTAATGTCAACAACTATGTAGCCGAATTCGCCTTGCCTCATTTGCATATCAATAACTAGGTAGCCGAATTGTGGTCCCCTGTACTATCTTATGGATGGGGGTATGTAGACAGAATGCCGATCAAAGTTAGGTTAGGCCTGAGGGGGGGGGGGAAGGAGGGGAAGGGGACGTGGCTGTCATCCATCAAAGTTGTCAACAACTAGGTAGTCGAATTCGACTTGCCTCATAACAATGGAGGGGGCGTGGTTCTTTTCGTCCAGGGTACCGGCTCTCGCCCGAATTATTCTGCTACTGGTGAGATAGGTATGGTGGTTGAAAGTGGTCGACTTGATATAAAAAGAGAGACGTGTGTCCCTATATTAAATTCTGTATCAAAACTACCTAACGCAGTCCACTGGTGTTATTGTGTGGTAGTGGCCTCAAGTGTCCCATCGTGCAGTATGTTGGTTGCATGTCGGTAGCTGTTGTGATGTGGGAGGTATATAGTGGTCGAAAATGATCGACCGAGGCACCAAGGACACGTTTTCCATATATTTAACTTTGCAGCCATAAATACCCTGCACAGATCACTTGCATTTATGTGTGGTATCAGCCTCGAGTCTCCCACCGTGCACTGAGGTGTTTGAATCTCGGTAGCTATAATAACTAAAGGGTAATGGGAGTGTATAAGGCATATATTGGTGATGAGGCATGGAATGATATTGATGTAAGAATCAAAGGTACTGCATGGAAGGGAAAAGATAGCCACGACCACAAGCTGGCACCCGATTTTAGGTACAGGGGGGTAGGAAGATTCTCTTTTTTTAGTTAATGGGGTCAGGGATTGGAATAAATTACCAGAAGAAATGATGAATAATTTACTAAAAACGTTGAAAGAATTTAAAGTTGAAATTTATAGAGGACAAATGTAGGTGGGTGCAGGAAAGGGGGAAAAGGTGTGTAGGAAAATTTCCACCGGAGCGTGCGCTCCATTGCAATTCAGTGTTACTGACTCAGACATCCACAAGACTTCACACCCAATCACAATTACCCCTTTTCACAACCACACACAGACACCAGACACAAATCCAGGAACACCCAACAAAAACCTACATTTGACAAGCTTCCAAACAATAAAGACTACACGGACCCCATCACTCAAACAGTTAACATGCTCTCATTCACAAACTATTTTTTATTTTATTTTATTTTCCATATACATTTTGACGCAGCATCTAGAGGCTAACTGGGCGGCTTTAATCTTCTTCACTAAAGACAATATTACACTGAAAATAATCACCATAATGATAAAATACAAGTAGAACCCCATGAATGGAACTAACAGCTAAATGAGGAAACATGTTACAGTATGAACAACAGAATCCAACTACAAGGATATACATGTATTTGAAAAATTCTTTCTATCCTACAGTCTATCTTCAATATATATTAAACGAGTAATTTGACTGCCCAATTTATACTATTAGACCTCGTCAGATATCTTAGATGTCCACATGGCCAGAATGGTATGTATATTTTTAAAGAGCCCCTACTGCAGCACCTGTCGTAACTCTCTCTCTCTCTCTCTCTCTCTCTCTCTCTCTCTGGTATCGACTGCGGCGGAGACCATAGCGCTTCAGGAGGTTACCCTCCTGGAATACATGATGGACTCCAGCAATCACTCAGAAAGGAGACGCCTCTGGGAAACTCGGAGGTGATTTCGGCAGGTCATGGTGGATGTCTCCGTCGGTTCCCGCCCTCAGCTTTCTTCCATTTCAAGTATTTTTGTTTTTTCGATTTGGGAGGCTATTTCTATACTTTAATTCAGCAAGTGCCATAGTCTCTCAGATCGCAGTATATCAAATATCCTCAGACCTTGAAGCTGCTGTTGCTTTTGTCTCTTCTCCGCTGTCGTCCGACATTCCCACACCACGTGCGCTGGTGTGCTTTCCTCTCCACATTCTCATCTGCTGGTTAATGAAAGTCCACGTTTCTTTAGGAAGCATCTGTATGGTCCATGGTTGGTTATATACTGGATTAGCCCTGGAGAAGGTTGAAAAAATCCCATGCTGATTCTTTCAGCTACGGATGGGAACATTTCGTACGTTCTACACCCACTTTCGCTAGTTTCCCATTCGTTTTGCCATTCCTTAATCGGTGCAATCCATACTTCCTCCTTTGTGCTGACTTCTTTCCCAACTATTTCCACCACCTTGTCCATCCTGTTCTTTCTCAGCCAATATGTTACTCCGCATCTCCTCACCTCTAAATCCAGGGGCAGTACACCGGCTGCTACTGTTAGGGCTGATGTTGATGTTGCACGTTATGCACCTGTGAGCCTGATTAGTATGGTTCGTTGCAATCTCCGGACTCTTTCCTTTGGCATGACCTTTCTGAGGTGTTTAGCCCAGACACTAGCCGCGTAATCGACTATTAATGCTAGTATACCATTGTGGTACGCCTTTAATGCCAGAGAAGGGATCTGGAACTGTCTGTGTCCTACAATTATGATTTTATTCCTTGCCCATAGAGCTCTTCCACAAACCTCCTCCAGATGGACCCAAAAATTAAGGCATTCATCCAGCCAGAAGCCCAAGTATCTATTGACTGGACTTCTTCGTATTTTGTCTTACTATCTTAATAGTAGGGTTTCGTTTCAGTTGCTTTTTCTACGCGAACACCATGTAATTTGTTTTATTGCGTGCGAGTTTAAGTTTAACTTCCTCACACCACTTTACAAGAACTTTTAGCACTTTTTCACACTTCATTTTGATCTCAGCGCTTGACATCCCTTCAACTAGCAGAAAAAGATCGTCTGCGAAGGCAACCAATCCTAGCAATCCTGGTGTTTGTTGAAGAATTTCCAGTCCTGGTTCTAAAGCTAAATCCCAGAAGATAGGGCCACAGACATATCCCTGAGGGCAACCTTTATTTATGTCTGTTTTGATTATGTTGTTAGGGCACCTCATAGTATTAATCCTACGCTTGCAGTAGTCTCTCGCTTTGGACAGTGCATTTGCCGGAGTCTGGCAAACAGTGCTAGCCACCACAAGTTGTCGAAAGCCCCCAATATGTCAACCATTATTCCTACAACGTATTTTTTTCTCTGACCCTTCGATTATTTCGATGGCTCGGTTTATTGCATCCTCAGCCGACGTTCTTGCTCTAAAACCATACTGATCTGGATTCATTCCTCTGGTTGTTCTAAAGTCTTGAAGCTTTTTGCACAGGACTTTTTCCTTCACCGACTACCATCCAACCATAATTACACAGACGTCTTGTCACAACGACACTCCTATAGTGGAAAGTAACTGCAGGTCATAACTGCAGAATCAGGCCATGTATACTAATATCGAGCGGATCGAACCAACTCTCAAGATGTGTGGTACACTATAATGAGAGTATAACCCATTATAATTTTTGGTCATGTAAATATCGCGCGTAATAGTAATTTTTTGTAAATATTGTAAAAATCATTAATTTTATAAAAATTGTTAAATTTTGTAAAAATTATTAAAACTATGTAGATTCACTTAAAGCTGTCATATACTCGTATTAATTCTATTTCTAATATTTATTTTGTACGCAGAAAAGGCTCTTTCTGCAAAACATGATGTTGACAACGTCCGTACTTGAAGTGTTATTTAATAATTGGGTATAGTCTGTTATTAATAAATTTCTGTTTAAATTTAGAAACAATTTTACAATGCGTACCAGATAATTCGATTTAGTAATGTGTGTAAGAGAGTGCTTATGATATGTTCCGGAAGCAGTTGGAAAAGGAGCGAAGGCAGGAGAGAATTGTGAGCCAAGTGGTAGACGAGTGGAGGCATTAGTTGACAGTGAGTAAGCGGGAAAGGAAGTGCTTTCGGAGGCATCATGACGGAATAATTTGAAGTAAGGTCTAAAACGTAATGTGAATTTTTTCATGAAGGTGTTCTCGTTTATACTTCTCGATTTTACTAGGACCACTTTAAGCATTTGTTTGGCCTGGATTCGCTTTGGATGGGCACACATCCGTGTTACAACTGAGTTGTTAACCTTCAAGGAGACCTACAGCGTAACATTGAATTTGAACATTGGAAGCTTACTGCACATTACACAGCAAGCGTGCCAGTGGTAAACCTCTTTTTAAGGGCTTCTATCGAGACAGGGATTCGAACCTAGTCTTTCGATCTTCAGTCAAACGCCTTAACCACTGAGCTACCATGCCGCTACAAATTGTGTTAATGATTATCTCTATTACCCGGCGATGCAGGCTTGGTGGCTGCTTTAACTGGGTACATGATTTTACGCATCAGTCCTACTTTATTCGGCGTAACTCTGGACGGGGTTACTTTCTTGAGCAAGAACCGACGATCATACCGAATCAGATTACCAATTTTTTCAATATTTTCATCTGTTTTTGAAGTGGAAGAACGACCCGGACATGAATCATCTTGAACTTCTCCTTGTCCACCTTGAAAATGCTTAAATCAATAAAAAAACGCGCGCATGTGACAAATGTTTACTACCAAATACTTCTTGTAATAAAACATAAGTTGCAGAGCGTTTCATGTGAAATTTCACGACAGTTCGTTGCTTTATTATTATTTTTCCTGCAAAACAAAACAACAGCTTGTAAGTAGATTTATTAAAATGTTATGTTTAATTAGTGACCATGAAACACACACTGGTGAAGTTCGGACCTGGTCGCCACCCCCGTAAAATTGGGGAAATATTTCAGAAAAGGTTTAGGGTTTTCTTAGCGATAAGTCAGAAGCTACTGCGAGGTTACAATACTTTTTAATTGTCTTAAAGGTTCAACCGTCACCAACTACCATTCTGTTGGAGCCCCGTATTTTTCGGGATGTGGGCTCCTGCGTTGTTAACATCACCATGAGCAATTACTTACATCCGCGAAATCGCACACGCAATGCTCTACAGTAAAGAGGCTGTCTTTTCTCGTTTACACTGTCTACTGTACTAAGAGCAAAGTCACTGTTCTGAATTGTTTTGAAGACACTTTACCACGCCGAACCATCAAATTCCCGCACAAATTGAACAGTACTTCTCCTTGCTATCCATCTTGTCTTCTGGCCACGTCGGCCGCTATTCACCGACTCCCTCTCAATGGTCGAAGCTGGTCACATGACCATACAGTTGCATAGATATAATGGATGTTTACCACTGTATAGTCACAAGCTCTTATAAAATGAAGGCCACGGCCAGACTGTTTTGTTTACAGACACAGGAGGTACTGCATTCGTAAGAGATAGCTTCACGCTACTCAGCTGTAGGTTGTTAACATTTGTCGCTTGGGTACTACTTCTGTAGAAGCATCAGTATCGTTATTTTGTAGCCTCACCTCGTATAGCAGCAGAAGGTAATTATAGACTTCGAGTCATGGTTTTTTTATGGATTAACGTTTATGGAAGATTGCAATATTGTATCGTCAGGGATTGTCCGATTAATAATAGTATGTGCACTACACTGGTGTGCAAAACTTAAAGAAGAGATAGATAAAGTGGCATAACATATTTATTACTCCACAGAAATGATTGAAAGTTCTGGAGCATGTTGCCAGAAGTCTCCCACACGTGCACAGAAAGTTGGACGCCACATGGCGAGATCAGCTCCATTATAACGCCAAATGTGTCTGATCCAGCAACACGATTCATTTGAAGGAACGGGACAAGACAGTTTGTATCAATCAGCAAACTTTTATGGTTACAACATGTCGCAGAGACAACATTTTGATTACTTCAACCCGAGGAAAATGATCGGGAAACGGGAGGAAGGACGAAGTGTGATGAGTGTAGCCTAGGGGTTTGGTGTTGCTCACAGTATTGTTTCACGTTCTTGGTGAGTTTTCCGAACCACAGGCACTGTTGCCAGAAGGAGTGAAGGTGGTCAACTACAGTTACATATAGCCACTGCATTGTACAACAGACAGGAAGGGACCCACACCAAACAACGGGTGCAATTGTAATCACATTTAACAGGACTGGAAGGCACGGAATCTCCCGCTCCAAAGTGGCACAGCGACCGCATGGTGTTGCCTGTTTTCCCGATGATCATTGCACTGTGTTCCACTAATTGGAGACCCCATTTGTGATGGTGCCAAGAGCATCAGGGCTGGACCGAGGAGCAGTGAGGTTGTGTGCTCTTATCAGATTTAATCTGAGTATTGATTCTGGACATATCCACATCTGGCGAGAGGTGGGAAAACGCAATACATCCATAAAAATTGTCGAACGTGATCGTTTTTTGTGGGGAGCATCATGTTGCATGGGCATAATGGCCTCCAAATCCTTGAACACGATACACTCACCAGTCAAAGTTATTGCGACACTGTACTCATTCCTCATGTGCGTATTTTCAGGAGTGAATTCGGCTCTAACTTTATTTTTATGGATAACAATCCGCGGCTGCATGAAACAGCGCAGGTGGATGAGGCCTTGGAACGTTAGGATATTCGACGAATGAACTATACAGTCTTTTCCCCCAACTTAGATCCCGTCGAGTACCTGTGTGATCCGTCGGGGAGACTCACTGTAGCACGTCCACATACACAAACGACTATCAGCAGTTGTCAACCACGTTGGTGGAGGAATGGAACTCCGAACCACAAAGACTCCTTACCAACCATGTGGCCAGCATGGAAGCACGTTGCAGAGCTTGCATTGCTGTCCGTGGTGATCACACGCCATTTTAAGGACTATGTCCCTCCTTTAACTAATGTCCATGGAACTATAATGAGCCACCTTGACTTGAGTGTAACATATTATCTCTGCAGAAAAGTGTCATTTCTGCTCGTCTCATCGCATATTTCTTTCAGTTGCCTTTCTCTACCATACAGTAGATATGCTTTCTATATATGGTTCACGTTTCATCAAGCTATGTTACATGTCAGTCACACATCATGCGAATGTTACTTTCGTCCTCAAGTTTTGCACACCATTATATAATAACTCGTTGACATGACTGCCAGTATGTGTGAATATATGGAATCTGAATATATTTACTGAATTGATCATAAAACAGCTTCTCAAAGCCATCCTCCTCGATTCCTGGTTATACCTGTTTTTCCATTTAGATCCTTATCAAATTTTAAACGAAAAAATTCTGCTTTCGTTTCAGCTACAATACCTCAAGCTGCTTTTCTCTTCTGTCAGCGTGGAAAGAAAAAATTCGAATTTCGTTTTGAAAATAGGTAATATGAAATGTTGAGCGTGGCTGACGAGACATGAGACGTCCTTAAGAGAATCTTAGCTTCCTGGTCGTGCCTGCAAAGTTGGCATAATAACTATGCTTACCTCATAATAATTTCTCTTGTTTCTTGCTGGCTTTTATAGCTCCAGCAACATCCTTTTTTGCAAAATTCTCCCCATCATTTCTTCTTAAACCAAAGATACTACTTTCATAATATTTTAGTGTGCTTGGTTGTGGCCCGCCTTGGTGCCAAAATATTGGGTCTTGAAATTACCTTGGTGCGCGCTTTGAGCAACGGCGTTCTGTCGCAAGACGCTTTACAGATTTCTGGCGTAAATGGAGAAACCCCGCTCTTTCTCGCTCCATCCCCTCATGCAAACCGAGGGGGGAGGGGGGGTGGTTAGCGCTCTGGTCTCACATTCGGGAGGACGCCGGTTCGAATTCCCGTCCGGGTATCTAGATTTGGGTTTTTCATGGTTTCCCCAAATCACTCCAGGCGAATTCCAGGATGCTTTTCTCAAAAGGCCATGGTCGAATTCCTTCCCGTTCCTAGTCCCCAGTCCCATCCCGCCTCTAATGACCTCAACGTCGACGAGGCGTAAAGACAAAGGTAAAAAAAGCCTCAGGCAAGTGTCGTAAAGGAATTTTCATGTTGTGACATATTTACCTCTTGGGGAAAACAGAGCTGGTTGTGACGTAAATGGTAAAACCGAGGCTGTGATATAAGTGATAAAAAATCTCGTCCCTCCACTGCCTTATGACGTAATATGTTGATTCCCTCTGATTGGTCGAGTTCGATTTCCCTCCAACATTTCCTGTTGGGCGAGCAAGGTTTTTTTTTTCCCGGAAGTGTACCAAAGTTAGTGTGTTTCTCCTACTCTGCTTACCACCGAGGGTGACTTGTAATCAGACAAGAGTAACTCTGTAGTGAGCACGATGCAACTGGTCAAATTGAATGACGCTTTTCGGAGACCTCTGGGAGATACTTAATGCAGGCTGCTTACATATTACGTGTTATTTTCATATTAGCTATAACCTCTCTCACTCCCTTCTCGTTAGCTTTTAATTTTTAATATTTTTATTTATTTAATTGCTTATTCTCAATTATATCAAAATTTATATTCCTATTTATTCGCACTTCTGAAGTTGTTTTGTATTTATTCTGTGCAAAGTCATTATGCTATATAACAAACTGGGACCCTCAAGTATTAAACGTTAAAGAGTAGAACGTAACAAAGGGAGGTCGATAAAGAGTTAATAAAGAAGTAAAACGGAGGGGGAAGATAACATTATGAACGGGTAGAAGACCATAGTGCTACAAATGTCAAGTAGTGCCACCCAGACACATCTACAGTGGAGGATCTGGTTCATGTATTGTCAAATGCACTGACGTAGGCTACGACAAAATGTGTAACACGTATTGTGCGCCGATAATTTGTATACTAGTTTTACCAGTGATTTATCGCTATTTTGTGAAATTTCTGTGACAACTGTTGCGTCTGCACCGAATAAATAAAATTGTGGTGAGACAAACGTTAAAAATTTAACTCGAGATTTTAGTTCCATGTTTTTATGGTTTTAACGGTTATCGGAAAGTATATAAGTGGGAAATTACGCGACATCTTAATATTATAGTGCATGAGTTTAATTAGTGGCTGCCTTTTACAGAGCGCCCTGCAGCTTCCGGTCGATTTATTAGCGAGCTGGGCTATCGCCAAACAGAGGCGCCGCCAGTTCAGAGAATATCTGCAAAGACGCCAACCTAGCGCACGCGAAGGTCGCACGTGCCCGCCTCCCGCCCTGCTCGGCTACACGTTCATCAACAAGGTTTTTTTATCAATCAGAATTCGAGTATCGACCGAATATTAAGTTTATTATTGTAATGTCGTTTAATATTTTATTTCACATAACTCATTTGATGACATCATCGCATAAACAATACCGGTAAATTTGTTAGTCGGGTGGTTATTTATTAAATAATCTGGTCTTTACATTTTGAGGTGTTAATGTTATTTACAGGCCAATTTTTTGTTACTTGAAAAAGCATAAATATGTGCCATAAATATTGTTTGTCCTGTTGTCCTAAGCCACACATTAGTTTGTTGTTAATTAGTTATCCTGTCACGAGGCGCTAATTTGAGGGTATAAAATAGTGATTGTTTCATCGATACGTAGCCATCATTCATTGTCGTCGTCCTTCTGTCGGAAGCTGAATTAGCTGCTCCAAGTCCTGAGATCTGCTTGTGAATTGAAAGGTTGTTAGCGCACAAATAAGAAGCACTAACGATAGTAGATTGTTTCTTTTATTTACATTTTTCGTTGCACGGTGTATGTCCGACTTATTAATATGTTTTTGCAAATTTTTAATACCGAGAAGAAAGTTATTTTGTTTACAGATTTCTAACCAATGAAATATCTACATTGTGACTCCGTAATAAGAGTCCTGGGCTCACAGACCTACTACTACTCTGAATTTTCACTAACTCTGCGTTTCTCAACCTGAAGAGCGGAAAAATGGTAAAAGTAATTGTTCGTACCACTTACATGGGCCTATTTTTTTACGTATATTATAATATTATGCAAATATACCAGTTATATTTTAATATTTGCTCTAATACAACGAATGTGTATGCTAAGTACTGTGCAATAGTTACATAGCGAGGCAGAGAATTTCCGCACGCAGATAAACGGGGCAGGACTATATGCCTTGAGCGTTAACGGCCTTGAGCATGATACCTGACGCTGTAAAAGCAACGAGAAATTCCGTACCCGTATTTATTCGTTATTAAACCAATCAGTACCCGTTACTTTCGAATCGTTACTCGTTACTTTTGATAAAATCGAACACTAGCATGATGCATCGCATCCAGTCGTGTCGCCTAGGGGATAGCTTCTTTACTATCGTATCGTTTCGTTACTCGTTACTTTTGATACAATACAAACCAGCATGAAGCATCGCATTCGCATCGAGTCGGGTCGCGTACGGCACGACTTCGTTCGTACTTGTTAAAATTTAAGTAGATTGTTTATTTAGTAAAATAAGTTTAGGTAAGTTGTTCGTTTGGATAAAACTTAAAGTGAAGTAATTAGCACATGGATCTTACGGAAACTTCTGAATGTACAATTGATTTACTGTAATGAATATTATATACGAAAGAATAATCTAATTTCAAAACAAACACCTGTTTGCATACAAAAAAAAAGACCTAACCTTTCACCTGACTGACATATCCAGTGACAATAACTAATGGCAGTTGTTTTTTAAAGTAGCCTAGCCTACTTAAAACCCTACATACATGCCTGATATGATAATGGGACATGTATTTAACAAATATTACAATCTCATCAAAGTATTTCGTTTCATACTTCCTTTACTCTTTTCGTTTATTTTTGTAAATTCTTCACCTTTTTGTGGTAGATTTGTTAAAATAAATGTAGACATACCATCAAAACGGGCCTGCAGGCAGAGTGCTACTGACTCCCGCTTTAATTGTTTCATTTTTAAAATATTAATATTCCAAACTTTTAAATCAATGAAAAACATGCGATTAGATTCGTGATTGTTGTTGCGTTGCGGTTAAAAGGAATAGAGTCATTATACCCACAGGTGGGCACAGTTAATCCAAACGTTAACTTCGTTAATCATTATTCCGCTACTTAAAAAGTTAACTTCGATAATCGTTAAAGCGTTAAATGTTTGTAAATTTAACGCAAGTTAAAGTTATCCGTTAAAAGTTAACTAGTCAAAAGTTGTACTGATGTATTAGTATTATAGTACGGTAGGTATAACTGCTCTCTATCTCAAGGTGTTATGTACCATGATGCAAGTGTGGATTTATTTATAAAAATTAACAAATTGTGGTTATGCTATCGCCACAACAACGAAGTGGTATTCCTGTCTGTTTTTATCTTTGTTGAGACTGTGATCAACATAACACTTGCAAATTGTCTTACGAGAGACAATTAAGGTACCCCTGACTTTATTTTTTTTTGCTGTCATCAGTCTTTAGACTGGTTTGATGCAATCCTCCATCCCTTCCTATCCTGTGCTAACCTCTTCATTTCTACGTACCCGTTACAACCCACGTCCTCAATTATCTGCTTCATATATTCTAATCTCTGCCTACCTCTACAGTTCTTACCTTCAACTGTTCCCTCCACTAACAAATTAACCAATCCAGCATGTCTCAAAATATGACCTACCAGCCTGTCTCTTCTTTCCGTAAGCTTCTTCCACAAACTTCTTTTCTCACCCATCATTTCCAAAACTCTTTCATTTCTTACTTTGTCTGTCCACCTAATTTTCAGCATTCTTCTGTAGCACCACATTTCAAATGCTTCAATTTTCTTTCTTTCCGGTATTCCTAAAGTCCATGTTTCGCTATCGTAAAGTGCTGTGCTCCACACATAGAGTTTTAAAAAGTTCTTTCTAATTCCTAGATCAATATTTGAAACTAAAAGGTTTCTCTTTTTCATGAAGGCTCTATTAGCTAGTGCTATTCTGCTTTTAATATCCTTCCTGCTTCGGCCATCGGTTGTAATTTTGCTTCCCAAGTAACAGAACTCACTTACTTCTCCTATAGCATCCGATCCTATTTTTATATTTAATCTGCTACTATTGGTATCATTTCTGCTACATTTCATCACTTTTGTCTTACTTTGATTTATATTTAGTCCAGAATCTTCCTTCAGTATTTTGTTCATGCCATTCAATAACTTCTCAATATCCTCAGCCCTCTCTGCTAACAAGACAATGTCGTCAGCAAATCGTAGCATACTGATTTTTTCTCCCTGAAAACTTATGCCGCATGGAAATTTTTCTTTGACTTTCTTGATTGCTTCTTCTACATACAAGTTGAATATTAACGTGGATAGACTACAACCTTGTCTCACACCCTTACTAACTGATGCATGTCTCTCATGATTCTCTTCTTGTATTACCGCAACTTGATTCTTATATAGTTTATAGAGTATTCTTCTATCTCGATACTTTAGACCTGACTTCTTTAAAATTTTGAACATCTTATCCCACCTAACATTATCAAAAGCTTTTTGTAAATCAACAAATGCCATAAAAGTATCTTTGTTTTTCTTGATCCGCCCTTCAAGTATTAATCTTAAAGACAGAATTGCTTCCCTTGTACCGCGATTTTTCCTAAACCCAAACTGATCTTCACCTACTATCTCTTCTACTACCCTTTCCATCCTTCTGTATATTATTCTGGTCAGTAATTTTGAAGCATGTGATGTTAGACTAATGGTGCGATAATTCTCACATTTGTCGGCTTGTGCTTTCTTTGGAAGTGTGAAGATGATATTTTTATTAAAATCAGTTGGAATTTCTCCTGTTTCATAACTTTTGATATCAGCTTGAATAATCTTTCGATTCCTTCCTCTCCTAGAGATTTAAGAAGTTCTGCAGGGATCTCATCAATTCCAACTGCCTTATTTGCTTTCAAGTCATTCAGAGCTTTATTAAATTCTGTCCTCAAAACAGGATCTCCTAAGTCATCAATGTCGATATCGCCTTCCTTTTCCAATACACTATTGTTCAAGTCGTCCTCATCATACAGTTTCTCAATGTATTCCTTCCATCGGTTAGCTCTATCTTCTGAGCTTAAAAGAGGTTTCCCATCGGCAGTTTTAATGTTCATACCTCTTTTCTTCATTTCTCCAAAATTCTGTTTGATCTTTCTATATGCAACATCTACTTATCCTACGACCATTTCCTTTTCTACTTCTTCACACTTTTCTTGTAGCCATTTTTCTTTTACTATTTTGCATTTCCTATTTATTTGATTTCTAAATTGCCAGTACTGCTCTCTTCCTGCTTCATCCTGAGCATGTTTGTACCTTCTTCTCTGATCCATCAGCTGCAAAATTTCTTCTGTGATCCAAGGTTTTCGGGCAGCTTGTTCCCTAAAGCCTAAGGTTTCTTTGCCAGCTTTCATTATTTCGGTCTTTAAGCATTCCATATATTTAAAAAAAAAACACACCATGAATGCAGAATGAAAAGCAACAATATTATAGAAAACAAGTTGGACTGGGATACCTGAATATGTGAAAACTGTGACCAGTAAAATTTGCGGCCAACCTAAAATCTACGACCAATGCCTGTTAGGGTTACCTTTCTGCCACGGCCTACCTGTGACCTAAAGGCCCCTTTAGACGACCCGGCCTGGTTTCACTAAATCATGGCCTGCATGTTTTTACGTGAACAAATAGAACGGAAGTTAGTCAGCGACATCCTTTTACATTACACGGCCGAAACTGCTAAACTAGCTTCTACTTAAAAAAAAAGACAAATGTTTCGAATTAAAATTGCACATCACCTTTTTCGTAACTTATGTATTATTTATTTGAATTTTTTCGCACTGTTTACTGAAAGTTGAGTTTTTTGCTGATCTGCAACACTAATGATGATATATTTACATTCTCTTGAGTGTTATGTACCTCATTTTAACTGTGACAATAATACGAATGAAAAACAACGTGGCCTGGTTCGGAACCCCTCCCCCTCCCACGTAGCCCAATGTAGCTTTCCAGCCAACCCCCCCCCCCCACTACCGTGCTACGTGGTTTATGGACGGTCCCTCTGAAGTATAGCAAAGGGTATAAGTATTAAGTGTCATTGCCATTTTCTTAATATCCTTGTTATAAATCATGTAAAATCTTGTTCTGTTACGTTAACATATTTCCATGTTGTCATAGCACATTTTCTTTCATAACATAAGATAGGTTATGACGCTTTTTAGTTTATTTACGTTTGCAGAATTCACAATATAAAATAGTCACGCCGCCGGCTGAAAATGCTCGGCGCGCCGCCGCCAAGATTTTAGCAGGCGGCGCCCACTACTACATTGAACACACGAGCAGCGCTGCCAGTACAGCCAACTTATATTATACCGCTGTCTCTTTGAAATTATACAGAATGAAACCCGGTTATACAAAGGGGTCATCCATTGATTACATACGTGAGTGAAAGTTCTGGGAGCAAAAAAAGTAAACAATGTATACATTGATAAATTTTGAATAACAAAAAGGAAATAGATATGCAGGAAGGGTTGCCAACTCAATGAAACAAAGGGCAAACACTTTCAAAAAGATGCTGGAATGTACTTTACTTTTAAGTGCTGATTTTTGTATCCAATTATACAAGGCAATCTGTTATACAAACAGGATACAAGAGGTAACCAAATTATACAAGTTTTGTATCCAATTATACAATCTGGCAGCCCTGCATACGAGTGGTGGCGTGGCGCACAGTTCAAACAAACGAAAAGACGTCAACAACCTATGTAACGGACTAAAGTTAACGGAAGTCCAATTTAACGGAAGTTAAGAAGACCGTTAATGATTTTTTAGGTTAACTTAAAAGTTAAATTTTCGCAATTTTTTTAACTTCGTTAATTAACGATTAACGGATTAACTGTTTTGTGCCCAGCTGTGATTATACCTTGTTCGTTGTTTATGGAATTCTGGAACTGCAAAAAAAAGGGCTGCTAAATTTGTTCCTGGAAATCATCGCAGAACGCAATCAGTAACAGAGATGATAAAAAAGCTGGAATGGGGGATTCATTGGAAGATAGGAGGAGGGTGAAAAGGGTCATGGGAGTGTACAAGGCGTATATTGATGATGAGGCATGGAAAGATATTGGTGTAAGAAGTGAAAATAATGCTTTGAAAGGAAAAAATTACCATGACCACAATCTGGCACTCGATTTGAAGCACAAAGGTGTAGGAAGATTCTCTTTTTAGTTAAGGGTGTCAGGGATTGTAATAAATTACCAAGAGGAATTATTAATAATTGACCAAAAACGTTGAAAGAATTTAAAGTTAAAATTTGTAGAGGGCAAATGTAGGTGCATGCAGGAAAGGGAGAAAGATGAGTGTGTAGGGAAATTGCCACCGGAGCGTGCGCTTCATTGCAATTTAATTAAATATTATTGGAACATGACAAGTGCAGAGATGTATATCACAAACTATTAGACAACTCTTTTATATTGTAAATTACACTATAAAATAAAATAGAAGGTATCAAATCTTAAAATAAACAAATTTCATAAATGTTTGAAATCAATAAACCTCACTAACGGACGATCAACGAAAAAAGAGTAACTGTCTCAAATTATCGATACAAGTTATCTATTTACAAATACTGTAAATTTTGATGTTGAACAAAATAACAACTACAAAATTAGTCTTTACGTGGTCAAAGTTAGTTACCTCGTTAAAAATATCATAACTTAACAGTAAATAATATTCATTACATTAAAATAATGTTCACACAATGTGTTTATACAAAAATATTTTTGTTTGTAACGAAACGAACTCAAATAAAAAAAAAAAAACACAAATACGCGCGTATGTATAACAACGAACGATGTTCAGATTTCATTCTTTCGTTCACATTAATTGCGATGCACCTGTGGTAATTTCCCCACTCATCCGCGTTTCTGATTAATGATTTTCTTGTTTTATTCTTAAAATTCTTTGATTGCTATGTCACATTACTTCTGATACAATTGAGCACTAGCATGAAGCATCGCGTGAATGACTTCGTTAGTAATTTGTTAAGTTCAAGTAAATTGTTCATTGAGTAAAGTAAATTTAGGTAAATTGTTCGTACATTAGATTTACTGCACTGAATATTACATTCTTCGGAATAGTACCTAATATTACAATCGCAGCACACTTAAATCAACTAATTTCAAAATAAACATCTGCTCATTCAATCGCTGGGCGAACCGTTCCAGCTCCCGCATGACGCATGATACGTACATCGAATCAAACTGCCATCTATACGGCAAATGCGAGTAACGAAATGAATTTGTTAGTAACGATTCGATACTTCGAGTCAGACGACGAACCCGTTACTCAGTAACGAATACAACGTTACTTCTACAGCTCTACGCGCCAGGGATAAAGGGAGCGTCCATAAACTACGTGGCTCCCTTGAATCCCCCACTCCCAGCACAGCCTGACGTGGCTTTTGCCACGAACTTCTTCCCCCCCCCTCCCCCTGTTTGGCATCCCTATTCATTCCAGAATACATGTTGTACTTTTTCTGTTAATAGACTATCTTTAAAATTATTCCGTATATGATGAACAGAACTAATATTTGCTTTATGTACACACTAGCCCAGTGTTTCCCAACCTTTTTTGGGTCATGTCCCACTTTCAATATTTTTTTGCCCCCCATACCTAATTTTTAATTAAAAAAATATTTTGCTAACATCAAACGAAACTATACCTAATAATTATTTACAGCACTGTTTTAAGAATTTGCTTTTTTGTTATGTTTTGTATCTATATCTAGCATTGCATTTAAATAAACCGAAGAGAAAGCGGTAAAGTCGTATAAAGTCAATTTCTAAATTGCCCCCCTGAAAAAACCAAATTGCCCCCCTGTGGGGCGTGGGCCCCACGTTGGGAAACACTGCACTAGCCACTCTTGCAAATGATAAATTATTGGAAAACTCTCAGGAACAATCAGAGATCCTTTTCTTCTTGAAATGTTATTAAAAAATTCTCTTTTTGTCATTCATCATTGTTCATTAATTGATAAAATAAAACAAAATATAAGTGTGGCGTAAAAAAACCAAGAATAGCTGCATTTATTGTTTTATTTTGCTGAAGTTCTGTCTCCTTTCTTTCTACATTATCCGGAAATGATTCTTTGATCTGAATAAAAGATTTCTATAACTCACTCGATAGTGAAAAATCGTTGGAAAACATTTTCTACGAGACTCGTAAAGTTCATTGTACAGCATCACATTTTGAACTTCAAATAACACTTCAGCGAGCACTACAATTAAAGTTGTTCTGAAATTAACTTGACAAAACAAAAATATTATTATTTTATCAACTAGCGGAGTAGTCACACGCGACAAATAATATGCATAATATGAATGAAAAGCTACATGGCTTCCCCCCCTCCCCCCCACTTAGCCCAGCGTAGCTTTCCGTTCAAACCCCCCCACCCCCAGAACGAGCCACGTACTTAATAGACGCTTCCAAATGGGCGAAGCAGCTACTTGTTGGCCACACAATAGGCAGCGAACGGACGATGTGTCCAGATGGGTGGCCCGCTAAATCCTTCTGGGATAGCTTGTATATCGGTGTTTACGCTTGGACGGAAACATTTATTTGCAAAGATATATGTCGTACCATAACTCTGATTGCGACAAGTTAATCAAAGGCGGAATAATTTGTTCCCATACATGTGTAGGGGAATCCTCGGACTTTTCAATGTTGTTAGAAGATATAGACTTTTGTGAAAAGTAACAGTCAAAGGAGACAGACACTTAGTGATGACAGATAATACGGCAAAGCTTAACAAGGTAACAAAGGATTGAATAATTCACTGTCAATGTGCAACAGAGAACTCCGATAGTGAAAGAGGGAAGAATGAGTCTTCGAAAGTCAGCAGCTAGAAACTGACGTCAGACAAAAAGTTGGTCAATCATCGCGATTGCATTCTGGAATTTCTGACGAGTGGAAGAGTAGAAGAATGTGTCCTCCAATCGAAGAATTAGTTAAGAATTTTTCTATTTCTTATGGATGTATTGTTGACATGTTGGAGCCGATCTAAGGGTAAGAGAAGGAGAAACCAACTTTAGATTGGTGAACAGATGGTCACGTGGAAATGCTGGAAGGGGACGGAATGTAACTTCGGTGTTAGAAAACGTGATATATGATTATTCTGTGAGACGGCGGAGAAGAAGGTGCACACTTTCAGTGGAAGGTTTAGCCGCACTTTCATTCTTAGTTAACTGTTAAAGTTGTCTGCCGTCTTAATTATTTTTGTAGACAGCTCATGTTGTAGGCAGTATCTGTGAATGATTGCTGGTGCCTGGTTTTTATGCTGATGTGAATGTTAAATATGTTCTTCATATGTTCAAACTTTCAAAGTTTTGCACCCCTACCGACAACTCAAGTTTGCCCTCTAACGCCCTGTGCAAAGTTATTTCTTTTCCCTTTTTTACTGCCTCAACGGCCTTATGGCAGATCCCGCTACGGTTTGTAGCTTATTCCATTTTTTTATTATAATTGATGATTTTTGGATTTGTACACTTTGGTAGAAACACCGGCGTTGGCCGTAATAATTATCCGTAGGTTATTCTTATCTTATCACACGCACTGTTTACTGGCATGCATTGGTATTTGGTAACATGATGGTAATCAGCTGTATTAGAAGCTAGATGATTACTGGCAGATTATCAGTTTCGGTTGTAACTCCGACACGGCAGTCACTTTGGGCATATCCCACATTCTGTGCGGCTCTTGGCTAGAGGATGACTTGCCAAGGAGCTGCAAGTTGATTGACTTTCCGCTGAGGTTTGGGTCGTTTCCTAACGATTTCTTGGGGATACTGTCGTTCTTCGGAAGATTCCTGTTGTCTGTGACAGGAGGTAGATATCTTCCTGATCTCTGTCCCTTGATTGATGCTTGGTGACATTACGCCATTGAAGACAGCCTTTGTAACTTGGCTGCGTGATCACCGCCGCAGTTTGCGCATGTCTGTTTCGAGTCTGGAGGCCGTGTGCAGCTTTAGACATTGTGAACGTTTCCACAACGAACACAGCATTCGGGTGCGTGGCAGTCCTTGGATTTGTGGCCCAAGAATTGACAATGGAAGCATTGAACTTGGCTCATGATTCACATGATGAGAGTTGTGTTCTGTCCACGTTTTTACCCTCAGTTTTTATTTTATTTTGATGAGTAAACTGAGTTAGCTGCCGCTCACGTAGCCTAAATAAAAACGGTTAAGCGGAAATTAAACGTTTATAACTCGTCTTATATGTTCTATTGTTTTATTTTTCTTTTATTGTTAGTACCTGGGTGACCGATCTTCGCTCGGTATCTTTCAATTTCTGTTCAATATACAAGATTTTGAGTACAGTTTGATTAAAGTAAAAGGCTTCCTAGGCATTTTGAAGTGCACAGCTCCTTGTTGGTACCTGAAACTATTATGAGATGAGGGAGTCCAAATGCAAGATTTTTTTTTGTAAAATCATGTTGCAAACTTGAAAAGCAAAACCTTTTCTACATATGAAATTTCATCCAAATCGCTAGATCCATTTTGGAGATCCTCTGCTTTACCACCTCATAAATTGGTTTTAAAGAAACATGCTATTATTATGTTAAATACAAATCTGAAAGCTAATCAGTGATTAATTAATGGAGAAAGATTTGTGGTAATTTACTTAGACGAGAACATCATCAGTGCTAAATTAATTCACTCCGATAAAACTACGTTCATACCTCGCAGTAACCGCACATCTTCTGATCAACCGTGCCTTTCCAAATGATAAGAAAACAATTCCCAAAAGAAGAGACCTTCGTTATGAAACACAAAGTCAGACGCTTCAAAAGGCAGGATTGCATTTATCAGAACCTGTTTTTTTTTCGTAAGGACACCCGTACGCGTCTTTTTCACGAGTTTGTAGATTCATTAGTATTTATTTTTGTGTTAAGGACACATTGGGTCAAAAAGTAAACGATGATCACATTATAAGTTTTGTTTTTATAAAATAGAGAAGATTGAATAAAGGACATCTTACAAAGGTAATATTTATAAACATATACTTTTTAAATGTTTTACAATAAAACATGTAATATTTAATGATAACTGTCTTTTACAGTAAAAGTGATATTTATTATTACTCTTCCAAAATAAAATACCTTTCATTAATAAATACTTGCATTTGCTTATTTTCACATTATTATATTACCATTTGCTGACTGACCATGATACTATTGTCATGGGTCAGCTAGTGTACAAAAATTATTTGTTTAAAGATAAGAGTCGTCGGCTATGGACATTTTCCAATAATACATATTCAGTAATGGATTAGGTATATCACCAACGAAATCGGCGGTATCTATAGCCGTCATAGAATCCAGACAATGCCTGGCATAAAATTAGGGCCCTTCGTGATCCCTGTCAAAAACACGGTAAAATACTTGGGATTATGGATTGACAACAGACTCAAGTGGGGAACTCATGGCAAAACACGATCAAGAAATGTGACATGACCATAAACCTCATACGTGCAATAGCCAGCATAAAATGGGGAGGAAACACCGCAATATTATTAATGCTATACAAATCACTGGTGCGACCACACTTCGACTACCCCTGTGTTTGCTATGGATCAGCATCCAGTAATGTACTTAAATAACTTCACAAAGTCCAATACAAAGCACTTCGTGCGTGCATAGGCTCAATGAAATCAACGCCGACTAATGCGCTTCTGGTTGACGCACTTGAACCAACCTTAAACATCCGTAGAAGCTTTCTAGGCGCAAAATTCCTCCTCAAGCATGGCCAGTATGCTGGCAGAAGACTGATGCGTGCCACACACAATCTCATTATGCTATGTTTAACTGAAAACTATTGGACAGAGAAAGAAATGTTCCCTTTTGCGGCGGAGTATCTAGCAACATATAACCTACGTGCCAGAATGTACCAGACTAAAAAAAATTCCTCCTTTGAGGGCCCGTACTGGAACTCCATCACAAAAGGGGCTGTACATATAGACACCGAAGATTCCACCCATTTGGAAAACTACAAAGCAAGTGTGTTCCAGAACCTCCACAACCGAGCCTATATGGAACAAATATACATGGATGTCTCCAAATTTTCTGATGTTACCGAATGCGCCTTTTACATACCAAAATCCGGTGACAAGGGGATCTTCTATCCATGACTGCAGAGCTGATGGGCATCTTGGAATCACTTAAACACGTCAAGATTTCTCACGTTAAAAACTTCATAATTATATCCGACTCAAGATCGGCACTGTCCCTACTAAAAAACCATCACATGCAATGGCACAATGACCCTTGAGTATATGATATCGTGAGAGTGGTTCAAGAGTTAAGAGCTCTAACAAGACACACCTTGTTATATAATATAGAAGAAGATATGGATTTGCGCTGTACCAGACAATTATTTTGTGTTTACGTAAAAGTTTTTGGCATCAGTACATTTTGTCTTCTTTATTGATATGGCTAGCAAGCGTAAATCAGATCTAGGGCATAACTCTAGTAGAGCACCAGCAACTAAAGTTCTAGAATCCCACTTAAATTAGCCTTTTGAATGACCATCAATAAAGCCCAGGGACAGACACTGGAAAGACGTGTTTTTCCAGGGAACAGTTATATGCAGCTAAATCACGGGTTTCCAAACCCCGATGGCCATAATCCTTAGTAAAGTATAGCAAAACCAGTACAGTTTTGTACAAAACATACATAAGATGTTCTTAGAAAGTGACATAATTTTAAACCACAAAAAAAAAGAAAAAAAAAAAAGAAAAACCTGCTGTAGGAACTGTGATAGGTAGTCTCCCACAGTTAAATGTGACAGGTGAGATGGTAGAATGGTTTGGAGATGTATTCCCCGTCATATTACTCTGACTCCGTGCTGCATGGGACACCTTTTACGTAGCTTACAGCTTTAAAATTCTAAATCAAAGCGTAGGAATCGGTGGCACATTTATATATTTTCTGAATGCATTCTCAAAGGCCTTTTATTACGTACTAAAGTATATTTAGATTATTTAAAACTCGTAGGCATATGCATGTATACATATTCCTACTCCTTTCGCAAAAGGGAAAAACGTACCACTTTTTTATTTACCATAAGTTTTTTGTGTTTTTGTTTTCCGTTTAGATAATCACATGTATATGTTGTGTTATTTCTCACTTACAAAAGCAACCTCCTAAATTTTAAATAGTTTTGAATTTACAAAATCTTTTATTTTTGAATTTAGACGATCAGATGTACAGTTTTTCTGAATTATCACTCATTTATTTGATTTATGTTTCAATCATAGATAAGCAATTTAACTATTTAAAAAATGTTGAATTTTTAATAAATTACTTTAAATTCTGCTTTATTATACTCCCAATGTTAATTTAGCGTATCAGTTTTACACAACGGTTGGTAAATGCAAAATAGCTTTTTTGCTGTTCGTTGTAATGTTATCACATTAGTAGAGAGAAAACAAAAAGATTAATCGACTAATTATATATATTTTTTTTTTAAAGTTATGGGAAATGACTATGCTTGTGAAAGTTTTGTAGAGTTTGAAACACTTTTTCTGGAAAAAATATTGGTCAAAATGAAAGCAAAGAAAAATCAGAAATAATTTCTGAGAATGAAAACATTAAAGCCGGAATCGGTAGTTTATATGTGTTTAGGAGCGAAAAAAGAGAGTTACAAAGTGTTTAGATGCCAATGTAGATAAAGACGAGAAAATTGAAGGGCTTCAGAGAAAATTGCCTAGAAGCGTACAAGAAAAAACAGCAGTGCTCCAATGGAATAGTATGGCCGAGTTCCTAGATGATATAGATATGGTAGACAGGCGGCAATATGTTAATGGAGTAATGTTTGACAGACGGTAGGTACATTACTCTATTAACTCCATAAACAACCAAAAAACATTGAAGAACTAGACCTCCGTCTTACAGTAACGGCCGCTAAATTATATAAGTTGAATGAAAAAACACATGACAATCAGATTGATTAAAATTAATTTAACCTAGCAACGTTGCTAAATACGTATGAAAAACACTCACAGACACGTAACGGAATGGCTTAATGATCCTTCTATATTGCTGCTTTTCGTTCAGTTTAAAGTTCGTAGTGACAACACGCGACTCTGCTCATTGTTGTTTCTGTAGATAGATTCTTAATCTTGTGGATCGCTCCACACGAGGCGTTAGTTAGTTTCCTGAAATTACGATATAAGTGCAAACAATTTAAAATATGGTACACTCGGTTGCTGTACCATGGCAGTAATTGCAGACACTAGCAGATATCAGTGATATGTTCTTGGGCACAGCTTCACCTGAGAGAATCTATGATACCAGCCATTGCTGGCTAAAGCGTGCTTATTCAATTTGCCAGTTTCTGCCAGACCCGTCACCTCGACGGATTCAGAAGCGAAGACCCTGTATTTTGTCGCTTCTCGACGCTCCTTGTCTCCTTCATGCTGTCTTGCATCCTCTTCCAGTATCCAAAAATCAAGTGATGATTTGGTTTGGCATATCTCCCGATTGTCCCCATCATGTAAACCAAATGATAAATAATTCTTTTGTTGGCTAATCCATACACTCTTTTTCAAGCGTTCTGAAGTTTCCCAGGATTCGTTCCTTGTGATTGGCTAGGTAAATCGTATGGTTTTGGTAATACTCGTTGCAGTTCTAGAACAGTTTCATCTGTGTCGTACTTATTCGTTGTCTGTCTCTTTCGTCGTGAGTGGGGAAATAGTCTCGCCGTAAGACTACACTTGACAGCTCGAAACGGATGTACGAAATTTCGTATGGTGGCTTCCCACGGCGCGTGATTTTGTAGGCCGCGCCATGCAGCCGCGGATCAGCACGCGCCTCAGGCTAGCCCTCGCCACCTCGCAGCCATCTCCCCACCACGTTGCCTAGTGTCGTTTCAGCTACCCGGGCGTTTGATGTTTACCGACTGAACGACCGATAGAGGCGCGCTATCCCTGCCAGCAGAGGCGGCTCCCTTCCCACGGCCCGCTGTTGATAGCTGGACCGGCGCGGTCGGGAAATGCGCGGGCCGTGGGAAGCCACCTTTACACTGACCGAAGGGATTTGGTTACCGCCAGCGTGGCAAACACAGCTCATTCAGCTTTTATGTAATACGAGAACGTGTATGGTCAAGTTATTGTACAAACGAGCATACAGTGAGAGGTAAAGTTTGAATAGTAGGGGGCGATACACTCACTAATTTTCATGAGAGCTTACAAAGATTACTAACTGTGCAAAATGGTAAAGACTGTGAACAGCTGCAGGGTGATCTGAAAGGATATCTAGCTTGGTAAGTCAACATGGGGTGAAGACAAATGCAAAGAAGAGTCAGCTTATTACGTACACAGATAAAAGTGATTATGATTATAAGGTGGGCAAAAAATTGCTTATAGAATACTTAAAATTTATATACCTTAGGATGACTTTGATAAACTTAACTGGGCAGGACAGCTAGTAGAAAAAGGTTTCAAAATCCTTCACTTGTTGGAGAGAGTGATGAGTGGATGTACCAGAGCAGTAAGGGAACTGGGCTACAAAAATTTGGTCAGACCATTGCTTGAATATGGTAGTGTAGTATGGGGCCCACATTTTGGGTATCAAATCAGGAGTTTGAGGGGTGCAAAGAAGGGCTGCTAGAGATTTGTCTTTGGAAAGAACACAACCAGTCATTGGTATTATAAAGAAGCTGAAATGGGATTAATTGGAAGACAGGAGGAAGGTAAAGAGAGTCATGGGAGTGTAAAGGCGTATATTGGTGAGGAGGCGTGGGAAGATATTGGAAGAATTAGGAGAGGTGCATGAAAGGGAAAAGATGATCATGACCACAAACTGGCACTCGATTTCATGCATATTAATGTGGGAAGATTTTATTAACGTAAAAGGTTCGGGGATTGGAATAAATTACCAAGAGAAAATTTATCAAAAACGCTAAAAGAATGTAAGGTTGAATTTAGCAGGGAGCAAAATTAGGTGGGGAAAGTAAAGGGGAAAAATGGGTGTGTAGGGAAATTGCCACTGGAGCAAGCGCTCCATCATAATCAAATTAGATTAAGATAAAAAGATAATTCAGTGTGTCGATAGATTTTGTTTGATGGGTATCTGAAACGGCCTATGGCAGATCAGGCATTATTCGACAAACTCGTAATCTTATTGCAGTGAATTCTTCACAGGAGTGCAGCCGGATAGTGTCGTAAAATGACGACGTTTCGACAACCTGCTTGGTTGTCTTCATCAGGTCTGTTTCAGATATTATTGCTTGAAATCACGAAACAGACAGTGGCAAAACAGGCTGTTTGGTGATTTCAAGCAATAATATCTAAAACAGACCTGATGAAGACAACCGAGCAGGTTGTCGAAACGTCGTCATTTTACGACACTATCCGGCTGCACTCCCGTGAAGAATTCACTGCATCAATAGGCCGGGAAAGTCTCCACTCTCATATCGTAATCTTGGTGTTTGTTGTAACGTGTATCCAATCAGCGGGAGAGTGATATGAAGCAACGTCTTGAGGTGGACTGCTAGCTGACCTCGCCAGTCTATCATCAGGCCAATTATAGCATCCAGCTTAGTATTGATGATTGTGCTCATCTGCTAAACTTTTGTACTGAAACAATGCGAGTTGTAGCCAGTGAATTAGGCAGTATTCGCGCACGCCACAAAAGCATCTTAGGGTGGATACACACTATGCGAGCGAACGCATACGTTCACTCAGTGTGTACTTGAAAATGAAGGCGAATGAACGCTTCCGACCGCATTCGTTTGCCTGCGCTCGGTTTCGCTCGGGAGGCGATAGATCAAAACAAAATGCGGACCACAAGCTTTCGGCTTAGTTTGTACGTCAAGAAGAATGCTTTTGTTGTTTTGTAGGGAACATGGAGATGTCTAATCGAATTCCTTAAAATTAATAGAGTTGTATAGAAAACACTAATGTTTATGGAACCCTATTAATAATGATTGTATAAATAAAATAAGGAAACATGATGTCTGGAACGAAATTAGTGATATTATGAAATGTAACTCAAAAGACACGAAAAAGAAAATAAAATCTCAATAGGGATCGTACAGATGTGAACGTCCACAAACAGGAAAATTCATGTCATATTTAAATCGACATGGTTTGCTGTTAAAGACATGTTATTTCTGCTAGATAAATTTGCACCAAGGGATAGAGAAATTACTGACGTTTTGAAGCTTCGGATCAGTCTGCTGCAATAACGTATCAAAGTCGGTCGACTTCATTCTGCAGAAACTTTCAAAAAGTCTATACCCAATATCAGCTGTAAGATCGCCTATCAAATCTGTCCCCCTCTACTTTCGAACAAAAAAGTCATGCACCGTCTTTGTGATCTCCTGCGTCTTCGTATTTCATTAATTTAATTGCAATGGAGCGCACACACCGGTGGCAATTTCCATACATACCCATTTTTCCCCTTGGCTGCATCCACTTACATTTGCCTTCTACAATCTTCAACTTTAAATTGTTTCTACGTTTTTGGTAAGTTATTCAATTCTCCACGAAACTTATTCCAATTCCTGACACCCTTACCTAAAATAAAGAAATTTCCTACACCTTTGTGCCTGAAATCGAGTGCCAGCTTATGGTCAAGGTCATCTTGTCTCTTCCATGCATAACTTTTAATTCTTACTCAAATATCTTTCCACGTCTCATCACCAATATACGCCTTGTACACTCCCATGACCCTCTTCACCCTCCTCCTGTCTTCCAATGAATCCCATTCCAAATATTTATCATATCTGTTACTGATTGTGTTCTACGTTAATTTCCAGAGACAAATCTATAAACAATAATGCACGATCCACTAGAAATGCTTCTCTTACCATTTTTTTGATAGATATAAACATATTTTCGCCGCATAAACCAGCGAACGTGAATGTATGACCAGCGAAACATTCCTTCGTTCTAATGTAGACAACAAGCAAATTTTTAACAAACGACGCACAAATTCGGCCACATCTATTCGGACGTATACGTCTGCTTGCGTTCGCCTAGTGTGTACCTGCCTTTTGCAGTTGTAATGTATACAATGGCTTAGTATACTTCTTTCGGGAGAATTCAACCAACCGGCGTGTTGTGGACTTAGTTTTTTTTGTATGTTTTTAATATTATAATAATGTTGCTATATGGCTGTGATTTTGATCCTTTTCCATGTTGCGAGATAAATGGATGTTGCAATAACAACAGTAATGAAATTGTTGTGATAACCGTACACTGAAAATAAGTTACTAATATTATGACATCGCTAAAACTACTAGTCATATGCAGGAGTTTTTCCTTTATTTTGTAGATACAGAAAAAAAAATTAAGTAGAAAAAGGCCAAAATGTGTTATCCCATAGTCCACGTTATAAAGACGCATTAGTATCTGCCTTTTTTGCATAAGGCTGTTGGCATTTTTGATGGATTAGAATGCGATTCGTTACACCATTTTATTTTAATGACACAAGACTTTGATGAATTCGTTCGTGTTTAATGTTTTGAGAAAATTGCGATATGTGCTCCTCAAGTTTGTTCTGCTGCAGTGCTGCCAGTTGGTAGGTAACGGGCACGCCGCCGTATGCAGTACACTGGGCGGTCGGGCGGGCGCATTCCTGAGCTCGTCTTTTTTCGCACGCGCCGCAGTGAGTGGTTGCGTTGGCAGGCCTGCGTGAGGCGCTGCGCGGGTAGCGGGCAGGCCGGCCGCACGGCCAGTCGCACAGTGGGCGCAGTCGCGTGAGCACGGCTCTGCACACACAGTGTTTCCTTGACTCACCAGGTTGGCTGCTGCACTCACAGACCTACGTCAAGGTGGGTCACTCGCCCCGCTCCTGTCATTCACACACAACAACCTCCCTATTTGGCGGTAGTTTCTTGAGTGGTCTATAATTTTCAAGAAGTGTTTCCCCCCCCCCCCCCTGTAACAGTGCCTTATCCGTCGAGGATGGTGCTTTTCAGTGTTGTAAAATTTTGTGCAAAAGTGCCATTTAAACTTTAATTTTCTTCGCTGAAGCTTTCCTGTGACTAGTAAGTTCGCCATCAGATTGATACGAATTAAGTGGGGTCTGGGTCTTAGGACGTTGTATGGTTATTACTTCCTATAGTTTCAGAAATTAGCAGTTGAAGGCACCAACCGGAGTTTGCTGATAGGTTTTTATGGTATGAAATAAAATATGAGACGCTGTATTACCCTAAATACTGATGACATTTCAAAGACGAACAATCTACAGTCAGTGCAAAATTTTAAGAACCTCTCTTCTTAGGTATTGAAAGAACTTGGGATGCTGGCTGCTTGAATCTGCGTGGTATCTGTAGAGGAACAGTATGTATGACCAACTATATATGATTTCGCTTTTATGCGCAGTTTGTGTGATTAGCCATATGATGTCGCTGTTATGCGTTACAGAAAACTAGGTATATCTGTCGCAAGCCGCTAAAATAAGAAGTAATGTGACTTATGTTGACGTTACTTCCATGTGTGTTACTGACCTTCTGGAATTGACATCGAACCTGATGGCTAGGCTGTGAACGCTCTAATCCGGCAATTCAAGAGGACGCTATCTCAAATCCACATCCGACCTTCCAGACTGCTGTTTTCCATAGGTTTTTTCCCCGCAATCACTGCAGCCGAAAACCTAGTTGACTTTTTCAAAAGGCTCCTACTTACCTCGAAGCTGACAAGCCGCAAAGCCCTATTAAAAAAAAATAGAATCGAGGATTCTTCCAGTTCCTAAAACTTTTCGAACTATTGTTTCATCTTATATAAGTTCATTAAAGTTTGGTTTTAAATCCAAGGTGATACTCCGTTACAATTACAATTTTGAGACTGTTGGTAATGTGAACATCGGATTTTCCCTTCTTTGTGGCTACGATTCGACTATATTTACCGTGACAATTTGCATCGTCTGTTTCCTTTTTGTTCTTCACACGTTTCGTCTTGACTGGCAGCTGACGTAAACAATTACAAAACGTTTTCTTTTACGACGAAAGTTTTTAAGGCATGATGTCTCTGCCAATGAACCATAAGTACGGTATGTTGTGATCACTCTCAGTGCAGCTGTAGGATAAGCATTATCAAAAGCGGGCTGGGATTTCCGGCGAGGGGTGCACGGCATGCCGGCCATTTTGGACTGTTCCCCGTACTGCGGACAAGCATTTCTCGGAAAACTCTGGGACTCGTTCCGAGAGCTCCGCTAGCGGGAACTGCTCACAAGCCTGCTGCCCAAAAGAGTTACTGCGCAGATAACAACGTACAAAAACAGTGTCGATAATGCTTTTCGTTGTGGTGGAAGAAGGAAAGGGAGCATATTTAATGAATCGATCGACTTACCCAAAGTTTCTCTTTATAATAATATTCATAGTTAATTCTGATGGATAGGATAGACTTTATCACTCACTAGGAATTGAAATAATATATTATTAAGCTTTTTTACAGTTACCATAGGTACTTAAATCGGAACTAAGTCTACATCTATATACATAAACTGAAATTCACAAAAACTAATCTCTAATCTGCTCATTCCAATCCAGAATGACATGTTTTCTCTTGTAAGACCATTGTAAATTACATACGGAGATAATTAACTAAAGGAAATAAATATTAACATGCTGTTGTGTGTTCTGTACCTCATTTTAACTGTAAAAAATGTTATGAAAGGAAAGCTAAGTGGTCTGGCTAGGAAACCCCCCCTCCATCCACGTAGCCCAGCGTAGCCTTCCTGCCAACCCCTCCCCCTCCCCCCCTGGACGGAGCCACGTAGTTTGTGCACGGTCCCGTGGTAATAAAGAATTCAAATAAACTTCGGCACGGTACCTTATTTCTCTAATATTACATCTCCTGACGCTGACACCCAAATAGGTTGACGTACGAAGTGTTTCATCGCACTTATAAATGAAAGTGGATGTACGCGTTTTGTCGTTGCTGTATTACAGAACCCAACAGATAAATCCCATTTTTCGGATGGACTTCTTGCTGACTTAAAATTACATAGCGTCAGAACTTGATATTTGCATTTGATTTTTAATTTTTTTGCTCGCACAATTTTTGTACTATTTTAAGGTGTGTTAAGGTAACTATTTTTTTGTAATCAGAATCATATTTTGGGTCGATAAGTGAATGCTGACCTCTTTTGGTACCCGACTAATCAATTTTTGCGTGCAGTACCCGTTCATTGCAGAATGAACTGTCTCTTGCTTCTTAAATATGTGTTTTTGGAATTAACTTAGGAAGAAATTAGGAATCGTTTCTAACCAGTGGAGCAAAAAAAAATTTGTATGAATTTAAATAACTTCCTGAAATACTGGGTCGGTAAATGTACTGATTTAGGATTTTTTCTCTATTTAAATAAAAATGCGTTATGGAAAACCATCAATTGCCTGTTTGCACCTCTTTACACACATGCAGGGCTGTGTCCGCCGTGACGTTGCAGTTGGTAGGTTTCTGCACACCGGATTGCGAACGGTACTGCGGCCAGACACATTTGTTGGGTCATGGGGACTCTACCTACAGCAAAGTATGTCGCCGGACTAGTTTCGCTATCTTGCCTCAGATTTTCGTTTTCAGTGTTTTCTATGATACAGACATTAAGGCGAACGCAGGGATGGCTTACACGATTCCTCTCGGTGTTTTACTACCCCCTATATCAATTTCGGCAGGAGAGACGTAACAGATTACAAAAGAAACAGTGTAGCGATAAATACTGATAGGTGTACGATCTCAAATTTTTGCTCTTGACCCAAGAATGTGTTTTGATCTTTGCATCACTATATTGTGTGTGCTGTGAGTGTTCGTTAAGATCAAATATTAGTGCATTTCACCTTCAGCTACACACACATAAATAAAATTAAAATAATGGCACCGAACGGGGTGAATAAACGGTAACTCTCTGGCCTCGCTTTCGACACGATGTGGGTTCAAATTCTGGTTTGGTCATCCAGATTTGGATTTTTCACGGTCGCCAAAATCATTCCGGGCGAATGCCAGGATGGTTCCTGGAAATTAAAATGTCAGAATTCCTTCCCGTTTCTAGCCTCCCTATCTATCCCCCCTCTAATGACCTCAACGTCGACGAGACGTAAAGCCATTAAAAAAAAGATAGATTAAAAAAAAAAAAAAAAAAAAAAAAAAAAAACAGTACTTAAGGGAACCTGGGTAAAATCCCGTTGTGGCCAGTAATTTATAATGGATTGTGCTTTGATCAAATAAAGTACAGCAGAACGCATAGTACATACTTTATCATTATTCTTGGCCGCCGCTGAAAGATTCTATCACTCTTATCTTGCACAATCCTACATCAATGTCATCCTAAGAAACAGTAAAGCAATGCTGGCTCGTAAGTATTGCGTTACTGTTTCCTGGGATGACATTGATGTAGTAGGATTGTGCAAGATACGAGTGATAGAAATTTTCAGCGGCGGCCAAGAATAATGATAAAGTGCGTACATTAAGCTGCATCCACGACAAAGTCGAAATGCTGTCACCAGGTTGTAAGGCCCCATGAATTTACGTTTTCCATTAAAAACAAGCAAATTTTATCCTTCGCTGTCAAGATGTTAGGATTCTACGTACACATTAAACATATAACCAACCAGTAGAAAACATGATGTTGGTCTGACTTATCTTCGTATGACTTAACAGAAAAACGTTTCACACGATTAGTCAAATGACTTGGCACAATATGTTTAAAGTAGATGGTATATTAGTCGCTATATTGATTACAAATCGTGTGAACTCAATATCTCTGCGGTTGCCTTCACCATTATCTTGGGTAACCGTGAAAAGTGCTTTTCTTTAATAAAGCTGTTTACATCTGGCTGACTGCAAATGTTCGCTGTTACTAAGGTAGGGCACGTAACCGGTTCAGACCATCGCCAATTTTCTGAGTTTATTATCAAAAGCAAATGCAGGATTGAATGTTAACTTAATTGTAATTTTTGAAGCTGTGAGCGGCTGATGAAATTTTGAAAGAGTTCTGTCCGACATTTTTGCAGACGCATAATACGTCGCAAGTACAATAAACGATCTCTCAAATTGGTGGAAATGATGTCAAAACGATCCAGACACACGAAAAGCAGAACAGTTTGAACGTGTTTTGATCTGCTTGATGCAGATCAGAACCTGTTTCAGTTATTTTCAGGTCTGTACTCCAGGAGACCATTCTGGCCGGTTAATGGTTGTGTCCGACTGCTCATTAGGGACATCCGTACATTAAGTCACTCGAATTTCATGGTTTTTTTTGCACCTCCCCCCTTTTTCCCGTTCCGCCGCTGCGACATCAGCCATTTTGCAATTTTATTTAGAACTTGATTAAAACAGCGCTTCCAACTTGACGTCAAGAAACTTATGGCCCCTCCATACCCCTTGTCACGCTGTATCACAACTTGTAGACCCTTTTTCTCCCTCCCCCTCAGCGTTTGACCTAATTTATGGATGCACCTCCATCTGAACTAGGGTAATGATTCACTCTCGGAATAATCGATGCACGGAGTTTTCTGCAACCTGTGAGTGTAGACAACACACCATTAAGTGTCAACTCAGTTATATCTTTACGTAACTGCGTTGTGCTTTGGTATTCCGCCATCCTTCTACATTTGAAAATTAGGCGTGTAGTCCTCGTTGTTACGTACTTGGGGCGCAAAAAACTAGGACATCAAGAATAATGTAAGTGGCTGCAAGATAGGGGGAAGATGGGGGTGTAGGGAAATTGCCACCGGAGTCTGTGCTCCATTGCAATTAAATTAAATTAATTAAAATCACATAACTGCGTAATTATTACGATTGAATAATTAGTCAGTCCGTGATTTCTTTCCTGCTAAGCAGTAAGAAATTGATTTACGTTGCTTCCCACCTGTCGCCAGTGGAGAGTGAATGGGTGGCTGCGAAAGCGCTGACGCACGCGCGACGTGGCTTACCGCGATATTTATACCGAGACAGCCACTCTGCACAGGCTGCCCTTGTGCTCCCCGCCAACAATGGGCCACCGGCTCAATGAACGGTCCCACCACACTGCGCCCTCTGTGTGCCACCAGGTGGAGTGCGTACCCGTGTCACTTGACGTTGTCTACCACCAACAAGAAAGTGACTTATAAACTTGTTAAGCGCTTTATTTAGTATATCTGAAGGAATCCGTGCAGTGGCTTTTCTCTGTTTATACATTTTTTCTTCTTTCCAAAATACATTGTATGAAATGGACCCAAAAAAACCCGGAGAAAGCCGATTACAAAAAGGAAGCCATACCAGGATTCAATTAACCTCCGTCGTATCCAAAGTAGGTCCCTCGCAAACATATGGCTCAGCGCTTCTGCCACACCTTGGTATTAGTGATGACGGCTTTGAGTACTTCTTGCTATTCAGCTACACTTTGATTTACGGTGTAAAGTGTTTCTTTCAACCTAATTTTCGGTTTATAGCTAAATCGGCTGTGGGAGATGGGGAATAACAGCCATGTTTCTTTTTGGTCAGAAAGTAGTCTATGCGAAGTAAGAGACGTACGGACTAGAATTGCCTTAATGAATGGATCGGCTGTTCCCGTACCAGTTCTCTGTACTTTTCTTCCTCGTGTCTGCCTACTGTTAGTAGCCTTATGACATGGAATAGAGCATATTTTCTGCGCTACGATATTCCGCTGTCACTTTTCTTTTCACCGTCATCATATAATGATCGGCCGATTATGAAACGCGTTTATCAGTCATAGTTGAAAATGACCTATTACCTTGTCACCAACATTTTTTGCACGTTTCAGCAGCGGTTTTTCCAAGTTCAAAGCAGGAATTAATACATAACTGTTGCTGCTCTCTTACGTTGTTTAGCACAAAATGGCGAAGTACGACAAACGCGACAGGAAACTCTTTCACCAACAGTACGTGTATCAACATGCAACAACCCTACCTGACATCTTCTATGCAAGATGTGGTACCCAGTTGTGAATGCATCAAATTTACTCAGTGAATGATTTCGTTGCTTATAACACAGTATGACCAATTTCAAATCAGGTGGTTCAGACATATTGGCTAGTGCGGTACTGTCAGCGCTTCGTTGAGCGGCCTGGTGGCTCAGTGGTTAAGGCGTCTGACTGGAGATCGGAAGGTTTCGAATTCCTGACTCGACGGAGATTTTCATTAGCCCTTAACCTGTCTTTCACCTCTGTCACAACTACTGTGTTATTGAAGTACTCCAGCACGTTCAACTGTAGGTAGAATTATCGGGTTGGCTAGGCGGCTTTGGGAGGGGCGGATTGCGCATTCGATACGAAACACTGTCACCAGGTCATTACGACCACACGAATTTACTTAGTTTTAGTGCGTCGTTACTGAATCAGATCAGGATTTTTTGGAGTATGTATATTTGTTATCGAGATATTATTGTGAAGGTACTAGCATGTAAGTTTCAGACTGTATATGAAATATCTTAAGGAAAATTGATGTATAAGGTATCAACAGCGGCAGGTGATCTCTTAGAACCTGAGCATACTGGTATTGGCGCTTGTTTGGGCCGTTTGTATTGTAAAATAACCAGTAATCTCATAAGCTGTGATTTTCCTTTCATGGTTTTTCTTTTCTTGTGGTGTTATTTCGATAAGAATGAAAAAAAATAGCAAGGTGTCACAGTTAATAAGCTGCCGACATAAATTATGCATTGTTGTTATATGAAATCTGATCTTTGTAGACGCATTTAAGGAAATGTGGCCACAACTCCCGACTGTTGTAAGCAAATTGAAGTGCCTGGAAAGATTTAGAATATCAAACCCTCGAGGCTGATACGTGTAATCTTTGAAACTTTTCTTTAGAGTCGGTTGAAGTAGATTGAAATAACGCTAATTGACTCCAGTTCGGATCTTTTCCTCTAGTGCATGCTGAAAAAAGAAATGGTTTTAAATCTAGTTACGTCACAGGGGCCGTTACGAAATGTGTCAGACAGAATCATTGAAGCACCAGCAACACCAACAACGCTTCTTCATTCTGTCTTGAGATATTCAGGTCAGTGGATTTAAGAACGTTAGAACTGCAATTTGGAAACATGGCCTGGAGATGAGCATGGGAATAAGCAAAACATTGAAGAAACACTGGTTCATCAAATGATGTTTCTTGTCACTCGACGACAAGACACTGGAATCGGTAGACTAGTTTGTTTACTCGGGAAGCAAAGTAACTGCTAACGGATATAGAATAAGAAAAAGTGGTCAGTTTTATCATCTGGTCAAGAACATAATATGGAGATAGAACACTGGGAAGGAAGCCAGAATCTTGCTCTATAAAGTATAGTACCAACCAGTATTGATATATAGCTCTGAAACCTGTAGAGATACAAGCAGATTACAAGCGGCAGAATTGGAGTTTCTGATAGCAACAATGAACGTCACAAGAAAGGATAGAATCAAAATGCAAACATCGGGAGAGATTGGAAATAGAAATATTAAAAGAGACGTTAAATATGAAGAGATTACATTGGCTGGGGCTTGTCAAAAGAATGGAGGTAGGTAGAGGACAGTAGTTAGAGTTCTTGAACAGGGGGAAGAGAAGGAGACCTACTGGAAGACATGGCACAGGAGGGACGAACCAGGGGGAGGGAGTTGGTTGGAATCAAATTGTGCCGGAAGAAACTTGGAGTGACCATATGGACGAGGATGTATACCTACGGATGACAACAAATGGTAATGAATACTTTCACAGCAGAATTCGACCGTATTCCTTTCGTCTTGAATAAAAATATGGGCCTACTACTCTCATTTTAACATGTCGTGTTAGTTAGGAGTATAACGCTGAGAATTTTAAGCTCTTGAAACTTGTTTGATTTTTGAAGCACTCCAGTTAATCATTGCATAAAGTATGTGTGTACGACTATGACAATTGTAGGTGGCCTAAGCACAACCGAAGCATACATCGAAAACAGAAAAGTTTTAATCTGTGAAGTGTAATCATTACGCTTTATTTTACAGTTGAGTGACCCGAGATTCTCGTAATGTTATCACCATTGCTAATTCTCATAAGACCAGTACATATGAAGGATGTTCCTTGAGTTACGTTTAACGAAATATTACTGTATTTTGTAGTCGTGTTCACTTATAGTATGTCACCAAAGGAAACAGTGTCTGGTGGACGCCAACAGAAAGTAAATGCATTTTTTTTTTAGTTGTGTGGAAATTTTAATTGTACGGCAGTTTTAAGTAAATGAGTTGTTGTATGCAGCCGGTAACTGTTTTGTGTCGAGCTGGGGCTCCAGCTGAAGGTGACGCAAGCCATTACACATTCATGGCATGCGCTGTCTCGGGCCAAGGCCAAGGCAAATTCGCCCACAGTTTCACGAAATCATTCTCTCACACAAGTTTTATAAATATTTTTCACCTTACCAGTTAATGTGAATTTACACGTCAGTCTCAGTCATCGGGTATTTATTTAGCGCAGCAATTCTGTCTGTGGTCCGCGAAATTACCGACTGGTGGTACGCAGGCAGTATATAAAATTTTTTAGTCTAACCTAATTAAAGGTACCATAACAAAAATTTTTTTAGTAAAATTGTTCTTATAAAATGGATGTTTCCAGTTTGTATCCGCGTTCCTGGTAAGTTGCAATAGAGTGGCCGCAGCAAGACCCCGACCTCTGGTTCTCGCCCAGCTCCCACTAAACAATCATCGACAGTGTTTTTCGTCAGTAGCCTCAACGATCATCCATAAATAGCAAAAAATGACTAAAAGCTTTTAATAACGGTTAAAACATTGGATTAAAGTAATTATAGTAGAGACATCATTGCAAAAATAATTTTAAGAAACCGTTGCCTGACGCGAACTCTAGTACGCAAGGTGAGAGGGGGCTCCACCACTCATGTAGTATTTAACTGCTTTAGCGTATTATATCTCTGAAACTAAGGCCTTGAAATTGTAGGAATCATACCCACAAAGAATCATCAAAATCTATGATCACCAGTATGGACAGTCCGCTTCGTTAATTTTATGCTTCGTTGTCTGAGTGCGCTTGTATCAGCACTTATCATAATTATTTGTGGTAGTCGTTGTGGATTGGAACCAATATTACGAAGCTAATACCTTGTATAAATCGGCGATAAATGTACATAAATAGAATTCATAAATTTTCAATCTTAACTTTCATTACAGTGAACTCATTCATAATACTTAACGGCAGATTTGTTGGCCAGGGTATCTAGATTTAGGAATAATTTTTCCAATTCTCTGATAAAATTCAGATTCTAGATTAATAACATAAGGGAGTACGAAAATCCCAGTTCTCTAAAATCGGCTAGTTCTGTAGTAACTTGCCGGTTTCGTGAATGTGCCATACGTTCACAAGGCTATTATCAAGTAACACAATTCACTGCTATATAGCAGAGTTCCTTGGAGTCAGTGGTCGCTGCTTTTGCAGCCACCAAGCGTGGTGGGTGAGCGGTCACGTATTCGGAAAGACGCTGTTTTGAATCCCCGTACGGCCATCCAGATTTGGGTTTTCCATGGGTTCCCCTAATAACTACTTGCGAATGCCAGCATAATTCCTGCAAAAGACCATGTCCGAATTTCTTCCCGTCCCTTGCCCGCAGTCCTTTTCCGTCTCTAACGACCTCGACGTCGACGAAGTGTCAAGACTTAGGTACAGAAAAAAGCTGGTAAAAGCTTATGCAGTCGACTTAAATCGTTGTTCGAAGAGTTTGATACTTAAGTATCGGTGCGGTAAAAGAAACAGGTATAAACTTTTTAAGCTATTAGAAAATTTAAAAATAGTGTTATGTCAAATGCCCAAGGCACTCGCAGAATATCCTTATTCCAGGGAATGTCTCATGTGGCCAAACATTGTGTTGAGATGTGAAAGGCTTTGTAATTCTTCAACTGTCTTCCAAAAATAACGATTTCGTTGTGAATAATATTGGTAACCTTGTTGGTTATGAGCGGCCGGTTGCAGCGTGCTAAATCGAGGACGTTAGTCAGCGGAAAACACTCTGCGTCACATGGATTAATGTGCCGACCGTTGCAGGTAGTCCAGTGTTGTGATAGAGCTCTACGGAATGTGCCCTCGCCTCCCATAGCTGTGAAATAGTAGAGTCCGTATTTTGTACCATTGACAGAGAAAAAGAATGTTAAATCTGCCGTGTCGCCATCTGGCAACATTCGAGCAATTTGGCGTTAAGTGAACCCCGTGTGGGACGTAATCCGATCAGAAAACTTGCCGTACAAGTGGCCCTTCGGCCGCTACAGATCGTTTTTATTGTTCTGTTCACAGTATCTCTTCACAACACTGCACACAGTGCAAACTTGATTTTTATAGTTTCTGTTTACGCCTTCTTAACAGTTTGATCAGATTGTTCGAGAGTGCTTCTTACTAGTAAGGAAACGTATTGTCCATTGTAGCTTGTGGGACACTGTTTTAGTTCAACATCTCTTGAAGCGTACCGCTTTGTGCGCAATTAAATTTTATTATGCTCCATAGTAATTATGGTTATCTTTGAGTAATTTATTATTTTAAGTTGGGAGTCAGTGTGGATATTCCACACAATTAAGATTGGACTTGATAAGTCAAACATTAATAAATTTACATGTACAAAAAAAGAAACAAATAGGGATATTATTGCCATAGATTATTTGAATAAAACTCACTACCATATACAGAAACAAACAAAAATCATTATTCCAATTCCCCACAATAATTGGGTATTAGTTTTTGGTGTATGACATAAGCGCACAGTGACAAAAGCGCACAACCCAAGCGTGATGGGTAGAGGCTGTTCTATCTGCACTGGTCGCGATGTTCCTACCCAGCGTCAAACGCTTCCTGTAGAGCGTCAGTCGCCCAGTGGTCCTGATACTGGAAGGTCATTAGCGAGCTCGATTCGATATTTAATGTTAAAAGATCGATATAAAGCCAGAAACAACTGATAATTTGGTTATTGATGCTTGCTAATTGGATATTACACTAAAGAGCCAAAGAAACTGGTACACCTGCCTAATATCGTGTAAGACCCCCGCGAGCAGACAGAAGTGCCGCAACACGACGTGGCATGGACTCGACTAATGTCTGAAGTAGTGCTGGAGGGAATTGACACCATGCATCCTGCAGGGCTGTCCATAAATCCGTAAGAGTACGAGGGGGTGGAGATCTCTTCTGGAAGGCACGTTGCAAGGTATTCCAGATATGCTCAATAATGTTCATGTCTGTTTGGTGGCCAGCGGAAGTGTTTAAACTCAGAAGAGTGTTCCTGGAGCCACTCTGTAGCAATTCTGGACGTGTGAGGTTTCCATTGTCCTGCTGCAATTGCCCAAGTCCGTCGGAATGCACAATGGACATGAATGGATGCAGGTGATCAGCCAGGATGCGTGCGTACGTGTCACCTGTCAGAGTCGTATCTAGACGTATCAGGGGTCTCATGTCACTCCAACTGCACACGTCGGACACCATTACAGAGCCTCCACCAGCTTGAACAGTCCCCTGCTGACATGCAGGGTCAATGAATTCATGAGGTTGTCTTCTTACCCGTACACGTCCATCCGCTCGATACAATTGGAAACGAGACTCGTCAGACCAGGCAACATGTTTCCAATCATCAACAGTCCAATGTCGGTGTTGACGGGCGCAGGCGAGGAGTATTCAGCAAAGGTAGACGAGTGGGCCTTCGGCTCCGAAAGCCCATATCGATGATGTTTAGTTGAATGGTTCGCACGCTGACAATTGTTGATGGTCTAGCATTGAAATCCGCAGCAGTGTGCGGTAGGGTTGCACTTCTGTCACGTTGAACGATTCTCCTCAGTCGTCGTTGGTCCCGTTCTTGCAGGACCATTTTCCGGTAGCAGCGGTGTCGGTTATTTGATGTTTTATCGGATTCCCGATATTCACGGTGCACTCGTGAAAAGGAAAAATCCCCATCTCATCGCTACCTCGGAGATGCTGTGGCCCATCTCTCGTGCGCCGACTATAACACCACGTTCAAACTCACTTAAATCGTGATAACCTGCCATTGTAGCAACAGTAACCGATCTAACGCCTCCGTCAGATACCTGTTGTCTTATACAGGCGTTGCCAATTCTTAGTGTTTGCATACACATACCTATACCAGTTTCATTGGCTCTTCAGTGTACTTACAGATGCATTTCTCGAAAAAAAAGAAAAAGAAATACGTACCTCATTATGAAATAAACAGAAACGAACAACTCCCAACCAGAAATTTTGGACCACGAATGTGCGTTTTTTCTGGCTACTTTGACTCTTTTAGTCGGTCACCAATTTAGAAACTTAATGTTTTTCACATGGCCAAGTTAAACATCGCATGTTGTAGAGTCGGTAAGGATCTTTCCGTTTTATTCCATTAGAGATTGAGTCACAGCGAAGCGTGACCGGGTTTAGTAAAAAGAAACTACACCTGATAACTTTTATTGCTGTTTACTTCACTACTCTTCTGTTAACAACCCTACCACACACCGCGGTCCCTCACAAGTACAAGATCCTCAGAAAACGATCATTAGCGTAATCCTAAAACAAAAGGTGCGCTCTTTGATGTCGACCGGAAACGTATTTAGGAACTGTGCTGTTCGGGAAGTGCCAGATTTTGCTTGGCCATTGAAATATGCTTGAATTTTAGCTTTTAGCCTTTTTATAGTCTTAAAATGGTACAGAAATTTTTAATATTCAGTCTACGAACCACCTGTACCACCTTCCCGGACCACAGGTTGTTTATCGAACGCATTCCACTTCATTCACAGAACCATCTTCAGCGATTTTTCATTTTCAATTTAAATTGATTTAAATGTTAGAAAACGATACAGCGCAATGCAACGTACTGAAACATTGTGTAATAAATACACAATAAACAGAAAATGTCCTGCTGCCTGAGAACCAAGTAAGGAAAATTGGATATATAAATCCATGTTAATGGAACACATTTGAAGATGCTTCTGGGAATGAAGTGAAACGCATTCGGTAAACAAATACATTTAATTGCAGTGGTAATAATCGTTTATCATACAACTATAAAATAATTCACATAATGAAAATGTTTTAAGTTTTTAAATTTATCCGAAGTTCATTCAGAAATCATGATAAGTTTTATTTGACTATCTGTATACAGATAATTAATAACTTAGAAATCATGAGCAGAAAGAAAGAAAGAGAGTGCTTGAATACTCAACAATATTTTTTCAAGGGTGAGAGGTTTAAAAGTTGTAGTAAATAATTTGCCAAATTTATACTATCCACGCTGATGAAAGCTCTAAAGAAGAAACTAAGGTGTGTCCAGTTGTGTGTGACCTGTTGCCAAAAAAAGAAAAGAGCAACGTATACTCGATTACACACGATATTTCGGCGATCGGGTGCGTACCTCGGAGTTTATGAGTGCTGGTCTAGGAAACATTTCATTCAGCGCCGAAACCAACGTTTATCGTAGAATCGTACACCTGTAGAACGCATTGCTCTGTAATGGGTTACAATGTCAAGTCATCATGAATTCATGAAGTGCATTGGGCATGTCCGATGAGGAAATCTCGCTCTGTCTTCCACGAAGCATTCACCTGATTCGAGAGAGTGCATCTCTCGATGCTGAAACACCTTAACTGTTCACCTACCAGGCCGTTTCACGTTACATCGATTTGACAAAAAAAAAAAAGCCTCTGTCACTCATATCGCTTAATAATTTGCAGTTAATTATTTTTTTGGATAATGTATCGCCAGTAATATGCCTTACGCTCATCCCAAATTTCACTACGATCCGAGAGCTGCTTGATGACGAAAGAAAACCGGTAGGGCGTCGCTGTTGGACGTCGCGCCGGCGAGAGGCCATGTGGCGGTGCGGTGCGGTGCCACCTTGCTGCCTCTTGGCCAGCGTGTATTTTGGGTGTTTGCCGCGGGCGTTCTTGCCAAGGTAGTTAGGGTACTGCAGTATTTCAGTCGGCCTTCCCGGAACTGAGCAGCGCCGCGTCACTGCCGCTCGCCGCGCCGCGCCGGGTAGATCGCTTTGGGCCGCTGCCCACGCCCATTGACGCAGGTCATCTCCGGGGACAAAGGACAGTACCACATTACATTCAGCCTAGCCCCTTGGTTGTCGTGCCTGTACGCTCAACTGTCGCCACATTTTCACACACTGCAATACCGGAGCCGGTGCTGCTCAAAACCGGAGGGATTACCGACGTTTCTCACCTAATGCAGTAGGTTTTCAGCATTTTCACAAAATTGTGAGTAAAATTGTTGACAGAGATTATGTCATGTAAACACTTCTCCCTCACCGGCGCAGTTGACCCCGGCAGCGTAGGGACAGCGAGTTTGCTTCGCGTTGCAGGGGTCGCCGTTTCGAGTGCGGCCTAGGGCATGGGTGGTTTTAACTGTGTGTCGTGTCCGTCTTGTGTTGTCCATACCAGACAGAAAAAAATAAAAATGAATATGATACGATATGTAAACAATGGAAAATCACGAATACATTGGGCTGGCTGTATGGCTAACTAGGCCAAATGCCATTTTTAAAAAAAAAAAAAAAAAAAAAAAAAAAACGGCACCAGTGTGAAAAAGTGCTCTCACTTGTTCAAGCAATATATCTTAATCTACCGGACTGTTAAACTTCTCTCCGTCATCACCATTTCGTGCGAAAGGATTGACCTTTCAATCATGTTCCAGATATTTGCTAGTGGATTCATGTCTGGCGATCTAGAAGGTCAAATAATTCGCTGGAAACGATTTTGGACCGGTGACATGGCGCGTTGTAGTCCTGAAAAAGTTCATCGTTGTTTGGGAACATGGAAGACCATGAAGGGCCGCAAGTGATCTCTGAGTAGCTGAACATAACCGTTTCCAGTGAATGGTCGGTTCAGTTTGACCAGAGGTCCCAGTCCATGCCGTGTAAACACAGCCCATACCAAGACGGAGCCACCAACAGCTTACACAGTGCCTTACTGACATCCTGGTTCCATGGCCTCATCGAACCCTGCCATCAGATCTTACCAACTGCATATCTGCCAACCTTTACGGTTTTTCCGAAAATTTTGGGAAAGTACTGTCATTTTACAACTGTGCAGATTAATTTGTTACTTTAAAAACTTTCGAACTAATATTAGAACCGATAGAAGAGAGACTTATGCTGTTTTATTTGCGTTGAAGCTTATTTCATTTGACTATACGCCAAAGTGCGCTACATTTTACTCTTTTCAATAATTAATCGATCTATTTGTCCAATTTTTCATCGATACTGTTTCTCAAAGTCGAATCAGCAGTCATCTGAATATCGTTTTCTTCCACGTTCGGATCGTACCGTTGTATGGTAGGTTGGTAATTTGTGTAGATTGTAAAATTCTACTGTAACCATGAATAACTCTTAGAGACTATATTACCAGTCATTTAGGGAAGCATATTCCGTAGAATTTCCGTGCATGTTAAAATCAAGAGAAGAGGGGAAATTTGTGTTTTGTGTAATTTGTGGGTGTGATACTAACATAGCACATAACGGAAGAAATGATTTGGCCAAGAGAACCACAAAATAAACGCTTTTCCCGCAAAGTATGGAAATTCAACTTCGGATATAATTAAAGCCGAGTGTTTGTTCACTGTATTTTTGTGGAACACAGTGTTATACTTAGTTCAGCTGACAATGCAGGTGCCAAGAAGCTCATCCAAATATTGTCGTTATTGGTTATGTGTGCCACTTTATTAATTTAGTTGCTGAAAAAGCTGCTTGAAGTCTATCGCTTAAAATTGGTTAGATTGTTGACGGTATTTTTTATTATTTAAAGAAAATATTATCTTAGGAAATTTCAAAATTTGCACAGTAAAAAATGTAAAAAAAAAAAAAAAAAAATACTGTCTAACTGAAAAGTTTGTTTTGAAAGTTGTGTGTGTCAAAAAGTATTATATAGTAAGTGGATGAAATTTCACTTAAATATGCTGTTACAAATTTCTGGATGTTTAGTGCATAGTCAATTAAATGTAGATGTTAAAATTTTGTTGGTCCAAGGTCTTTATGAAAACACAATTATAAAAGTTGGCAGGTACGAGGTGTGTTCAAAAAGTAACGGGATTTTTTAAATTTCGCGGGTTATACTAGTCAGATTGGCACGATTTTTTCGTTGTTCTGGTGGCAAACATGTCTTAACAGTATCTATACATTTTGAGCTATATTGGCTGTTTAGTCTCTTGTCAGCTGTTAAAAGGATAAGACATGTTTTGAATCAGTCGGTGATTTTTCATTTGTATATATCATGGTCAGATAATTTGCATTAAATTTTGCTATAAAAATGGAATTCACCAAAAGCAATATTTAACATTTGTAAAACTTATCTCCAGAAAACTCGTTACTGTAAAAGACATAACGCCAGGATTTTTAATAAAAAGGAGAACTTAAGAGCACTTTGTACGAATGTTGGCAGTTAGAATCCAACAGCGAAACTTGTGCTGTAATACAGATTGCCCTGTCGTCCAGCGCTTATATGATTAAGAGACATGTGGTTAAAATGCGTAATCAGCAGCTACGTAAGTGAGCTGAAAGTTCTGCAGCAATATCTGGCGGGACGACAGTACCACGTTAGTAGCCAGCAAATGCTAATCATCTGTATTTGGTTTTGAAAAACAAACAAATCTGGATAGCAGATAACTTCATCTCTAGTGCCTTAGTTGGCGAAACATCGTAGGCGTATATAAAACTCAGCGGGAAGGTGAAAGGAGTCCGCCGTACCAAGAGCACTGCATTAGGCTGGAATGCGTGGTCCGACAGCTGCACCACTTGTTCGAAAAAAGTTTGTTGTTGGTTTGACATTCTGAATAATTATTTTGCTGAAAATTAGATGGAGAGGATAGAATCCTTATAGCAGAATTCAGAGTAATTTCATTCTTGTGGATATGAAGTATTCGTCGTGCCTTAAGTACTTAAAGGCGTAAGGGGATGAAGAGAGAGCCTTTTTGTAAATCAGAGATTTGTACATGAACATGTAGTGGCGCTTGAGCTACATCACTCAGTGCGAGAGTTGTTCTGAAAAGTCGTTTGGGTATTACTTCCCTCATGGAAATACGTTCTCGCGATTGCCACCTTGATTCGTGAAAACAGGGTATGACATTATATTCTCATCGCGGGAGATGTTAACCACGTTTGACGATCTCCATGCAAATTCTGAAAAAAATCTGTTGATGTTTACCGGCATTCGGAAATCAGATGTTACTAAGAAATGTGGATAGTTTGAGTGAGTGAGAATGTAATTTTGGGGTATCATTGGAAACTGCTTATGGTGTGTTTGAATGGTTCAGTCTGCATTCAATGTTATTTTAGGATAGGAGTCTGATGTCTTATATTAACTGCTACCGAACAGTGTAACGAACTTTTGAAGAATATAACAGTTTTAAAATTTTAACCCAAGTCTACAGTGCATCTTATTTATGAATACCGTTATCTCTTGGTGTTGAGTTACCACAAAGGAATGGCGACTGAGATGAAAATACTGTTGATGTACCAGTTCACGGTTACAGTTTAAACGGCGTTGTGCTTCAGGCAGGTTTAACAAGACAGTAGGTAGCGCTTCGATCCCGGACGGGTGGTCAGGCGGCCACATCACCGTCAGGAATAGCTCACGGATTCCGGACCACCGGAACGGCCTGCTAAAAATAAAACTATCAGCATGCGGCAAATTCCATAACCGTCTATAGGTGAGCAACGGAAGCATGTAAGTATCAGCTGTTGGACTTATTGCGAACTGAGTAATCCTTATGGTGGCGTGTGTTTTGTGTTATTTTGTTTAGGAGGCATCCATAAATTACTTGAGGTGAAATAGGGGGTGGGGGGGGGGATCTACGGAAATCTCACTGAGATTTTGGGAAAATTTTGTGTACTAAAAACAAAGTCCATAAATTGCGCGAAAGTTGATCGAAATTTTAGAGGACGTTTACTGGGAGGGGATGGGGGGGTCCGCCCAGATCTCACACGAAATCTCACCTGAGGGCGGGGGGGGGGGGGATACGGAAAAAACACCCCACGTAATTTATGGGTGTCCCCTTACGTAACCATCTCAGTCTAAAAACCTTAAAAAGTTTCGTGAATACACTCCTTCTTCGATTTGAATCTGTGATTCTTATATATCTTTCCAAGTCCAGATTGCAGGCGCTTTAGCAAGATCCGCCAAACTTCTGTGTATTTTTTATCCTACTTTATTTTGTTAACGAGTGAATGCTTTGTTTTGGCGCAAATGAAGTCCAAAAATCACGAAAAAAATTTCCCCGTTTTGTTCTGTTATAATTCAAGCTGCATTCCAATCGGCTGAACTTACATGGGAGTAACGCTTCATAGATACACATCTTAGATCTGTACCGACCCGGAAATAATACAGATAACAAAGTACGCAAGAGTATAAGAGCAGTCTCACTTTCGGTCTACACTAATCTAACTCAGGCCTTGGTCGGCACTATAATAAATTATCCTACTAATTTAAATCTGCATGGTTATTGATATGTGGAGGTGCTATATGGTCATCTGGGGAAAAGGGGGGGGGGGGGGTTGTCCGAAACAGCCATTTGGCGGTCTGGTGCGAAGCACTAAAGAAAAAATTACGCGCCGTCTGGTGTCGAGCGTGGGAAATAATCATGAGCTTGAGTTGCTCAGTTTTGAGTTCGCTAAATGATGATGTATGTATTTATAATATTCGACATTAAAGAACGTTAAATTTTGACTAATTCCAGTATCCCCTGGACGTTTCGAGGTGTATATCCTTCGTGCATGATTTTTAAATAGTGTTTTCGCCACGACGAGCTTATATTTTGCACAAAATTCTAACAACCTGCTTCCTCGCTCATTTCTTTCTCCGAGACCAAAACTTCCTACAGTATTCTCTCTCTTCCTTGTCCCACTACCGCATTATAATCACCCATGACTATTAGATTTTCCTCATCTTTTACATATTGGATTAATTCTTCAATTTTCGTGTATATTTTCTCTTCCTATGGCGTTGGCATATACGCTTGTACTAACGTGGGTGGATTGGGCCAGGTTTCCACCACCAAGAAAATAATCCTATCACTAAACTGTTAATAATAAATCACCCCTTTCCCTACACCAGTAACCCTAACTATATATATATTTTTAAAAATTATTCTATGTTTCCCACGCTAGAAGTCTTGTGCATGCTTTCACTTAGTCTCACTAACCCCAACGACATCTAACTTACATCGTTCTGTCTCCATTTTTAAGTTTTTTAATTTGCCTGCCCTATTCAGACTTCTAACATTCCACGCTCCGACTCGTTGAATGTCTCTGCCCATCCTGATGACCCCTCCCTGAGCAGTCCCCATCCGCATATCAGATTGAGGGGAGGAAGAAGCCATCATGATAATATGTAATTTGAGATGATTACGTGGCCTGGGGATATCCTTAGATCTTAATTACATCCCCATGTCGTTGATCATTTCTTATTCATCCGTCTTCAGTAGCCGTTTCTAACCCCAAGGGCAAGAGGGTGCCCTGGACCACTCCCCGCTCTTCTGTCCTCCTTTAGGAGGCCGTTGGCTAGCAGTCGCTCCTTATACCAGTGATTTTTCAGTCGCCAGAGCGTCGTCCGCGTAAACAGGGTGCACCACGCGAAGGAGAGGTTGACATTTGGTCAGAAGAGTGTAATATAAATCCTTACACTCCAAGGTCAGTTTAATGCCCGTAAAATTCCAACCAAGACCGGCATTCGAAGCAACTGAGCCACCAGTCCGCTTAACAGACGAGGTGATCGTTTCGAATTGTGTCGATTCTGCTGTTCAGAGTAGGGATGTAACGGAGGTCGTCCCTGCGTATGTTTAGTGCTTGACATTTGCGTATACAGATGTTTTGCAGAAGTGGATGCGGAGGTGGGAAAAATTATAATTATTTAGATTTTAATATTTTATCAAAAATTTAAAATAAAAAAGTATATTTTTATGCCAAATTCTACATTTTGTATAAGTAAAGTCTATTTTTGCCTCATCTTGCAACAACGAAAAACGTGGAATGATTTGACAAGTGAATTAAATTATTTACATAACCACACACGCGTCTAAAAATCAATCTTTGTCATATGAAGTTTGCGGAGTTCGCGGCTCAGCTAATTCAAGCATGAAGCACAAGACCACGCCATCGCACATCTCCGTGCCCGCCACCCGCCTTTCCACCGCTATGGTGAGCCATTCACAGTCCATCTTGTTGGACGTACGATGATCCGATTTTCCGAAAAAGGACTTGATGGGCCGTGAAAGGCGTTGCATGACTGCACGTAGTACGTGTTGGATGTTGTTGGACTCCCAGTCAACCAATACGGGTCATTGCCGTCGAACAAAGTATGGCGTTGGGTCATGATTGGAGGAAACAGCCTGCGAGTGTGCGATAAGGACGCTGGTGTGCGGCGAGAAAGTACGAGTGGAAAGGATTGCTTGGAACATTTCTGGACCCCTTCAAATAGGGTGAAAAGGTGAACGCATCCTACGGTAGTTCTACGCGGATGTCCTGTAAGTTGGACTGTGGATAGGCCGCTTTACTTTATATGCAAGTTCAAACTTATGAATTTGTCGCTTAGGTGATAACACCGTTAAGTTCACTGTTACTTTAAATTGCAAGATCGAAAGGAAAAAAACAAACAGGTTAGCATTACAGCTAAGCGACGATGGGAAGAATCTCGTATAAAGAGAAAATAATATATATTGCAATATAAAACAAAACATCCGCTATACATTAAAAATAGGATTTCACGCGAAAGTTCCGCAATTGCTGATGTGGATGCGGATATCCGTTACATCCCTAGTTTAGAGGTAGAAAGGAGGACACAAATTACTTTGTTATAACTATATTTTACTTTTAAAACATTTATTACATTTTCTACCAAATATTTAAAAATATTTGTTATATTTGCTAAGAAATATTAAGTAATAGGATGTTATGTGAGTCCTGGATTGAATCCCGAACTGTATGGAATCAATTGAACAGACAAAATGAAACCCGCTGCCTTCCCTCATTCCATACGGTTTGAGTTTTAACCCAGACCTCGCACACGGGCATCCTTTTAACTTATATTTGGAAGAAAATAGAATATTTCTGAAAATAAGTAGAAGTAACAAAGTAACATGTGTCCCCCATTAAATTCCTAAGCAACAGAAACCACGTAATTGATATGTGTATTTTAGGTCTTTCTAATTATTAAGAATTTTTATACTTATTTTCGTTCTGTTCCTTATCATTTGACGTTTATTTATCATACATCATACGAAATGTGAAATAGGTGGGCTATCGAACCTAGAAGGAAGTCTTGTTAGTAATAGCGAATCTCCTCGCAGATAGATTGTGCAGGCCTCTTTCCAGATACTACCTGTCTGATGTTAGCGTTGCGTAATGCATCTCACTGGGATTTTGACAAGCATTAATTAAAATGACCGTAATAATATTAATCAAATCAGGCTGCCGTGATTGTATATCTTGGGTGGAGATGGCACATCGCTAACAAGATGGGTGACTGACTCGGGGCTCGGCAGCTGACCCCGTTTCGTATTTTGAGAGTGACTCAGTGGCGCCTCATAACGTCACGTGGCATTATCTGTGCCACGTGCTCACGTTTCAGCCGCGCCTCACCTCAGCTATATTTCTGATCGCTGCGTTCCCTGAATTTCAGTTTTACGAAATACATTATCTTTTTATCTCTCCGTAAAGTGTTTTAACTATTTTTGTTCGTTTTCCTTCCTCCCCACAATTTTTCGCTGCCCTTCCTATGAGAAGACTGAAAAATTATCTTGAAGAGAGAGTTGCATAAAAAATCGTTTTTCCTACGTAAAATTTCGATCAGTATTATTGCTGCAGAAAAGTAACCGGAAGTAAGACACACGCGTTTCCAGCATGTATATGAATAAATTGCTATCTCCAAGACTTTTCTTGTCGTATTTATTTGGTATTGTCAACATCTTGGTCTGATACACCGAAATGCCTTGGTTTTTAGTGGAGATTCTATTATATTCCTCTCTCTCTCTCTCTCTCTCTCTCTCTGTGTGTGTAGTTTTACGTATTTGTGCAAAACTTCATTCATTGAGTCTCACTGTGTCAAGGAACTCAAAGCTAAGCGTATTAACTCTCACACAATTATTGTCTACAGAATCGATGTTATGTCGGCATTATCCTTTCCACTGTGGTTTCCTGCATATCTGCATGACAGAATGACATTTCTAATTTACATCCACCAATGTGATTATATGTTCTCAAACAAAGAATTGGGTTAAGAAGTATCTATGGCATACGGCTTCGACATTTTATCTCGTTACTGTCACATCAATTCCTTAATACGACTACACACGTGATTGTATTTCCCCTTTGCCGCTTTCACCTTCATTTTTTCTTATCAAATTCAGCTGCACATGTGATATGAGTTGTAAAGCTACGTATTATTTAGGGAGACACGTATTCTATGCCACTTAATAACTGTACATAATACACTCAATTTTTCTCTATCCGTAATTTGACAATGGTTTGTAACGAAACTAATCAGGCTCCACACTTATGAATGATTTATGTGACAACTTGCTCCTTAAAATATGATGTAATCCTGGCGGTTAAGAGAAAATATTCGTTTTGTTTCCATGTAAACTACTACAGAAGGTTTGCCATTAAAGTAGTTGATCTCTAGTTGCAGGTGATTCAAAGGATTGTAGCCGTCGGGGTTGAGGGTGTTAGTGTTCCACTTACTAGTATTATGAACTCGATCGTATATACTTCCTGGCAACGAGACTTCTAGCTAACGAGTCTATATATTACACATTTCTCCAACCTTCTTAAAATAATCTGTAATTAGACGTCATATGTTCCTAAGGCAGCGTCCATTAATGACGTGAGGTGGTTTTCAGGAATTCCGGACCCCCCTCTGGTGAGATTTGGTCGGACCCCCCTTCCCTCTAAAATGACGTGAGATTTTGACGGAGCCCCCCCCTCCATCCTACCAATCGAACTCGCAACTTTTGGAGGCCTTTTTTTTTTAGCTCTCATGGTCCGAAGAGCGGATATACCCTCTCCCTCCCCCCCAGTCGGTTTTTGGCACAAAATACACCCCTAAAATCGACTTTCGCGTCATTTGTAGATTGGTATTTTTGAGCTCTACAATCCTTCAAGAATTTCAGAAGCTTACGTGAGACTTCCGTTGACCTCAAGCTTGGTGAGGTTTCGTCGGACCCCCTTCCCCCCTATTTCACCTCACGTCATTAATGGACGCCCCCTAAGCATATCGAGATAATGTTGGAGTATGTCATTACATCCCACGCACGGCGTAATTCTTACTTGACTTGTGATACTAGTTTGCGTGAGAACTAATAGTGGCGCTTTGAATGACAAATTATTGCGCGGTGCTGTCGTTTATTCGGCGGACGCTGGCATCTAGGTAATACGCGCTGCCATTTTGCCATTCGTCTTGCCTAGTTCGTCCCTGTGGATTGATATTGGAAACTGTTCGTTATGGCTTAGATTATCTTCCGTTCAGCTCAGCCACACCGGCCCCTCTAGTGTAGGGATAATGTTTAGGCCTCCCTGTTGGAGGGCGCCGACCTCTACTGCCTGCTACAGTTTTATCGAACCTTTGTACGGTCGCGGTTGGAATACGGGTGCATTGTGTACGGTTCGGCACGGAACAGCTATCTTCGGATATTAGATAGAGTCCACCATGCAGGAATCCGGCTCGCCACGGGTGCCTACCGCCGATGTGCTGAGTGTGGTGAGCCGCCGCTTTCCATCCGCCGGCTCCTCCTCATGGTGCGACACTACATGCATATTGCTACTACTCCTGGCAGTCCCGTGTACAACGTTGTGATGCGCCCTAGCTTTGAACGGCACTACACCAACCGCCTTAGAGCGACGAAACCGTTCAGTATCCGTACAAAGGCTATTTTAGGACACTATGGTTGTGATTTGCCCCGTTTTTGTCACCAGGGATGGAGTAAATCTCCACCCTGGCTTTTAAGGAGGCCCAGGACGATTTTAGATCTGTCTCGGTATAACAAGCTGTTTACTGGTGACTGTATTTTTATTAATATGTTTAGAGACATTTTAAATGAGTATCACATATTCACCCCGGTATATACGGATGGGTCTAAGCAGGCTAACATGTCGGTTGCTCCGTAGTGTTCCCCCGAGCGACTTACACATACAAGATGGATGGTTGGTGCAGCATTTACACCGCCGAGTGTTATGCTATCCTTAAGTCGCTCCAGCATATAAAAGTAATGCGCGATAAGAGATTCATTATATGCTGTGATTCCCTCAGCTGTATTCAGGCATTAGAAAACATGTACCCAGCAGACCGTCTAGTCCAGGACATCCAGGACTCCCTCCTTTCCCTCCAATCTCACGGAAAGGAGGTTTTATTCTGCTGGGTACCCGGCCATGTGGGAATCAGGGGGAACGAGGCAGCTGATGTAGCTGCCAAGTTAGCCTGCGACAAGGCCAGAATTGACTCGGCGGCAAAGAGATTTGTTTTTGATGTTTGGCAGAGGCAGTGGCTGGAAGTTGAGCATAACAAGCTCCGGCAGGTCAAACCGACCGTTCAGCCGTGGAGCAGCTCCTTCCAGCGGGCGAGGAGGGATGAGGTCCTCCTTACTCGCCTCCGTATAGGGCACTGTCCTCTCACTCATGGTTTCCTTGTCCGTCGAGAGGACCCTCCGGTATGTGATGCTTGTGGCGTGCCTATGACGGTACGCCACATTTTAACTGATTGTGTGTTGTTTTTAAACTTAAGGGCAGACGTTGGCTTAGCTAACAATCTGTCCCTTATTTCAAACAATGACAATGTGGTGAAGGTTTAAACTTTTGCAATTTGGCCGGTCTCAGTCCAAAAATTTTGGAGCGATCGGCCTAGTTTTTAGAATGGTTTGGTGGTTTTTCTACAACCACCAATCCATGTATATTTGTTTGTTAAGATTAACATTTTATCCCTGGCCGGGCCCTTTACAGCCAGCCAGTTTGTTGTTTCAGCGTTTGTTAAAGCTGGTTGGCCTTTTTACAGCCAACCAGCCATTACTATTTGTTTGTGTATTTAAGGCCATTTTACAGCCACTGTTTTAGCATTTTACTCAATCCTGCTGTCTGCATAGTCGACCTCTTTACAGTCGACCATGCGGGTTGTATTTTTATCAGTATTTTTGTATTTTATTATGCTGTCTGTGTGGCCAACCCCTTTACAGTTGGCCATGCAGACGGCTGTCTGTTTTTACCCACATTGTCATTCCGTATTCTTGCTAGGGCGCTAATGACCTAGATGTCGACGCACCCTAAAGCCCCCAAAACAACCACAACATCATCTCTGTTGGAGTAAGTGATGTTATCATTACACAAACTAAGGAAGCTCATAAACTCGAAAAATCAGCATAAACTTGCGAAATCAACATAAACCTTAAGAAAAAGGCTGAATGCCTGGAGGGAAAAAAAATCCTCCCTGCATTTCAGAGAAAACTGGGAGAAGCAGTTTGAAATCGATCTATCATGAAACGATATGTCATGTGGTAGATGATGAGCAGCGTTTGAGGGAAGCTACCTACCTAAGGCAGAATCATTCTGCAGTGGAAGAACTGTCATCTCGCAACGAGGACGAACCCTCGTTTTAATGTTGAAGCGTATACTACAGATTTAATGGTAACCACTGGTATCGATATCTGGTAAAATACTGGTAACAACAAACAGCGAAAATATATTAATTGAATTGAGTGTTAATACTGTAAATACAGTGAGTAGAGGAAACAGCTATCGGAAAACGGGAATTAGTGGTAATTCTAGGACAGCTACGAAAGGAAATGGTTGAATCGGAAATGGCCAAATTACGTTGTTTTCTTAGGTTTTTTAAAAATGGGATTCGGCCTTATAACCATCCAGCCAGCAACTATGTTTCTCTTATTCTTCAATTGTGTATATACAGTAGAAGCTTTTAGTATAAGGACAACACAGGACGGACACAACACTTAACTAAAACAACCCGTGCCCTAGGCCGGACTCGAACCGGCGGCACCTGCAACTTGATTGCTAGCCTCGCGCTGCCCGGGCCGGCATCTATCTGAGTTTGATCGAGGGCAGATTTTGAGGTCCCCGAAGCTCGGAACGAGCATTTCGGAAACTGCACGACTTGTCGGTTGTTCGAGGAGTGCTGTGATGAGTGTCTTCAACAAGTGGCGAAACCACGTCCAAACGTCGAGGGGTTGGGTGGCCACTCCTCATTACAGATGTCGTAGGCAGGGCAGACTGGTAAAACAGGACAGGCGGCGAACTGTGCTGGAACTAACATCAGACTTTAATGCTGGGCAGAGGACAAGTGTGTCTGAACACACAGAGCACCGAACGCTCCTAACGACCGCCTCCGCATCCGACGACCAATGCATGTGCCTAATGTTAACACGACGAAATCAGCAACTACGACTGAAATGGGCACGTGTCCATCGTTACTGGACGTTGGCGCAGTGGCAGAGCGTTGCATGGTCTGATGAATCCCAATATCTTCTCGATCATGCCGATGGGAGGGTGCGAATCCGTCGTTTTCGAGGCGAACAGGTTCTTGACACCTATAGTGCTGGCCGGACACAACCTGGCGGCGGCTCGATTATGCTCTGGGGAACATTTACGTGGGCATCCATGGGTCCAGTGGAGCTAGTGCAAGGCACCATGACGGCCAGTAAGTTTCGTAGACTACATACACCCCTCTACAACTATGTTTCCCCACGGCAGTGGTATTTTTCAACAAGATAATGCGCCATGTGACAAGGCCAGGAGTGTGATGGAGTGGTTCGAGGAGCGCAGTGGCGTGTCGCAATTAATGTGCTGGACACCAGCTTGCAAGATCTGAACCCGATCGAACACACCTGGGATGTGATTGAACGTGGACTCAAGAGTTCATCGCCCCCCTCCCTGGAATTTACAGGAATTAGTTGACTTGTGTGTGCAGATGTGGTGCCAACTCCCTCCAGCGACCTACCAAGGCCTCATTGCTTCCATGCCAAGACGCGTAGTCGCTGTTATCCGTGCCAAAGGCGGACATACCCGGTATTACGTAGGTGAACATAATGTCCTGGCTGATCAGTGTAAAACTGCCAGCTATACGAGGCCTTGAATTCTTATCCTCAGCGTTATCCATCCGACTGGTTATTTCTGGACAACAGACAGCTACGCACTAGCTCTGCGCGCCTCATTGACAATCTCTTGTCTAGTCACTGATTTGTCCTAAACGTTGAATAATTTGTCTGATGATGTTGTGCAATAAACATTTTACTTTTCATCAAGTAAATCTGTTTCTGATATGTTAATTTATCGAATTAAATTAAAACCTTCCAGAAGTCACGAGCCAGTGATATTTGTGTTACCATACGGCGCTAATGTGATACAGTATTTTGTATAAAACTTGCAGGCCGCTTGTGATGAGATTATTGGCGATATTGGTGGATAATGTGTTAGATCAAGGAGTTCTGGAATAGCAATAATTTTCTGTGATTTTCTTAACCAACCGGACATTCCTTTTCAAAGAACTTAAACTTGCTTAAAAATAATAGCCAATACCGCTTCACAGATAGTTTCTTCTCTTACTTATTCATCTGCTCTCAAATATTCAATATCGATACCAAGAACCCAGAAAGCACCTATCCACTTGCCCGTGTTGCGTGAAATTTGCATGGACGTGTTTCCTTCTAAACTTTAAAGTTGCAGAATGCCGGCTAAAAGTAAGAAACTGATACTGTTGGTTGAGCTCGGAGTAATTGGATCAGTTGTATGAAGTTGGTTCTTCGCGAACTGTACTGGATGAAGGGTGACAGCCACTTCCCTGCAATTCTTCCCCCCACCTCCATCCCACTAATATCAGAACTCCCCCTAGACGAAGGGCTACTTGGACCCGTCGAGCATCGATCGTGGAATGAAGGTACGGCGCGGCACGATGCGGCGTGTGCTCAAGGTCGGCAGCGGAACTCAGCAAGTGTTTTGAATGGTAGGCACTTGCTGGCGGCCGCGCCAAGCCGAGCCGCATCGGTCGATGTCGACATCCGTCATTTGCGGCTATTCTGGGCTCGCTGACGCGGGCGCCGCGTTGCGAAACCACTCACATTGTGTGTGTGTGTGTGTGTGTGTGTGTGTGTGTGTGTGTGTGTGTGTATGTGTGCGCGCTGCCATAATCTCTCTACCTCGATAATCATCTCACACCAAGTGTAACGTTCAGCGGGAATCCGAAAGGCTGGTGTTAACAGGGTATCTGGTTCGTCGAGCCACTTGCCTTTCATAGTCTGCAAGATATTTGACATTTCTGACAGCTCTTTGCTCATGAATTAAATTGATTTTATCTTAAGACACCGAACCGATTGCGCTTTGTTTTAATTGATTTTACTCATTTAGCCTGGGAATTAACCGATCCGTTTCTGCATTCCTGCTTGAAGTAAGTATAGCTGCAAAATTCTCATGTATTGTGCATATTATAGAGTCATCAAAAATACTCTCCGCGCTTTTTTATTAATACCAGTCTATCATAAAACGATTGTAATGAAAATAAGAATAAAAGTCCTCTGTGCAGAATATGCAGGGAATACCTGAACTGTCAAAAGTAAACGCTGATCTCATACCCACAGCCTCCAGTCTTGGCTAATGCGACAAAATTGAAATAAACCGACTGCAAATTAGGTTGATTAATTAGAAAACATTGCAAATCAAACAATAAAGAAACCTGAAGGGCGTAGTAGGGTACTCAAGTACGGAACTTTTAGATAATTTCGAGTTAATGAACATGTTGAATGTAGCTTACCATAGTTTCCGCTGTCCTGTTGTCAGCTCAGGCGGTCTGAACTTATGCTGGGAAGATACGATTTTTCTGTGCTAAGAGTGTGTTGTTGTTTTTTGATTGTGGCCCAGCATCCGCCCACACGACCGTACAGAAACCACCTAAAAATTGTAATTAGTGTGGGCGAACACTAGATTTAAAATCGTCGTTTAATGCAGTCCTTAACAAATAATGCGCTTTTCGTATACATGTCGCCTATTCGTCTTAGAGACTTCTTGACAGCAGTTTGTGAAGTTACTGTGCTTAATGCGTTGACAGAACATTAATTGTTCGGTTATCAGACTTAACTTTGCCAACTGTATCAACAAAAGAGCGGGGAAAAGAAATGGTGAGGTTCCTGAATCATGTATTAGAAGAAATCGAAGCAGGAGAAATCTGTGTACTCTACCCATCGCAAGGGGGAGGTGAGAGGGTATTTGTTTTAAAGTCCGTCAGTTTTTAATACTCCTAGTGATTTCAACATTCATGAAAGCTTCACCTGTGCTAGAAAACAGTTCACCTGTTGATATCGTGGAGCGAAAGAGAAAAGACGGGTACGCCGTAATGTTAAAATTCTAATGTTTAGTGTAGATGTTGTAAAGGAATAAAGAACTGCGTTGCACTTAGAACAAAGTGAATTTGTAGCCAGGTCCTAGACGTGGAAACGGAAATGCTCCATCAACAGATTAACTGAAAACGTCGGTTGCGTGGCCAGCAGTAAACTCTTTGAAGCAGATGCCAAGTTTGAGCCTCTATCACTCGTATTTTGTTCAGGATTTGTTTTGTGACAAGGTGAAAACTTTTATTCGTCCTAATCAAAATTAAATATTTTTTTTTGTGAATTGCATGGTTGGCGGTAACAAGATGAGAAAACCACGTAAAAAGTGAAGGCGTTAGAACATTGAGTCTCACGTGTACAGACAGCGTTGTTGAGGTGCGCTGCACGTGGTAGATGTAAGCTGTTGCTCGACCGCCTCGACTCGGCCTTGGGACACAAATAGCAGCTTTGTTTATTCGGAGGCGACGCGTTGTGAAAGCAGCGCCGAGATGTTTATGAAGAAACCTGTCTTTACGATAAAGTTAAATATATCTGACGCCTTGCAACAGCGCCGCCTTAAAATAGGGACCTTCGCCTACTCTTCGAGTAATACGGTTGCTATGGATAGAGAGTAAAACATTTAAGACAGCTTTTCTTGTCTTTTAATAGCGGTAGTAACAGCCAGTACCAGCAGGGGCTTTCACAGGGAGGGTTGTCAAGGAAATAGACAACTTCCTCCATCTTTTAGTGATACCAGCGGGAACTAAGTGTTTTCGTAGTGGCCGACCAGATTAATACTGAAATTGTTTGATACGATGTGGGTGGCAAGTGAGATAACAGGATCGATTTGAATTAAACTCGTAGTTAGGAGCGACTTTTATGTAGGCGTTTGTAGTACTGTTATTTCGAATGCGCGCTTTCCACAAAATGAAACTTGAGATTATACGAAGCAGCGAGGGTGTATTTTTTTCTGCATATTCCATCAAGAACGTTGTTAGTAAACGGAATTGTATTCAGAACGTCTAAAGCAATCGATTGCCACTTATGGAATGGAAGAAGTAGATAATCATAGTATGAACCTCAGTAGCTGGTAGTCTGTACTAGGAAAAAAACTTTGGTTTTTAATTTCGTGAAATAAATTTTATTCTGGGACAAGATAATTATTGCTACAAGCAAAATGATATTGATGTTTTTCTAAGGATAATATTGCTAACATAGAACAGAAAGTCGAAAATGATTGGATCAAACTATCTTACGAACCAACCACACTTACAACATATGTATTTTAAGGCATTCTATACACGGAAACTCTCAATATTTGAAAGCATTCTGATGTACACTTTACTACAACTTAACTGCTTCAGAAAACACCAGTTTTCCATCGATCCCTCATATTATTTTTCTACCATGCGCAAATCGTGCTCTTGCGGACTAAAACCACCTATAAGAGAGTCCTATCAAAGTTCAGTGGCACTGGATGAAAAAGAATCTGCTTATTTTGATGCAGGACAGCCAGTTATCTGTCTCGGGCTCTTTATTTATGGCGCTGCCTACTAGCGTGAAGACAGAAGCAGAGCACTTCCCCTCGCTTATCGCTTTTCCTTGTTTACAAACAGCCATCAGGACGACATTCGGCAACGTTCTGAACATCCGTTAAAGAGCTCATGATAAACCGCGTGCCGTAGTCATAGGAGTCCGACTGTTGTGAAGCTAACTTACATCTGCCTCGAGGCAAGAACAGAACTTTGCTGGTGTCACTGATGCTGATTATGAGAATTAAAGACTACGGTCCATTATGTTGAATTTTGTAAGATTATCTTAAAGAATGATGATGCAATAAAGTTAATGTGCGGGTGTATTAGGGACGTGAAGATCAAACCTCCACCAACCAATTACATGCCAAAGTAGCTCGTATTCTGTGGTGCGCAAACCCTGTGCGATAATTTGCTTTCCTGAGAGCTACTTTTTGAACTTTTAATATTTCGTACTAAAAATTTGTGACCTGTTTAGATTTTTAAAACGATTTATTTTTTCGACAATAAATATGGTTGCGTCGATTTTTTTTTTTTTTTTTTTTTTTTTGTGACCGTCAAGGATGTATTAGTTTTGTTGTTCTAACTCGAATCTGCGAATATACTGCAGTCTTGATGATAAGATTAATACAGCAAATAGTTATTTTAAATAAGCTTTTATGGATAAATGGACTTTGCCCGCTAGAGAATCTAAAGACGGAGAAAGAATATCGATATATAAATATATTGTGATATTGTCTTCATGGGTTTAGAGTCGGATGGAGTTATAACAACATTGGAGTGTTAAAAATATCAGCTCGCATAATTTATTTGTCGTGGCCAGTATCTGCCGGCTGTAGTTATTGAAAAGAAAGTTACAACTTGCAGCCCTGTGTCACTGACCCTTTTGGGTTTACGATTTCGGACTAGATGTGCCTGACGGTTATCCTGTTTTCTTAGTAGCAGCCTCGTCGTATCCGAGTGACGTTTCATGCATCGTTGTGATATATCGTATGGACGCTTGTTGGGTGTTTTGGTTAGAACGACTGATAAAAGAAACGTCTTGGGACAACTTACGTCTGGCGTATTCATGCAGTTGGATCCCATATAGTTCCCATTGTAACACCACCCGCATACCAAAATCAATCGCAATACAAGAAATTTCACGGGAACATCATACTTGTGAACACGAATGACAGAAGGTTGCAGCGAGTCCTTGGATTTAGGTTATAACTAAATTTGTCCGATGTGATTGGAATTTGAACCTTTGAGCCTGTTACTGATGCCGCACTCGTGTTCTGACCCAGTGGAAACCGCAAGTGGCATAGACGACGTGGCCGGGTTCTTTGCCGATCCGCAAGCAGCCTACGGCAAACAGGCTGTCGGGAGGGCCCGAAATAGCTGCTCGGCCCTCGGAATAGCGGCGCCAGCTCCGGGAATAGAGGGACTCCTACACCTCAGCGTCTGCTGCACCTTATCAGACTCTCTGTAGGTCAAGTAGCCAGGTGAAGAGGCGTTTACTTAGATTCTGCTACTGTGCTAGCACAAACCTTGGTACGTAATAAGGCCTTTCCCATTCTCTCCAAAACTGACGTAACACTCACCAAGTAACCGTACAATCTGTGTTTTGAGTGTTTCTTGTTAGTATATTTATCGTATCAGTAGTTTTAAAGAGGAAATTGGAGACCATCCTAAACGACTACAGAAATACTGGATCGTGTTGGCCGCTACGCCGCCGCGTAGATACCTTCCCGTCTGGCAGGAAGAAACAACTTGTAATTTGTAAATAAGTGTTCGTTTACGACACATCACTGAAGATACGACGGACTCGGCATACCGACTATGCTGATTGGAACGCTAGTATGACTCCACTCCCTGCCTTCAAAACTAAACAAACTAGCATAGATGACAGCTGCCTCAAACTTACGTAATTCGCAGACAAATGGCGGCATTCGTTACCCTTTCTTATGTTAAATCGCTCGTGAGTTAGATTTAGGCAGGAAGTAAATTTCAGACAAAGACTCAGTTGAACTTTTTCCTTTGGAACTTTTTAGAATTCTGATTGATTGTTACTGGCACTTGAAGAAATGGACCATGTACTCAAATAAATCCGTAAGAAACATTTTATTTATTCAATTGCCTACGGTACATCCATAAATTACATCATACAAATTTCCTTGTTTTTTGACAACATCCTCCCTCCTTCCCACGCCGTGTTACGCGTTTTGTAAACCCCCCTACCCTCCCCGTTAACGTTTGGTAATTTACGGATTGAATCGGGGATAAACTGAGAGAGAAACCAAATTTCAGCTTGACTGACATTGGTGTTCCCAAGGATAGCGAGCGACAGTGGGTCCGCCCATCCTCATTTCCGTTTTGCATGCTTTCTCGAAATCAGCTGAATGTCGGTACGGTTCCTTCACAGTTTCTTCCGGTTACTTGTTCTCAGCCCTGTGGATATCGTCAACGAGAAGTAAAGCTCTCTTCCAAAAACACACAGCAATTTTATTGATGGGCAATAATAATTGACTTTTTCTGTAAAAATACATATTTTTTCTTTCAGTAAATAAGCTACATTTTCATAAAACCGAAACTCACTTGCTGGACAAGGCTGCTGTTATAAGACAGGGTATCCTGACAAACAAATTAAGCTCGATAGCATTGGTCTTTTTTCTGTGGTAGGGATTATCTGGAGGCATTTTGATTCATTTCACATGGTCCAAGAGCTTTTTGATGATTGCTTGTTTCTTGGTCTCTTGGCTCTGATGACTGTGTTGTGTACAAGCCATGAAGCGTAACCCTTTCCTTTTTCCGAATAAACTTGTAGAAGGACTAACCTGGAACCTTTGAAACTATACAGAATCAAATATTGTAGAATGTTATCAACTATCAAATTATTCATTCTGCAGTGAATGCACACTACATTGGGGGGCGGTGGAGGCAAGGCGTCAATAATGACGTCTGTTTCATCCATTATGAATACAGGTTATGTCCACGTTTCCGCCTTCCTTCATGGCGCAAAGCGATGCTGGTCTTGTAAATGTCACACTCCTATAAGACGTTTGCCACAGCGTCTGTGTGATTGCTTCACTTTACAGCGTGTATCACAAAACGAGTGGAGGTGGATCCTATAGGCAGTTGTTTCTACAAATTACCTGCGCCCAACGATATTAATTTCTACAATGTTATGAAAACGCAGGTGCTCAGCGTCCTTTTGTTTCACACTACCAGGTGTTGTCGGAGGTCGCTTGCGCAACGCCCTTCACCGCTGCAGGGGCATCGCGCGTCATGCCCGCAAATACTTTTAAGTGCTATTTCTACCCACAGTTATCTAATCACCGGCCTGCGGTTATTTCTGTGAGTGTCAGACTCGTGTTTACGTTTACCATAATGCTGTGTATCTCTTAAATATTTCGAAGGCAAGTAAGCTGCAATTACGATTTGCCGACTATTAGCTTGTGTGATGAATTTGGAGCTGAACCGTCAGTTACAATAGTCGCTGCACGATATGTGCATATCGAGAATGTAATGGGAAAAGCAAATCGTTATGCTCCGATTTCTAGGTCGTAATTTAAATCAATGCACTCAGGAAGTTAAATCGATTGTATACAAGTCACTAATATGTCCTCACTTAGAGTATTGTTGTTCTGTATGGGGGTCCCCATCAAAAGGGGTTAATGGAGGCTTTAGAGAAGGTCCAAAGAAGAGCCGCCCGATTCGTGACAGGTATATATAGTTGGAGGGAAAGCGTAAGTGCGATGTTGAACGAGTTAGGTTGGGAAGATCTGGAACACCGAAGGCGTTGCTCTCGACGGAAGCTAATTGAAAAATTCACGACAGACGTATTTCGGAATGACAGCCAGCAAATATTGCTACCAGCAACATTCATATCTCGAAATGACCGCGAAAATAAGATAAGAGAAATCAGGGCCAGAACCGATTCATTTCTGTACTCATTTTTAACACGAGCTATTAGGGAATGGAATAGAAAGAATTTACCGGGCGAGTAAACTTAAAATCCGACAGGAGTAGCTTTCGATAAAGCACTCCAGCCATCCTGATCTGGGTTTTCCATGGTTTTCCCAGATCACTCCACGCGAATGCGGGGATGATTCCTCACAATAGCCCATGGGCGCCTCCTGCAATATCCTGTATAACCCTTCCAAACCATAACCCTTTTCGATAGGTGCAATGCACCCTCCGCCACACACTTTTAGTGAATCGCGGAGTAATAATAATAATAATATGTCGATGCGAAGCACGCGAAAAGATACTGACAAATATGTGAAACGCCTGGAAAGTGTGACTCCTGTCGCAGGTTCATGGGTGTTCAGGTGTGTGTTGCAGTGGAGAGTGTATACGGGAGTTAAATGTGACTCTCCCATCCCTTTGACCACTTTGTACTAAGGCTATGAAAGTTTCAGAGCAGGATGAAAAGATCAAGATGAGTGAGAAAATCAGAGTTGAGCGATAGCATTAAGGCCCCTCCAGGCTCTACCTATTGAGGCGGAAAAGAGAATTGACAGGGACGTTGAAAAGCATGGTTAGGAGCTGACAACAGATCGTACGGGAAATACTGTTAACTGGATGAAGGAGAAAGGCACCTCAGAAATTGTGGGGAGAAATAGTTTTGACCTGTTACCAAAGTAAGGAGAGGACGAACCTCATGTAGATGTAGGAGTGGTAAGTTGCAGCGGTACCCAACATGTGGTATATGTTCCTAATAAAATCTGATCATTATCTTATGGGGAGGGAGGGAGGGGGGGGGGCGGTCTGAAGGAAGAAGTGATCACGAAGCAATTTTGATGGATATTAGTAAATTCAGTAAGCCAGTGGCCAAAATTGAAGGTGGTGATAGGTACAATTATAAAAAGGCACTGGTTTGATGCGATCATTAGGAACTATGATTCAGGAATGGGAAGATGTAAATCGGAAAACGAGCTTATCCTCACAATTAGAAATGAGGAGACTAAACATTTGAAATTCATCCTGATAATAGTACAAAGGAACTAAGAAAGCTACAAAATTATAAAAGGGATATCTTTGATTATATTACTACCGATGTCTTAAAGATAACCGGATACGACATTGCACGGTATCTTGAAATAATTTAGATTGAATCTGAACTTTTGCTGCTTACCAGTAGGCTGGAAAAGTGCGATGATAGTACCGGTCCATAAACGAATGGTAACAAATAGGGCCAAAAATTATAGACCGAACATTCGTAGACAAATTAATGGAGAGATTGATATGCAACCATACAAGACATGTCTTTAAGGAATGAAACTTGTTTTTCAGATCGAAAAATGGGGGATGCAAGATATTTTAGATGAAATGGAAAGGAGAGGCCAAATTGGTAGTCTAGCACAAGATCATTCTAAGGCATTTGACAAAAAATTGAGATAAAATGGAGGTAAATGAGATAAAAACCTTTGTGGATGATACAGTAATTTGCTGGACAGAAGAATTCATAAAAGGTACAAAGCTACGAGTAGGGTACGAAATGTAGTATCAAAAGAAGTGGAAGTGAAAATGGGAGTGCTACAGGGTAGTGTATTGGGACCAGTGCTATTTATTATTCTAATGAATGTTCTTCTTAGTGGTTTACACTAAGATATTTGGTTGTTTTCAGATGGCACAATGTATTATAATAGGATCAAAACGGGAGAAGATTTAGCAGCTGCTGGGTGACCTGGAGAAGATATCTAGCTTCGAAATTAACATGGGCTGGAGATAAATGCAAAGAAGAGTTAGCTCTTAAGAGGTAAAAAAATAGATAAAGAGATAAGAAAAGAAAGATAAGAGAAAATAGATAAGAAAAGATAGATAAGAAAACAGATAAAGAGATAAGAAAAACTATAGGTCATAGGAAGGAAGTGTTCGTTGAAGACTTGAAGCGTAAATATCTTGGTGTAACATTAAACAATAAACTCAGTTGGGCAACATATTGGAGAGAGTGATGAGGGAATGTACTTGATAAGCACGGGATTTGGGGTACAAAGCTTTGGCGAGACCATTGCTTGAATATGATGATGAAGTAGGGGGCAACATTTTGGGTGTCAAATACACCAGTTGGAGGCGGTGCAAAGAAGTGCTCCTAGATTTATCTCTGAAAATTGCTGCACAACACAACGAGTAACTCTTATGATAAATGAGCTGCAAGTTGGAATGGGATTCATTGGAAGATAGGGTGAGGGTGAAGAGTTTAGAAGTCTTGTATTGATGACGGGGAAAGATATTGGTGGAAAAATTAAAAAGTGGTGCGCAAAACGATGACCACAAGCTGGCACTCGATTTCAGGTATCAAGGCGTGGAAAAAATTTTCTTTTGTAGGTAAGGAAGTCAGGGACTGGAATAAATTACCGAGGAAATTTATGAATAATTCACCAGAAGTGCTGAAAAAATTTGAAATTGCAATTCGTAAAGGACAGAAGTAGGAAGGTGCAAATTGTGTGTGTATGGATGGTGAATATGGTGCGTTGTTTGTCAGCAGGTGCCCCGGCGCGGCCAGAACTGCTGGTGGCAGCGAGCCCGGGTCAGCTCCGGCCAGACGCCGTCGGCCCGGCCTTCCCTCAGCTGGGACACCTCGGCGGTCTCCCGCTCAACGGTCAGTACTTCACACAAGTTCTCGCAAGTTTTATAGGTTAACAGACAAAGACACTTACGAGGATTAAATACTTATCCGGATAAACGGACCAAGAGCAATCTCGTGTTTATTGTATTAATAAAGTAACTCTTTAAGACTGTCTTAATCTGCGTGTAAAATTGTTATTCCAATTTGTACGTTGTTTCCACCTAAAAAGAAAGGTAGATTTTAATACTGAATCAGCCAAATCTCGTTAGTTAGCGTCAGTTACTAAAGTAGCCCAACGTCAGATTTCGTGGCGTGAAGCATTTAAGATTTTCTTTCATCCAGTCTGAAATTTCAAGATTTTTTCTTAGATAAGCAATGATTACTTTCGTTGAATTACCTAACTTCAACGACAGTGCACTCCTTTTTCTTACAATGCCATTTTTGTTGATCGTCCACAGGCACCGCCACATACCCCTTGTTATCTGCCTTTTTTCCTTTAGAATTTTTATTTGGTTTTGATAGAGCACAACCCTCAGTGGCAAACGTTACGCCAAGATATTTAAACTTTGTGTCTTCAGCAAATAATTCCACCTTATAATCGCACAAAACGCGAGTTTCTCTGTGTATCTAATAAACTAACACTCTTTTATCTGCATTCCGTATACACCTACCCAGCTGGACATCCTGTCCAGATTCTCCTGCAACTGCATTTAATCTTCTGCCGTTTGAGGCCCTTTCTATAGCATTATATCATCTGCAAACAACCTAACTTCTGACTGTACAAGCCATAAACACAGTTATTCATTATTCTAATGAACAGCAATGGTCCCATTGTTGGACTCCTGTTTTCACTTCCACCTCTTTTCATATTCTCGCCACACTCGTCGGTTTCTACCTGTTTAGTTATCTCAATTCGGCAAGCCACTTTTATCATCCACTGCCTTATCTACCGCCCTCTTAGATGACTTGGAGTGATCTGATGCTACACTTTCAACTTGGCCTCCTTTGTCCATTTTATCTGAAACTTCTTGCCCAAAGTTCTCTGAGATTCACATGAATGTCCTATTCTTCACCAATGTCGCTTATTTGCAGTCCATATCCTTTCCTCACAAACTAGTCGGCTTATAATTGTTAGCCCTATTAGTTTCCATTCTTTTATGAACCGGTACTGCTTTGGCACTTTTCAGTCCTCTCGTAAACAGCAGGTCTGGATACTCTAAGTAATATAATAATATTTCTTGGTATGCTATGATGACGTACCCCTGTATCCTTAATTCGTCTGCAGTAATATTTGTTCATAGCGATACGTTTACAGATTTTTAGACTACATACGAGGGTCGTACAGAAAGTAGCACCCATACAATAATTTTTAAAAAAACCTTATTTTACATAAGCATTACTTACGTTTCTGCATAGTCACCAAATAGATTCAAACACTTGTCATACCGTGTAATGAGTTTTTGTCTCCGGTATTCTTATTCCGCTGCCATCAGCTCACTGAGAAAATTCAGGAGAAGCCAGATCCGGGAAGTAAGGCGGGTGATTGGAAACTTTCCATTTAAGCTTGTTGAGAATCTGTGTTTTTCCAGTAGTGCAAGATATGGCATTGTAGTAGATAAACACGACGCCAGTAGACAACAGATCTCGCCGCCGATTTTGAAATACTCGCCCAAGTTTTTTAAAAAAGTTTTACAATATGCATCGGCGTTAGTAGTGATTCCTTGATGCATGATGTCACACCATTGACTGACGTTTGCTCTCAGGTGTTGATAAGAAACCCACATTTCGTTCGCAGTAACAGTATGTGTAAAGAAATGAGTCTTCTTCATTATAGTAACGCTCCAAAAAATCCAACGCTGCATCCATGCAAATTTTTCTATAGCACAAATAATCTTTGACAATTTAGTGTGAAGAATGGTACGTGAAACATATGAAAATTGCTTACTGATTTCATCCAGCCTAATACATCGATCGTTCTTTATAAATTCCTCTACTGATATTCACCAAGTCGTGTGTAATGAGTATGACCGACGGACGGGCGTCTTGTTCTGTCTCTGAGCTAAAATTTCGACACCATCGTCGAACCGATGATTCATCTGTTGCATTGCAACCATAAATGTCTTTAATTAGATGAGGACTATCACATGGTCGCACACTTTTTTTGAGAATAACAGATCTCACTTCACAAATGGCGGCATTATCATTTTTTGATCATTTAAACACCTGTACAGCCTGAAGAAAGTCATTAAAGGTGGAGCGTAAGCAGTCTATTTAAACTATTGGACCTTGAATGGCGGCTACTTGAGATGCCAGCGCTATACACAGCTCAAACGGGTACTACTTTCCTGACGCCCCTCTTAGCTCTCTCATAATATCTTCAGGATCTGTTCCTAATTTCCTAGTTCGCTCATTTCTACTGAGGTCGATGCTCCTCCTCAAATTTTTCCTCTTCCATTACAGAATAATGTCCCTAATGGTCTAATTATACCAGTTACTTACTTAATTCCTCTACCTTTTTCACATCCGCGGTGTCTTCTTCCCCGTTGTTATTCGTAATTGTCTGAATACCTTTTCTTTATAGCAACCCTAGAAATTGCTGGATGCATCATTCAATGGTCCTCTTCAAGCCATAAGAGTCTTCTTAAACGCATCTCAAGTTTCATCTATGCTGCTATTAATTCTTTGCTTAGTTGTTTGAAATGTTCCGTACTGCCTTGCCGTTTTGTAACTTTATTATGTTCTCGCCTTTCAAACGTATTTAACTACTTCGCCTTCCGGTAATGGTGCTTTTCTTTATGTTTGTTTTAGATTAAACTTTTCTTCTCCAATTCTTATCATCTTTAGGAACCGTTCGCATTCTATTTCCGCTGTACTGATCGACTCCTTTCACAAAATGAGGTTTTTCCTGAAATGTCTCTGCAATTCTGTAATATTGTAGTATTTGATATTTGTAATTGCACCTTCAATTTTGTCCAGTGTTTTACTGAATCCTCTTATATCCATCGGAACAGTTTCATGATCACATACAAATTCCTCTTATGAACTTCAGAAGGTTATCAGACGTTATTAGAAAGATATCTAACGAGTTTTTGCTATTGTGCTCTGCTGAACCGTATTGTAACCGCTTCGATGCTTATTGGGGCTTTTAAATTAAACATATGATACAGCAGTTGCGGAGCTATGTTACTTGACACTATGTTCATTTATGCTCATTTACAGCTTATTACTTTTAGTAAAATGATTCGAATGCCATCCGGTCGTCAGTCTAATTAGCGTTGCTATTTAGATAATTAATTAAATAACAGTCAAAGGGAACATGCAAGAAGCTAATCAGAAACACATGCACACGTGTCAGCTTTCATAGTTCACTAAGTTTTATTCTTCTGAAGTTACATAATCCAAAACCAAGCCAGCAGACACTAAAACTAATCTTTGTCACCAAAGAATGTAGTTTTGAGTATAAAAAAGGTTGGAAATAGTGAGTATAAGCCCTGTAATCATTCATTAAACAATTGATGTGGTACAGTACGTAGCAGTCCACCATAAACAGTCTATAGCAAACCATATCACTTAGAACAACATACACAGTCTACAAAATACTTCTGCAAAGTATACATCGGACAAATTATAAGAACTATCGAGGAACGCCGCAATTAGCACGAAAGATATCTGCGGTTACTACAACTGGACAAGTCCGCATAACAGAGCATGCTATAGAAAATTTTCACAGCATCAACTTCGACAACACTGAAGTTCTGGCTAAGATATCGTATTTCTAGGACTCAGTGATCAGAGAAGCGCCGGAGATTCGATTAAGTGACAACAGCATCAACAGAGATGGTGGTCTGTTCCTGAGCGAGGCTTGGGAGCCAGTCGTAAAAGACCTAAAACAGCAACGTGTTAGACACAACCTTCCGAGCAGACGCCTTCATGACACGTCGACCAATGGGAGATAAGTCGTTCGTGATTGGTCAGTTCCAGAGCCCTCGTGTAATGCCGCCGGTTAAGCAACGATGAGTGTGGAGAGCACTTGGATGGGTGACCGCATATGCCAACTGTTAAGGCAACGTTATGCGTGGTTTTTACTTGGATGGGTGACCACTCAAGATACTGCCATGGATCTACTAAATGCCATCCAGTTGCTGAGCTACGGGATGCAGCCACGAGATGCAGAGATGCACACACACAGCAGCCAATATCAGCTCCAGCCATATTGGAGTTGAGTTTGTTGCCTTTCGGCATTTACTCCTCGACAATAGTAGACGGGTTGTACCTCGCTGTCGGAATGTCGTCTCTGTTGGCAGAAGATTAAATCCTCTTATGGCGATGACCGGTGGTCTTCGCGCGGTGGAAAGGGAGAGCAGCTGTTGCTGTTAACCTGATGAAGGCAACGATGGCAGTTGCCGAAACGTTGTTAAAAGATCTAAATAAATCTATTAACCGGCAGAAAACCCGAGTGTTATTTATTTCAACAATACGCCGGGAAAAACTAAAATGTCATACTTCTGCACTGTTCACATAATATTCTGTCCATCGGAACATCGGTGATACCGTGATAGCGGGTTATTATAGTGCATACAACGGAACATACACTCGCGACCACTACACGCTAGCTCCCGCTGACTGTACTCCGCCTTACCTTCCGTATCACTCCGCGCTAGCCGACTGACTAACGCCAAAGACATTATATGCATATCTGAGATCACACTACCAACTTATAAAATATACGTAATGTTCACGGTTTCGTCACAGTATCCTATATTCATAGCTGGGCACAGTTAATCCAAACATTAACTTCGTTAATCGTTAATCCGCTAATTAAGAAGTTAACTTCGATAATCGTAAAAGCGTTCTTTTTTTTTTTTTTTTTTTTTTTTTTTTTTTTTTTTTTTTTTTTTTTTTTTTTTTTTTTGCAAATTTAATGCAAGTTAAAGATATTCGTTTAAAGTTAAACATCAACAGTAGTCTATCTAATGTCCCTCTGGAAACTGAAGATTCAACGTTTTAATCAGCTTCAGCTATCGGATTCTACAACATGTTATGGAATCATGTGTTGGCAACAAAAAAGTTTACAATTCATTGGTCTACACCAACTTGAGATACGCCGCTGTCGGTGACTACGATACAAAAAGCTTCACCAATGCTTTGTTGGCGTAACCTTTTATTAGCAGATGGAGATTTAAAAAAAAAAAAAAAACTTTTGCTGCTATCTACACCAAAATCCATAGCACTTGAAGAAGACTGTGATTTGTTTTTCCTTATCTCACGAGTTGACCTTGCTTCTAATTTTTTCACACTAAATATTTGGATGTATGCATCCTCTTTATGTGTTATTTAAGATTATTAAGGTTAGAAACGTGAGCCTTGAGCTGACCGAGCGTGGTGGGTCAGAGGTTAACGCTCTGGCCTCGCATTCGGGAGGACGCCGGTTCGAATCCCCATCAGGGCTCCAGATTTAGGTTTCATATTGTCCAATCACTCCAGGCAAATCTCGGGATGCTTCCTGCAAAGACCATGGCTGAATTCCTTCCCGTTCCTTGTTCCCAGTCCCATCCCGCCTCTAATTACCTACCTCGACGTCGACGAGGCGCAAAACCACAAGTAAAAAAAACAAAAATGAATCTTGATTGTAGAAAGTTTAGGCAAACACAGTTTGAATCCATAAATCAATTGTTCTCGTAAACTTGATTTAAATGCAACATAATCGCATAAATGTGACCAAGGATTTTTAATCTTCTCGTTGCTATTGGTAGTGTTTCTGATTTCACAAGTTTCTAGATCTTCAGTTTCCATCATTTAACCATGTAACGAATATCAATTTAATTTATTTCCCTAACAAACTCCAAACCAACGCAAACTAAAAAATGGCACTATATTCCTGGTAGTAAAAAATGTAAAGTTATAAAAATATCAATATGAATCGCTAATTGAATTTTAACCGTGTAGTGAGCGTCAGTTTGCATACGTAAAATACAAACACTACATAACCCTATCGTTCCTGCTCACACCCAGTGGCGTAGCTAGGTCAACAAGGGCCCCCTGAACTGAGGATGAGGGCCCTTGAATTATTCTTTAGGGGCCCCTGAGCAGTGGTTGGGGCCCCCCTGAGCACAGCGAGGGCCCTTAGTGAGGGTCTCTTGTACTCTCAGGGGCCCCTTAGAGCTAAAAAAAAAAAGGTCGCCAGTTTGCCGTGAAGGCCCCTAGAGGTGCGCTTTGGGGCCCCTTGAGGTATGCTTGGGGGCCCCCTGAGCGTGAGGGCCCCCTGAGCGTGAGGGTCCCGGTGCACTGCACCGCCTAGCCCCATAGTAGCTACGCCCCTGCTCACACCCACGCCATGCCTAGCATAACAGTTATATATGCATCATACTAGCACTTCGCATTACCTAATTCATTTGCTATTTGACTCGTAGAACGTACAGCGTGCCGTGGCGCACAATAATCAAACAAACGAAATGGCGCCAACAACCAGTTAACGGACTAAAGTTAACAGGAGTTCACTTTAACGGAAGTTAAGAAGAGCGTTTATGATTTTTAGGTTTACTTAAAAGTTACATTTTTGCAATTTTGTTAATTTCGTTAATTAGCTATTAACGGATTAACGGTTTTCTGCCCAGCTGTGCCTATACTAAGGTATTTGCAAATTTGTGTTCCATTTGTGTGATTAATTTTATTTCCTTCCACGTTAACAACTAATAAAAATTTAAGATTTCTACCATTAACAACCATCTTACTCCACCCTCTGAACTCCAAATACAAATTTCTCTTCAATTACCTTTCTCTGTTAACTCTTGACTATGACTTATAAACACCAGAAAACTGCAGTAGGCTTTGGTAACTAGTGAGAATACCCCTCCAACAATAGCTCCTCTATCTCTGTAAACCTTATTACCAGCAGTCCTTCCTTTAGTCGAGAGACCACCCTCCTTTAACTGCATTTATGGCTTGTTCATTTCTAGTAAGTTACCGCACTAAATATTTTGTTCATTATTCTCCAGAAATTAACTAATAGCAGTCTCATAATTGATTTTTCTCGTTTTTTATTCATCCTTCTTAGTCGCAACCTCCCTCCCCCCCCTTTTTTCACCTGTTTCGTGTTTCATGAGCTTCTTTATTTCTTTGACATTAATAATCTCTGCATTTGTATTCCGGATCCCACTGTCACTTATTTTTACCTCTTCGAAAGGTGAAGACTGTTTCACACGTCTTCTTATTCACTATTGTCGCTTTTTGTTAGCGTCTTCATTTATTCCAGACATCTAAATTGGTGCCCACATTCGATTTTCAGCATATAGTTTTAGTCAAACCCAAATTTTTTGTGAACGAATAATTCATGATAGTCTGGTTTTGATGATTCATAGAATAATTTTTTTTTTTTTTTTTTTTTTTTTTTTTCCGCACCAAGAATCTTGATTGTTTCTTGTCATTGTTCTTGTTTCGCTTTTCGGTAACATTTCCTCTGTAATAAAATATCAGTGATTTTGTCATTACTTGTGGACTGTTTCATTTTCTTGTTTTTTACCATGCTTATATTAGTTTTACTTGATAATAGTGTTGCAATCGATGTTTCGCCAACATACCAGTGTCCGTTTGACTTGAAACATTCTAGCTCCAGGTGACAATACAATATTCAGTAATAATTACAATTCTTACTGATCAGTGAATTAACTAGTAAGAATTACGCAAATTTAATTACCTCTCGCAGTCGAAATGTTTACCGGGATACAATACACAAAATCCAACAGAGTGGCAACATCTTTATTCGATTACTAGCTGGTAACTACGACCTCGTTCGTGTTTGTAAAGAATTTGGATAGACAGTTACCAACATCTAACCACCATAGTGCACGATGGGAGACTCGAAGCTATTACCACACACAAACGCCAGTCATCTGCGCTATGTAGTTCAGGCAGCTAAGTAAAATATAAGGTCACACCTGTCTTTGGTCGAAATACGAAAATATCCTTGAACTACAAACTTCAACCACCATATCTCCCACACTCTCATAGTTACCTAAATTCGGCCAACGTTTGATCGACGGGTGACTCTGTGCTACTACCACAGACAAATCCCAGTGATCTGCGCCAGATAGTTTTATCTGAAAAGTAATACTCCATGACGCTTACGTTTTTGGTAGAAATATGAAAGTGCCGCAGGTCGACATCTTTCAACCACCATATCTCCCATACCCCCATAGTTACCGACATCTAACCACCATAGTACACGATAGGAGACATGATACCACTACCACACAAACACCAATGGTCTATGCTTTGTAGTTGCGGCAGCAGAGTGACATATACGGAGGCACATGTCTTTGGTCGAAACACAAAAATATCCTTGATCGGTCACTTTCAACCACCATATCTTCCACACTACCACAGTTACCGAAATTCGGCCAACTTTGTTATCGACAGGTGACTCTGTGCTAGTACCACACACAAACAACAGTGATCTGCGCTTGATAGGTTACGCTGAAAAATGATACACCATGACACGTTTTTGGTAGAAATATAAAAGTGCCGCAGTTCGACCACTTTCAACCATCATATCTCCCACACCCCCATAGCTACCAACATCTAACCACCATAGTACACGATAGGAGACACGATACCACAAACACTATTGGTCTATGCTATGTAGTTTTGGCAGCAGAGTGACATATACGCAGACACATGTCTATGGTCGAAATACGAAAATTCCCTGCGTCGACCAGTTTTAACCATCATATCTCCCACATCCCCACAGCTATCGACTTTCGGCCAACGTTGTGCACGACAGGAAACTCCATGCTACTTCCACACACAAAGACCAGTAATCTGTGCTAGGTAGTGGTGGCTGAAAAGTGAAAAATAGGGAAATACACGTCTATTTATATATATATATATATATATATAAAAGATTGGCCATCCGTAGAACGCGAAATCATTACTCTGAAACAATGCATCGCTAGCCATTACTTTAAATTGAAAATGATATTTTTTTTTTCAGGCTTGTTTCTTCGAATTGATTGGACTCTGTACGGGAAGAGGTAGTAATGTAACTCGTATCATATTGTGTTATACCTTCACGAAGTTGTCCGTTCTCTTGTGCACCATCTCATTAAAGTTGCACGAAACTTCCAATACATATATGAAATCAGGCAATGTATACTTTTTTAAAAATATTTGTATAAGCAAGCTTTTTTTAAAACAGAAATATATATTTATTTACTGTGTTGATATTCCCTGTTCGAACTTTAACAACTGGTAATTGTGCGATCGTTTGAAATCTCTTAAATTATTCAGTTTGTTGCTTTGCACGCGGTTTGATGAGTGGTAATCAGAATATGGATTTGTCTTGCCTTTTAAAGTCTCTCTTGTCTTATCAACTTCCAACAGAATTACGCTGAATGAACGTGAGGACTGAAATTGTTTTCCTGTTATTTATAGTAGGCAAATATGTTTCAACATTTCTTCAATCCTTCACATAATTAAGGTTTGTAGTGGTTTGTAATTGCTCATACAAACGATGGTAATAATATTTGCTTCTGTACATACCAGGAGGTTATAGCTGTAGTAACAAGTGTTACTGCTGTTCAGTAACTTTCATGTCGACAAAAAATTTAAAAAAAAAATGGTTTTTCACAATTTTTATAATTTTGTGGGCCATTGATTTGAGAACATTGTTGTCAGATTAACGCTAAAGTCGCGTTGATAATTGAAGCTGCTTCTGGGTAACTTATAACATGTCTCTGTGAGGTAATCGGCTCAGCGAGAAAAAGATCATAGTATACTCCGATATTTTTGGACTACCTATCCTCAAATAAAAGTAGATCAACATCCCGGACACTTTTTAACTTTGATCTGTACGAAATTTTTACCGCCACGCACTGAAAAACTAATATTAGGTTGCCATGTTTCCGAAGGCCTTTGATATGCAAACGGGTACATGGTATTGGCATTACCACGTTCCACTAATTAACTTTGTTAGATCTTAAGGTTTTTGCGCTTTTTTTCTATAACTAGCCCCAAAGCCCCTCAAAAAATCTCTCTAGATCAGTGTTTCCCAACCTTTTTTTGGGTCATGTCCCACTTTTAAATTTTTTTGCCCCCTATACATAATTTTTAATAAAACAATTATTTGTTATTAAAGAAACTCATATAGGATGGTTTTTGAAAGAAAACACTTTAATATTGTCATAAAACCCAGTAAGTAAATTTAAAAAAAAATATATTTAAATACTAAAATTCAAATTCAAAAGATTTTTAATAAAGATTTATTATGGCAATTTAATGTGATCCTTTAAGAATTTGCTTTTTTGCTATATTTTGTACCTATATCTAGCATTGCATTTAAATAACCCGAAGAGAAAGCGGTAAAGTCGTATCAAGTCAATTTCTAAATTGCCCCCCTAAAAAAAACCAAATTGCCCCCCTGTGGGGCGTGGGCCCCACGTTGAGAAACATTGCTCTAGATGCTTAACTAATAATACTCTTTGTAATTTATATTCCCTTCTGCTGTAGCAAAAAGCTTCAGTTGTCAACTTGGTCCAGGTTGCATTTTAGCTTAACCACCATCTCTGCAAATATTGCCGCTAGAAAATCAAAGCTTCAGTCATACGCGAATTAATACATAACCTGTTACGCATGTCAGTGTCATCATGCATCGCGATATAAACTTGATCACAAATCTTCACAGGTTCTCACACCTTTCTTTCTTATTACCTGTGATGAAGATCGATATTTTAAAGGATGAGATAGCTTACATCGGCTGAAATAATGACCGCAGTTAAAACGAAGGATGCTAAAAATAAATCAACTTACGCGATGCCACGTAATATTTAATTGTGGTTTAGACCACATATATCGCGATTAACTTGAAACTTCTTTCATTCAAACCAAGTAATGGTTCCAGTAAAAAAAAAAAAAAATAATCTACCAGTTTAAACGAAATACATTCTTATTCTCAGTGTTCTGACAATTCAAGTCTTAGCAATTGCTTAACTAAATAGAATTGTTAAAAAATAAAATTCAGTGTAATTCCTCGTGCCTTGCGCTGTAGCAAAAGGTTTTCGTTTCCATCCGGGTCCAGGTTGCATTTCAACCAAACCACATACTACGCTAAACTTACCGCCAGAAGAACAGTACTTCAATCTCACGCATATTAATACATGTACTATATCGCATTTTAGTGGCTATAATGCATCGCGATATAAATTTGATCAAAAATCTTCAAGGGGTTTTCACCTTTTTTTTGTTATCCGTGATTCATACCAATATTCCAACGTTTGAATGGCTGACACAGTTACATGTTGATGAAATAATAGCCCGAGTGAAAGCAAAGATTTATTTTAATCTTATAAACTTACATCATGCCACATAATATTTGTTTTAATTGTAGTGTAGGTTGAACACACCGCGATCAGTGTGCAACTATTTCCGTTCAAACGATTTAATAATTTCATATATTAGCATAAAACCACGAAAACGCCACCAGTTGCTTAAAAGTTTTTATTCTTTAAAACTTTACTGCAGTTTCAGCAAATACATGTTTGTCTTCTTCAGAAGTATGACACGTTAAAATTACATAGGCGGAAGCATTATCACAAATCAGTCCTTTCGTGCGAAATTGCACATCGTCACGGTTCTTCCTTCCGTCTACCGGACAACATCTGTACGAGGCGGGCGACTTCCGCCAACTGCAGTTGATAATGCTTCCGCCTATGTAATTTTAACGTGTCATACTTCTGAAGAAGACAAACATGTATTTGTCGAAACTGCAGTAAAGTTTTAAAGAATAAAAACTTTTAAGCAACTGGTGGCGTTTTCGTGGTTTTATGCTAATATAAAAAAATTTTACCGTTGCTGACACGCAGCTATGCTCAAGATTTTAATAATTTCAATTATAGGACACAGTTTAAATTATTTTGAAAAAAAAAACTAAATTATTCATGCCCTCTGTTGTAACGTCAAATGCCAGTTGTAATTCTGACCCATGCAAAGTAACAATCTAATCAAAACTTCCGCTTACATTGATGCTCGAAACTTTTACCTTATATATCTATGTACAAAGAATTTAAGGAATACTTTTATATCGGTATATCAAAATAATATTACGTAAATCTGATGATTCAAATGTCGATTTAAATGCAATACATACTTTTATTTCAGTGTTCTGTCAGTTAATTTATTCTCTAATGCTTAGAAATGTTATGCTTAGAAATGTTATTAAATAACGTGCATAACCAAGAACAATGGCGTAAAGCGTGACGTCATTGAGCGACGTCATAGTGACGTCATGGCGTGACAGATGACGTCATGGAAATTTTAAATTGATACAGCTTAGTAGTTTTTTTTTTTTTTTTTTTAGAGAATGAGTGCATGTGAAGAATATGAACATCTTGAGTCAAAGACAATCGCCGCAAAAAAAGACAGGCATACGAGATATTGGATGGGAGATATTAAAATATGAAACTGGGCAGGGACAAAATGAACTGTAACTGTAAATGGCATCTCAGAGATGGACAGCCCTGCATAGAAGAGGACGTCAGTCTATCAGGTGTCTGATCTCCCGATACGATCTGTAGGACTCTTCATTTCTCTTCGCATGCGTATCCTATTAGGTATCCCAAACATTTCTTTTCTGAGGATTGGTTTAAGTCTTTTTGTATTGTCCTCAATTTCTTCAATCCGCACTACATAGCAACTGGTATAATTTTTTAGAACTAAGTTGAATTTTCTTTTCTGTTTCTCATGGAAATTTATTTTGTATACTTCTTCAGGTTGAATTAGATTTGCTGTTTTGTAATTTATTCCGTTTTCGTAGATGGTACTAAAAGTGGAATAGACGCCCAACTACTGCGTCATTTATAACTGCTTTTATAGCGGGAAGGTGGCTTGGAAGAATGCCTACGTATTTTTTTTAATTGTATAATTCTTTGAATAAAAAAGATTCTTAGTAAAAAGAAATTTGTTAAGACGCGTGATTGGCCCAGATTCTAAACCCGGTCTCGACTGTAATTTTTACGGGCCTTCGCTCTGACCTTCACGTGAAATACGATAAGAAGCTTCGTGGTTTGGATTACTCGTTAAGCTGCAGGTATCTTTATCAGTTTATCAGGTAATTTTTGAAATTGTTCGTAGAATCCTTCAGTTTAGTTAGTATTCTCTATTATGCTGCATGTACTATTTTTATACACAAATGTCCCTTATCTGTTTAAAATCATACAAGTATTGTTGAGTTCCGTTCTTTACTTGTATTATACGGCATTGTGATTCAACTCTCTCTGCTTAAATGTTGAGGACGTCGCCCGCTTAGAACTGTTGCAAGGTTCTCATACCGCTGTACCAGTATGTTGATTTTTTTACGTGGTGTAGTGGCTGATCAGTTTTCTCCCACATATCGCTTGCTGCTGGTTAGCGATAAGTTTTTGTCCTCCGTTCTTCGAAAAGTGTCTTTCCCACTGGTGCAATTCGTACAATTTCAGCAATAGGTGATCTCCGTATGAGGCCGCTACTTTATTTTGCTTATTTCCACTCCTTAATGTCATACGGAATGATATTCTGAGGCAATTATATCCATAGACACAAAGTCTTCAGAGCCCAAAAGCGAGTAATAAGAATTATGTGTGGGATTAGCAATAGAACTTCATGTAGAGAGATGTTCAAGAAGTTAGGGATTTTAACATTGGTGGCTGAGTATATAAACACATTAGTGTCCTTTGTGGTCACAAATTATACTTTGTTTGAAACAAATAGGTCTTGGCGCATGTAGCCGACCATGACTCGTCACTTGTGGCGGCATCTCTCGTCTCGACCACTACATTCATATACGTCCGCGGGACTATATACACTTCGATTTACACAGTGCTTATTTTTCGCTAGACAGAATGGTTATAGATTAGGGCAAAATTCTTCAAATAATTTTCACTAACATATGTCAGCAGAGCTACTGAAGTAGGAAATAATTATTAGTTTCTTGGGGTCTTGATGACCCGGTGATAATTTCTTACAGCCTGGCTGCGCATCCCGCCTTTGTCGTAGCGGCCTTACCTAGTCCGGTAATCCTGTATGTAAGGGAACTATAGTTTAAAGTACCTACGGTACTTCACATTAACAAAGCAAAGCTTTGACAGAGGTGAAAAATAAGGAGTCGAAAGACCCCAAATGAATTATAAATTCAGTTAGAAATTGTTTTATTAAAACAAAAAATTAATTGCAATGGAGTGCACGCTCCGGTGGCAATTTCTGTACACACCCATCTTCCCCTTTTCCTGCTCCCATCTACATTTGTCGTCCTACAAATTTCAACATAAAAATCCTTTCAACTTTTTTTTTTTTAATTATTCATCATTTCTCTTGCTAATTTATTCCAATCCCTGTTACCCTTACCCAAAAAAGAGAGAATCTTCCTACACCCTTGTGCCTGAATTCGAGTGCCGGTTTGTTGTCATGGTCATCTTTTCCCTTCCATGCAATACTTTTAATTCTTACACCAATATCTTTCCATGCCTCATCACCAATATACGCCTTTTACACTCCCATGACCCTCTACACCCTCCTCCTGTCTTCCAATGAATCCCATTCCAGCTCTCTTATCTTATCTGTTACTGATTGCGTACTGCAGTAATTTCCAGAAACAAATCTATCAGCCCCTTTTTTGCACCTCTCCACCTCCCGTATTTGATACTCAAAATGTGGGTCCCATACTACACTACCATATTCACGCAAAGGTCAGACCAAAGTTTTGTAACTCAATTCCTTTACTTCTCTCGTACATCCTTTCATCGCTCTCTCCAACAAGTGTAGAATTTTGAAACCTTTTCCTACTACCTGTCCAATGTGTCCTGCCCAGTTGAGCTTGTTATCAAATGTTTCAAGTCTTCAACAAGCAATTTTTTCTCACCTTATAATCATAATCAATCTCTAGTTTTATATCTGTGTATCTAATAAGCTGACTCTTCTTTACATTTATCTTCATCCCATGTTTACCAACCCAACCAGATATCCTGTCCAGATCACTTTGCAGCTTTTTGCAGTCCTCTACCGTTTTTATCCTTTCATATAGCATTGTCATCTGTAAACAATCTAGTTTCTGATACTAAACCATCAACATAATTATTCATTAGAATAATGAATAGCAATGGTTCCAATACACTACCTTGTGGCACTCCCATTTTTATTTCAACTTCTTTTGATACTAATTTTTTTGTTTTCTACTTATTAAAAATTCTTCCACCCAGCAATCACTTTCTCATCCACTTCAACAGTTTTCACCTTATTTACTACAATTTTATGTATCACCGTGACAAAAACCTTTGAAAGATCTGGTGCTACACTATCAATTTAGCTTCCCTTGTCCATTTCATCCGAAATATCTTGCATATATCCCACTGAATGATATTCACATGAATATCCTTGCCTAAAACCATGTTGCCTACTTGAAAACTACTTACGCGCCTCATATTTATTTCTGATGTGGTAGCATATCAATCTCTCTATTGATGTCAAACCGATTGGTTTATAATTTTTGACTCTATTTCTCAATCCTCCTTTATGTATCGGTACTATCGCACTTTTCCAGTCCTCTGGTAAGCAGCAATTATTAAGACTCAATTTAAATAATATTCCAAGATAAAGTACAATGTCATATTCCGCTATCTTTATGCCATCTGTAGTAATATTATCTACCTTCACGATCAGGTTTCACCTGGTTGGAGGTTTTCGTGTACGTGTTTCTCCGGCTTTGTTGACTCGGCAGTTTTGGAGTTTTAAAGTAGGACACTTTTGTTTCTCTTTGTTGAAAGCTTAACGGTAGGCGCCGATGAAAGTTATATAGCCTGATATCGAAATCGCGTCTGCGACCTGTTCTCGTCTGCGATCCGTGTTTTTACGATTGTGCTGACAGTTTTCCAAGAGTGTTTTGAAAGCGTCGAGTCTAATGATAGGTTGTAAGTATTGTAATAACCATTTAATAGCGACACGTTGGGTGATTAAAACTGTAACATCTCTGATAGCTGTAAACTAACTCGTGTTATGTTCTGAATTTTTATATATGCTGCGTTCCTTATGAAATTTAATGTTTACAAAGGAGTCATTAGAAATGAAAGATCTTACTGTATCCCAAAGCCATTAAACAGAAACCTTATCTTTCATTTGTTCGGTCTCATATAACAAATTATCAATAGCAAATGAGCAAAATGATTACTTTGAATGAAATATCTAGTGGCGTTACATGATCACTGAAACTCGCAAATTTAATAGTATGCTAGCAAATAAATATCATTGCAACATCAAATGGCATAGATAATTGAAACACATTAATTTAGTAAGAGTGTGGCAAATAAATACCAATGCAATCTGAAAAAAATATCGAGTGCTCAACGTGACCAATGAAACACATTAAATTAGATATCAGGCTAGCAAATAATTAGCAATGCAACATCATATGAGTTGCTTGCAATCCGAGCAATGAGGAATGATGTTTTGTACCGTGGAGACAGTTGTCAATGTCTGGAAGATGTCCGCAGTTACTGCAGTCCTTGTGAGCCGAGATGCAACCTGCCGTCGCATCTCGAAACCTTCGCCGAAACGTAATTGGAAGTCCGCTCTCTTTTCGAAACTAATAGCGGGTCTGGTCAGATTTTTCCATCTTGGATCACGAACACTGAAATCTCAGTGCGTCACTTAACCTTTCAATGATTGTATTAGTATACTTTCTTAATTGTGCATTTTGTACCCCACTCTTTCGTTTCGTCACACAGAGGGTACTGTATTCGTTAAAATGTAACCTGTGCTTGTACTACACTATGTCGTCCAGTCGCACTCCCAATAGTCTATTTCAAGTCTTTGACGTTGGAACACTGTCGTGGTTAATTAATTATCACTGCTGGTTTGTCGTTTCACAGTTCGCTATTCACACATTGTTCCTCGCACATCACTCGAATTTCCGCACATAAACCTGGCTAAAGACTCCCTCTCCAGCGATACTGTCCTTCACCGTAGGTGAACAACCATCAGACACAGTATATATCGCTGAGATTTTCGTTCTTAGCCTGTCGCGACGTCATGTAGGCCTAAAACGTGATAGAAATACTTTCTAGTAATTGTAATTGGTACACTTGCCTTAACTGTATGATTACAGTAATTTCAACGTGGTTCTTATAGCACATTGCAGTTATTTATCCACAGAGCGTTCTTAACTTAGTTTTACCCCAAAAAAATCCGGAATAACGTTGAAAAGCAAGCGTCGATAATACAACAGTTCTCGATAACATAACACATTTTCAAAAAAATCTTTGTCATTAGAACTGTAAATATGTTTATTTCACCATTAACCTAATAAAAAATTTGTAATGTATCTCTTGTAGTTGCGATTCCTTTTACTTGTGTACCGCCGTAGCTTCCTATAGACTTCGTCGACGAACTGGCTTTTTAAAAAATGTTTTAAGGCGAAATAGACAACCGTACGAACATTCTTTTAGTTTAAAACAGGAAACCGCCTAATATCCTATGGTTAAGCCAATTTCTAACGGAACCTTCCCCTTTAGGCGTCAACACTGATTTATTTTAAACCTAAATTACTCTTCAGGAGCATTTTAGCCAATCTCAAGGTCCTGTAGAGAGCGATTTAAGCTCGAAAATACTTCCCTTTTAATTTACGCTCCGAGTCACTTTTAAGTTGTGAAGGGTGCATTTCACTGATCGTCGGCTGAGGGGGGGGGGGGGGGGAATTCCATGGAGAGGAAGCAGCACGTTGTGTAACTGTTCTTATTGAACTATTTTGTAAAAAAAGTTTTGACTTCTTGCGTTAGTACTTTGTTCACACCGAACCTGATGGGTTAGCGGTAACACTGGGGCCTTCCAATGAGAGAACGCGGTTTCATATCCCCGTCCGGCAATCTAGATTTCGGTTTTCCCCTATAGGCGAATGTTGTTGTGTATGAAACGACGTTGACCAAATTCCTTCCCATTATCTGCCCCCAGTCCTTTTCCGTCTATAACGACATTGATGTCGACGAAGCGTGAAATTCTAAGCGGAAAAAAAATCTTTGTTGGTTGTATTCATTCTACGTAAAATTATTGTTATCTACTTTTACTAATTTATACAATGAACGTAATTGGAAACTTGTTCCACATACATCTTCTCTGGAGGACGATGCCCATGTCAGCAAAAGTATTGCTGTCCATGAATGTTCCATGAGTTGAGATGTATATTGTATATGAAATACTAGTTTTCAGCTACATTTACACAGAGAGTGAAGGCATGAAGAGAGTAACGGGCTACGTCAGCTCTTGTTCATGGACCCAATGTTAAGAGATGGTCTCCGAGACTAGAAACCAACTGGTAACGATCAAGTCCAGTGTTTGGGAAAACTGGGATTCGATTTCCGATCTACTAGTTCTGATTTCCAAAAATATTCCGGAAAGTTTGTGTCTAAAAGATCGTCAGTAGATGAATAATGTACTGTAGTTACAGATCAAATGCACCATCCGGTCATGCAAAACAAAATGGCAACCGGACTATTGATGTCAATTCCGGTAGCAGGAAATTGAAGTGTGTGGGTAAAATGACATCACCCGATTAGTCACAGCTGGCAGAGTCCAATTTCCACTGGCAACTACGGTTAAACGACGCTACGCGGCCACCCTACTTTGACAGCTATCAGATGCCGCCTCGTGGGCTCGTGGTAAATATGGCGTATCATCCGATTGACGATTCACCTGTACCAAGCGCAAATTAATAGCATTATTCAAATTTTACCGACTAGTTATTTCCAAAAGTCAATCTTATAAATATTATATAGTTATTATTAATTGTTACTATAAATATTACTACTGCCGTGATTGGTATGTTTTAATTATTACTACCAATTTACATCATTCTATTTGATTTTATAACGGGAGGAGCAGAGGACCGTTTTATATAGACTATAAATGTAATTGGTAATAATCTTTGTAACACTTCAAACGTTGTCGTAATAATATTTATATAAGCAATTAATAGTACTAAATAATGTTTATAAAACTACCGTTGGCATTTGGAACTAGCTTGCAGCGTTTGAATAACCTGGTAAATGTGGGCGTTGCACAAGTGAAACGTCAGTTTTTACCGCCACCAGCTAACTGTACCTTCCACCATGATTTTATCTAACATCTGTCAAATAGGTGTGAAGAGGACATCATGAAATGGTTCTTGCCCGTGCATGTTGGTGCCTTCCCACCATAACTCACGACTGTGAAGTGATTTCCCCCATTACTTGAGTTTCTGGCCTTGGGACGTGACGTCACGGATCAGGCTGCACTGCATTTTTACGTGTCCGGGAACTGTGCTGGATCAGCACGTATATTGTCTGCCTACTGCAGTGGCCGATTTCGTCCCTGTCTCCCAATCATATTGACCCTGTCTTCAGCGAACCGTCGTTCTTAAGCAGCGTAACGAACCATTAGAGATCTTCTACCATGCGTGCAATAAGTTGTAAAAAATATGTACTATTGTCAAGCCTAGTGATGTATTCCGTTTAGGATTCATGTACAGTTCTTTCAGATGTCGTTGAGATGACAGATGAATTTGCTAACAGTGTTCTGTGGCGTAGTTGAAGTCTGTAATGCAAGTAACCTCGTTGCTTTTTTTCATTCTAGTGTTTAGTAAAAAAATCTGTTCTAGGGGTCTAACACACCAGAGCTTATCGATATGGTTACATAGCTTGTTCCGTTACTTTCGCTTCACAGAAACCTATTACTGGTTTTCTTATGGTGTAACCTTCCCATTCCACCTTTCGCTTTTCTTTTTGTTCTTCTTCAGTCTTTTACCTACTGTGTCTCGTTTATTTACGACATTAAATATAAAAGATAATAATAAATCATTCTAATTTTTAGCTTATATTGTTGTCTGTCCACATTTTTGCATCGTTTATGGAATTATCACTACCGAGCATTACTAGCGTTCTACCTTCTCTAGGTCGAGTGATCTAGGTATCCATGATCACCATAACGATGTTCTTTCGAAACGAAGGAATCGTCACGTTCTGTAGTTGAATCACTGGTTTTTAGGTTTGCAATGGCTTTCGATTCAGTCTGTCTTGTACGTTCGCGTACATTCGAGCTGACTGCAAGAAAATAAAATTTTCTGAATCTAGGAGTTATATATGGAGTTCTGAAATTTTTCTACACCGGAGATTATTACAGTTTGGTATATTTGGTTCCAATTAATATTTGCTGTATATTCCAATTTGAAATTAAGGTCAGTCCATGAAAACTTCCATGATCCCTTTTGACGAACCTTTCTATTTTCCTTCAAACAACTACAAGAGGTTGACAAACACTTTCTTTTCCTTTAGTGATGTCAATGAATGGAACGGCTTGAAATTTACATTTCCTTCCAGGCAGAATTCATTTTTAAATGATTTTGGATGTCAGTTTGACGATGCCAATACTTGTTTGTTGGTGTAGAGGTGTATGACGGCGTGTTGCAGCAGACATGGCGCGCGACTCCCCGCCGTCCTCCAGTCCTGTGCTGTCGCGTCGCTCCATCACCGTCAACAACAACAGCATGGCGGCGTCGCCCGGCGTCGGCGTCCCCGGCCTGCCCGCGGACCACGATCAGGCCTTCCACCAGCAGATCATGCAGGTCAGCTCAAAGCTGAACCGTCCATGCCGTGTACAAGCCTTGCAAAACATGCTAGTAATCGAATAGCTTGTACACGGTCTTCAGGAAATTATTTTAATTTGGATTGGAATAATATACGTGGTTTGCTTATATTTATTTGTTCACGATGAAATAAGTATACGGTTTTCGAGAGCTTGGAGTTATTAGGCTGGTTTCATTTTGATACATCAGTGTCACACCAGTCGCTTCATTTTCTTCTTTAACATATGTGTTGATACAGCATGTCGATATTATTGGACTGATAATTGAGAAAATTAAGGTATACGGAATTGCTTAACATTATACCAGGGGCAATAGGGTACTTGACTCTAAAAATACAACTATTAATCTGTGGTGAAAATGATAAAGTTTAGCACGTTGTAAGGACACAAAAGGAAAATCAAATTTATTTCTTTGATAAGAGCTAAAATATATTATTTTTAATAAAATAAAAATGCAAAAGTCTTCTGACCAGAAAAGCCAATCAGAGCGCGTGAAGTCACGTCTCAGTAAGTAGCATTTCTGCTCCGTGTGTTAAGCATCAGTCTGCAATCTGTGCGTTGTATAATTAAGGTTTTAAGTCAATCTATTATTTAGTTCTTGCTATTCATCCATAAAACAAATAATATTTGCTCAAAATTGATAGGACGATATTGGAAAAGATTTTCGCATAAAACTGTCCCCCCTCCCCCTCAAAAACTGAAAGTGTAGTTGTGCTAAAAAATTGAGCATATTGTCATATAATTAAGAAAAGTTGTATAAAAGTGAAGTCGTTTACGGCGTTGTGTTAGAATGTTAGGCTCAAAAGGATAGTCTGAAAAGAATTGTTATTATAAGCTAAAAATTGTTTTATTGGACCAATATTAGCAGATACAGTAGTTGAGTTGAAAATACTGCTTAATTGTTGTGCACATAGGTAGACACTGAACTAACAGCAAGCATTTGTCGCGACAGAATACCAGTATTCAGATAAGATGACATATTAACTGTGATGATAAAGTATAGCTAAAAACCTATCAAAGTTTTATTATATTTGTAGCTGCCATAAGCTATTTGAAAATAATAAATAAATCTCAGGCATTGTTAATGATGAACAGCGCATAGTCAACATTAGCAACGTTACGAAAATGGAATTTAATTGCCGTGGAGCGCATGTTCCGTTGACAATTTTCGAATTCATCTACTTACCCCTCTCTTATTATTTTTTATTGTTATTCTCTATATCTTAATTTCTTCACTCAACCATTTTTGACATTTACAAATTTTATTCAGACATATTTTGGAAAAAATTAGTAATTAGCTAGATGAGTTATGTACTTCTATTCATTTAAATCATGCATCAGATCATATCAACAGATCAATTTCAGCAGGTTATAAAGACTTTATGTTTATAGAAGCACATGATACTCAACTTCGAAAGTGACAAATCATTTATAGATAGATATTTAAGTTTTTCACAGAAAAATGTTGTACACAGTTTGCTGAACATGATAAAATATTAAACAAAAACTTACACCAAAGCGATCTTCGCAAAAATACGTTAAAGACGAACTGGGTCCCGCCGTGCAAGCTTTATGGTATAGACTTTTCCCGCATATTTTCCTTGTTTCGAACGTAAATAAACAATTTGTTGGGTGTTTTATTGATTCATTTAGAAACTGGAACACAAAAAACCACTTGTTGATAAAATGGGTTCTCCAGTTTACAACATAAGCAAACCGCCGCTTGTTAACAGCGGCACGAACTGAGACGTGACGTCACTAGGACGAAATGACAACCGCGAGCGTTTTGGCGCAAAAATAAGCATATAAAAACGCAAAATTTTGCATTTTTCCTTTTGTTTTTCAAGAAACAGGTTTTTTTTATTATATTAGACGCACAGCAATAATACTGACTACTTTCCCAAAATTTAATTGTGCACGCTCCAGTGGCAGTTTCCCTACACACACATTTTTCCCCCTTTCCTGTACCCACCCACTTTTGCCTTTTTATATAGAATAAATCATCAAGGATATGACTGTATATAAGCGATATGAAACTCATTAATTCACCTGACTTTTGCTTTATCTACAACATTTAGTATTTACATTTCGTTTATAAAACATTTTCTTGCTCTTATTATTTCAAGAAAATTTAACACTCACTTTATTTAATCAGTTAAAAATACAACAAATAGCTTCTTATTTATTAATCGTAATTCATTAACGATATTCTTACCGCAAATTAATTGCGATCAGGAAAATTAGAAGTTAGAGGTTATGGGCACACTTTAGTACCTAAGCAACTACTATTAAATTAATTGCCTTAATATAGTAATTAATTTTCCTTTTCGCAGCATTTCACAGTTAAAAAATATTGATAAAATTTACTATTAAAAAACGTGGAACTACTTTCCGGTAACATGTCAGCTTTAGGAAACTTAAATTACTCATTGCTGCAACAGCGAATGCCAGCTGTCATTCCGGCCTAGGCTAAATTTCGATTTAATTAAACCTTTCGCTAATGTTGCTGTTTGACCAAAGTTTATACATTACGGTTTATTTGCTTTTATGTATTTTACTGACCACTTTCTTTAATGGTCTTTGTACAATTTCAGTGTACATGAGTTATTGGGTTAAGTAAAGTGGATATCAGACCAAATATGTTACCGAATCGAGCATTTAGGCATTTCATTTCTACAGTTTTGCTTGACTATTTAAAAATCTGTATTAACATCTCTGGCTGTTATGGACACTATGACTAAAAATTAAATTACGACTATTTGCCCAGCAACAATAAAAACAACGTGATGCTTTCGAAGCAATTTCGCACTCCCATTAGATAGCAATTTCTCAAATTTTCAATAGTAGACATTTACGGTCAAATACAAGTCAAGTTTGTATGTCAGAAAGTTAGAATCTAGCAACCACGACCTTTAAAACGTGTTTAATACGTCTATGAATACTTCTGAGTTCTTCAGTCTCAAGGTTGAAACACAGGCCAGTTTCGTATTTGGCCAGATCAACTTGCCATAATCTTTGACCCTAAAACTGGAACTATTATAGACCCGTGACGATACACAAAAAACGGTCACGCTATTCACCAATAAACACCTTGTTTACTTTCTTCTCCCTCCTCCTGTCTTCAAATGAATCCCACTCCAATTCTTTTATCATGTCAGTTACTGATTGTGTTCGGCATGGGCGCCGGTAGAATTTTTTTCAGTGAGGTACATCTGTTTTATATATAGGCCCTACATACACACACACTACATACAACACTTATTACTTATTAACTAAGGATACTGAACTTATTGACGAAGTGTTGTGACAAATTTGGACAACAACTTAGGCGCCTTAAGTTATTATTCAAACAGTTGATTTAATAATATTTTTTTGTTTTTTTGTTTCTTAACCTTTTTCTGGGTATTTTCTTTCATAGCAAAAGGGTGCACTCCCCCTCCCCTCTCCCGGCGCCCATGGTGTTTGGTGGTAATTTCCAGAGACAAATCTATCTGCTCTTCTTTGCACCCTCTCCTATTTCAAAGAGGATTCGAAAGGTTTAGTGCCAAAGATGTGATTTGACTTGCGATGCTGCATTTGTTAGTTATCAAGTCCCTTCACCAGAAAAGTGTCAGAAATCCATATCATTTCAGATCAAAACGTAATTCAGTTAGAGGTCGTTAGAGTTGATGACAACGACGTGGTTTGTACTGTAGAACATGGAGCTTAATCGTGAAGAAACATTTCTGGGATAGAGAAGTATGGAGCCGATTTCATGAGTTACCGCCAGTTTGGATAAGAAGCTGAAAATTTAACCACTTATTTTAAATATGAAAACATACATTGCCATTGCTGGTACCGTATCATTACGGTACTAATACGTAATTATCGGAATAATGCCAATGTTGTCAGTTGCTGGCAAAAGTAAATTATTTTCGTGTGCTGATTTTACGCTGCTCAGTAATAATAAATAAATGCTTAATTACTTCTGGGTTTCAAAATTACAATATGCTGGTCGCAAAAGTAAAATTTTCATATGCTTTTAATAGTCCATAGCTGTAACTGAAGACACGTATTTTCATTACTATTTTTGTTGAGGGGGTTATCAAAGAAAATATTGAAGACCAATCACATGAGAGGATGTACTGCCAGGAGACTTCTTGAGAGGTCGCGTACAACATCGATCTGGTGGCCCAAGGTCACTGCCAGCTAGTTGCTCCCACTCCCTTTTCACCACATGATAAAGCGAAGGCTCTCATTCATATTTATGTAAGAACTCTTCGTTCAGTTCTTGCCAAGACTTAAAAATTCTTCAAATTTTTTAATGCAGCACGTGTTTAAACAGGATTTTTTTTTTTTCTGGATCAGGCTATTCGTACAGTACTTCCCTATAATTTTCTCATAACTAAATTGTTTTCATTCCTAAGTACACTTGTGTATATTGGATTTTTTAGTTTGAATAAATTATGTTTCAATAGATATAAATTATAACCCAATCATTACTTTCAAGCAAAAACGAATAATAGATAAGAGCAAAAAATAGTGATAGTAAAAAGCCGACTAGAAGTTAGTGTGTTATATTTTAATTTATGAAAGTAACTGGATAGTTTAATGCGGCTTTTTGGTGGGTAAATAGTAGTGTGCTACTGTCTGCTGGTGCGGAAGCGGCGCCACTTTGACTAGAAAAGGAAGTCACTACCGGCGGTGGGAAACTCAAATTTTGGCGGGAAAAGTAATTCATAAGCGGTCATGGCAGTCACCAATAGACACAGTCAAGTGTCGTTAACGACGCTTCACAAAATGGCGGCATTTCTAGTGACGCCAGGTCTTGTATTTTTTTTTTTGTAACCAATAGTGAGCATTTGCTAAAGTGTGTTTCACTTTGGTACCATGCTCTATTTTCACGAATTATGTCGGAGGCGAAAACTGTTTGGTTTTTGAATAATGCTTTTTCTCAGTAAATCAACGTGGACGAACCTGATTGACGTTTAAGGCAGGTTTACACGGTTCACTTTTTGCAATCTCTCGCAGTGAAAGCAAAGGTGAATTCACTTTTCGTTTACATGTATTATCACAAATGAACCATTCAATTCACTTCAAGATGACAACAAACTTGTGAGTCTTGGAGTGGATTTAATTTTCAGAAACCACGCCTAAGGAATTAAAAGTTACATCGTGACGAAAGTTAATTAAAAAAAAAAAAAAAAAAGAACTTGATAGGAGAGAAATTGAAGCTTGCGGCATGGTAGAATGGGTATTGGAAGACAAAATGACATTTAAAAATCATCTTCGAATGTGTGAATCACAAAGATCTGACATCAAAAAGCTTACCGCTAATTACAAGACAGGACACTAATGAAAAAAGTCTTCCGGTTAAACTGTAGTTAAACACTACTCTTAGGTTTCTTGCAACTGGTAACTGCTATAAAACTGATTTATATAGAAGCAAAATTTACACCACAGTTTTCTGGTTTTAAAACTTAAGTTAATTCACTAGAACACCTGGTTCGGATAGTTTTAATTTTGTACTGGTCTTCTATTGTCACAAATGGGATATTCAATGTCTTTAATCATGTCTTCCGTAGGACCGTAGCAATGGTCTGACCTAAGGTTTGTAACCCAACTCCCTCACTTCTCTCCTCACTCTCTCCAACAAGTGCAGAATTTTGAAACCTTTTCCAACCACCTGTCCAATGTGTCCTGCCCAGTTAAGTCTGTTATCAAATGTAATGCCAAGATATATACATTTCAAGTCTTCAGCAAGAAATTCTTTCCCCACCTTATATTCATAATTAACCTTTTGTTTTTTATTCGTGTATCTAATAAGCTGACTCTTCTTTGCATTTATCTTCATCCCATGTTTACCAACCCAACTAGATATTCTGTCCAGATCACCCTGCAACTGTTTACAGTCCTCTATCGTTTTGATTCTTTTATATAGCATAATGTCATCTGCAAACAATCTAATTTCAGATAGTAAATATTCAACACACTTATGTTTTTATTTTTATAACTTTCAAATTGTGTTTACTATTAACACTGGTTGTAATGGGAAGATTTTAAAAATTAAGAAATGTTTCTTCTTTCCTTTTAAAAACAATTATGTGTTCAAAACGACAACAGTCAGAAACAAATAATGGCGACCGATAGTGGAAGAGGTTTCACTTCGATGTTTTGATTGTTTACATGTGTCACTCTTAATGATTCATCCGAGTGAAACACCGAAAGTGAACGAAAAGTTGAACCCGAGCAAACTTCTTACATCCATCTTGGATGATCACTTTCGATGATTCTCTGTTTATACAGTTCATTTTCCTTTCACTACAAGTGATTCATCCGGAGAGATTGCGAAAAGTGAGTGTGTAAACCCGCCTTTAGCTTGCACTGACCAACACCATCAACACCAAAAACTCGTGGAGTATTCAAGTTACTAAGTAAGTACTTATATAGAGTTTGTGAACACGTTATCTGTTACGTGAACTGTGATTATTCTCCTCCGATGCAAAAGCTAAGAGACGTGCACGTTAGTAATATACATGTCAGTGAAGTGTCATACAATCCCAGTTTAACACCAGGTTGCATACAGTTAAAACTACAAATTGAGGCGTTCCAAAGTTTGATAGGTATGTTGTTGTTAATTGCAAAATGATCGTGCGAAGTATCGTGCTGCGTGAATTGATAAATAAAAACATTATATCTCACTTCTGTCGCTTTTCCATTTATTCTATCCACCATTGGATTAGCAAAATTACATTTTTAATGATTCAGCCAGTTTTCTTGTCATAACTAACAGGTTGACTGAGGATGAATGTACTGCTGAAATGTGATCCTAATAACTTAACTTAATTTAATTTAATTGCAATAGAGCACACGCTCCGGTGGCAATTTCCCTACACACCCATCTTCCCCTTTTCCTGCACCCACCTACATTTGCCCTCTACAAACTTTAACTTTAAATTCCCTCTACGTCTTCGGTAAATCACTCATAACTTCCCTTGGTAACTTATTCCACTCCCTGATACTCTTACCTAAAAAAGATAATCTTCCCACACCCTTAATTTCTATAGACTGAATGTTTCACCTTAAGACTTATTTTTGAATATAGTAACATACTTACTCATCTCTCCTCTGATGCACAGACCCAGGTGTCTAAGAACTTATGACAGTTTCTAATCTGGGCCTGAGTGGCACACTCCTTAAGTCACAATGTACCACCTGCAGTTAGAAGTTACATAGCGTTCTGGCCTCGCATTCGGGAGGAAGGCGGTTCGAATCCCCGTCCGGGCATCCAGATTTAGGTTTTCCATGGTTTCCCAAATCACTCCAGGCAAATGCGGGAATGCTTCCTTAAAAAGGCCATGACCGAATTCCTTCCCATTCCTTGCCCCCATCCTTTCCCGTCTCTAAAGACCTCGCTGTTGAGAGACGTAAAGCAGTTAAAAAAAATAAAATAGAAGTTACATGCTTCATGACTCCCCAGTCAACAGAATTTCTACCCAAGATTCTATTTTTACTAAGATTATTCTTCTTTCGATTTTGGCCATTTTCATGTAATTCACTATAATTTGTTCTTGATGTATTGTTACTAAGTTGAAAAGAGCAGTTTTATGCATCTGATTAGAATTTTCAGTGATCCTTAACACTCCAAGGCTGATGTGCTTTATATGTTATGTGAAATCTGCCAGAACACTTCAGATTCCTTGTTAAACTTTAGGCCACCTACATCCGGTAGGATTACTTGTTTAGAATAGAGATGGATTGCACAAACTATAAGAAACTCTATAACCAAAGACTGGAAGAAATTGCATTGTATACTGAATTTCATATTTACTCTGTTCGCATTAATCTGTGTGTCTGCCATGAAAAAAATCGTGTCACAGGCACACACAATTAGACATCACCAAACAGACTCTCTATGATGATTATTTTTCTAATGGGACAAATCTTGATTCTTAGACTCATTGACCACAGGAGACTAGTGATGAATTAATAATTATTTCCAGGTAGTAAATAAATTAAAACACTAGGAAGTCGACAGATACATTCTTGAAGACTTACGGGCAATTGCTGAACCTAACACAGTTTATAGAGGACAGATTTGAGATCCGTAAGACCACAGGCATGGTATTGGTGGATCTGTTAGCTGCATACAATACTGCCAGCCATCAACTACTACTTAAAAAGGTCTGCAATATGACAAAAGCCACTGGATTAACCAAGCTCATGCTACTCTTCTAAGAACTGTAGATTTTTCGTTATCTTTCAAGGACAGTGCGGCTGATAGAGGGTACAGAAAAGTGGCCTATATCAAGGATGTGTACTGGCCCCAATTCGTTTCGACATATATCGACAAATGATCAGCCATCACATCCAGGAGCTTCCTGTACACTGACGACCTTGCCCTGGCCACACAGAACACAATGCTTGAAGTAGTGGGAAAAATGCTGTCCTTGAATGCCTTTCATGCTACTATAGGGAAAATCACTTAAGACCTAACCCTTCAAAAACTGAAGTGAATGCCAGTATAAGTTGAAATTAATGTGGTCAGGTACCCTCACATACAACAAGCACCGCATGAACTTCAAAATGAAAATTTCCCCAAGAAACAACTTAGTGCATAAACTGATTGGATCACAGTGGGACCGTCAATCTCAAGCTATACTTACATCAGCAGTGACCCTTTGTTACTATGTTGTAGAATATACATACCCAGTTCATCTCACACCAAACAGGTCCATGTGACCCTCAGTAACACCTGTAGGCTGGTGACAGGCTGCCTAAAGCCTGCCCCATTTGACAGGCCTTATTAGCTTTCAAGAATAGCACCACCCAGTATTGGAAGAGAAGTAGCTGTGAAAAGGGAGAGGACAAAAGTAGAACAGGAAAACATCCATATACTGCACTGCCATGCACCATCAGCCCAAAGACTCAAGCCCATAAAAAGCTTCCTTGAGAACATAACAGGAACTAATTAGGTCACCTGAAAATTGCCAATTTAGATTAGTTTATTCAAAACAAATATGTGATTTTTTTTAGAAGGTATAATAGTATTTTAAGATTCAAGATATAAAACTAATTTTTATTGGAAGAACATGGAATTACTAATTTGTAGAATTGTGAGTATCACTTTAGTTGCATAGTTGGTAGAATGTAACACATATAAGATGATACCAAATTGCTTATATGCATCTTAATTTAATCCCAGCCCAGTTTTTCATACTGATCTAAAACTGATACATATGGGAACAAGATTGATTGCATTATTCTTCAACATGCACATACATTCAAAATTTTGGTTGTTGATCTATTTCAGTAATGATTTATTGTTTTGTAGTTGAAGAAACAGCAACTGCTTCAGCACCAACTACTTGTACAGCATTTCCAAGCTCAGCAGCAACAGCTGGCAGAGCAGCATGAAGAACAATTGAGACAACATTTCAAGGTGAAGAAACAGAAGTTTGTTACAACAAGGCTGTCCAACCAATTTTGAAGATAGGCCACATTTCTGTTCAAAGTTAGCCTATGGGTGACAATTTTGATTCTAAGGTAGCCTGTGGACCACATAATACTTGCTTATAGCTAAAATAGAAATTTAAATATAACAAAGATATAAGTAACACAGTTTTAATGACAATCAAAAAGTAGAAACATCAATGAGACCTTTGCAGAGGTTTTTGAACTAGCATATTCTAGACCAGAGCTGTTGGCGGTCAAATTTAAATGCACTGATGGGCCACTTCATGGCTCACGGGCCTGGTGTTGGGCAGCCTTGTGTTGCAATATGTGACTTTTAAGGGGTTATGTAATGCTAATATCAAATAAATTAATTGAATTGTGATTTATTATGGTATTGTGGTGATAAGGAAATTAAAATAAATGCTCCTGTAGGACATACACATGACTTTAACTTTCTCCCTTGCTGACAGTGAAGAGAATGTGCTATAATTGAACAATTTTTCTTTTTTAAACTGTAACTTTTATGCTATAAAATTTTGAAATATGTTGCTTTCACTGTAATGGTGGTAATTTTTCCATGAATCAAAACTCCATTAATAATAATAATAATAAAAGTATTGTGTATGTAATAAAGTCTTGAGGTTTTACACTGCCTGATATTAATGTTTGTTCAATGTGAAAGAATTTTCTTGTGGTTACCTCATGTAGATTTGTTTGCTTGTGGACAGATGTGGGAGCAGAGGCAGCTGCAAGAGCAACGGGAACGCCGTGAGAAAGAAAAACTAGAAGCGATAAAGAAAAAGGACAAACATGAGCAGAGTGCAGTTGCATCTACAGAAGTGAAACAAAAGCTTCAGGTATATTTTAAATTAGTGTGTCTGATTTAACTGTCAGCATTCTTTTGTGGTACTTTGTTGACTGTTATTAATGTTTCAGAACTTTAGTCTTAATGAACCACATAAAGTGCCCTTATACATGATGAAAAATAGCCTGTTAAAGAAACTTATCTCTAAACTCGTCAAGGCTATTGTGACTAGTGAAAAAAGTTAAAGTTACTTAAAGTTGCTAAAATTTTGAAAGGGCTTTCAGAGACCAGGGAAACTATAAATACTGTTATTAAACTTGAAAATTCATTGAATATAAATATTCATAAAAGAAGCACCTAATCGTTTTGGTAGGGAAAAAAAATGATGATTTATATGGATTATTACTTAAACAATTAATTATTAGGCTTAAAACTTCAAAAAAGTTGATGAAATTTGATTTTTCTTTTCTTTTAGCCAGCACACAAACAATACCTTCATTTTGAAAAATCGTTTTTAAATGTAACCCTAAAGAATCTGTAGCATAAAGAAATAAAGTATTGCTATCATAAAACTCATTTGTTTAGAGCCCATTTACTTGTAATATCTATTTTTTTTCTACCTGAGCAATTTTGTTTCAGAACTTTTTGCTGAATAAAAAGCAGTGTGAGGCAGCAGCAGCTGCCAACGGTGCTGTTCCAGCTGTAGGATCATCTGCAGTACCTGGTCCAGGTTTCCGAAACTGGTAAAACCCTAACTAATCTACAGGAACTAGTTTCATTTTAAAGGAGATATCATTGAAGGAAATATTCTAAAGATATTACGACTTGATGAGGTTTCATTATTATTATTTTTTTCATTGATAGATATGTAAGATTTCCTAAACAATAATAACAAATAAATTCTGATGTAACTTAAAAACCCTTCTTGGTCTTGGTCACAAATTTATTGCTTTTTTACGTTTTTAAAAATCTTGTCCACCTCTAACAAAATTCACAACTGTTTTGTATCTTTATTTTCTTTGTGCTGCTGGAACACAAACTGGTTTTCTTGAACACAATCTGTCTAAAGACGTTTAAGTAGTCGCACAGTTTAAAAGGGCAAAAATCTAAGTACCCCAACATATGCCATTTGCATCACATATTTCTGGCATAGAAATGGTGTTTTTAAGTGAATACCACAATTTTCTGCATGGTGAAATATTAATTTAATATAAATTTTCCTGACTTTACTTTAAGTTGTAAGTGTGGAATATGTATTACAGGAGTGTACTGCATGGTACTGAAGCGGGAGCTGGAGCCTCAACAACAGCTTCAAACACTGGTTCACATCCTTACCGTCTGCCGTCCATCATTGCTAAGTATGAAGACGACTTTCCGCTCAGGAAAACAGGTATGTATTCCAGATTCTGGTAAGCTAATGTGGAGATTTACTTCCAAATAGAAGTTTTTAATAGAAGGGAATTGAACTGCTATCATTTGTAGATTTTAGTGAAAGAATTGCAGCTGAAATGCCTGAATTAGTGGAAATAATCATGAAGAATGAGAGTTTTATATATGCTTGCAAGGTTTTTTTTTTGATGAGAAGTGAGCTGGGATGATTCCATCTAAATGTGATGGCCTAATTCTGCCAGATTCTCTGGCCCCCCCCCCTTCCCCACAATCACAACGATCTCACAGGGGGGGAAAAGGTTAAGAAGAGAGCTATTCAATATCTGTGAGTCTCGACATATCTGTTTGCAAACAAAATTACAACAGCTTTAATTAGGAGAGGGAGAAAATTATTTAAAGATGAAGGTAAATACATTATTGAATTTGATGGTAAATTTATATTTACGGTCCGTGCCTGCTCTCTTACTAGTTACTCTTTGTATAAAATTATATGTAAATGCGAAAAAAGTGGGAAATGTATTTTTTACAGTATTCAGCAGAGGATAACAGCTTATGCATAGTCAGTGGTAGAGTAAATCTAATTTTAAATTAGCTTCTGTAACTAATTAAGTACATACAAATGTAAAATTCCATTTTTTGTAATTTTTTTCATGGGATGTGAATTTACTTAGCCCTGTTTTGACCTGTGTAAATAGTTTCTCTGCAGCTGTCCAAAAAAAATCAAAGTTGACTGCTCTCAAATCTTGATATTTCTTTCTTTGAAATATTAAAAGCTAGAAGTTTTGCTATATGAATGCTCATACATTTAAATTACAGTGATTTTAATTCATTGTCTTAGTCTTCTTCGATGATTCTAAAAACTATTTCTTCAATTTTTGTAATATTTGTTGCATATTGCATGACACTTATAAAATCTGAATGGTTCTATAATGATAGTATATATTTTTAAACATTGTGAGGTTTGTTGTGTAATGTCGTCGCAGATGTTAGTGCAGTTCTCAATATCTAACACAGTTTTATTTCAGGTTTTTAATGTCTAGCTATTTTAATATATAGTAACAGATGTAATTCAAATAACATGAAATTAGGCTATGCAAAACTAAGCTTAGTTTGGCCTATTTAATGTCTTGTTTTGTGTGAGCATTAACTTGTTTAGTTAAAGATTATAATAAATAATTACTTACTATATTTGTATAGAACTCTGCATTAATTGCTTGGATCGTTTTATCACACTTGTGTTTTAATCTCGTGTGATGCATCTTGCATGTGCATTAGCTCACAGGCATCCATATACAAACCACCAATTTTGACCGATCATTTAAAAATATTGCCTTTTATTACAAATGTAACTGCAATCCTCCTTTTTTTGGAAAAAAAATATGCAACTGAAAATACCAGATGTGATGACTGTGGGCTTGGTGTGTCTTGTAGTAGTTGTAACGCAGCTCATTGTAGATCTAACACTCGTGTCTCTGCTCGTCCCCATGCTACGTTCCTGACAGCCTCCGAACCCAACCTGCTCAAGGTGCGGCTCAAGCAAAGGGTGATCGAGCGACGTTCTAGTCCCATCGCCAGGCGCAAAGATCGACTACTGGCCAACATCAAGAGGAAATCACAACTTGCAAGTACGAGTGTCTCTTAGGTGGTGGGGATTGGTGGCCCCTCATTGCTTGCAGGCTCTGTGGCCTTGAAATAAATTGAGGGATTCTTATCCTTATCATGCATATAAAAATGTGAAAGTGTATACAACAAATGGAATCACTTACAGTTTTCAATAAATGTTCACATATTGTCAGTTGTTCTGAATGTTTATGATTGTGTTACAATACTGTTTTGGCTGTTGTCTGTGAAGACAGGATTTTCAATTTGTTGCAAAACATTATATTAGTTTAGCACAGAGAGCAAGTAATGAGGGCCTACTTCGTAACTGAACCAGATTTGTAGGCATCTGATTTGTTCAAATGTGAACTTTGCATAATACGTTAGCAAGTTGGAAGGGATAGTAGTTATTGCAGTTAAATTCAGTGAAATTTGTGAAATAAAATTCTGGCAGAAACTTACGTGGTTATTGGCTGTTCATGCCTACATATATCACAGTGGTGGTAAAATTTTTAGTTTCACAATAAAATATTACTGAAAATTTCCCATTGCCTGAAATTGCATAACAGGATTACTTTAAAATGAGAAGTATAACATTTGTTCAGCTTTTCCTGATTGATGTTGATTGAACTGCATGCTTGTGGCATGGCATTCTGAGTGATACTAACAACACTGTGACTATTTATTTGTGATTATGCTGATGAGTATTTGACTTGTTCTAGCTGAATCTGGCTCAACAAGCACGGGAACCAACAGTGTTGACTCTGGCCCCAACTCACCGCCGGCCTTATCAGGCAGCAGTGGTCGCCAGCCATCGCCATCACATCAGCTGGGACGAAGCAGTACACCCATACAAGAGGTAGGGCAGTAGTGCTTCTGTTATATTTTTAACCTCAAATACTTGCTTAGTACTGTTTTTAAGATCATTTTTAATGGCGTCTTTTGAAGTGACAATGCCACTTCAGTTTAGGAACATCTTTCTACTGTCATCATTGTAGTCTCCCTCAGCTTTATTGCTTCATGTTTTAATGTCATTGTTAATATGAGCAGGATTTCGACACCTCATCATCTTTGAAAGACTAATATGATATAACAGATGAAACATAGTTTCAAAAATTTACATGTCTAGAAACCAAAGAGACTTCCTGTTGAAAATCATTTTGATTCATTATTGTCAGCTAAAAGTAAGCATGTAATTAAACTCCAGTGTTGTAACCATAGAAAACAATGTCAAGGAGATTGTAGATCAATTTTCTTTGATTTTACAGAACTTTTTGTGAAATAGTCATTGCAAGCATATATGATTAACTAAAACATCTTGTTGACTTCAAAATGGATCAATTATCACTATGGTTCGGATCTTTAGGAAAAGTCATGTTTTTTCCTGCCTTCTTTTTAAGCTGAAATAAACACTGATTCAACGTTTCTGATTGTATTTAAATGTATTTTATATAGTCTAAAAATGCATATTCGGGCCATTTTCCTAATTCTGGTCATATTTCAACAATTTTTATGGTCAAATGGTCATATTTTGAGGAAAAATCTGGTAATTTTTTGATAGAAGTTATGGATGAAAAGAAATTAAGATAATTATTCAGAGAAATATACTCCTGTTACACACTGGAGAAAGAAACGAAACTAATTGTCACTAAATTGTTCAGAATTCACCAGTCAAGAATTAAAGTTATAAAGGACTATTTTAGCACAGATGAAAGAGTTCTTTTCTGTAAATTATGTGAAACTAAAGTGAATTCAACAAAGCGATTTCATGTGCAGCAGCACTGCAATACATCAAGACACAAGACTAACATAATACGACATTCAACTCGACAAAGCAAACAGCGACTTTTCTTGGATACATCTACAGCTTCGTCGTCTTCCAAGTTGTCAATTTTTTCTAAAGAACTCTGTGAAATGATGGTATCAGCCAACATCCCACTTAATAAAGTGAACAATGAGCATTTCAAATCATCATTTTATGCAGAAATACACAACACAGACGATTCCAGCCAAATCAACATTGAGGAAGAACTATTTACCGTCTTGTTATGAAAATGTATTGCAGACAATCAGAACTAAGATAGACACCAATAAGATCAATGGATGTAAGTACTGATGCTTGTGGGAGATATGTTGTGAATGTTATCATTGGAACTCTACATTCTGACAGACCGGCTGATATACGAGGCGTATTCCAAAAGTAAGGTCCGTTTGATCATAATAAAAACATCGTTCAGGATACAAGGTTTTTATTAACGTCAGTATGTAACTACATATCTAGTTCACTTTTCCACATAATCGCCGTTCATATCTATACACTTTCTGTAACGCTGTACCAGTTTCTTTAACCCCTCGGCATAAAAGTCTGCCGCCTGGGACCTGAACCAATTGGTAACGCTCGTCTTGAGTTCTTCATCGGTTTGAAATCGTTGTCCACCAAGCCACCGTTTCAAATGCAGGAAGAGAAAATAGTCGCTTGGTGCAAGATCTGGACTGTAAGCAGGGTGGACTAGGATTTCCCAATGAAACTCTTGAATCTTCTCTTTGGTTTTGGAAGCGGTATGCGGGCGTGCGTTGTCGTGCAGGAGGATGATGCCAGACGACAGTTTCCCGCGGCGTCGATTTTGGATGGCACGTCTCAGTTTGGTGAGCGTTGCACAGTACACGTCAGCTGTAATGGTTGTCCCACGGTCCATGAATTCGATCAAAAGGACGCCCTTTTCGTCCCAAAACACGGATTTTGCGATTCGTGTACGGCGATTGCTTACACTTTTTTGGTTTGGGTGAACCGGAATGGCGCCACTGCGTTGATTGTTGTTTTGATTCTGCGTTGGTGTACGCTATCCACGTCTCGTCTCCCGTAACAATTTGGGAAAATAAACTGTCTCCATCTTGTCTATAGCGCTCCAAAAATTGTCGTGCGCTATGCATTCGTTGCTCTTTGTGCTGAGCGGTGAGCAGTTTTGGCACCCACCGCGCACAAAGCTTCCGATATCCAAGCTCTTCAGTGACAATCCTGTAAATTGAGGTTCTAGCAACATTTGGGAATTCCATAGCCAGACCACTAATCGTCAAACGCCGATCACTTCGCAGTTTTTGGCTAACTTGTTCGACGATGTCGTCGGTCCGAATACTGGGCCTGCCACTCCGCTGTTGATCGTGCACATCTGTGCGACCACTTTGAAATTCTCGACACCAGTGTCGAACTTGTTTCTCACTACACTACACACAATTCGCGATGGATGTGCGCAGCTGACGATCCTTTTGCCAACAAAAATCTAATCACACCGCGCACTTCACAACTGGCGGGAGCTACGATTGTCGCGGCCATTTCGAACTGTTCTCAACAATAGATATACGGCTACTGCGGCACGCCAACAATACTGCATATTTACCAGGAGTTGGTAGATGGCGCTACAGGTGGGAAACGTCATTCAGGCCTATCATCTGTGACATCTTGTACCCCGGACCTTACTTTTGGAATACGCCTCGTATTTTTACTGGACTGTGAAGCTCTTGAATCAGTAAACCACTCAACAAATGCCGTCCGTTTTGACAAAGCTATGAAACTGTTAAGGAGCGGTGAAGTTAAGCTAGAACATGTCTTACTATTTGTGACTGACACTGTGCTGTAATTGGTAAAGGCTGGGAAATGTATGAAAATGTTGTATCCTTTGATGGTGCATTTAACTTGTCTCGCTCATGGATTACATAGAGTTGCCGAGGAAGTAAGACTAAATTTCCCTGATGTTGATAGGTTAATATCAAATGTATAAATGATTTTTTGTTAAAGCTCCAATGAGGGTGGCAAAATTTAAACAAGACGCACCTTCCGCCCTCTTCCACAACAACCAGTACTTGGGGCACATGGCTCGATGTAGTTAGCTACTACTGTGAATATTATGACAACATAAAGAAAATAGTTTCTAATTTTAGTAGCAGTGAAGCATCTTGCATAAAAATTGTCCAAGAAATCTTTTCCAGTAATTTGTTCAGAAATTTGGCGTACATAAAGTCAAGTTTTTCAGGAATCGCAACTGCGATTTCGCGTCTTGAAGAAATTGGTCTACACCTGAATGAAAGTTTGGCGGTCTTTAAAAGTGTGGAAACCGAAATAGGCCAAGCAGGGGGCAGTGTGGTTAGTTTGCTGAAAAACAAATTTGATAAAGTGTTGTGTGGGAATAAGGGATATAAAACAATTTGTAAAATTAGTGAAATTTTACATGGTGGCGAATCTGTTTTGACTGAAGATGACCCACAATTAAATTGCATTGACCTGACTCTGTTTAAGTACACTCCCGTCACATATTGCGATGTCGAATGAAGCTTCCCACACGAAAAGACAGTTTTAAGTGACAATCGAAGAAAATTCCTCTTCGAGAACTTAAAGATGCATATGGTGATATACTGCAATGCTGGCATCAAACAAGAATAAAAAATGGTATGTGCACTAATTCGCAACAAATTTATAGTAAATTTCCATTTTTAAAAGAAAAATTCCATTCTTTTACAGGAACAAGAAAATAACTTTCAAAAAAAAATAAAAAAATTCACAATCGTACAGTGAGTGCATAGAAGCAAATAATGTTGTCTACATGAAAGCGACACAGCTAAATAAAATAAATTATGTACATTTGAGCATTTTTAAAGTATAAAATATTTAATGTTTGGTCGTATTTTGTCTGTTTTAGGTCATATTTACCTATTTTTAAGGTCATATTTGCCTGCATATTTCTAGATTTTTTTGGTCATAAAGATCCGAACCCTAGTTATCACAAATTAAACAAGAAGAAAAGCATACTTGTTAGCATAATAATGCCAAGTACACAGAGGAAGGCTACAGCAGGAGATGTGATAGTAGGGGAGAGTAGGGATACATGAGCCACTTTTGAGATAAATATTTTTGTAGCTTTTATTTAGCAGCTTTTCAATTTTTAAAATATTGTGTTTGGAGGAACAATGTTTCCTTAATTCAAAAATATAAAAATAATGGCTAGTTTTGCATTATATTATTGCATAAAAAATACTTCTTAAAACCCTTGCGACATGGTTGAAGTGTCCCCATGCTGGGGATACTTGAGACGGGCATTAGGGATACTTGAGACAGAGGTTGAAATTATATAAAATATATTAAAAACTTGCCCTAACACTAAGTGCTTACATAAATAAAATAGTAACTTATTGTTAAGTTCAGCTTTAAATAACAGTGCACTAGGTATATACCTACACAATTCCATTTAGATAGAAAATTAACGCTAGTTGAATATTTAGTATCATCACCAAATACTAAGGAAATAGCTTAATCTGTCATGTAAATTGGTGTAGCAACAATTAAAATAATCATAGGGTCAAAGATTATTCAATAGCCACTCACCAGATCCAATTTAAAAAAATAAAAATTGCAACAGTACATAAGGTGTCTTTAGGAACATTTCTATTCGCCCTTTATCAACTAATAACCAGTCATTACTGCTGGGCTGCCTAATTTGTAAACCTTTCTCACAAATAACCACAAACAGAACAGAAGAGTTAGTATACCACATAGTTGGAACATTTTTATTAGTTGCAGCAACAAATTCATAAGCTAATTTACATACATATTTGTGGACAATTGATAGTGAAGTTTGGAAGCTTTCAAAACAGTCTTTAAAAAATTTGCCTTCCTGACTTATTAAGATTTCTTTATTTTCGATCAGTTCATAATACATTTTCTTCTCCTGGGCATGATTTATATTTTACTGTGTACTTTGAAAGCATTGTTCAGTCTATGTTACACTTCTTTGATACCGCTTCTTTGATACTTGCCTCAACTACTTCGCTGCAGGATTCCTGCATTATGTTTATGGCAACTGCGACCATCCTTCCTTTTGTTAAACTATCATTTTTTAAATAAAAATCTTCATTTTTAATTTTTTGTACAGTTAAAATTTATAAATATGATATTATTTTTACAAGTAGGTCTATCTTTCGTAATTATACAAGTAATTGGATATATTACCTATAGTTTAATGAAATTATATACAAAATAGATCAAAAGTAAACACAAAAATGTTGCTATCTTTAATACATGGATACTTGAGACATGTCTCAAGTATCCCTAGGTTGTCTGTCTCGCGTATCCCCACACGCTCCACTAATTTTGTTTCCTCAATCTCCGCGTTATGTGAGACTTTAAAGAAAGTCTGTTAGTACGAAATAAGAACTAATATAGTAAGCTTTCTACCTATCTTCATACATTAGGTTAGTGACAAATAGTAGAAGAAAAACAATTGTTAGTTCATATACATAAATATTTACTGTGAGGCCACAAAAAATTAAAACCCTCCATAAAATCTGTAACTGACCATTTCTTCTGACTAGCTGATACATAGAACAACTAGTTACAAGTCATTTCAAACTGCCTTACTAATAAAAAAATGGAAGTGTCTCAAGTACCCCATATGCTCAAGTATCCCTACTTTCCTCTATAGAAAAGCACACAAAACATTAACAATTTTGGGCAGTATCTCCTTCAGTTAAGAGAGTGCATGCTTAGCAAATGAAATATGTTTAGGATAGTGCAAGTGGCTTGGTAGGTATATAGTGGGGGTGCAAGAGTCTTGTTGGAAAAAATGTACATTACCACTCAATAATATTAATTTATCTGGAGAAAAATAACAAAAATGGGGAAACAAATGGTGGTGACTTTCTAAGATAAAGGCTAGGGAATTACTCGTGCAAAGATATGTTAGTTCACCACATTTGAATTCTGAGTAACTGGCATCTTCAGGTCAAGTTCTTATGATTTTTGCAGCTGTTTACTCACGTTTCTTGCCATATCAATTTTTTGATTTGTATGCAAGTTAGTAGTATTACTGATTACTGTGGCGTTATACATTTTGTGTTATCTTTGTGTGCACCAAGTTGTAGTCTAACGTCAGCCAACCCAAAAGTGTTTTTTTTGCAGGTTGATACAACTACAGTTGGCTTGTAGGTTTACATAAATAAAGTGACGAAAACTAACAATCTATCAACCATATGGTGGCCGTGTCATCCCTCATTAAGAACTGTGCACACAGCAAAGTAGTGTTACAGATTTCTGATATCGTAGCCAATCACTCTGTATTTAAAAAGTTATTTGTTAAAAGCTTTGGTTTATCCATTTCCCGTATTCTTCATTTACATCAGTTTAACTGCTGAACGAATGTAGTCATTCATTAACTCTTGTGTTCCTTGGCTTCATCTATTTTGGAGAGCAGTATTTAGAACTCAACCAGCTTGCTGATATAGTTTTGTAACTGTACTAAGCGTGGTCTACATTTTTCAATCGTGTAAGGTTTCTTTTGGGTGTCAACTAAACTGACAAGTTGTTCACCTTGGCACAGCTAGTAATAATAATTGTATTCATTCTTTTGTTTGTTTTGACCCATTTTTGTGGGTTGATGTTATAATAATTTGGAATAAAGTTTTTAAAAATGTGAGCCAATTATTGCTCTCCAAATTTGTTTGAAGAGTCTTCAGTTGTAAGCCAATTTTGCCACTTATTTAATGATTTATTATTTATAAGTTTTTCAGTATGGTAACTACACTTTGTTATCAAGACTGACAATTAAGATATATTATAATGACATTCTGTTGAAAGAGCTCTTCCAATCACATATTGACAGGCTGTATCTGGGATATTCTGTTAACAGTCCATGGGAACTTTACACTGTTTATTTTGTAAGTTAATGTAGTATCCTTGCTGTCTGATCATTGTCATCTAACACTCATTTTTAATTTTAAACATTTGTTGAATTCATTTACAGGAAGGAGAAGGCTGTGGCAGTCAGCAGGGAAGTGTAGGTGAACTGTCACTCTACAGCAGTCCATCCATGCCAAACATCTCACTGGGACGGCCTCCAACACATTCAATGGTCAGTTTCCTACGGTGTATAACACCTGAGCCAAGTAGTAGTAGTAGTAGTAGTAGTAGTAGTAGTGGTGGTTAAGTTTTACGTGTGAGCAGGTCATCTGTGTAATATTTTGAAACTCTTCAAGTTACTTTTCAATCAGCATTCTGATTAATGGTGTATTTCAGCCGGAGGGCCCTCACCTTTCAGCAAGTGGTGGTCTGGGCACAGTCTCCGAGGCAGATGTGCGCGCTGCTTTCACAGCTCGATTTGGTATGCCACTTACTGGTCAGATGCTGCCGGGTACCCTTCCTTTCTATCCCACACTTCCTGGTAAGTCATACAGATGAAGAGGTAAAATTAGAACTGTTAACAAAAGAACCTTTAATTTTGTCTCAAATCAATTGATCAGTTTTTCAATGTCTTAATATCACAATAGATCCTAGCAACACTGATTGATTGTTGTCTTTAATTAGTTAATTAAAATAACATTTATTCCTCAGATAAAAGTTTCACTTTTGCCATTGTTTTGTAAATATGTATACAAGATAATGTAATTATCTATCCATTGTTAAACAGTGAAATTAAATTAATTGTAGGTTAATAAAAAATTGTTATTCTTATTGCATAAATGGAATTTCTTTCTTGGTTAATTAGTTCATCTATTTTTTTTTTTAAAAGACATTGACTAGGACCTTTGTATCTAGACTTCAAGACAGCACATTTTTCTATTCCTGTAATCACTATTTATTACAGTATTGTGTTATGCAGTCAACTTTGATCTGAATTCAAAGAATTAAGAAAAATAGAAAGTTACTGAATTATCAGTAATTACCAAGTTACAATTACAATTAGTTATATCATCTTTAGAAATCCTTATGGAAGATTTGTTTTTGGGTTTGATTTCTGAAAGGGAAAACTAACATTGTTTCTTGTCAGATGAGGAATTTTATCACCAACTTCCTTAAAAAGTTTATTTTCATGTAATGTGGCTACTTTTCCTTTTTAAGATGTATAACTTAATAATAAATTACTTTTATTGTTACTTCAAATGCTTCCTGTATTTCAAAATAATTCTAGAAATTAGCTTTAAGGAAGTTTGTACTAATTTTTATTTTATTTTAATGTAGACAGATAAAAAAATCTGTAATTTCCATACAGTGATTGATGGAGAGTATAGCTATTCTGCGGCAGTGGCTGCAGCACCAGGTATCACAGATGCGCAAGTGGCACACGCTCGTCTGAACCGCCGCCCTCTGGGACGTACTCAATCTGCGCCCCTTCCCCTGGGTCACCCTGTCTTGGCACTGGTGCCACCTTCACATTCCCCTTCACATTATGATGACTTTCAACAGCAGCAACAACAGCAACAGCAACATAATTTCCTCAGACAGGTATTGAATTTCCAGCATCATAATTTTGAAAATATCATATTTTTATTACTTTTCATATTTTTCTGTTATAAATTATCATGTTTTCAACTTGGGTTATTAATGGGAAATAATAGATGAAGCTTCTGTTATCTATGTTATGTAAATATATTTGTTTTGGCTTTGATCTTGTGCTTTGTTTATCAATCATATTCCGAAAAAATATATTTTAATATTTCTAATTCAAAACATGTCTTTAAATTTATGAGTGTTAAGTTCTACCCACTTAAGGGATGTTTGAATAAAACTTTTCTGCTCAACTATACTTTGCAGTTTGGTTTTGCATCATTACTAGAGTACTAATATATGCTTTATTGAGGTTATTGGGCTTTCCCATTGGATGTTTAACGTATCTTAAATTGGGCTCTTGCTGTACATCATAAAGAATTTCATGCAGCTTTCTGCTGTCAAGGTTTTTTTAAGCTTTCACCTCAGGAGGGAGGGATTTACTCTCAGTCAGTGATCACCCTTATTAAAGAAAAGTTATCCTCCTTTGGAGATTGTTTTCCTGGATAATGAAACATGTTACATGCAGGAAATAATAGGAGAATTGAATGTTTTAAGAAGTAAAATAGGTATTTTGAGTGTTTGCATTTGGTTATCTAAAAACTCTTTTTGAGTTGATGATGAAATAGTAGTTAAAAGTATTAGTAGGAAAGTTAATACAACCCCTCCTCCTTTCCTGTACCAATCTAACCTCCCAGAGACACCTAATTTCTTTGTCACCAATTTTTAAATCTTTTATTCTAATTATTTCAGTAACAAGTTCCTGTTCAAAGAAGCTGAAACTTTATTTTCAATGTCACTAGCTACATTAAACACAGATATTTATCTTGGAGATAATCATAATTGTTACATAAAGTATCATTTATGGATAAATTTGTCACTGTGAAGGGATAAATTTTCTTTAAACGACTTACAATTTCTTACACAGTATATTTCTTTAACTGTATAATGCATTTCAGCAAATCCGACAAACAGTACTAACAAGAGTGGGCTCACGCAGTCAGGCGGCTGCAGTTGCTGGTGGGATAACATCCTCTACAACAACTCAGTTAGATGAGGCTCCTGAAGGGGAGATAGATGACTCGGCAGAGGTGAGTTATGCTGGCACGTTTTATTTTAAACCGTTCTGATAGGTGCAGGAGAAATTAATGACTAGGTTATTGCACAATTATACATCTTTACACATTATAAAATACTATGCCGTACAGTCTGGCTGTTACTATACTTATAACTCAAGAACTACGTATCCAATTTAAATGCAGTTTAAAAAAAATATTTATAGGTTCATAATCTGGACAGCTTACTGAGTTTACTGAAGTAGATCATGTTGTGTTTAAGTAGGTTCTTGGTTGATTTGTTTATTAACACTGGTTGAAAGTTGGTGGCTGAGTAATAAAAGTTGAGATAATGCGAACTATGACTGTTCCATTCAGTTAACTTATCTGTTTTAATTCTGCATAACGAAAGTTTTAGGCTCTGTATATTCTTCCAATAATCTCACATAGCTGGTACCAGGAAGTTACTCTGAACTGGGATTAACTATTATTGGCTTTGATCCTAGCAAATTTAATTGCAGGTTAGTCTCAGTGAAATCTGACAGTCATTCCAATTATTCCAATTACAGCAATAACTCCATAAGAAAGTTCCTGAATTAAAAACCACTGTTTTTGAAATAAATAATCGAAGAAACTGAAAAGTTTTCTTCACTTGTGAAAATTTTTCTTAATCCAAAATTGTGTCATTCAAACATTATTCTGAGTCAAACTTGCTGTCTGCCTTTTCACATCTCAGATAACTCCATCATGCAAGCGCAATGTTTACACTATAAAAGCCGTTCCCATACTAATCATACAGAGCTGTTACCACTCTGTCTTTTATATCTTCTTGTGTTGTGCTCTCAGTTGCCATGGAATTGCTTGGCCACGTCACCCAAAACTTATATAACATATGATACCACAGTACCAAAAATCCCTTCTGATCTCTTAGTTACAATCTTAGTGATTCCATAAATCTTTCTCAATCTATGCTAAATTTAAGCATGATGTAAATTAAAACAATTTTCGAAATATTCTTTAGTTTAGATGTGAAAATTAACTAAAGTAATGAAACACCAAATTTCACTTTTCTCTCTTTATCTTTTATAATAGCAATATTACTTTTTGATTCTTATTGATACCAATATCCATTTGTGTCCCCATACAAAACTGAAATTATGAAATATTGACTTAAATTACTTATTTTGTCACCACTAGCCTTCTAACCTTCCCCGCAGGGGCCTGGTACGCAAGTGCCAGGTACGGGTTTGGCGAACCCGCGGTGCCCGAGCTGGAAACTTGTGAGCGCCGCAAGTTTCCCACACCGTAAACTCCTACCATGCTTCAACGACCACCGTAGGGTGTGGCGGTGGAACGTTGTGTGCCTAGGAGAACGGGGATCTTGGCTTCATCGCCTGGATTGCAAGGACGGAACAAACCTGTATAAAAAAAAACCCCACAACCTCAAGGTCAGACACGTGCCGAGGAGGCGAATGAGTGATGAGGGAAATCACTCGCTAGCGTGCAACCTCAGGGGCACCTACGCACTCCTATTGTATTAGCACTTCCTTTTAAACTGGTTTTACTCGTGGAACCAAAATTCAGTCATCCACAAAAACCAAAAAAACCTGTGGTACGGGTGTGCCGCAGGATAATAAAAATACACCCAACTCAAAGAAGCGTGTGAGGGTTGATAGCCCACCCGCATCTGGAACAGACTGTAACAGAATGGCTTGCCCATTAGATAATGCTTTTGTTATAATGCATAGGAAGGAAGGGACCTTTGAAAAGGTATCCCCTTTCTATATTTCAAAGGGACTGGAGGGTATTGCAGGCACATTGAAATCTGTTAAGAAACTCAGGAATGGCACCCTGCTGCTGGAAACCTCTACCAGCAGGCAAGCCTCCCTGCTCCTTAAGTGTGAGAACCTCCATAAAACACTAAATAGCAGTAAAGGCGTCATCACCTGCCGCGATATAATAGATGTTGAAAAAGAGGAACGCCTTAATGAATGGGGAACTGAAAAAGTGGTTGAGGTCCGACGGATAACACGGAGAGTAAATGGCAGCCTTGAGAATTTGCCAACGTTACCAACATCAATTAAAGCAGGGTATTTGAACTTGAATGTTCGCCCATATGTACCAGACCCGATGCGCTGTTACAAGTGTCAAAGGTTTGGGCATACGACAGTGAACTGCAAAGGAAATGCCACCTGTGGGAAATGCGGCAAGAGTGCCCATGAGCCGGGTACGGAGTGCACTCTACCACAGGTGTGTATTTACTGTTCCGAATCCCACCCTGCATGGAGCAAGTCATGTCGAGTTTATCTCGAAGAACGAAAGATCCAGGAGTATAAAACAAAAGAAAGAATTCCGTACATTGTGGCGAAGAAGAAGGTAAAGGCGCTTGCCCCGCCCGTCTTCGCTACTAGCTTCGCGACAATAGTGAAAACTCCTGGGAGAAAAGAAAGTGTTGCCACCCAGACGACCACCGCGGACATGAGCACGAGCACAATGTGCTCTTGCGAGTGTAAACGCGGCGCAAAAACCGTTATGGTCAGAACACCCAAGACTGCGGACGTCGGGAGCAGCACGGCCACAACCTCGACCACTCCAGCAGTAGTCAAAGCGTCGCCAGTAGCATCACCAGTTGTAAGAGACACCCCTGAACCTATAGCAGCACCTGAAGCTGCAGTAGCCGCAGTACAGCCTATTAGGCCACAGGTGAAAATTAGGGTTCCAAAGTTTAAACAAACGGACTGCACAAAATTCATAAGGTCACCCTCTTCATCCCCGCCCAGGCTGCCAAGTGGCAGGGAGAAGGGGAAGAGACCAAGGAAAAAGAAAAAACAAGGTGGCTTCGAGGTTACGATTAGTGCGCCAGAGATGGATATAGGATCATCGGAACCCGAAGACATAGTGATGCTGCTGGACGAGGGTACACCCGTTTCTCAGCAGCCAGGAAGTGATGTCCCACCCGAACCGGGGCGGGTTAATTTTAATGAATAGGATGGCTCCCATACTTCAATGGAATCTAAACGGTTTTCAGGCTCACAAAGAAGAGGTACAACTCTTAGCACGGTCTAACCGTTTGTGTCTCTGCTTACAGGAGACACATTTTAGACCGTTACACGAACCCGTGCTAAGACGTTATGATATATACCAAAGGGACGATACCGAGGGTGATCGAGCGAAGGGGGGGAGTGGCTGTGTTTGTCCAAAACACTGTCCACTCCGAACCTGTTGCTCTCACCTCCCCTTTACAAGCAGTAGCAGTTAAAATATATGGCCCAATACAATTTACCATCTGCTCCATATATCTACCACCCGGTGCACCAGTTGATTACGATCAACTGGTTGATCTAGTGCGGCAAGTTTCTCGGCCATATCTCCTACTGGGAGACTTCAACGCCCATAGTGCGCTGTGGGGGTCGACCACCGATTGCCCCAGAGGTCGAGAAATTTGTAGACTATTGGAGCAGGAGGAGTTGTGTATCCTCAACAATGGCCAAATGACTCATTTTACAACTGCTTCCGGTACGTCCTCTGCCATTGACATCTCCCTTTGCTCTCCTTCTGTAGCGGACTCCGTGCGCTGGGAGGTGGATCGCGACCTTCATGGAAGCGACCACTTCCCAATATGGCTGCACATGGAACTCGATCGTGGAAGAAGAACTATTCATCACAAATGGAATATCAGCAGAGCTGATTGGCAGCTCTATCGCCGGTCCGTCACTCTACAACAGAGAGAGAATATTGACGAGAAGGTGAAACACTTCACCGAAGTGATCCACCAGGCGGCTGATATATCTATGCCTAGCAACTCTGGAGCGCTGCGACGAATGCCTGTGCCTTGGTGGAGCGATGAATGTCGTTCCGCCATCCAGGGCCGCAGACGGGCCTTGCGCCGTTTCAAGTTGCACCCAACACCTGACAACCTCGCGGCGTTCAGAGTTGCTAGAGCAAAGGCGGGTCGAGTGATTAAGGAGAGCAAGAGAAGGTCATGGCAGAATTTTGTGAGCACAATTAACTGATCCACTTCATCAACAAAAGTATGGGAGTCAATCCGTCGTATATCTGGAAGGTACTCTCGATCGCCAGTATCTGGATTACTGGATCAGGGACGTGTAGTCACCGACGAGCGAAGCATTGCGCAGCTGATGGCAGAGTCATTCGCTGCTATCACTTCGTCTGCCAGTCTGGAACCTCGGTTCCAGCAAAGAAGAGCTGCTGCCGAACGAGTTTTTCTAAGCTTCGACTCGACTGGATTTCCAGGCGTACAATACCCATTTTACATTTTGGGAGTTGGAAGCCGCCTTAAAAGGCACCAAGGACACAGCACCAGGACCCCACCTGATCCAGTACCAGATGCTGAGGCATCTTGGTAAAGATGCTAAAGAGTACCTTCTAGGTATTTTTAACGATATATGGACCGGAGGACACTTCCCCGACTTGTGGAAAGAAGCAACGCTAATACCCATTTTAAAACCAGTGAAGGACATATTGTTGCCAGGTAGTTATCGCAGCATTGCCTTAACAAGCTGCGTGGGGAAGACACTGGAGCGGATGGTCAACCGCCGCATTATCTGGTGTCTTGAATCCCGAAACCTGTTGAGTCGCTTTCAGTGTGGATTTAGGAAATTCCGTTCTACCTTGGACAACCTGATCCTGCTGGAAGCGGCGATACAGGACGCCTTTATTCGGAACCAACATCTTGTTGCCGTGTTTTTTGATATAGACAAGGCCTACGATACTACCTGGCGGTATGGTATTTTAAAACAACTCCATGAATGGAGTTTTAGGGGAAATCTACCCCGTTTCATACAGTCATTTTTATCTCAGCGTTGCTTCCGGTACCGAGTCGGTAGGGAAGTGTCAGATGTTTTTATCCAGGAAAATGGTGTTCCTCAGGGTTCAATTTTAAGTGTTATTCTTTTCGCTATTGCGATAAACAGCATCTCAACCGTAATAAGGAGTCCGATACGGTTCTCCTTATATGTTGATGATTTTTTAATTTTTTGTGCATCATCTAGCCTGAGAAGTGCTGAGCGGCAGTTGCAGCTCGCGCTGAACAGACTTGATGAGTGGTCAGTGCGATCTGGTTTTCGATTTTCTCCTGAGAAAACCCAGTGCGTACTTTTTACTCGATCTCGCAGTCTCTTCCCTGAACCTAACCTTACCCTGAGGAACACCGTTTTGAGTTTTAGTCAAAGCATTCGATTTCTGGGCCTCATATTTGATAGTAGGTTAAGTTGGTTACCACATTTAAAAGATGTGAAAGCTAGATCCCTAAAAGCACTCAACATTTTAAAGTGCCTCTGTGGCAGGTCATGGGGTGCTGACCGCTCCTGCCTGCTACAATTCTATAGAGCCTTTGTGCGATCGTGGCTTGAATACGGTTGTATAGTATACGATTCGGCAAGGGACAGTTATCTACGCATTTTAGATAGTGTCCACCATGCGGGAATTCGTTTCGCCACGGGTGCCTACCGCACCAGCCCGATACCCGGCATATGTGCTGAGTCTGGCGAGCCGCCACTTTCCACCCGCAGGCGCCTCCTCATGGTGTGACACTACTTGCACATTGCCACAACACCAGTTAGTCCCGTGTACGATGTAATAATTCGCCCAAACTACGAACGACTGTATACCAACCGCTTAAGAGCAACCAAACCGTTTAGCTTACGCACAAAGGCTATTATGGAGGAATATGGGGTTGAGATGCCCCCTTTTTATCACCAGAGTTGGAGTAAATCTCCTCCCTGGCTTTTAAAGAGGCCCAGAACTATTTTAGAATTGTCAAGGTGCAACAAACTGTTTACCACTGACAATTTTTTTATCAGAATGTTTATGGATGTTTTAAACCAGCATCACAATTTTACCCCGGTATTCACGGATGGGTCTAAGCAGGCTAACGGAGTTGGCTGCTCCGTAGTGTTCCCTCGAGCGACTTATAATTACAAACTGAATAGCCGTTGTAGCGTATACACTGCAGAGTGTTACGCTATGTTAAAGTCGCTCCAGCATATGACAGTAAGTCGCAGCATGAAGTATATCATATGCTGTGATTCCCTCAGCTGCATCCAGGCATTGGGAAGCATGTACCCAGCAGATCGTCTGTTCCAGGACATCCAGGACACCCTCCGATCCCTCCAATCTTCTGGAAAGGAGGTATTATTCTGCTGGGTACCCAGTCATGTGGGAATCAGGGGGAACGAGGCAGCTGATGAAGCTGCCAAGTTAGCCTGCAACAAGGTCAGAATTGATTTTGATCCGGTCCCAAAGTCTGACCTTGCCTCGGCGGGGAAAAAATTTGTTTTTGACATTTGGCAGAGGCAGTGGCTGGAGGTAGAGCATAATAAGCTCCGGCTGGTCAAACTGACCGTTCAGTCATGGAGCAGCTCCTTCCAGCGGGCGAGGAGGGATGAAGTTCTCCTTACTCGCCTCCGTATAGGGCATTGTCCTCTGACACACAGCTTTCTTCTCCGCCGGGAGGACCCACCGGAATGTGATACCTGTGGCGTACCTATGACGGTGCGCCACATTTTAGTTGATTGTGTTGCGTTTTTAGACTTGAGGACAGACGTTGGCCTTGCCAACGATCTGGCCCTTATTTTAAACAATGAGACCAGCAGTGTGGCGAGTGTTTTAAAATTTTGTGTATTGGCCGGTCTAGTGCCTAAAATTTTAGGCAGATCGGCCTAGTTTTTAGATGGACGGGTGACCCCTATACAGCCACTTTTCCATGTGCATTGTTTTTAATTTTTATATTTTTAAATTCCTTTTCGCTGGCCACTATACAGCCGGCGTGAGATGTAGTGTTTTTAATTATTTTGTGACCCTGTATGGCCCCTTTACAGCCATTCAGGTGGTGTACGGGTCTTGTGTTCTGGTGGCCCCTTTTCTAAGCCACGTTTTATATTTGTGAATTATTTTATTTGCTGTCTGTATGGTCGACCCCTTTACAGTCGACCATGCTGACAGTATTTTATTACTTTCTTAAGCCACAGTTTAGGCTGGTAATTGTTAGGGCGCTAATGACCCGCTGTCGACGCGCCCTAAAGCAACAACAACAACCTTCTAACGTTACTTTGACATTAAATATTTACAATTTCAATTTTAAATTGTTGAATGAGACTTATATCATTCCTATTGCTAAAATAATGCTCTTTCATTTAGTCTCTAAGCCCCCTTGTCTTACTTTCTATCTAAAAACTGAATTTTCCGAATTATCTCTTGCATCATATTATTTCCAATCATAAATTTTTTGCAATGCATTACAGTGTTCTGGTATTTTTATTTAGCTATAAATTCCCTCTAAAGTTTTCTTATTTAATGCTTTAAATAAATTATTAATTATTAACAATTGGATACTCAAAATGTGGGTCCTATACTACACCACCATATTCAAGCAATGGTCTGACCAAAGTTTTTTAACCCACTTCCTTTACTTCTGTCTTCCATCCCCTCATCACTCTCTCCAACAATTAGACAAATTTGAAACCTTTTCCTACTACCTGTCCAATGTGTCCTGCCCAGTTGAGCTTGTTATCAAATGTTATGCCAAGATATTTACATTTGAATTCTTCAACAAAGCAATTCTTTCCGCACCTTATAGTCATAATGTAAAATTAAATTATTTATATAAACTTTCATTTACTTTATTGTTGCTTTACATTAACAAATACAATTCTCAGTTTCATCCAAACTTCGCCGTACTACACATCCTCTCTGCTTCTCATCTTTTTTTCTCACGTCAAAGATCTTCCTCCCTGCACTGTTTATTCCAGAGATTTTCATGTACATTGTTCATTCGGTAACGGCGCATGGATTTCTTTGACCCAATATTAATAACACGATAAAAATAACAATATATAAAACACTTTTAACACCATACGCACATAATCAGCCTAACATTAATCAAATACAAAATAATGAATCGAAAATACCACTGTCAATACGCTTCCCATTGAAATAATATAAAAAAACATTAATTATTAATTATTTAAAAACTAAGATGCTGTGTATTCTTACAATAATCAACCTTTAGTTGTTTTTTTTTTTTTAATCTGTGTATCTAATAAGCTGACTCTTCTTTGCATTTATATTCATCCCATTTCTTGAAAGGAAGTACTCAACTAAAATACAGTGATCCATGGTACTTATTTTTCCCATTTAGAAATTATCACCATTTCTTGCTCCATTCCCCATTTGGATTGAGTCATAAGGTAATTTTAACCACCATATCTCCCACACCCCTATAGCTATCAACATTCAGCCAACATTTTGCACAATCGGTGACTCTGCTAATATCACACACAAACACCAGTGATATGCGCTAGATAGTTTTGGCTGAAAAGTGATCAATGGGGACACATATTTCTTTGGTCAAAATATGAAAGTGCTCCAGGTTGACCACTTTTAACCACCATATCTCCCACACCCCCACAGCTATTGGCATTTGGCCAGTGTTGTGCACGATTGGAAACTCCATGCTACTACCACACTCAAACATCAGTAATCTGTGCTATGTAATGGTGGCTGAAAAGCGAAATATGGGGAAACACGTCTATTTTTATGTATAGTTACCAGGAAATAATAGGAGCTAATTAGCTAATGGATTCACAAAAAAAGGGATAGTGAAATGAACCACCACTTACCTTAGATGATGGTACCAAGGGGTAAACACACAAATAAGCACAAAACACAGGAAAAACAATGAATATTTCGGGACTTGGCCCTTCGTCAACAGGAGAAAATCAAGGAGGGATGGTGGTGTGTAGGAGACTGTTTCACAGAATGACCATATATATATATAATAACAATGAGCAGGAAAAAGCTTTAAGGCAATAAAATTAAGGAAGGATAGGGAAATATGACCCAGCACTTACCACAGATGAAGGCGGCTGGGACGACGAACAAAAAACAAACACAAGAGAAGTGCAATATTTCGGCCTACAGCAGCCTTAAACGTGCAGAAGGTGAAGCCCCAGGCGGCGTCACATGTGTACACATACAGCCGACTGGTGAATATATATATATATATATATATATATTACCCACCAGACTTAGTTCGCAAACAAAATTCACGGGCCACATCACAACCCTTTCAACCTATCAACAGCCCACAACCGTCTAAAACGAACCATAGCCCCATTTTGATCACCCGTTATTTCCCGGGTTTGGAATCCGTCAACCGAGTCTTCCGACAAGGTTACAATTTCCTTCGAGTCTGCCTTGAGATGAGAAACATCCTTCCAAAAATCCTCCCTCGCCCACCCAGAACTTGCTTCAGCAGACCTCCAAACCTCAAACAACTCTTGGTTAAAGACAGCCCCAAGTTAAGTTTCGTTGCAACAGATCCCACTGCAAATTATGCAGTATGTACCCGCCTCCCACCACCTTTACCAACCCGGTAAATGGGGAAAGCTTCCCCATCACAGGACTTGCCACGTGTATATCCTCCCACTTTATATATCAACTCGCCTTCAACCATTGCCCAGCCTCATACATTGGTCTGAGAACAAATCCACTGACCATCAGAATGAATGGACACAGACAATCGGTATTCACTGAGGACATGGATCACCCTGTATCTTACGAGGGCTGTCTGAGAAGTTCTCGGCCTCGACCATAGATGGCAGCACTACCCATGTGATTTTTTCCGTGCAAGTTGGTGCATGTGCCAGACGTGCCTGCAATAAATTACAATTCATTCTACGTTGTAGTTTGGTCTGTACAGTTGTTTGATGCAGGCGCGGTGCGGAGTTTTACCAGAGATGAAAAAAATCGAGTATCGTGCAGTTATAAAATTCTTTGTAAAAGGTTTAACACCATCCAAGATCCAAGGAAGATTTTTAAAAATGTATGGGGACACTTCTCCTTCATATTCGACCATTAAGAAATGGGCTGCTGAGTTCAAACGTGGCCGTAGCAATCTCGAAGATGATGAACGTGAAGGACGTCCAAAAAGTGCAACAACTCCAGAAATCATCCAGAAAGTGCATGATATGGTTTTGGATGATCGAAGAATGAAAGTGCGTGAGATTGCTGAGACCGTAGGGATATCAAAAGAATATGTGGAATTCATTTTGCATGAAGTATTGCATATGAAGAAGCTCACTGTTGATCAAAAGCGCATCCGCAAGAGATTTTCTGAAAGGTGTTTGGAGTGTTTCAACAAAAATAAAACTGATTTTGTGCTTCGATTCATAACTATGGATGGGAAATGGGTTCACCACTACATGGCAGAATCAAAACTGCAGTCAAAGCAGAGGACAGAAGCTGGTTGTTCAGGTCCAAAGAAGGCCACGTCGGTTCCATCGGCAGAGAAGGTGATGGCATCAGTTTTTGGGATGCTAAAGTTGTTTTGTTCATTAATTACCTTGTAAAGAATTGTACTAAATTTCCATTTCCTTGTCTCACTGATGTATTTGCTGTGAAAATTGTATGTCATAATATGCAACATTTCCTTCATTCATAAGTTTTTGTTTGTTTGAGGAGGCAATTTAAAATTTCTTTCCAGCCATTCAGAATTTGGTTTTCCATGATTTTTCAAAATTATTCCAGGTGAATTGACCTTCGAAAGACCTTGACCATTCTCTTTCCTGTTCCTTGTTTCCCATCAGCTCTCCAGGCTCTGAATGACCTGGACTTTGACAAACTGTAAAGTCCAAAGAATTCGTTTTCATCCTTTAGGTGATTGACCTCACAGACAGACGCAGTGAGGAAAGTGAGATGTCCCGTCAGCAGCGTGATCGTGAGCACTTCTTGCAGCAGCAGCGAGATCTCATGATGAGACACACATCACAAGGTGGTGACGGTGAGTTGAAAACATGTCAGTGTACGCGCTAGAGTTTGTAGTACTAGTTTAATAATAGTGTGTTACATAACCTCATTTTTTCTGATATATTGTCAAAAATAGTTTAAAGCATACTTAAAATAAATAAAATCAATAGCAGAACACTTTTAGAAGCATTTCCCAGCATTGTAGAGTCAAAAAGCGTGTTTAGAGGAATAATTCAGTCAGACGTGAGATTAGATGAAATTTTATAAAGAGATCATTTTTTTAAATAAACATTTTAACTACATTCATTTTCAGAGGTGTAAAATATGATTATGATCAAAATGAGGTCAGACACTTTATGAATTTTAGTTAGAGTCATGACGAATTTAATTATAAAAGTCCCATGTGGAGACATTGCATCGGAATCAGTTTTTTCTAAGATAACAACATTAATTTTAGAGCTACAGTAATGGTTAATAGTTCAAAATGTTAAGCATAAAGTGGCACACAACATGTGAAAAAATAGAGTTGCTAGCTAAACTAGAAGTAGGTTTTTTTAGACAAGAAAATAGAAATTTGTGGATTACACAATTTCGAAAATTTGTGGAGTTACGCTACTGACAGCAAGGAAAGTACATTCAGATGAAAGGGAAATTTTAGCTAATCATGAATATCTACTTTGTTTGTCAATTCCAGCAGTATTTAGGCAGTAAAAGCAAGATTAAATTTTTAACACCATGTCAATTGATTTAAGTATAATAAAGGAAAGTACAGGACGATTATACTTTAGGGGCTAAATTAAAATACCTTTGGAAAGTAGAATTTTTGGGAATAAAAATTAAATTTATTTTAGCTCAAATGAAGTTGTAGTTCTTGAAAAATTAGATATCAAAGTTTGACAAATATAGTGCACTAGCCTGAAAGTTTGATTTTCAGTATGAAATACAGTAAGGACAGATTTGGAACATACACCAAAAGTTGCTGGATTTTTTATATTTTGTTTTAATACCAAAAGTTAACCAAGAAATTAAGAATTTTGTGAGGAATAGTAAATGTAAGGATTTTATCTCCAAAACTATCATACTTGGAAGAAAAATTGTCATCAGGTAAAATAACATTAACTCGTGATCTACAACATATCAAAATTCCAAAACGATCGCAGTAAAAATAAGGATCCTCTTTGTTGGATCATGCTTCACTTTGATGTCATCTTAGGCAAAATGAATATAAGGAGGGCTGGCAACAAGGAAAAATGGGCATATTTTGGCTGACAAGTGGATGAGTAGGATGTGCATGTTGTAGGCGGTACGATGTAGGAAAAGTTTTCAGTAGTTGAGTGAGGCCGATGCTGTTAACAGCTTTCTTTGAGACGAATTTATAAACCATTTTACCCAGATGGGGTTTGAAGGAACTTCGCTCTGCGTGAATGTGATTAACCTGCAATTTAATTATTTCGGGATAAAAAGTCTCTGGTATTGAGCAGTGTAAAGAAACCTTATTTAAAATATAAGATCTTCCAAGTATCAAGAAGCCAACAGTTTTGGTAAAAACAGAAAGAAAGACAGCCACGAGGCAATGTTTATATGGAAAGGATTGATAAAATACACCTAACACTCACCATAGTTGAAGGGAGGAGGGCTGCAGCAACACGAAACACGTGGAAAATACAATGTTTTGGGGCTAACCCTTTATCAAGTTAAAAGAAGTATGTGGCTTAGCTTGTGCAATCCTTGCAGTCAACACACTCAGTGTTATTTTATGCCAATATCTTTATCTGTTTGGGTAGAATTTGGTGGCCTTTTTCATTTATAAGGTAAGAAGATTTAGCATTGAACAAATTTCTCCTGCTGTGTTTTTCATTCATTACTAATTTTTTTTGAAAAACGTCATGTAGTGTAAAGCAATAAAACATATTATACACTATAATATTCTTACTACTTCACTGTTTGGATTCCAAAAAGGATCATCAACAGAAATGATTTCATATTCATTTTTAAGTAACACATTTGAGAAATTGAATAGTAAAATGTGCCCTATAAATAAAAATATTTTGCTGTGTTAATCATGAATCAATTTTTGAAAAATTGAGTACTATGGTATATATGAAATTGCAGGTAAATGGTTTAACTTGTACATGAAAGCCAAATGCAAAACTTTTCCCTTTTTTATTCTAAAATCAGTGAATATGCTTCATCAAACTGAGAGAAAAACGATACAGCATTTCACAATCCTCTGTCGTAGGGCTCCTTCTGTTTTTTATTATATGTCAATGATGATCTTCCTGGAATCTTATCTGACAAAGGTAAGAGAGTTTTATTTGAAGATGACACTAAGATAACTATAAAATTAATCTGGACTTGATTGCAAATGGAAGTACTCAGTGAAGTAGTAATCTGGTTTAAGGCAAACTCATTAAATTTTGAGAAAACATTTAACATTAAGTTTTTTTTTAAAAAAGTTGTGCACTGCAAGATTCACATATAAATTATAGAAACAGCACAATCTTGGAGGAAAAAAGTATAAAACTCTATGGCACCCAAATAGATGAGAACCTCAATTGACAAGAACATACCACATTACTGCTGAAGAAGATGTGATAGATCTGGATGTATACACATCTTTCTTACTGCAATATGTCTTTGCCCATTAAGAAGTAAGGTTATTAACCATAGTATTGAATGGTGTGTGTGTTTTATGTGTTTGTCTGATTCCTCTGCCTTTATCTCTGGTAGGTGGTGGTCCCCCCCCCTCCCCCCTGTGCTTTCTTATTTTTGTATATTAACTGTAATATGCTCCACATTCTAGAGCGTCTTTCCACAGCAGGGCTCCATGGAACAAGAGTAATAAATAAATAATAAATTGTATTTTTCAATGGTCTTGTCAGCAAAAGTTCTTTATTTACTTCCCATTCAGATAAATTTTATTATGAAAAATAGATGTGAAAAAGAAAATATAATTAGGAGATTATAGGTTTCTTAAATGAAAAGTAACTCGTAATGAGATGTAGACTTTAAATTTATATTTCAGTACATATTTCACTTTGAAGAGAGAGAATTTTTTACGGCAACAAACTCCTGCAGCAAGCCAGCTATCAGAGACCGAGCAGTATAATCACACAAGTACAAGTCAAGCCTCACACATTTCGGATTTTGTATTTCAATGATCTTAATAGGTTTCTCATAATTATGCCATATTGTCCGAGGCAGTCGCTTAGTACAAAAAATCAATGGTTAATATTTTCAGATCAGTCAGTGAACTCAGTGAGCTCAGTCACAGCTCCAGTTAGAGCAATCATTCAATTCCAGTTAAATTTATTACATGTAAATACAATGCAATTAAATATCAATTAACACACAGAAACTTCAATACATATGAGTAATTTTAGTATTTGTATTGATATTAGAGGCCAAATTAAAATGTGTACATAATGAATTTTTAATACAGACTTACTTAAAGGAATGGCCTAAAAATAACAACTTTCATTTTCAGTGAAATAAAATTGAAAAAATATCTTGGTTTTCAATTTAATGAGCTCTAAACATCTATACCTCACATGCTAGGATAGAGAGGATCCCCCCCCCCCCAAACTCTATTTCTTCAGAAATGACCTAGGACATTTGGATTTGGGACAGTGAAACACGTAAATTGAAGTTTATTTTGTTTATGAGTTCTGACAGATGGATGGACACTAAGACAGTGCAGCATTAGCAACAGGACTCCATTTCCTGTTAGATACAGAACCTTAAAAAGAATATGGAGACAAACAGTTTTATGCTGTTTTTATCTTCAAAATTTTGAGCTAAATCGATAAATTGTTATTTATGGAGGGGAGAACTCGGCTCTAAATCCTTCACTATCATACTTATTACTGTCAAACATGTGAAATGTTTTATGTGATGATGATGGGAGATCTAATGATTCATAGAAACACAGTGACATAAACATTCTGGCGGATGTGGTTTTGAATCCTTTTATGACATCCAGATTTTTGTTTCCATGGTTCTTGAGATCACTCCTGATGAATACCGATACAGTTTTCTCAAAAAGCCTTCCTGTTCTGTGTCCTCTTCCCATTCTTTCATCCTCTTCTAGCTCTAATGAGTTTGTGAAAAAAGGGAACATGAAGAATAATTAATTTTTCCGGTGTGTACACTTAATTAGAAACTGCCTCTCATCTGATACATAAACTGGTACATTGTTATTTCTTTCTACCTATTTATAGTTGGAAAATTCACTAGAAGATGCATAAGGGTTTTGACATTGTTACATTATTTTCCCTTTTCTTTTCTTGAACTATGCATGCTTCTCATTTTCTCTTTCATATTTTTTCCTTCATTGCTTTACATTCTCTATCATTTTGTAATATAGTCTTTAAATACTTGTTCTCTTATGTGTTGTTTTTGTGTGGAGTACTTACAGTCGATAAATTAATTTTCTTAAGTGTACCTTGATATTATGAATCAGCAGTGCTCTTTCATTATCTGTAGAGAACAGTAGTTTGTGCAACTGTTGAAGTTTGAACTGTAGTTTTGTTAATAAAATATATCACACCATGATGACCAATGGTTCATTAAAAGGATTTACATGCTTCTCCAGTAGATTTTCCCCATCCTGATTAATTTTTTTGAAATTCTGTTATGATCTTTTAACTGATTTCTTGTTTTGAAAACTCTAAAAAATCTCCTCTTGTGCCTGTCTCATTAAGTGATCCATTGATGATTCTTGTACAGTTATTTCCAATCACAGATTGGAATCGGAGGTTGAAGGGTTGAGTAAGCATTATTACAGTGTAATGTGCTTCTGTAACACAGTGTGTTATTCATATGATTTTCTCCTGTTTTGTGAATTTAATTATGCTTTTTTTAATTAATATTTTTTCATTGTATTTTTCCTTATTCATTATTATTTTTATTTACTCAGTTAACCTGTAACATTTGTTATACTGCACTATTTTGAAATGATCTAGTTAAAAAATTCCCAAGTCTGACAACCTGTATCAATGGTTAATTCATGTCAGGTTTTAAAATTCCAAGGTATTTTTTCCTCATTAATTTTGAGAATCTGTTTCTTAAATGTCCCTCAGTTAATTCGTTTTATATCATTTGCAGGTTCGTTTCTGGGCCGACCCTCCGTTTCGGGCCGACCACTTGCTCGTGCCCTGTCCAGCCCTCTTGTAGCCATTGGGGTTGGTGAGGGGGCAGGGCCCTGTGCAACCCCAGGCACAGCATTGGCGTATGATTCAGTGATGCTGAAGCATGCATGCATGTGTGGTGATAACTCAGGCCACCCAGAGCATGGTGGTAGGCTGCAGAGTATGTGGGCACGGCTGCTAGAGAAAGGTCTGGTTTCACGGTGTCAGCGAATTCGTGCCCGCAAGGCTTCACTGGAGGAACTGCGTGCCTGCCATTCTGAGGCCCATGCTGTACTTTTTGGAACTGGTCCTCATAATCGACAGAAGCTGGATGTTAGTAAACTGGCACAGCTACCTTTCAAGAGTTTCGTACAACTACCCTGTGGGGGTGTAGGTGTTGACTCTGACACAACATGGAATGATGTACATACTGCTGCCGCGGCTCGTACTGCTGTTGGTTGTGTCATAGATCTTGCATTCAAAGGTGAGTCTAAATTGTATTTAGCTGTCTCCAATGTGCTGGTAAAAATTTCTCAGTTTACTTGCTACGTAATGTCCATAGTACAGTTTTGGTTTTCAGTGGCTGGATGTACAGTATTTATCATGTTTTGTACCAAACCATGTTTTTTTTTTTTTTTTTTAAACCTTCTTTATAGTGATTAGTGATCTGGAGAAAAGGAATTAATAGTCAGTGGGATTGATAACTTTACTGGTTTGTGTTTTGCATTTCCTAATTGTTGATAAGATGGAATTTGAATGGTCCCATATCTTGAACAAGTTGCTGACCTACTTCTCTTGCCAGTCTAGTACTCTTGATTTAATTGTGATACAGTATATGCCCCATTGACAATTTCCCTACACACCTATTTCTCTATTTCTTTATATATATGCCCTAAGTAGTGAAAAAGAATTAAAAATTAGGATAGGGAAATGAGTCACCACTTTAGATGATGCTTGTGGGTCGTGAACACAAATAACAGACTAGAAAACATATGCTATAGTAATTTCTGGGTCTTAGCTCAGCCCTTTATCAACAAGAGAACATTGCGGAGGGTGGGTGTTTAATGAGGCTGCCTTACAGAGTGACTGTTGGCCAGGAACATGGTGGGGGTAAATTCAAACAAAGGACAGGTAGAGGGGCAGTGATTTAAAGCTACCTGAGCATTGTTAAATATCAAAACTGATGTTTAGTGGGTTAAAAGAGCAAAATAATATAATAATACTAGCTGACCCAGCTTCACTATTGTTAGACTCGAGTTCCCATATATGTTAAATTGATACATTTGAAAGTTTGTATTTAAAATTGGATATTCACATATAAACTTTAATTACGGTTTCATTCAATTTGAAGTTCATTGCAACGATCTCAGATATACAATGTTTTTGGGATTCCACTTGGCATATATACAAAAAAATCTCTTGGTTCATTTTGGAGATATATGCTAAACACTGGAAAGTTAAAAATCAGTCTTAAGAGGGATGAAAGGTGAGAATGTGTGCAGTTTTATAAACTAAATGTAAACATCATTTTCACTTATTTTAAAGCATATGTGTGGAAACTTCCTTTGATATCTAATAAAAACTGTAGATTTTTGTACTGTCACAAAAACTTTAAAATAATTTTTAAAATTCAAGTTCGAATTTCTTGGTCAGCAAATGTCCAGTTGGAATTGACCCAGTGCTGCTTAACAGGAAATGTTGTATACTCTAAGAATATCATTATCTACTTTGGATAATTTCACCACTGTTTTAGAGATATTTGCAAAAAACTGAATGGAGTGTAAATTTTGCTTAATTAGGTTGATTGTGGAAAGTGGGTGGATTTTTGTAAACCAAATGTAGACTGAGTTTGTCTCTTTGCTTTAATTTATACATGTGCAAAGTTCCTTCCAAATCAAATAAAAACTGTGAGCTGGTGTTTTGGGAGAGAGGAGGGAGTAAAGGGTGAGAGGGGTGTGGATTTGGCAACCAAATGTAGACAGTGTTTTGAAGTATACATGTGCAAAGTTCCATTGATATCAGATAAAAACTGTGGGTATGTGTAAAGAACACTGGCAAAAAATAAGGGGGAAGAGGCAAAGGAGGAGAGGGGTTGGGTTCTTGCAAACTAAATGTTGACCATATTTTTCTGTTTGTTTTAAAGTATCCATGTGCAAACTTCCATCGATATCGTATAAAAACTGTGAGTATGTATAAGAAATATTGCCAAAAATTAGGGGGTTATGGTAAAGGGGGAGAGTAGTTGCCCTTTTCAAACCAAATGTAGACAGTATTTTTCTCCTTGTGTTAAAGTATATGTGTGCAAAGTTCCATCAGAATTGGATAAAAAGATTGGATTTGTACAAAAATTAAGGGCTGTAAAGGGGAGAGGGTGAGGTTTTTGGATTTTTATTTAGTCAGAAACCTCCATCACATATATATGACCACTTTCTAGGTCAAATGGTATCGATTGTAGCTTTGTATAAAAAACATTGACAAAAATTAAGGGGTTGGAAAGGAGGAGAGGGGTTTGGTTTTTGTAAACCAAATGCAGACACTATATTTCTCCTTGTTTTATAGTAACAAAATCGGATAAAAATTGTGGGTTTCTATAAAGATCATTGGAAATTAAGAGGGGAAGGGGTTAAAGGGGAGAATGGTTGGCTTTGGCAAACCAAATGTAGACAGTATTTTTCTGTTTGTTTTAAATTATACATGTAAAACTGTAGCTGTGTATAAAGAACATTGACAAAAATTAAAGGGATTTAAAGGGGAAAAGGGGGTTGCGTTTTTGGAAACCATATGTAGGCAGTATTTTTCTGTTTGTTTTAATTGGATAATGGAAACAAAGAAACTGCCATGTAGCACGGAAAATATGATAGGATGGGGGGAAAAAACAGATACCCGTCACTTACCACAGATGAAGGCAGGAGGGTGAGACGAACAGGTAAAAACACACAAAAAAACCAAACAAAATGCACAATATTTCGGCATGAAGCTTAATCATGTGAGAGGCAAGACATATGGCAGGGGGAAAGATGTGGTCACATCCCAACCAGCCAGTGGCCCCTCGCACGATTTAGGTTCATGCTGAAATATTGTGCATTTTTTTGTGTTTTTATGTGTTCATCTCGTCCTCCTGCCTTCATCTGTGGTACGTGGCGGGTATCTGTTCCCCCCCCCCCCCTTATCCTATCATATTTTCTGTTTGTTTTAATGTATACACGTGCCAATTTCCATCGAAATAAAATATGTGGGTTTGTTTGAATTAAGAGGCTATAAATGGGAAAAGGGGTTGTGTTTTTGGAAACCATATGTAGGCAGTATTTTTTATTTATTTTAAAGTATATGTGTGCAATTTTCCAATGAAATTAGATAAAATCTGTGGGTTTGTTTAAATTAAGGGGTGTAAAGGGGAAGAGGGGGTGATTTTTTGTCAGGAATATTTTGCAGACACATACTCAACAACTCATCAAAGTTTCATCATAATCGGATGAATGGTATAGGTACGCCTGGAGGACAAACGTACAAACTTTCATTTTTATATATATATATATATATATATATATATATATATATATATATATATATGTATAAAATATAAATAAATAAAATAACAAGTTAAACTGAAAATCTATGAAGTTAAACATCACCTCTGGTTAGTGGTGGCTCATTTCAGGTTGTGGGGATGTAGACAAGGAAAGAACGGAAAAGAGAGAGAGAGAAAGAGAAAAAATTAAATTGACGTTAATAATAATAATAATAACTGGGTATTATCGTAAATTGAGACCAGGAGGTTGCCTTGTGCTCAGTTTGTATTGGTAGGCAAGTTCCCACCTTCTGTGTTCAGTGGAGCTGCTGCTATTTGGGAGGACTCTGGTAGTATGGACTGTGAAACAAGAGTTGAAACTATTCGTGTCTTGGGTGATGGCATAGACAGCTACTGAGTACTTTGGGTTGTGTGTGAATACTGTCTGTCGGTGGCCATCTATTATTATGGCTATTGGATTGCAATGCTCAAGTATTAGCTTTAAATCACTACCCCTCTACCTGTTATCTGTTTGAATTTACCCCCACCATGTTCTTGGCCAACAGTCAATCGATGAGGCAGTCTCTTACAACACCCACCCTCCACAATGTTCTCTTGTTGATAGAGGACTATTACAATTGCACGTGTGTTTTCGTCTGTTATTTGTGTTCATGAATCGAAGGTAAGTGGTGGCTCATTTCCCTACGTTATATATAATAACAATGAGCAGGAAAATGCTATAAGGCAATAAAAATAAAAGTAAAGAAGGATAGGAAAATATGACCCAAAACTTACCACATATGAAGGGGGCTGGGAATGACAAACACAAAAAACAAACACAAGAAAAGCAAAATATTTAGGCATACAGCCTTAAACGTGCAGAAGTGAGACATCAGGCAGGGTCAGGTGTGTACACAGAGGCGGCGGCTGTCTGGTGATGGTGAAACCGGCGAAGATGGTAGTGTAGGAGGGGGGGGGGGGAGGGGGAGAAGCTCAAGTATTGTATCGATAATCTATACTGTTGACGGTACATTATCATTGAAAGTGGTAGACCAACATAATAACTGAGTGTAGATACATATATAAATCAAATATTGAAAAACTATTAGTGAAAAATAAAATATAAGAAATATAAAAAATATAAATAGTAGAGATAATAAGTACTGGGCCTAGTGGGAGGAATTTACTGGAGATTGAGGCTTGGAGAATGTCTGGTGTCCAGGTTATTCTGATAGGCTAGTTCCGATCTACGCAGTTCAGAGGAGGTTGTGTTATCAGGGAAAACTCTGATCGCCCTAACTGAGAAACAGATGTTAAAATTATTCAATTTGTGGGAACTGGCATGTTTTGCAACTGCATGGGCCTCATTGTTAGTACATACTGTCTGCCTGTGACTGTTCATTCTGCTAGCAAGTGGGTTATATTTTTTATATTTCTTATATTTTATTTTTCACTAATAGTTTTTCAAAATTTGATTTATATATGTATCCTCACTCAGTTATTATGTTGGTCTACCACTTTCAATGATAGTATACTGTCAACAGTATCAATTATTGATTCAATACTTGAGCTTCCCCCCTCCCCTCCCCTCCCCTCTTACACTACCATCTTGCAGTAGTGAGACACTAGGCGGGGGCCTGGTGTCTCACTACTGCACGATTAAGGCTTTATGCCAAAATATTTCGCTTTTCTTGTGTTTGTTTTTTTGTGTTATCGTTCCCTGCCGCCTTCATCTGTGGTAAGTGTTGGGTCATATTTCCCTATCCTTCTTTATTCAATTCTTTCAATGCAATTTTGTCAGCCACCTGCTTTTGAATTATATCTCACTTATATTTTTATTCTTTCAGAGTATTTTGTAAATTTTTCATCACTTGCATTTTTATTTATTACAATTACTGCCTCTGTTAGCTACAGAAGAAAATTTTCCCACTCCTTATGCTTTAAATCAAGTGTCAGATTGTGGTTTTGGCCCGTCAATGTACTACGTCTTTTCGAAATAACCATCTAAACCTTATCCAAAAGTACACAATGCACACTTCCAGCAGAGACCTCTCTCCCCTCCAACTTCCAATGACTCTCAATCCAGCTTCTTTATCATTCCAGTCACTAAATGTGTTCTTCATTAATTCCTTGAATAAATCTTGCTACTCTCCTTAGAAATCCCTTCAGTTCCTGTATTTGATAGCCAAAAGTGGGTTAAATATTGACCTGACCAGGGGTTTTGTAACCCAATTCCTTCACTTATCTGGTGCATCCCATTATCATCTTTTCCAATAAATGATGGATTTTGGAACCTCTTCCTAACCCTTGCTCAATGTGCCCTGCCAACTTTAGTTTACTATTTAATGTTATGCCAAGATGTTTTCACTTATAGTCTTCAACAAGCAGTTCGGTCCCTATGCTGTAATTATAAAAGCCCTATTTATTCATGTTTGTACCTATCTTTCAATGCTTAAATGAAAACTAATACTTTAATCATTACATTGTCATACATTTGACAAAATGTTTTCAGAACCTAGATATATAAAACATTAGCATTAAGTTTGTAGACATGTTGTTTAGAAGTTAATCTTATATTGATTGTGTATTGATTCCAGCTGCAACAGGTGGAATCAAAAATGGATTTGCTGTCGTGCGACCGCCTGGACACCATGCAGAAGCATCACAGGCTATGGGATTTTGTTTCTTTAACTCTGTGGCGATTGCAGCACGTCTGTTGCAGCAGAGACTCAATCTACATAGAATTCTCATAGTTGATTGGGTATGTAACTTGAAGCTTAGTTGAGACATGAGCTATTCGTAATTGTTGTGTTTACTTGAAGGAATGTATTAGGAGATATTTTTGTCAATTATTTGCAGATAATAAAGGAATGTTATATTGAACAAGGTGGCGAGAAGAGATGTATGCCTTTTACATTCTGGAGGAAATTGGTGGTCTTTAAGATTTAAATTTCTCATGGTTTCCCAAAATAACTACCTGCAAATTCAACAATAGTTTCTTCCTAATGGCATGATTTTCTTATTCCTTGCCTCACGCGGAATTTCTGGCTGTAATGACCACAACATCAGAGTGCCATCAAGCTCCCCCAATGACCCTCCTGTCTCCCTTCCACCCACAATAAATAGGAATGTTTAATGAACCCCTGTTCTTGACCTTCCAGCTTGCACCTTTCTGGTATAATTAGTCACTTGATGATAAGTTTGTTTACTGAAATTCTCCCATTCTTGGGTGCAAATTTTAAAATACTGTCCTTGTAACTTCAAATTCAGAAACTGTGGGAATGCTCATTCTTAGGGTGGCCATCCACCAATCAGATTTGTTAAGCCAAATGATGACAAATTTTTTATTTAAATAGGTTACAACTATTTGTTTTTTTAGCTTAAGGTTGTGATAAAAAATAATCTTCCTACATTATAAAATTGCACACTTCCCATCATTTTTTGACAATTCTTGCTGTACTGTTACTTTCACAACAGGTGAGGTGACTAGAATATACAATGACTCGGATAGACTTGCAGCAAGAAAATGAACATTGCATCTCTGCCTCGTTGTTATAATGTTTTATATTTCTGCCCTTCATTTTTGTGCTGCTGCAATTACTTCAACATACCCCATCAGTAACGAATAACACTTTGATAAACTTTCCATTTTCTGTCAAAAAGCTTTTAGAGAACTGTGTCACCTGGTTCTGTTAATACAGGGAATAGAGTGTAAACATTGGATGCTGTTTTCCTTCAATCAATTACTGCATCTAATTGTAGTCTTAAATAAACAGAAATTAACATGTAGATTTAAATGAAATACGTACCTTTCTTTATGGACAGAAAGCAAAAACATCACTGACAATTGTTTGCATACCAATGAAGGCCAGTCACCATGTGCAACAGTTTTAATTGATTTTTTTAGGCTGATGGAGGAAAACCCGAAACTGGGATTACAATTACGGGCAGCCCAATTCAATTCAACACCATATGTTAGGAGTAGCATAAATCAATCTCGACCATTAAAATTACTCGTAATCAACTGTAGAAATGTTTGTAACAAGCAGCCTGAGCTTGAAAGCGTTATTAGTAGCACAGAAGCAGATATTGTATTAGGTACTGAAAGCTGGTTAAAACTGGATATAAGTTCAGCAGAAATTTTTAACAGTAGCATGAACATTTTCTGTAAGGATAGATTGCATTCTAATGGAGGCGGTGCATTTATAAGCTGTTAGTAAACACCTGTCGTGTAACGAAATATATATCGAAAGAGTCTGTGAAATCCTATGGATTAGACTCAACATAGCTAGGACAAAATTTGTAATCGGGTCTTTCTATAGTCCACCAAATGCAGATGTACCTATTGCTGAGGCCTTAGGGAATAATGTAAGTAATATAGCTCGTCAATTTCCAGATCATGCAATAATACTAAGAGGTGACTTCAACTTTCCGTATATTGACTGGACTAATTATGTCCACGTTACTGGGGGCAGGGATAAAACATCCTGTGAAATTATTCTTGACCTTTTCTCACATCTTAATCTTGAGCAGCTCGTCACTGAACCAACGTGGTGCCACAATGATAACAAAAACATTTTAGATATTCTCGTTACGAATAGGCCTGAATTATTCACAGACGTTTCTACCACCGTGGGAATAAGTGATCATAAAGCTGTAATTGCTACAATAAAATTAATAGCCGCGCGCAAAAAGAAAGAGTCGTTTACAGGTTCGAAAAGGACCCAAAGGAGAGTTAAAGAACGTTTTTGAGGGATAATTACATTACGTTTATAGAAGGAAGAGGCTCAGTTGAAGAGATGTGGCGGCTTCGATTCATGCATAAAGTCAGGAAAGGTATGGACTTATATATACAGAAAAGGACAGTCAGGGATGGGAACAATCCTCCGTGGTATACACGTGAAGTTAAACGGTTACTTAAAAAGCAAAGGAAGATACATGCACGCTCAAGAAGGACGATTTATGAGAGTGATTTTGAAAAGTTGGTGAGACGAGGACTTGTTAAGAATATGATGCGCGATGCCTTTAATGACTTTCATTGCAGTTCACTTTCCAAGAGCCTCAATGAAAACCCAAAGAAATTTTTGTCATATGTAATAAAAGTTAGTGGTAGTGACAACAATATGCCAGTTCTACTACAAGACGGTTGGGAAGTTGATGACAGCAGTGACAAGGCTACCATATTTAACACCAAATTTAAAAATACTTTCACTGACGAAAACATGGAAAACATTTCTACTTTTCCACGGCGTGTAAAATTTGTGGTGGATCTAGTACAAATTGATAGTGTAGGTATTATAAAGCAATTAAAGCTCCTGAAGTGAGGGGAAAGCGCCAGGTCCCGATGGTATACCAGTAAGAGTATTTTCGGAATACGCGGAAGAGATAGAACCATTTCTGTCAGATATATTTCGTAAATCTTTAGAAGAAAGAAAAGTACCTTCTGACTGGAAAATAGCGCAGGTGATTCCTGTTTTCAAGAATGGAGATAGGAGAGATCCTAGGAATTATCGACCCATATCTCTAACATCTGTTTGCAGTAGAATTCTGGAGCATGTCATATGCTCTAATGGGTGAAGTTTCTAGATGAAAACGAGTTACTTACAGCAAAACCAACAAGGATTTCGGAGGAACAGATCATGTGAAACGCAACTGGCCCTATTTTTGCATGACATAATGAAAGTTATCAATGCAGGATCACAAGTTGATGCAATTTTCTTGGATTTTTAAGAAAGCGTTTGACTCTGTACCAAACAACCGACTTTTAGTGAAGATTCGAGCATATGGTATATTGGTTCAGGTTTGCGAATGGATACGTGATTTTCTAACTGGCCGGTCACAGTATGTAGTTGTTGATGGGAAAGCCTCTTCTATGCTAGATGTTACTTCGGGCATTCCTCAAGGCAGTGTAATAGGACCACTTCTTTTCCTAATTTTTATAAACTATCTCGGTGACAACGTTAATTGCAGGATGTGATTCTTTTGCTGATGATGCACTTATCTATAGGGAAGTGAGGTGCTCTGATGATTACTTGGAAATTCGGTGTGATCTAGATGTTATTTCGGAATGGTGCCATAAATGGCAGCTTAGACTTAACTGCAGAAAGTGCAAGACAATGCAAATAAGTAATAAAAAGACCCCGTTTTCTCACGAGTTAACACCTCAGTTGTTAACATGGTGGATTCCATGAAGTATCTAGGTGTAACAGTACAAAGCAACATGAAATTGGACTTGCACATAACTTCCGTCGTAGGCAAAGTTAAGCTAATTTGCTAATTCTAAACTACGATTCATATGTCATATTTTGAGAAATCATAATGCTCATACAAAGGAAATATAATACGAAATACTAGTGCATCTGCATTTGGATTACTGGGATCCATACCACAAGGGACATGTTAGAGAAAGTGCAGAAGAGATCCGCTCGATTCGTGACTGCTAGTTACAGTCCTTACGAAAGTATCTCAGAGTTGATACGTGGGCTGGGCTGGGATTGTTTGGCAGACAGATGACATCGTTTTCATTTGAATTTATTGGAGAACATGTGAAAATCTTTAATTTATTAATGCATTGAAATACTTCTTCTACCAACCTTTTTAGGTCTCAATGACAGGAGGGATAAGATTAGAGAAATAAGATGTCATACTGATACTTTTATGTATTCTTTCTTTCCTCTTTCTGTTCGGGACTGGAATGCACAGAATTAGGATTGGTGCTTAGCACCCTCTACCACCCACAATATTTGTGAATTGCAGAGTATAGATGTAGAATTGAATTTCTGTGACCTATCTGTGAACCTTAGGATATATACCATGTTATTTAAAATTAGTTGATTGTGGTGAAAAAGATGGTTTTCATCTTTCAAATTTGAATCTATATAGTTCATTTTATTCTGTTATTCTAGAAAACTTCATGCAAGATTTCCGAACATTAAAGGAATTTTGATTTACACAAATTTAGTCAACATTTGCCTTTTAGTTTTTTGTTTGTAAAATAGTTACTTGATAACTCAGATTTTTCTCCGCTTGGTTCTGTTGTATTTGTTATACATAATTCTTTGCAGTTGCTGTATTTATAATACTTTAAACAGTCTGTTTTACGTTCACATCACAGGATGTTCACCATGGGAATGGCACTCAACAGGCATTTTACAATGACCCTCATATCCTGTACCTATCTATCCATCGGCATGATGATGGGAACTTCTTCCCAGGAACAGGTGGCCCTACAGAGGTAAAATACTTTGTAATTAGTATAATTAATACTTTATTCTCATTATTTTATGGCTTTTACAAGCAAAATATATATTTATAAGTGGTTAGTTATGAAAACTAGGTCACATTAAAAATGACCAAAGTTATTGAAACTTCCTTGGTTAATGAAAAGTTGTCAAACTTCCAACTGCATGGCAACTTTTTTTTTTTTTTAATTAAGTACAGAGAGAAAAATTATTAGAGGAATTCTGGGTTCCAACTTTAAGAATGGCGTCCATCAAAAGAAATCCAACAAAGAAGTCTACAGCAAAATAGAGAAAATCACTGAAACAATCGGCAAAAGATGGGCTCGATTCTGTGGCCACCTCAAATGGATGGAGGAGAACAGACTAACAAAAAAATCTTTAACTTATTTGATTCCAGACCCAAAACTGTAATGGCCTGGTTCGTAAATATTAAAGAAGATCTTCATTTGATGGGGCTAGAACCAGAAGATGCTTTAAACAGAGATATGTTTCGGAAGAAGTTAATGACAAGTGGGACAAGCCGAGACGAACACTCCAACTGAAGACGCGATACACTCTGGACATAGGAGCACGAACAGGCCTATTCAAAACGAATGAAGGAGTTCTGGACCCAAAAGAAGAAGAAACTCGCTGCAAAATGCACAAAGGCTTAACGTGGTCCTAGTTGGCCTCAACAAATAAAATAAAATTACGTACAGTGCTGTTAAACTATTCGGTCTTAATTTGTTTTCCTTATCGAGTCGTTTAATTTTATAGTAAAAAGATAGAAAAAATTGCTTCGTGGTAAAATTGGCTAATAATGAATTAAATTATGGCTCATGAAATTTGATATTTTGAAAAAATTAACATATTTATTATGTTGCAGTGTGGTGTGGCAGAGGGTCTTGGCTTTAATGTGAATGTGCCATGGTCAGGGGGCCTGGCCCCTCCTATGGGAGATGCAGAGTATTTAGCAGCTTTTCGGACTATTGTGATGCCTATTGCCAAGGTAATGGACATCCCACACACATCTTGATTAAAAACATGTTTCCTTCCTGTGCCTAGTATGTGCTTACTAACAAATCTTAAGTGTGACAAAATTATTAACCTTTTCTACTTTGCGTAGCAGGTTCCTGAATGGATACCATACCGTATGTATGTTTCTACATGACATCCCATCATTTGAGGCATCATTATCATTGTTTAAAAATTCTCTTATAAAAGTGTATCATTGTCTTGTGTGTAGTGAAATGAAAATGATTGAAACCAGCATGCTTCATCAAGTGGTTCAAAATAACACAACATTAAGAATAGCATTCTAATTTAATATTGTGTATTTGTTTTGTCTGTAGGGTTCAAGTAGGAAATCAACATTTCTTTTCTTTTTTTTTTTTCTGTAGCATGGCTAAATGCTTAAAATGAGACACTTCATTGTTGTATATGTATATTTAAAATGGCTACTATTATTCATTTTTATTGTTGATGGTTCACGTCATTTAATATGTTAGGAAATGTCATAATTGCAGCCAACTTCATTTCCACATTTGCTGCTTTGCTGCTATCATACAGTGACAAATAATCAAGCTTGATTCTTAAATTATGTTGCATATGTTAGCATATCTTGGTAGTATTGTATAAGTTGTGTGATGCTGTAAGTACTTCTGTTTGGTTTTCTAATAGTTTAATTTTTTCATAAATGGAAAGCATTAGCTAAAAAAGCAGTAAAATTCAGACGTAAAATTCAAGCATAACGTAAGAGATGGATTAGAAAGCTCTAAATTAATTTGATAATCGGCATCAAATGGTGCCTTTTTTCTGAAGCAAAAACAACTATCTTAAATTCTTTTTTAATTATCAACGTAGCTGTCCTTTATTTGCTAAGCATATCAGTGAAGTATGTGCAGTTTTCTCTGTTCAGCAATAACTTTCCACAACCCCCATGCACTTGATATTGCTCCTTACTAAATGAATTGGGACCTACCAATGGTACAAACATTAGTTTCTTCTGCCTTTAACTTGGTCTTACATTATGGCTGATTCAGCTTACTATAAGTGTGCTTCATTGAATCTCTAATCACTATGACGAGGAACTAATCCTCTAATGCAGTGTTTCTCAACCTGTGTGATCCGTGAAGATGATTCAGGTGGTCCACAGGCAGTATATTAAAAATTTAGATATCGTATTCGCACTGCATAAGGCTATAAGCAAGTATAAGCTATAAACCCGACTATTAAAAAGTCATGAATATTTCAGTGACCAGACAAAAATCTGGCATTTCCTGGATACGATGAGGATAGGACCGCATTGCTCCTATAATAGCCTATTCACTGAATATGTTTTGAGTTGGCATTAGAGAGAGCTCCATTTGTTTAAAGATTAAGGTTAAGCCCTTTCTGAAGATGTTAGGGACATGGCAAGGTTGGTAACATAAGAGTGCTGAAGTAAACAGCAATGAAAGTTGTCAGATTTTGTTTCTTTTATTTAATTTTATGCATGTATGTCAGTAGTAAAGTGTAGCATCCAGACTACAGTAACATTATTATTAATTTGATTACCAAATATTAATGTCCAGTCAGTGTGTAATTAAATAGTTCACTTCCAGTTTCATAACTGTGTTTTTCTAGAATTAAAACCATGCTTTTAAATTTATTATGTTATAATGGTGCACTGCAATATGTCCCAGATGTTACTAATATACACATAGGTAAAAAAATTAAAGCAACATAAGTTATGTGAGTGCAGCATTATTTTTGTCAATTTACTGGTTCTCGCATTGAAAAAGGTTGAGAAACACTGTTCTAATGTGTCTGTGAACCCCAGTGTATATTGGCATCTCCAATCTTTTGCAGTAACTGAAATGGTTAAGAATGCAACTTGTGATTCAATTTACCTTGATATAAATTAAATAAACTGATTTTCTTTAATTACTTTAAAGGAATGCTCACTTATCCTTATACTTTGCTAAGGAGGGTATATTATTTATAGTAAACATGGCATTTTTACCCAAATGGCTTGAAATACAACATATTTTTTAGCAACAACCTTAATAACAACACTCTTTTCATACATTTCTGCTCTCCATCAATGATTTTTTTCTTTCTATCGTTTTTATTTATTCTTTTTTGTTTCGTTTGATAAAATTCACATGACTCATGTTTAAGATTTATATGTTAAATTCAGTTGGCATGAAAAATCATATCACAAAATTTGAAAATGCATATTGCATGTCCTTATACAGTGTACAGTGGCTCATCTGCAGAATTGTGTATCCGTAGGAATTTGCACCAGAGATGGTTTTGGTGTCTGCTGGATTTGATGCTGCTGCAGGTCATGCAGCTCCTCTAGGTGGCTACAAAGTGTCTCCTGCATGTTTTGGTCATATGACTCACCAGTTGATGCAGCTCGCAGATGGAAAGGTTTGTGTTGCAGTTCATAAATGAGTAATTTTCCTCAAAACCATTTGTTTTCCAACTGCAGTTTCTTGAAAAAATATATCACGAGATGTATGGAGATAAAAAAATGATGGGTGAGGAAAGACATATGTAGAAGTCTCATAGAAAGAAGAGGCAGGATGGTGTGTCATATATTAAGACAGTGGGATTAGCTAATTTGTTAGTGGAGATAATACTCGAAAGAATGAACTGTGGAGGAAAACAGGCAGATCACTGAGGAAGTAGGTTGTACTATGTATGTTAAGATGAAGAGCTTAGCTCCAGATAGGAAGAGAGGGATGATTATATCAAACAAGAGAAACTGATAAAAAGGAAAAATAGTTACATTACACCTTACTGAAGAGCAACTTTCATACTGATCACCTCTCTGATATGTTTGCAGATGTTATAATGATAAAAAAATTCGCACCCCACATCCATCATCTAAAGGTAAGTGGTGGCTCATTTCCCTATCCTAATTTGATTCCTTTCCGCTACTTAGCGTCTTTTTTTCATTGTTATAATAAAAAAATTATTTTGATAATAATTTGTTATAATGTATGTGTGATAGTTGAATTGAAAATTGTTTTAAGTTATTCAAATACAATATCATTACAATTTTATTTTTGCAAGGATAAGTTATCTGACTGGAGATCAAGAGGTACTCAGTTCAAATTCGGAGGGGATTTTCATAAGTCCTTAACCTGACCTTTACCTCTGCTGCATCTTGCCGTGTAATTGGAAGTACGCCAGAACGTTTCTGTGGTTTGGCTTCCGCGTCAAACAGTAGGTTCCCTCTAGAACCAAAAACCCTAGTTGTAACTCAGATGTGTATACATCCAAAGCGAATTCAAGCCTGGCAAAGGCTTAACATGGCCCTACTTGAACCAAATAAACATACATACCTAAAATGAGAAACAGTTTTAAGTTTAATATTTCCTATGATGCTGAATGAAGTAGTTGATAATGAAAGTCCAGTTTATATATATATATATTAAAGAAAGATAAACTATACCTACCACTAAACAATGTTGAAGGGAGGAGAACAGCAACAACAAAAAACACTCCACACATACAAAAATGCAATGTTTTGGGCTATGCTCTTTTTCAAACAAAATAAAATAAAATAAAAATAGAAACATGTGATTGAGCTTGGGCAAGTGCCTATGATCAACACAGCCAAATAAATGATGGTTTTGACTATTGGAGGTGGGTGGGTGGGGGGGGGGGGAGAAATAATAATATCAGTGGAAATGTTAATTGCAAAAATAAATGAATCAAAATAAGATAAAAATGGTACAAGTGAGAGAAGTGAAAATTTTTTTAATAATAAAGGCATTTTTCTTTTTTTAAAAAAAATAAATTCTTTGTTGAGGAAGGCGGATATTATCTGAGATTGAGGCCCAGGTGAATCTGATAGAATGTGTTGGTAAGCCAATTGCCACCTGTGGAATTTGGATGGGTGTGTAATTTCAGGGAGTTCTCTGATTTCTCCTACTGTTAAACTGTTATTGAAGTCACGAGAATTGTGAGAGCTGGCATGGAAAGCAAGAGGGTGGTCTAGATTTTGGGAGTAAACTGTTTGTCAGTGACCATTCATTCTGGTGAACTGTGGGTTTGAGGTGAGACTGATGTTGGAACTCTTACAATGGAGGCTAGTGAGACGAGGTGGAATATGGTACAAATGGCGAATGATGGGATAGGTATTGACATTGGTAGGGTTACAATAGGTTGTAGATGGATGCATATAGTGCATTTTGCAATGGGACCTGTTAATGGGAAGAAACCGTAAAACGATTTAGGTCCTTTATAGTGTTGGTACATGTGCACAAGTGTATTTTTTTAGCTTAGTTGTCAAGCTGAAAGTGATGCTGGGTACTGTGGGAAGGAAAGTAGGGAGAAAGTGACACATTTTAGGAAAACATCTGAGAAAGTCATAGGTATTGTTAAGAATCTGGTTTAGTAATTCCAGGCCAGGAGAGGACTTTGTGAGAAAGAGGGGATTATGGTTGGCTTTTTTTTGTGTGTCAGTGTGATGGACAGTTTTTGACTCAGAATATCTGTTTGTGGACCAATTCTGGTGAGTTATTAAGAGATATAAGGGCTCAGGTCATTTTGTTGGAGTAAAGGGTACAGGATTCTTAGTCAGAGCAGGTACGTCTGCCTCAGATTACTACTCTTGAGGGGTAGGAACGTTTTGTGTGATATAGTTGGGAGCTATCTAAGTGGAAATATTGTTGCAGATTTGTGGGTTTGTTGTGGACAGAAGAGTGTAAGTGACCATTATACAAAGAGTAGCCTAAATCAAGGCAGGTAATTTTCATATGAAAGTAGGAGCAGGTGAAGTGTAGGAAGTGGAAGTTGTTCAGATAATTGAGGAGGTCAAGGAGGTGGTTTTCACTATGACTCCAGATCATAATGTGTCATCTGTATATCTGAACATGGTGGGTTGTCAGCTAATCTTCTGAACAAAGGATTCTTCTAACCTGCCAAAGATATGGTTGGCATAGGAGAGGGGGGGGGGGGGGAGGGATACAGATGTGTTGCCATCTGCCTCCATTCTAATTCGAGTTCTAGGTGATATAAGTGTATTTTTGTTTGGAGAATACTTGCAGCTTCTCTTGACTTTGTAGTAATTGAAATTCTTCATTTTTTATAATATATTATGCAAATGTTTTTGAAGTCTCTTACTTTCAATATCTGATAAAGTTGTACAGTTGGAGAGTACTACAGTCTATAGGTTTTATTCATGCTTTGGTAAATAGTGTTTCACTGCGTTCTTTAATGCAGAAAATTGTATAATGGTGACAGTGCAAATGTTGTTAACCCTTCCCTATTTTTAATGCAGCTAAAACTCTTTTATTGACAGGTTGTGTTGTCACTAGAGGGAGGTTATGATTTAGCATCAATCTGCGACTCTGCGGAGGAATGTGTACGAGCCTTGTTGGGAGAAGAACTCAGTCCACTAAGTGAGGAAGAGCTTCGCCGGCCACCCTGCCAGAATGCCATTGATACTATTCAGAAGACAATAGCTATACAGGTCAGTATTACAAGTGAGCAGTCTGGTAGCTCAGTGGTTAAGGTGTCTGACTGGACCGAAAGGTCCCTGAAATATACTCTTCACAGGATTTCTGCCAGGTGGTGTTGAAGAAAGATGAGCTTCCAGCAGCAAACTCTTGCCGCCATCTTCAGGTCTGGTGTTACCATTGTGAAAACCAGAGCTGAAGATGGCGGCAGAGCTTGCCACCCAAAGATCGTCTTTATCCATCACCATCTGGCAGGGAGCCCGTGAAGATTATATTTCAGCGACTCACCAGAAAAGTCATTGTTTATACGTCAAAAGGTCCCTAGTTTGAATCCCTGTCTTGGTAGGGATTTTCATAGGCCCTTAACCCAATCATCACCTCTGGCACAGCTTGCAAGGAGTACGCTAGAACGCTTCCATGGCTAAGATTCCACATTAAACTGTAGGTCCTCTGTACCTTCTTAGAACTAGCATGTTAGGTTAATGACAGTGTTGGAATGCACCGCCAATAGAAACACTTGTCACCAGTAGGGATTGCAATCCAGCAAAGTGGGATCCTGCAATCCCACGGGATCCCACAACATTAGACAGTCTGGCAGATCCTGCCCAAAATTAAGCGGATCCGCAATCCGAAAAATGTGGCAAAAATGTGTATCAGTCTGCATGACTCGCTGCCTCGTCATTGTTTTCCAGCCCCACTCGCTCTCTATTGGATGTATTGAACTGTTTGTCTGTACTCTTGCAGTTGGCAGTTGACTCGTGTGAACCATCGTTTGCTTTTGTCAACCTTCATCATTTGTATGTAAATAGATCCACTTTTACGTATTCATTAAAACTTACTGTCTATAATTTGATGCAACTAAGGAAAACGGAAGTGGCTTCTAGGCGATATAAATAAGAAAAGAAAGGGAAATTAACCCACCGCATGCCAAAGTGGACTGATGCGAGGAGTAGACTATCGATATCGGTATGCAATGTCTGAGATAATATATTGCAGGCGATGGTAAAATGAGCATATGTAGTAAGGGTACAGTATAAACACGGAGAAAAAAAAAAGTAGTGATGGGTTAGTTGGATTAACGGTGGTTAAGTCCAGGTGGGTGTCTCGCCAGGATATTCTGGTACGCTAGTTCCCATCTCCGGAGTTCTGCTGTAGTGGTGCTGTCAGGGAAAACTCTGACTGCTCTCACAGTAAAACAGTTGTTGAGGTTGTTGGAATCATGGCTATTGGCATGTTCTGATACTGGAAGGTACTGGTGTGGACTGTTTGTCTGTGGCCATTCATTCTAACAGAGAGTTGCTGTGTGGTGAGGCCTATGTAAGAACTGGTGCAATAGCGGCAAGTTAGTTGGTATATAAGATGAGTGGTTGAACAGGTGGCATGTCCAATAATGGGGAAAGTTTCCCCTGTAGTGGGATTGGAATATGTAGTGGTGGGTGGTAGCATGCTGCAGGTTTTACAGTGGGGTCTATTGCAAGGATAAGATCCATATGGTGCTTTTGGAGAGTCAAACGGAGGGTATTTGTGGACTAAGATATTCTTAAGATTGGGTGGTCTGCTAAAACATGCACGAGGGCATTGGGTAGAATTTCGGGTAGGAGGGTACGCATTTCCGGAAATGAGCGAAGGAAGTCATACCCCTGTCGCAAGATATGGTTGATGGACTCGAGGCCAGGAGAGAACTGAGTGACAAAGGCAGGGCTATGGTTGGTTTTTGTAGGAGACAAGTGAGAGTGGTTACATGGAGGGTGGTTGATCGCGCGGGAGATCTTTTTCTGTACAAGATCCCTGGGGTAATAAGGGAAATAAGGGCTTGAGATAGGTTTTGTGAGTATTGATGAAGAGAAAGAGCATCAGAGCAAATGCGACTTCCACGGATGGCAAGACTGTATGGGAGGGAACGTTTGGTATGGAATGGATGGCATCTATCAAAGTGTAGATACTGCTGTAAATTAGTGGGTTTGATGTGGACTGCGGTATGAAGGAGACCATACCTGAGCATGAGTTATGTTGCATATTTTACGATTTTCTAACTACATAATAAGTATTTTTTATGTGTCGCACATGCTATCTGAACTACACAGTTAAAGCTTTTTATTCACGGTTTCATTATTCCCATTTTCTGTATTTGCAGACAAAATAATTGTGACAACTTTTTGTATTTGCGGCTCAAAATTTGATTATTCAATGATACAAAACTAATGTTATCATAATTTTAACGATTGCATACCTATTTATTTAGCAGCTATATCCTTTTACTTTGTTTTGGCTGCCACTTCAGTGCATTTGAAACACGTCTTTGACGAAAGCTGCCTGCTTACATGTGCCACACTGGCTTTCCATTAATCCCTCTTTGGATGATTTGGTCAATCCCCACAATACATTATTTTTGAGTGACTTGCATTTGTCCTTTCAATTCGTTGTTATTAAAAAGTTATAATGAAGTCATCACGGCTGGTATCGCTGAATTGGGTTATAAAAACACCATACTTTGACGGCTGCCTTCACTGTTTTCCTCACATGTGAAATTTTGTGTTTTTACAACTCAGTCCTGCGATACATCCATGAGGACTTCACTGTAAACATATGCCGAGAAAGTTTCCTTTCTTACATAAAAAAAATAATTTCCACTCTAAAAAAGTTGTTACGCTACTTAAAGTAAAACTGAAATACTTGATAGTTGATGTCTTGGTAAGTATTTTCTTTTAATAACAATGAATCAACTATAAGATCAAGAAATCAGGAGACATAATAACGAATCCCACAAAAACAATTCTTGTAAAAATAGACTAAGTCTCGTGCTTGTGCAGCGACGGAAAGTTATGAGATCTTGTTCTGTGCCAAGTTTCCACTTTACAGACTTTGTTCACTTCACTGAAATGGAATGCTTTCTCTTGGTGTTATGGAACGTTTACTTAGAATTTAAAAAACTCTGGTAACTTGGCCATTAAGCAAACCATGTTTTTAAACTTATGTGATGTATTGTAAGGCACATAATATGACTTAGGACTGAATATTTACCATTTTTTATTATTTAGTTAAAAATTGGTTTCGACTTGAAAACAAAAATGTAAAACCTCAAAATATACTTAAGACATACTAAAAAATTTGAATATCATTTTGCCATTTAAAATTTTGTTAACTGTTAAATCAATTTTAATGTTAAATGATAAAAATTATTAATTTAATTAACAGACATTTATTGTTTTATTTATTAACACTTTAAATAACTATGCTTTAAATATGTGCATTTAAAAACTGTTGGCGCCAATCCCGTGGAATCGGTGCAAATCCCGCAGGATTGAAACACTTCAGGATTGCAATCCTTAGTCACCAAGTCATTACGACCACACTAAATTATTATTATTATTTTTAGTATTACAAGTATCTCAGTATTTCTTTGTTCCTTCCAATTTTTGCAGAATTTATTAAGTTCTAAATGTTTAGGATGCGTAACATAAGACTGTAAGTTTACCAGTCACATTCAAATTTTTATCTTAATTTTTTTCCCAAAATCATTCGACGGAATGTGACAATGGTCCCAAACATTTCAGCCATTGTACTGTGGATTTAATATAGGAGCCTCTGTGACAATAACCATGGTAGACTGTACATTTTCTTAATACAGGGATATTCTTCATATTCCTTGGATATGATACCAAATGGTTCACTTAACCAGCCTTGTGAAATTGTAAAATCATAACTGAGAAATTAAGTGTGCCTGTCAATTTGCATCTCTTCTTCACATTTCTGAGTTGAGTTGACTTTCTTTTGAATTGTTTCCTTGATGTATTTGAATTATTATCGGGTCTGAATCTCAGGTGCGATCCTCAGTTTTCTGCTTGCTTCTATTTTCATTGTCACGTTATTGTGTTACATTGATTACCCTGCTCAGCAAAAATTAGAATTATTTGGCTAATTCATCAGTGGCTAAGTCTTTAAACAGTGTGCTCTAGGCAGACTTCAAGTCATACGATTACACCTGAAGATGGTGACGGAGATTTATGTCACCAAAATATTGTATATAAATAACTAGACGACCCGTGCGAAAATTTCGCGAATAAAATGCGATGAATAGTGAGGTTGAATATAATGTCACCAAGTTCAGTAATTAATCTTCATACTCCTATTTCATTTATCGATTTTGGTTAGAAATCCAGGGAGATAAATAGATCGAAACACAAAAAACGTATTTTAGAAATATTGACATTTTTGCGCTTTATCGGTCGAATTACGAAAAATTCCTTTCTTAGAATATAATGTTACCACAGCGGAAACCTTAGTCTTTAATACGATATGTCATTTATCCATATGGATTAGATATCAAGGGAAATATAAGGCTCGTGACACAAAAATACGTTGTAGAACAATTTATACTTTTTCCCTTTAATAGTTGAATTCCAAACACTTCTTTCTTAAAATATGATGTCAGCAAAGCTGAGACATTATTCCTCACAATCGTACTTGATTTATCGATTTTGGATAGATATCAAGGGAGATAAGTGGCTCGAGACACAAAGAACGCATTTTAGAAAAATTGACTTTTTTGCACTTTTATGGGTCGAACTACGAAAAATTCCTTTCTTAAAATATAATGTTACCACGGCGGAGACCTTATTCTTTAATATGATACCTCATTTATCTATATCGGTTAGATATCAAGGGAGATAAATCGCCCGTGACACAAAAATCGGTAATAGAAAAATTTATACTTTTTTCCTTTAAGGGCTGAATTCCAAAAACATTCTTTCTTAAAATATGATGTCACAAAGCTGAGACATTACTCCTCATAATCCTACCTCATTTATCGATTTTGGTTAGATATCCAGCGAGATAAATGGCTCGAGATACAAAAAACGCATTTTAGAAAAAGTAACATTTTTGCCCTATAAGGGTCGAATTACGAAAAATTCCTTTCTTAAAATATAATGTTACCATGGCGGAGACCTTATTCTTTAATACGATACCTCATTTATCTATATCGGTTAGATATTAAGCGAGATAAATCGCTCGTGACACAAAAATGCGTTAGAGAAAAATTTATACTTTTTCCCTTTAAGGGTTGAATTCCAAACATATTCTTTCTTAAAATATGATGTCACAAAGCTGAGACATTACTCGATTTTGGTTAGATATCCATGGAGATAAATGGCTCGAGACACAAAAAACGCATTTTAGAAAAAGTGACATTTTTGCCCTATAAGGGTCGAATTACGAAAAATTCCTTTCTTAAAATATAATGTTACCATGGCGGAGACCTTATTCTTTAATATGATACCTCATTTATCTATATCGGTTAGATATTAAGGGAGATAAATCGCTCGTGACACAAAAACGCATTGCAAAAATATTGATACTTTTTCCCTTTAAGGGTCGAATTCCGAAAACTTTTTGGCTTAATATATGACGTCACTAAAGCGGAGATCTTAATCTTTAAAACGATACTTCATAAAACGGTTTCAGATAGGTATCCAGGGAGATAACTGACTCGTAACACAGAAAACAGCATTTTAGAAAAATTTACATTTTTGCCCTTTAAGGGTCGAATTCCGAAAACTCTCTTGCTTAAAATACGATTTAACCAAAGTGGAGACCATAAGCCTTAAAATGACACCTCATTCATTGATTTCGGTTAAGAATGAAGGAAGATATAGGCTTGTGACAAAAAAATACCTTATAGAAATAATATATATGATAGTATTACTCAGTTTGTTTCACAAGAAACATTAATAAATTAATGATCCTAGTTTGTATGCGGAAATGAGACTCCTATCTGCATGACTTTCAGCAGGATTGAAGGTCTTTTTGGAACAACAGTGTGGTGAACTGTTCAGTGATGCTGAATTACCATTGTTTCTGATGAGCACTGCTACTGTTGATGCCACCACTTGTATCACTCCCAACATTATCAAAGTTATCTGTTTGTTGGCACATTTGAAAAACTGAAACCAACATAAGTATTATTTAACACAACAATTTTCCTATTTGCTATTTCTTATGCATTTCTTTTTGCACAAATTTCAATGCATTGGTCACAGTGTCCCTAACAGTGTCACTGTTTCTGAGTAAACTATGACTCGATCGCGTGACTCTCCTGTCCATTGTTTAAGTGAATTTGTGGCTCTCACTGTCACTTGCATTTTGAAGGCAAATGTATGCATCTAGGCTGGGAACTTAATTCAACATGCAGGGTAAAGTGCCCATTGTTCGTAAACAAATTTTTATGGCTTTACACAGGTCACAGTTTGTGTATCCAGTGTCTGCTGTAGGTGAAAGATTATCTCTCTCTCTCTCCCTTCACCAATCAGCACCGGACCACATTTATCTACTGGTTTGAAAAATGAAGCAACATTTCAGTACCTCCATCCCACAGTGCACTGATCTTCTGGGAAAACTACCAAAAACTGTACACTATACATTTCACACTGCTTGTACGCCAAATGAAATTAAGATTTTTATCCAACTTAAATATTTCCCATATTTAATATACTTGTTAATAACCCTAAGAATGATGCTAAAAAAAAAAAAATATGCTGTGATAATGTTTGAGAAATATACTAAATGAAGGGAACTGAAATTATGCAATTAAAAGTATTATTTTTCAGGACACCAAACTAGTTTCTTTAAGTGCTGATTTGGGGACATGAAAATGGATGTGAACTCATTATGTGTGAAGAATTTTTTTAGGTTTGAACAGTTTGAAATGCCATTGACTTAGCAGCATTAATCTTGCATAATGTAGAAAACATTTACTAGCATTTTAGCAGAAATTAGATAACTGTTTGGTGTATTTATCAATTTGACTGTTTTGAATGAACAAAATAACTGAGCAGAAAATAATTTTAAATGTCAATATGATTTTGAATAAGGAATGAAATTAAACTATTTATCAAAATTGAAAATGAGGGCTGTGATAACAGACCACCTTATTTTCTTGCGTTGCAGCCTACTTGGTGTCATATAACCTTATTTTTCCCAATATATGTCAAAAAAATTGTTTAAAGGGCCCTTAATATAAATAACAGAACACTTCTAGAAGCATGAATTCAATAAAAATTTTGATTCAAGTTCCAATATCTCTATTACTTCTACTGTTATTAAACAGAATGGGTACCACACCACTACTACATCTACTACTACTGCTATTGTCCCTAATATTACTACTAACATTACTACTACTGATTGGGCACCAAAGGTAAAGTCCTCTGGAACCGGCTGCCCAGGCCATCAAGAGTTGACTTCCTGGAATACCAAGATGACCCCAGCTGTCACTCAGAAGATGGCCCCTCTGGAGCACACTGAAGTTCCTCCTCTGATTGATGTTGCTCGTTGTCATAGGCTATCTTCCGTCAATCCGGTGTTGTGAAAGCCAGACTTCCAGCATCATTGTTCCCTCTGCATTTGTTTCTGGAATTAGCTTCCTCTATTCCACAAGTTGTAATTGTGTTCTCCTCTTCTGCTATCTGTGGCCTTTGATTTTGATTGGCATTTTTCCTTTTTATAAATTCCTCATTCCAAAATTTTGAGGCTAGATCAGCTGGCTCTTCCAGCAAATGCCACAAACTTTCGTTGCGTAGTATGTTGAATATTCTGCTACCTTGCAGCTGAGCTTCTTGGTTTCTCTCAAACTGGATGTTATTTCACATTCCCATACCACATGCTCCGGCATACTCTCTTCACTGCATTCGCAGCTGCTTGAGTCCACAGTATTTCAGCTTCGGAGCCAGCTATTATATGGCCCATGACCTGTAATGTAGTGTACCAGTCAGGGAGAGAAATGAAGTTACTTCAGCTTTAACCTCTCCTCTACAGATGGGAACATATCACACGCTCTTCGACCTATTTCACTGTTGTTCCATTCTTGTTGCCATTCTGCTAATAGGAGCTTCCGAATGTGCATTTCCGATGTTGCTTTGCTGCCTACAATTTCTGAGCCGGTATATGGCACCCCGTTTCCTTACTTCAAGGTCCAGTGGCCATACACCAATGGAAATGGTTATTGAATTTGTTGCCACGGTTTGGTATGCTCCTGTCAATTTTAAAAGTATTCCTCGTAGGACACGTTTGACTCGCTGTTTTAGTTTTATTTTTCTTAGACGCTTTGCCCACACAATTGCTGAGTAGCCCACTAAAGAGGATGCATCATGGTATAGTCTAATTGTTTGGACTGGGACAGTGAATTTTTGTTGGCCGATATTAATGATTTTATTCATGACCGCCACTGCTCGTTTTGTTGTCTTCTCTAAGTGGGCTGTGATGTTTAAACGTTCATCCAATTGAATGCCTAAGTACCTACACACAGGATTTCTACGAATTGATTTACCGTTGATTCTTATAGTAGGTTTTCGAGTCAGCTTGCCCTTGGGCGACATAAATGTTGTTTTATGTGGTGCTAAAGTCAGCTTGACTTTACTGCACGATTGGCTAAGGCAGTTAAGTACTAGATTACTATTGTACTCAAAATCTGCTCTTGTTGCTCCTTCCACGATTAGTAGGTCATCAGCAAAAGCTATTAGACCTAGAAGTTCAGATATTCTCTGTAATAGTTCAATTACTGGTTCCATACCTATATCCCAGAATATGGGACCATAAACCAAACCTTGGGGGCATCCTTTAGTAAGGGTCTTCTTGATGAAAGAGTTCTGGCATCTCAAGGAAGCAATTCTAAATCTGCAATAGTCCCTGAAGGTGTAGAATAATCTTGGACAACCAATCTCCCTCAGCCATTCAAAGAGAGAGGGCCACCATAAATTGTCAAAAGCTCCCGAGATGTCAACAAATATGCCCACTACGTAGTTTTTTATATGAGGGTGGTCTGAAAAGTTTCCGACCTAACAAAGATACAAGACATTTTTTCTGAATTTTTTATTTTTCAACATAGTTTCCTTGTAACTCTACATACTTCTCCCAGCGATGCTCCCATCTCTGTAACTCGTCCAAATAGTACTCGGCGTTTTTCTCTGCAAAATAATTGTTCATGAAGGTGATTGCCTCTTCATTTGGCGAAAATCTCTGTCCTCCGAGCCAATTTTTAGATGAGGGAACAAAAAGAAGTAGGTTGGGGCTAGATCTGGTGAGTAAGGCGGATTGTCAAGCAGTTCAAACCGTAATTCGTGAATTTTCACCATGGCAACCGCTGAGGTGTGAGACTGTGCGTTGTCTTAGTGAAACAGGATTTTCTTTTTCTGAAAATGTGGCCGTTTTTCGCAAGTTGTACCTTCAGCTTGTCAAGTAATGATGCGTAGTATGCTCCTTTAATGGTTTTTCCTTTTTGAAGGTAATCGATTAAAATAACTCCATGACTATCCCAAAAAACAGTAGCCAGCACTTTCCCAGCCGAAAAAACAGTTTTTGCTTCTTTTTTTTGGAACCGGTTCCCCCTTTGCAGTCCACTGTTTGGACTGTGTTTTTGTTTCGGGCGTATAATGGTGTATGCAAGTTTCATCTACAGTAATTAATCGGTGCCAAAACTTGGTTTTATTGCGCATAATCTGTGCCAACAGAGGGCATCGATAATGTGAGCAAATGCAGCAGCCAACGTGCGGACAGCTTTCTCATACCTAAATGTTGATTTAATATGTAACAAACACATCCTTTTGAAATGTTCATAACCTCTGCTATCTCTCTCACTTTAATTCGGTGGTCGTCTAGCACCAATTGGTGAACTTTGGCGATGTTTTCGTCGGTAGTTGCAGTTTTTTGACGTCCTGAACGTCCATCGTCTCCAAAACTCTTACCGCCACGTTTAAATTCAGCTGCCCAAAATTTCACTGTGGTAAGTGATGGTGCAGAGTCCCCATACACAGAATCCAACTCATCTTTGATTTACGTAGGCGTATTGCCTTTCAAAAACAAATATTTAATGACAGCTCAATTCTCGATTTTGTCCATTTTCACAAAAACACTCACATCAACTCACTCAAACGACTGTTACATAACAACTGCACATCCAAAATGGCTGAAACTTTGGTGAGTAACTGTCAACAGATAAACAATGAAATTCACTAACTTTTATTTACGAGTGCTACCATCTTCATGTTGAGGTCGGAAACTTTTCAGACCACCCTCGTACTACTACAAATTATTTCCATCGACTTATTTATGGCATCCTCTGTCGACTTCCTAGTTCTAAATCCATATTGACTAGGATTCATTTCCTGAACTTCCTGGTGGTTTTGTAATGTTTTTCACAGAATCTTCTCTTGAACTTTGCCAAGCACATGCAATAAAAAAATCGGCCGGTTAGATTTTGATAGAAGAGGATCCTTGTCTCCTTTCTTTAGAATTACCACCTCACTGTTTTTCCATATTCCCGGAATTCTATAGGCATTCTTATATGGGCATTTTCTCAGGAGTCTGCATAGGACAGGTTTTAATTTTATGATTAACTCCTGGAGAACCTCTGCTGGAATTCTGTCTGGACCAGGAGCCTTTCCTTTTTTCATTTTGTTTATTGCAGTTATTACTTCTTCGGGTGTAATATTACTTCCTTCCTCTTGACTCCAGCAGGGCTGCCACATGTTCCTTTGTAGTGTAGCTTGTTCTTCTGTTTCTTCTTCCAGGTTGTCATCAGGAAGCAAAACTTTTAATAACTCCTCCGCTGAGTCTCTCCAATTCGTGGTTAATCATCCATCTGTTCTTTTTTACTGTGGATAGTATTGTGGGAGGCCTGATTTTACCTGCAGCTATTTTGTAAGGAATACTGCATGGATTGTTCATGAGGTTTTTCCTCATGAAGGCTTCCCAGCATTTCGCTTTGTCTCTCTCATGGTGTCTTTGAAAATCTGCCTCTTCTGCCTGTAGCACTAGAGGAGGATACTTCTTTCTGCTGCCACCATGCTTCGTTGATAAGTTCTTGTCTTTGTAATAGTTCAATCATCCCCATATCCCAGAATATGTGACCACAAACCGAACCTTGCGGGCATCCTTTAGTAAGGGTTTTCCTGATGAAAGAGTTCAGGCATCTCAAGGAATCAGTTCTAAATCTGCAATAGTCCCTGAAGGTGTAGAATAATCTTCTTGGACAACCAATCTCCCTCTGCCATGGCTAGCCTTTCTGTATGTCACCAGTCCAACAGCCTACAGTAAGTATCTTCACATATTCATTTATTTCTTAATTAAAATAGCACAGTACTTAAGTCTTTGATCTATTGCTGTAATGTTGCATAACAATATTTCTACATTGGTAATTATTGTAAGGTTGTAAAGTAGTTTCTGAAGTTTTTATGTCCATATTTTGTCATTGGGATCTACTGTCTTTTTTGGTGGTATCGCCCATTTCATGGCATTTTGTATTGCAGATGTCAGCTCTCTTGTGGCTTTGTCTACATCGAAGTGGTTTTCTGGCAAATCCGGAGGAGTGAACACATTCCTTAACTTTTTCCATGCAGCTTTCCTGATGTTATACGCTGTTTTAATGCTTCCGTTGCCACTACCTTCTTCTGTATGCATTCTGCCCAGTTCATAGACAATCTAATTGTGATCACTTGTTGTCATGTTATCAAACACTCTCCAACTCAAAAGCAGATTTCCCGTAAGAATGTTTTTAATTGATACATCAATATTTGTTCTTGCAGCAGTGCTGTTGCAGAAAGTAAGAGGATTATGTGCTTGGTTTCTAACCTCTAGACCCAATTCACTTAATAGTTCTTCTAGAAGTTGTCCTCTCCTGTCAGTCTTTTTGCTGTGCCAAAGAGCAGACTTTGCATTGACGTCCACTGCAATAACTAGTGGATAATTTCCCAGAGCTGCATCTATCTGCCGTATTCTATCTAGGTATGGGTAGATCTCGTGACTGTACTGGAAATACATGCTTACAATTATGAACACTTGTATTCAATGCAATGACAATAGTTTATTAAAGGAAAGTACAAGTACAGGAAGACATTGCTTTAGGGGCTGAATTAAAGGCTAAATTAAAATACCATTGGAAAGTAGAATTTTTGTGAATAAGAGTAAAGTTTATTTCAGTTCGAGTGGGGCTATAGTTCTTGAAAAATTAAATATCAAAGTTTGCCAAATATGACTCAATAGCACAAAAATTTGATTTTCGTTATGAAATACAGTAAGGACAGTTTTGGAACACATACCAAAAGCTGGTGGATTTTTTGTAGTTTAATATCAAAATGTGCGTCGGAGATTAAGAATTTTTCAAGTAATAGGAACTTTAACTTTGTGAATTTTTATCTCCAAAATTATTACACTTAGAGGGAAGATCTTCAAAAGGTGAAATAATATTTAAATATCAGTCTACAACACATTATAATTTAAAAGCAATCAGATTAAAAATAAGTGTTCCTTTTGTCAGTCCAGAGTCCACTGTGATGTCACGATACTCAGTATGAATATAAGGAGGGCCTATGATGAGGAAAAATGAGCATATTTTGGCTGACAAGTGAACAAGGAGGTTGTCCATGTAGAGGGCAGCATGATGTAGGAAAAGTTTTAAGTAGTTGAGTTAGGCCAGTGCTAGTAACAGATTTCTCCAAGATGAATGTATAAAAAGTTTACGAATACAAGGGGTTTGAAGGAAATTCGGTTCATGTAAATGTGCTTAACCTGCTATTTCATTATTTCGGAAAAGAAGTTCAATGTCTGATTTTCTGGTACCGAACAATGTAAAGCAACTTTATGAGGTACCAGGCACGGTTAAAGTTTGGAGAAGAGAGCTGTAAGCCATATCCACAAGGCAACTTTTGATTGACATTGGCTTTGAGAAGTGATGGATTTACTTTCCCTGTTCGGATTAATATTGGAGAATGATTTCTTATAGAAATATTAATGGAATAGGTCCTAATTCATAAGATGATTTTAATTGATATAAATTGCAGCTATCACACTGGCGTTGTTTGAAGAGAGCAGCACACACTGTCAGCTGGTCTGCAATGGAAGCTGCACAGAAGGAAACGGAGGAATCGGAGACACTTTCTGCCATGGCTAGCCTTTCTGTATGTCACCAGTCCAATAGTCTACAGTAAGTGTCTTCACATTTTCATTTATTTCTTTGTTGAAATAGCACAGTACTTAGGTCTTTGATCTATTGCTGTAATGTTGCATAGCAATATTTATACACTGGTAACTATTGTAAGGTTGTGAAGATTGTTTATGATTGTAGGATGGGGAAAGTATTGCTTGTTGAAGGCTTGAGGTGCAAATATCGTGACATAACATTTGATTATAAACTCAACTGGGCAGGACACATTGGGCAGGAATAAGTTACGTCCTCCTTTTACTGGAAACGGTAATGAGTGGATGTACCAGAGAACTGAGAGAATTGGGTAATAGAACATAGGTCAAACCATTGCTTGAATATGGTGGTGTAGTTTGGGACCAACATTTTGGTATCAGATGCAGTAGTTGGAGGGAGTGCAAAGGAGAACAGCTAGCTTCATTTGTGGAAATTACTGCAGGACCCAGTCAGTAACTGATATGTTAAGGAGCTGGATTGCAAATCATTGGAAGGTATGAGGAGGGTGAAGGATTTGTTGGTGATGGGGCTTGGAGAAATATGGGTTAAAGAATTAGTGGTAGTCCATGGAAAGGAAAAGATGACCATGCACACAAGCTGGGATCCAATATCATGTGGAGAGATATTTTTTTTTTTTTTAATTTTATGGGTGCCAGGGATTTGAATAAATTACCTAGGGAAATGACAAATAATTTACCAAAAACGCTGGCAGAATTTAAAATTTAAATTTATAAATGGCGAAAGTAGATAGACGGAGAAATTTAACACTTTAAGTATATAAGATTATAATAATAATAAAAATATATATATATAAGAAAGGGGTAATTAGATGATGAGTAAAATTGCCACTGGAGCATGCGCTACATTGCAATTAAATTGAAAAAAAAAAAAAACTGTAAGGATTGTTATATGGGAGGTGAGGTAAGAGAATGGGTGTCACTAAATATCTGTTTATATTGCAATTTTCTTTCATTGTCAACTTCTTCCCCACTCTAGTTTCACATTGTATGATTTTCCCCATCTGTCATTTCCTTAAGTGCACCTTTTGCAGACAATTACTGCAAAATTAATGGAACAGGATTTCATATGGTTATTGCTGGCCAACATGCTACATTTCTAAAAAAAAAACCTCTTTATAGGGCAGTTGAGATGTGCTATTATTTTGTCCTAGGTTCTGAAATGCTCTGACAAATTAGTTTTAGGTGGGTGTCTGAAAATAAGTTTTTTTGTTAAATTCGACTTGTTTGGTGGGTTATACTATATTAAAATCAAACTACCAGAAGTTGCATCATTCTAATTTCTGTGCGTGAGACTGTGTATCTATCAACTGTGGTAAATTGTGGTACTTGGTAGGGTTCTGTCCTTTTGAATCAAAAACAGGAGCGTAATGTAATAATTCATTTTTCTATCTGTTACTGCCTTATAACTGTCCTCACTATTTTAGTTCTTACTACTACAAACACATTTAGAATTTAAAATTGAAAACAAAAATCATGGGGGTGAAAATAATCATAAGAGTTTAGTGGGGGGGAGGGGTCATTAAAACTGGTATTCCAATTTCTGTGAAAAGGTTTGGATACGTCTTTCATTCCACAAGATGAGCAATAAAAAATATATATTTAATTTGTCAAACTACTGAACTTAAAAATTCTTTCATATTTTACAGTGATAGGTCCCAAAGTCTCCTAAAGTTTACAGGAAACTTATTGTGAACAATCTGGAGCTTATGAATTTGCTAAAATAAAAACAGTAAATGAGTAATTTTAGAAAATTTGATTCTTCAGTATATATTTTTTGAGGAAAATTCATGTATATAATGCAGTAAGGAATCTTATGAATCAGATTAAAAAGGTGTTTTGAAAAAAAAGATGCCTTAAAAAGTTTTAGTTATACCATATTATTAAGCAATTTTACAAAATAATCTTTCTAGTGAATTCAATTTTAAACACAATCTGGGTACAGAACCCCAAGAACACGAAAGCAAATCACACTTGATTTAAAAAAAAAAAATTATCTTAAATATTTTTGATGCACAAAATTAGTTCCAGTTTTAATAGTTCTTATCTCACAAACAAAAACACATTTATCACACAGAACACAAGTCAACTGTTCCATGGACCGATGGCAATACATTTGCTCTTGCATCAAAGCTACAGCAGGCCTAAAATGTTGTTAGTAGCTGAAACCTTTCTTTTGAAACAAGCACAACCTGTGTAAGAGGATGTATAGGATGTATGATGATCACCTCTATAAGTTAGGATTTACTCTATTTTATGATTCCATCAGAATTTATGGAGTTACTTATTTGCATTTTCTCATATGAAAAATTATCACATATTTTCTGCTTTTAAATGATTTTTATGTTAACCTGTAATTAATAGATTAAAAATTACAGGTTTTTATAATTAGTGCAGTAATCATCTGTACATTAGGTTTTTGGAAAGGCTATTGACAAACTGTTACTGTTTAGGCTACTATATTACTCTACATCATTTCAACTCTATATCATTTACTACTTGCTCATGATGAGTATGTGTATGAAGTTACATTGGCATCCGACGATGTCTTACAAATTTACTTATTACTTCACTAGGGACTGTTAACAATCGCAAGTACTTATACACTACCTGACCAAAACAGTGAAGCACCCAGAAGGGGAGGAGGAAACAAAATGAAATTTCACAGGTCAAGAGGGTATGTGATGTTACTTCAATGATCATAAAATCGATGCCTGGACCAAAACTTTTGTAAATGGTCCTTGTTATTCTCTATACTGGCACTATGATGGAGTTCATGTCTAAGCTGGTCCTACACATGTTGGGTACAATAGTGGGGATCTTGGCCACATCAACATCAGACATTTCATAGAGACACGTACTGTGTGTGGACAAGCATTGTCCTGTTGAAAAATGGCTCCAAGATACTGCCATATGAGAGTTAACACATCAGGATGTTTGTGACATGCTGTTGTGCCATCACTATTAGCTGTGACCTTAAGTCATACCTGACGCTTCCTTTCACCTTGATACCAAGAGTAACAATACTGTTTCCAAAACAATAGAGGAAGGGAACCTCTCCCGAAGTCACTAGAATACTCGCCGAAAATGGTCATCTGAGAGAGTGCAGAACTGCAATTCATTGCTGAAAACAATGTGATGCCATTCATCTGCATTTCTTGCTTCCTAGTTATGGCACCACTCCAAACACAGCTGTTTGTGTTGTGGTGTTAACAGCAGCCTATTTTTTGAACAGTAATTCTCTAGTCTGTTCACATTCCGGCTGCTGCTGGCATCTGACTAATGGTGTGGGATGACACAGAGTGTTGCAGGGATCCCATTACTTGTTCTCTGATGGCAGGCATAGATGTGAAGATGTTACAATGTGGTACCGAGCACAATACGGCAATCCTGTGTGGAGGTTAGACATGGTTGACGAGAACCTAGGTAAAGAGTGCCTACTGTCATGTTCCCATGCAGTTCAACATAGTGCCACAGTCACATCCGAATGTCACACAAATCTGGATATTGCACGATTTGATTAACTGTACAAATGGATACCTACAATGAGGCCCCTTTCATACTCTATCAAGTGCCGATAACACTATCTCACACAAGTACATAGCATCTCCATGTCCTTCACATTGATCACTCAACATCTTACACTGCTCACACTTCTTATGTACCCCACCAGGCCTGGCAACAACACTAAACACGAACAATAATAATGCCCTCTGATGGCTGTTCTACGTGAGAATTTCAACTCTATATCATTTACTACTTGCTCATGATGCGTATGTGTACGAAGTTACATTGGCATCCGACGATGTCTTACAGGTGCTTCAATTCATATTTGTTGGGAAGTGTGTAGCTTTGTGTATCTACAATGCTTCATTTTTTGCAGAATTATTTTTGTTTCTTCCACTCCAGGGTTTGTGTATTTGTTGTTTTTGAATTCTAAATCTGCATTTAAGTATTACAGAAACATTTTAATGAAGAAAATTAGTACTTCACATATCATAGTAGAGTTTGAATTCATTCAGTTTTATCAAAGTTTTGCCTTCAGTGTGTATTCTCAAGCATGTGAGGTTCCCATAGTTGTGTTTGTTAATGGGCACGGTACTTTACAGTTGTGATATTTGGAGCCATAGGTCCAAATTGATAGATGCTCGTTTGGTGTGATTTCAGGTCGCCACCACATTCTCGTGAGGCATCAGAAGAACCTATGGAACAAGATGATGCAAAGTGAACATTTAATATCAGTACTGTTGTTCTGTGTTTCCAATGGGTGGTTTCACCACCAGTTGTTTTGATAGAGGTCCTGTGGCATACAGGCAGTATGCTCAGAATGTTCAATCTGCAGGCTTGTGCGCCTAGCAGAGCTCTTACTGAGAATGTTGCATTGCAGAGATGGCATGTTGTAAACAAGCATTTAAGCAGTAAGAGTAGTCTTGTGGACTACATTTTCAGTATCTGTGCTTGATGAATGTTTCTGCTGTAAGGCTTACTCTTCTTGCCACTTCTTGTTATTATCAGAATCTATGTTGAAGAATTATTGAAGGCTGTAATTGTCATAGCAAGTTGTCAGTTATTTAAATGCAACGAATGTAAAGAAGTATGTCAGTGTGGCACTGTCAAGATTTATGATGTAGTGAGATGAATGTTATTTGGTTTTATACCAAGTGTCTCAGGTTATAGGGAATTTGTGAAAGATGTTATATATGTAATACTTGTTTGTAAAGGAATACATATTTCATACAAAAGACAGTAGCTGTAGAATGTTATAACGTAATTTTATTTTACATTTCATGCTGTAAAATGATGTGTAATATTTTTTTTACTCATATTATACTATAGTACAGATTAGCCTAATACTGGTATGTGATTGTGAATTTCTTAAAATGGCATTAAAGTGCTGGACACTTTATTCCTTAAATTTTGTATTTGAATGCAGGTCCAGTCTGTCATTATGAATGGTGACAGACTCTTGATTTTAAAATACAGCGGTATCTTTGGAGTGTATCCCTCAGCTGCTTTTATGATAAGAAGTGTAACAAATGTATACTTACACTTAAAGCACCAAAATTTGTGTATGTATATATATATATGCCATTCATAATTGTTGAACTCGTATTTGTGTACCTTGATATGATGTAACATACAAAATGAAATGTGCTATAGCTTGTTTTATATGTTCAACATATGATACATTTAATGATCCTTGTGATAACTGTGCAGACAAAAAAATTATAAAGAGCATTTATTTTTGTGTAAAACATTTTAAATATTTAACATTTTAACAGGCAGGTTTTTAATGTGAAAAGCTAGTTTGTGACAAAATGTGTATGCGTATTGCATATGCACATCTATTATACTATAAAATTGGAACATGTTAAATTTTTAGTAAATAAAAATGTTTATTGTCCACAGTTGTTGTAAGAGGTATTTATTCTTGTCTGACAGATATATGTTTAGTGTTTGTTATTGCTATAAATATTTTATTGGACGAGTGATGGAGTGAATTGAAGCTTTATACATGGTTGTGATAATGGTGTACACAGATATTTAAAATTTGTCTATATTGTACTAGTAGTATGCTTTCTGACATTCCTGTGTGAGAATTTTGTGTGAAAGTAGTATGAAAGAAAGCTAAAAGAGAATGTTCCTGACATTTGTAAAATGTTTGTCTGTTTCAGATATACTTGCAAATCTCATTCATGTTAATGGTGCAATGGAATTATTTTCGTGATATTAATTCTAGGTATTTTAAAAACAAGAAAGAGTTGCAAGTTCAAGTATTTGTAATAGATTGAACACATTACTTATTATAATTGAACAAACATGATGTTTGTCACAGTTGTGAGATAAATTATTTCTCAAGATTTTACATTCCGACTAGTGTCATTGCATTATATATTTTTCCTATCATATTTCACCACTTTCTTCCCCATACATGTTCATGTTTGTGATGGTATGTTTAAATACATGTAAATTATAAGCAAAGTTTAAATGTTTAGATTTATTTACTAATGCAGTACACAGCAGAACATATAACTGTTCGCAACAAGTACATCTTGTATGGTTGTAAATACAGTGCTAAATATTGTGTATGCAAGATTTACGTGTATAGTTTAAAATTTGTAATAAGAGAAAAACATTGTCAGATAAGAAGTTAATGTAGCAGTTGAAGAAATATGGTGGTGGGTTACGTATATGAATAACTTCCATTTGCTGTTACTTTTACCTGTGGCAAACCTTGATTTGTGTTGGTGAAATATGCTTTTTGCTCTGTAATTTAGATTTTGCATTCAGCTACAGGTCCTGGAAGAAAGTGGCCATCTTATCTCTGTTACACTGGCTTAGGATGCCTTCTTTGGTAGGATCTAACCAGTTTTGTGACTGTGGGATTATCTAATTTTTAAAGCTTCCTACCTTTTTATTTAATTACTAATAATGTAGCTCAGCTATATCTGTTAAAAATCTAGTCTCAGTGTCTATGCATTTTATATAATCATTGTAGTAAATGACCAAAATGCACAATCCAAGAAAGAGATTAAAAAAGGCTTTGTTAAAGTTTGATTGCACATAATGGGAAATATGAACACTTTTTTTGTCATAATTATATCTACCACCATAAATATTATGAATATAGTGAAGTAAATTTTTGGTGTTTAAAGTGTATTTGAGTATCCTTTAATATATTAATGGGCATTAGAATATATCTTGTATGCTTTACTAAAAGTAAAATGTAATTTGATTTTGGTAGTACTTGTATGATTGGTGTGTATAATCCAGATGATAATTTTTTTTTTGACAGGATCTTCAGGTGTGTAAACTTTTTATGACAGCAGATTAATGGAATAAAGAAAACCAAAGTTAATAGTACTGAATGTTTTTAGATTAATAAAAAGATTCTGACCTAGGTATTTAGCTGCTTGAAAGTAATTCTTAATATGCCCACAATGGATATTGAAAAAATGTGCTTTGTTTATCATCTTAAAGTAGAGATGCATTGTTTCTGTAGCAAATTACTTTAGGGGAATCAAAAACTGTTCAATATCAACATTTCAAAAATTAATGTAACAATTTTTTTAAAAAAATTTCTTGATGCTTTTGCACACTACAATAGCCTCTCCCTCCACCATTTAAACTGTCGTTGTAGAATGAGGAAAAGATTACTTTCTTTCTTTTTTTAAATTTGTTTTCTAAAAATAACACTTGAATTTTCTTACAATTATTTATTAACACCTTGGACAGCTTTACAAGCAATTATATATCACCAAAGCTGATCTTTTTCATTCAGGTTTACATCTGACACAGTAATTCAATACTTAGCACACCATTCTGAATGCTCATTATATTTCAAAATTAAAAATTGCTCTATCTAGGAGGATGTAATATGAATTAAAGTTTATTTTTAGGTAGAGCAAACATTATTATCAGAGTGCTGTATAGATGACATTGGGAAACTGAATATTATTTGGTTAATTCTTTCAAAGATTCTTTTTTTTTTAAAGCAAAAGATTACTTATGTTATTGAAAAATTTATGATAATTTTGTAAAATATCTTTTTCCTTCATTTAAATGATAGAAGTGAAAAATGTTTGCAGTTCCATTAAAGAATGTGAATTTTAATAACTTTACTTACAAATGTAATCTTACATACATCAAGTACTTCAGTTTTATTTTCTTTGTTACTATAGCAGTTAATTCTGAATGTTTTTTATTGTGCTTGTTGAGTTCAGGGTTTGATCTTTGGAACTGGCTTTTGTTTATAATTATGAAAAAAGAAATGTTTGAGATGCTATAAAGTAATATGAATTTTGGGAATAAGTATGTGAAATATTAATTTATGTATTGCAATGATTATGGTTTTTAAATATGTCTGTTATTAGGAAAAAAACTGATTAATTGGTATAAATATTGAATTATTTCTTATACTTCTCCCTATATTTCTTGATGAATACCAGTTTGTCTTATGTTTTTGCTGTGTGCTGCATTTCCTTCTTAATGCCTAAACTTGGTCCATAAAATTTAACTTTTTATTACATAACAATGTTAACTCATGACAGTATTCGTGAATTATTAATATGCTCAGATATTTCCTACTGGATGAGTTTTCAATGGAGTGTAAGAAAAGCCTCAAATACAAAAAAAATACCCTTTATGTTTGCGTATAAAATTCATTCTTTTTAGGTGTAGCTTTTCTAATCAAGATTTTTAAGTGAATCTCATGTTTTCATGCATACATATATATTTTTATGTGTTAATTGTGATACTGTGACTTAATTCATAGCATGTTGTGTATAGAAGCAGGGACGAATACTACGGAAGACTTCAGGTATTAGAAGTCTAATATTATGCTCATGTAAAAAGCTTATTATTTGTTGCACTTTCCATATAATGTGTGAAAAATAAATAAATAAATATAATATATATATATGTATACATATACCTTCACTGTGAAACTTCAATGATATAAATAAGTTAAATGTGGTTAATTACAGAATGTACTAGTGTCTGCCAGTAAAGTTATATGCAAGCTGCCATAAATAACTGTAACGTTGGAGAGCACGCTGGTGTTACAGATTAGTTATTACTGTGAATGATGTTGCTGTCTTTCAGTATATACGTTTATTTCTGTTGACAGCATGATTGTGTGCAATAGTAAAAGTGTGCAAGTTGTTGTTATAAAACAGATATTCTGTATTAAATTTTCCATTTTGATGAGAAAATATATGAATTGTGACATATTACTTGAAATTTTCTTTCTCATCGTCAAACTAATCTGTTTAAATATGTAGAACATTTTCAATTGCATCCACTGATTTTAGGTAAAAGTTTAGGAGTGCTACAGTTGCTTTATGTAACTAGTTTCAATTGAGGAAATTTCAGGAAACAAAGTTGCTGAAGTTTTATATTATAATTAGCACATTGAATCTGACGGGGAGAAGTTAATGTTTGGACCTCACTTTCTGAAGAACAAATTTGATCTTCAGTCAGGCCACCCAGTTTTGTATGGATTCCTGAACTCGCTCCAAGCTAATGCTGAAATGATTCCTTTAGAAGGCCTTCCTGTTCCTAACTCCCAATCCTTGACTGGCCCTAATGAGCTCTTAAGCATCTATCCTAAACAAAAGAAATAAACAAAGTGAGAAAAGTGTCAGTATATATGACGGCATTCTATACAATTTTAGGGTAGATGAGAACACGGAGGGAAAACATTTTGAGGAATGTATCGTTATAGGAATACAGCTGCTAAAGAGAAAGACAGGGTGCAAACTTTAAGGAATTGTCAGCTCATTTTACTTTACCCTCACCCATTCTCTTTTGTTCTAATCTATTTTTACATACTGCTAATGTAGTAAATGGGAGATTTTTTGGTGAAGCAAATTAAACCTTAATTTAGATGGTTATTTATGTAAAATTTTAACTAAGATGAAAGAGGTATTTATGATGAAAGTAAAAGCATAGCTATAAAAGCTAAACATGGTAATAACCTGACTGATTTATTGTCACATTAACTAGACCAACAGGCATGATGTATATTTAACATCAAGTATGCATAACATTTTCAGGAGTAAACAATACCTTTGCCCTATAAATACTTGTTAAATTTAGGCAGATTCGAATAATATTCAGTTGAAAATCGTATACTAGATAGTAACAAATTACATCATAATTTTAAAATTGAAAAATCGATATGAGTTTAAAGACAGGAAAACATTAGAATTAAAAATAATAATGCAATATTGAAACAAAAATACATGCAATTTTTTCGTAGGCCAAACATTTACAATAGTATACGGTCTTCAGGCATATTTAGTGTTTAAGGAATGCACACAACTAATCTCAAATAAGTCCAGGAGGGCGAGAATCTCGTCATGTGAATCCCTCCACTTGGAGATCATTTGTCGGGAGGTCATTGCAAGAAAACTTAAAACACTTGTTTAACCCTTTCCTCCCTGACGGTACTTATTAGTACCACTGTATTTACCACCATATAATTTAACAATACCAGAGTCCACTGCATTGTTAAGCCTGTTGATCTATTATTGTATGATTAGGTCAGACAATGACAACATTTATTTTTTAATTCTGCGTGAAATTGCCGAGAAATTAATTTTCTAAGTTGGGGCTTGACAGCATATTGACAAGAGTAACAAACGCTACATTACAAGGTATTTTTTGATGATAATTGACTTGGTAAGTGTCTATTTCTGTTATTACTTTTTTAGTTTGAACATTTAACCATATGTATTTTACCAATAAAATATGTTTTTCTAGTTTCTTTACTAAATAATTGAGAAAAATCGATGAGGACTTATAAGCACCGTCGGGGACTTCTTGGTAGTTTTATTATACAAATTTTTGGTTAATAGATTTAGCAAGTATACAATTGGTTTTATCATTGTTTTAGATATTTTCAAAAGGATGTTCTTAAGAAATACACTTTAATTGCAGCTCTTCTCTTAGAAGTTTATAATTTATCAAGGCAAAAATGAATAAATTACTGGAAAGTTCTCAGATTACTCATTAGATCAAAGAGTGGTCTTAGAATTGACCGGAAAAAAAAGAAAAAAATGGAGCAATGACGATGTTATCTAGTTTTATAATTATTTTTCATCTGTTTCATTATTAAAACAACTGAAACCACTTTTGTTTGTGGGAGAGTCGGGCCCTACTGCAAGGGACTTTCTAACAATCTGCTTTTGGCAAACTAAAAAGAGGAGATGACCATAAATTTTCAAACCTAGATATTGGCTACGGGAAATGGAAGTATAAAAAGGTCATACATTTAGTATCAAATTTTCATGGCAGCGGGGAAACTCCACTACACTGGTTGGGGTCAATGGCAACTTCAACAGATGGGCCCTCTCTCAGGTTGGAATGGTAACCTGGCCACTGCCACCCTGTTGTTACACCACTGGTTATATGCAAAGAAAAAGATGGATTGAAGTCGACAATTTCATGCTTAGGAGTCATCAGGGACTACAATCCATTCATGTGTGGGGTTGATACTGCTGATCAGCTGATGGCTTTGTGCAATGCTGACAGAAAATTACCGAAATCATGGCACAGATTGTTTTGGGGAATTCTGGATGTTGTATTTGTCAATGCCTATAACATTAATAAAAAAAAATCTATAAAAAATTTCAGAAATTCGTTGCACAGGGTATGATGTCTATGAAAGATATTGGTATGAAGATGTGAAGTATGTAGTATGAAGAAGATACAGTCAAAACATCATTGCAAATGTTCCACTGAAATGTCTTTCTGTGTCTGAACGAGCAAAAAGAATTGGTTTGTTGAATATCATGAGGTGAACATTTCATACCAATATGAACATAATTGATTTCAGTTGCTAATATGACTTTTGCAAATCACAGTTGTAAAAATTTATGTTTATTTTATTGTTTTTCTTTTTTTCTTTGTAACATATAATTGTTTTTTTTACTATTATTATGACTCATATTGTATGTATGTATATTAACCATGACATGTTTCACATCCCAGAGGTGCTTCCTCAGCAGGGATCCATGAAACAAGATTGATAAATAAATAAAATAAAATAAATAAAAATATAGATCCTGTGATGCACAAAGTCCCTGACGGTACTTACAAGTACCGGCTTAGTAATTAGCACTTAGAGTTCCAAAAAAAATTTGAAAAAAATATTTGTGTTTAATTTCAAGTACCTTTATACAAATATATAATTGAAATTATAAATATCCATTTATTTCCAATAGCTGGTAGGAAAGCGTTAAAAGGTGGTTCAGTTCAAATAAATTGATACTTAATACACTTATTTCAGTTTTAAAAATTAAGGTAACTATAATGTAATTTTTGTAGGAAAGATAGTTGTTGAAAGCAGTTTCATAAAATTCATGGTTGTGTACACAAGTGATAATGTCTCCTGGGTTAATAATTTTTATTGTAATTATTTAAAGAAGTTCTTTTAATATGATTTAAGTTGTTTTGATTTAAGTTTAATAGTTGCTAAGTATTATTCACATTTTAGGATGATTAACTAATCTACATAAGTTGTATTTTTAGACTAAGCCTATTTTGCTTTTCTTGGGCAACTGATAGACAAGTATATAATTCAAAAGTAAATGATTTAAAGTTCTTTTCTACTTAAGCTGTTATAGTAAGGCGCCCATGATAGAGGCTATCATTTTGGATTGGAATAGAATCTATAGATTATGATAAACTATGTGCGAATCATCCACTTACCTGCGTTTCTTCCTTTTTTCCGATTAGGCCTGGAGGAACCAAGTGCCAATTTCAATTCTTCAGGCTTTGTTGTTTTTTCTTCCGTTCAATTCAATATTCCTTCATCATATCACTATGTTTCTTCCTTCTCTCCTCAGACCTCTGCAGACCAGATTTCTTTCCTCTTCTGCTCGGAATCCTTCTGTACTTAATACCTTCTTTCTGAAGATAGCTCTTTCAATAATTTCCTCTTCTTTTATCTTATTCCTTTCCAAATCTTTCTTGTCCTCTTGAATCAAGCTGGTTGCTGATTTTTTCCCATAGGTAACTGAATATCTTCTTTGTTAATCAGTTATAATTCATTCTATGGAAATGTCCAGAAAACAGCATTAGCACTTTTCTTATTGATTCTGTTATATTTTCTATGTTTTAGTATATTTCCTTATTACTTGTTAATTTCCATAGTTTTGTTGTTTTAATTGGAACTAAGATTTTTCTCATGATTCTTCTTTCTAGTAATACTAATTTATCTAATCTGTAGTTTAATACTAGGTATTCACTCTTATATAGACATTCTGGTTTAATGACTGAGTTGTAGTGCCTTATTTTAAGATAAGCAGTTTTTGTTATGAAAATTCCTAGTGATATCATATGCCCTTTACATCCTCTCTTTGGTGGGAGATACATCTAAACCATTTTCTTCAATTATTTCCACCAGATATTTTTTTTTTTAAAATAACTTTCTCTATCTGTCCAACATCTGCCGTTATAAATTTTGGAGCATTAATGTTTGTAAATTTTATTCCTACATATATTCTCAAACCTGTTTTGTTGGCTTTTTTTTTTTTTTTTTTTTTTTTTTTTTTTTTTTTTTGTCGCGTTTGTAATAATCTCTGATAATAATGTGTCCCGCCTTTATAATAAATTGTTGGTATAGATATTATTATAATCATTATTAAATACTGCTATTTATCTTGAAATCTAATATCGTTATGTGATCCAATATTATATATTAGAATTAGGGCATAGATTTTGCACACTTAGTTTTATAGTGATACACAGGTGTTACGAGAAATGGCACGATGAACATGCCACGCCATCAGTTAGGTCCTTCACGCAGACTGTTTTGACGTTACAACATTTCAGAGTATTAACTGCCCACTGACCACATTTAAAGCTGCGTATTGGTGAGGTGCGTCTGCTGCGCGGGCCGTATGCGAGCGCGGCAAACTTGTTCTTTTGCCGCCCTAGCCGCTTTCGGTTCTAATGTGGCAACCGTGCGCGGCAGGACGATGCATCAGAGCGCGGCAAACCATCTTGGCACGATCAGTTTTTGCGAAACAACCATGGACGTTTCACATGAACTAACAGCTCAATGCTGTAAATCCTGAAAATTTTTCCGTATATTTCTTAGGGAGCAGTCTCATGTCACCTAGTTAACATAGAAGCCATAGCTCTGAGCCCATTCTCAGACTTTCACATGGTAGACGGATCAGAATTGTTCTGCTACTGTGATCCTGCCAACAAAATTGCATCATTTCCGTCTTGAGCTTAACACTGATATTATGTCGGCGCGCTACGTAATTTTCTCGGATGGAAGCTATATATGCAGCAGACCGTGATGTACGAAGTACGTTTCACAATGTTAACAGATTTTAACATTTTTCGTCGTCCTGATGACGTTTATACTAATTGTTATGATGCCAATCGTTAATCTACGCTAATGATGTATATAAATATAGGTAAAAAATATTATAAATGCGAAAGTAACTTTGTCTGTTTGCTACGTTTTCACTACTATATTTTTTCCGAGCTAAATAACATTTTGTAATAAAATGTTGATAACTAACCGAAAAGTGACAGACAGAGGGTTAACGGGTGTAATTGTCTGTATTGTTATATTGGTCGCTCAGGCTTTGTTTCTCTCGCAATCAGTTTGTGGGGCATCTTCCCCTTAATTTACAGCTTTCTATATCCAATTCTAGCAATATAAGTCCACGTGTTAATCTGTTGATACGAGTATAATCCCTTTTACCGTCGTCGGGATGAGGTAAGACACAACTGTGGCATTCAAACTGTTAGTATTATATCCCAACTGACTTGAGTTTAGCCACCTATTGCCGAAACAGGGTAAAGTGAAGTTCGACGTGGTAGCAACCTGACGTGTTCACAAACTGTGCAGTCATCTACGTGAATGAAAGAGTGTGCGTTCCAGCCTATACGCACAGCTTCGCTTAAAGAAGGTGATCTACAAATAAATAAATATAAAAGCAGAATTGAATTGCTTACAATAGAAATAATAGTTCTCGAAATTTGGGTTCACGGATTCATTTGCGACCATAAATGTGCGTCAATCTTATCACATTTGACAGTGCCGTTAGATATTTTAACATATTTATCTATTTCTTGCCTAATTTGTGTATTCTAAGTTAAATTTTACCCTGCCAATTTAGGACTATGATAAATTAATTTCATGAGTAAACTTTGATAAATAATATATTTGATAAGACAAGTCATAAGAATTTCAATAGGTCTTAATTGTAGATGTTATCAAATCATTACCAATTATTTGATATTCCGATGTTCACAACTACTCCTAATCCACTTGCTGCTAATTGTCTGGTTTTGTTGAGACTGCATACAAGTGACACTAACGGCACAAGATGTTAACAAAGTAAAAATCCAGTTATTATGAACTCTTGCAAAGTATACTTTAGTAAGAGTAACTACTTCTCTTTGAAAAGATTCTGCAAACTTATCTGAAAAGAACATGTCAGACTCACAACTGCTAACATATTGTATAACGTAATTTGTGGACAAATTTCAAATATACTGGTTTCACGTTTCTGAAAATCATTTTGATTGTGTTACATAGGAATATTATCCTATTATCTAAAATCACATCTTTCATATCCTATCTCACACATCTACCTGTTTTGCTCAAATAAATGGAAAACGTGTGCGTACTATATCTCTCTCAAATAGGAATATTAACAACTGCCTGTAAACGATAACCCTTTAAGATAATGTTGATTTGAAACACTGATAATAAACCCTTAAACTTTCTCCAGTACAAGGAACAATCATGAACATACTGGAATGTCACAGGTTTCGTATCGGATGCAAATACCCTAAAATCTTTGCCCCCCCCCCCCCAAAAAAAAATATCACTTAACTTCCCACTCGAACCTTGCAACTAAACTATTCTTCACTTAACTAATTCCAGACGTATATTAGTTAATACAAACGTGAGATTATATAAAGACTTTGCAAAAAACCCTGATAATGCATAACTGCTAAAACACTCTTTTCTTCGTGCATGTTTATTACTCACTAGCTTCTAAGCCCGTCAAAAATGACGGGTGAAAGTAATGTTCTGGCAATACATTTCTTTGCGGTTGCCTAAATAGATAGATTTGTTGTTACGTATAATCATAACCTAATTTTGTAATTTGTGCATATTTCGGTTGTAGTTTACACAGCGATACTTCTACTTGCAACGTTCCAGGTTGTGGTATGCTAGTTTAACAGTTTCCACCTCATTCACGTTGGCCGCCAGGGGTTATTAGCAGATTAAAATTAATAATTATTTACATAAATCATCCACAAAACAATTAATATAAGGAGTGGACTGGGATAGTAATAGGGTAAATCCGGGTTAGATGGCCATATGGGAGAGATGGACAACGCCTGTAATTCTTTCACGATCCGATGTACAGCGCTGCCGGTCAGTTGGTAGTTAGTTAATAATGTAAGTGTGTGTTGTTGTTCCGCATGACTCTTTATTTCAACTGAAAGTAAGTAATTTTCATGATTTTAGTTTTTAATATACCTTGAAATTATACAGTATGTCACAACCTTTTGATTTAAACATAACTTAGGAAGTGCGTAACGACGGAAACTTTAGTTTTAGAGTTGTTTAGGTCTAAATGCATCTTGGTACATAGGTTATGATTGAGTTTGCGTCCACCATGTTTGATGACGCGCTATGGCCGGCTCTCCCGGCCGATCGGGAGAGACGGCCACATCAGAATCGGGATAAATGGCCATCCCAAAAACATGTTATGTATTAAATTTTGACAGTATCGTTATTTTTTTACAGATGCCAAATAAATACATTCGAAAAGCCGGCTCTGTCAGAGGATCATGGGAAGACGAAGATCTTAAAAATGCTATTAATAAAGTAAACAGTGATGGTTATTCTGTGAGTAAAGCTTCCATGGAGTTTAATATTCCAAGGAAAACTCTTCAGAGAAAATTAAAGACTGGCTGTGACTCCAAAATTCCAATGGGTCCTAGTCCTTTTTTGGGTACAGATAATGAGTTACGATTGGTACACACATAAAAAAAATACAGGCCCATGGATTTCCCTTAACGAGGGACTGTGTACGAAGTCTAGCCTATGGTTTTGCTGTTCAGCTTGGTCTAAAACATAAATTTAATAAAGAAAAAGGAAAAGCAGGTTACGATTGGCTACAAATGTTCTTATGTAGACATCCAGATCTAAGTGTGCGAAAATCTGAAGGCGTATCTTTGGCCAAAGTCCATGGAATGAATCGTGATGAAATCAAGGAATATTTTAACCTACTTTCAACTCTAATGGAAGAAAATTATTTGCTGAATAAACCTGGAAGTATATTTAACGTGGATGAGTCAAAAGAAAATATTAAAAAGTTAAAATTTAAACTTAATGAAAAAGAAAAAAAAAGAACTGGAAAAAGAAGGTTAAAGAAACTTCAGACAGTTCAGGCTTACAAATAAAGTTCGGTTCAAGGAAGACTCAACTGACGGACTTTTTGAAGAAGAGGAGGAAGAGTGCGTTGGATGCGGCGAAGACTACTCAAAAACAGATAAAACCTGTGACTGGATTCAGTGTGTCAGGTATAAGCGTTGACTATACGAAACCTGCACATCATATGTTAATGTGTGCCATCGATGTGGTAATGTAATTTTAAAGAAATAAATCGAACCTTACAAAGTAAACATTCCTTCTTATAAATTTTGGATTAGTTCTAAATTTAAGTAACTGAATAATTGAGGTGATTTCTCATTACTTTTTATATAAAACTAGTATGTTTCAACGACATAATAAAAATTCAAGAATTGTAAAATGCTTTTTACAAATGAGGTTCTGTTTAAGTTACAATTTAACTACGATTAATATCTTTATAAAATATTTTTTACATCAAGAGAGTCAATAAAACATGTTTAAAGTGTTAAATTTTTAAAAAAATAATTATCTCTTTGATTTTAAAGTGTTTTGTCCGATGGCCATCTCTCCCTTACATGTCTGGCCATCTAACCCTGATACTCGGGTGAGATGGCCAAGTGTTACATATTTTTTAAAGAATTTTCAGCTTGTATGAAATTTGGTATATCTTTGTAAACGAAGTCAACTTTTGTTTTTTATAGATTAAAAATGAAATTTATGGAAAGTTTCAGGCTGTTCTTGTGTATTAGGTTGTGAAACTTGCTTTTAAAAAAAATCATGGCCATCTATCCCGGGTTTACCATACTATTGTAAAGAAAAATGAACTCCAATTAACTCTTGATTATTATTTAATAATAATGCAAATGAATATTTACTTGATGAAACACTTCAAAGATATGAGATTCTACCGCTTAACAGGTCAAAATGCAAGAGGTAACAAATGAGATTATAATCAGGGCACTCTGGGTCTAATTTGGTCCAATTCCACGATCTTGCTGTGGACGGCTGAATTTAGTGATCAATTACCGCGTGTACTAATAGTGTACTCCGTAGTACCGGTCTCTCCGTACTGCAACGGACAGCGCAACTGCCGGAGAACAGGTGGGCAGGTGAGACGCCACCAATCACACCAGGAACCAGACTGTCCAGGTCTGAAGCACAGCCCCTTAGTTATGAGGCTTGTACCAATGTTCCAGTGCGTAAGCGAGACCTCTCGCTCTCAAAGCTCACACAAGAATGTCCTACACCACCGTCGATCCTCTCAGTCCGCAGACATCGGGTCCTCGTGGTGTGCCATTGCGAAACAACAACAAACCATTAGTTTGTACCCACTCCAATGTGCATCACAGTCTGGGTTAAGTTTTTTGCTGCCCCTGGTGTCTGATGTTCGTTCGTCCGATGACACTCCCTTCGGCAGACGGTAATTATAAACCAGGGCACCCTACTCCGATATCACTTTTAACTATTTTATAATGTCTGTCTTAAATCTCACTGCCTTTATTAAATATTGTCATGAGTCAAACCTGACACATTACATACTGAATTAATAATGTCAGAATTAGAGAAATAATTAAATTAAAAATAAATTAGGAATCCCAAAACCTTATGGTTTTATTCCTGGTCCAGTTCACAGTCAGCGCGATAAATGCAGAACTAATTCCATTCCTATGTTCCATCCAGCCCCTAATGACCTAGACGTCGACGAGGCGAAAAGCCATATATAATAAAATTTCCTACGAAACAATAACGTCAGTACCTCGACGCTTATGAAAACAGCTTAAATCCATACTATTATAAGTCTTTAAGCAAGCTGTATGTGTCTCTCTATTTGAACGGGATCCGCGCAGAAACTACCGCGGCAATTAGGATGGTGTTTTCAAATATTTACAGCTAATGGTCCAAATAAAAATCTGCTGAAACAGCTAATGGCTTATATGTACCAAATGAAGGAGAAAATGTTTAAATTAATTTCTAGATCGGTAATTATAATATATGGATCACACTGAAGTTGAGATGTTCACTCCTTGCAGAAAAACTGACAATAAAATCACAATCTCTTTTTTTAGGATCATGTTTCGTTTCTTGACTTCGGCTATTTATCTAATCTGTTATCCGAAATTTAAAACATTATATTAACGGAATATGAGACTCAAATGTATCAAGCGTCATTATTAATACATAATTTACTGTAAGCACAGTCTTCATGATTATTAACATCTTTGACAGTTAACAAACTTTGTCTCTGATACTACATGTTTTTAAATTTTCGTTGAATGCCGTAAAATATTAACGAAAACCGCTAATGTGTGATAAGGATTCAGAAATCAGTTTTCTCTCGAAGAAAGGTGCCTACAATAAACATTAACAGGTAACGGTACGTATTTCTTATGTGTAAATATTCCGTAAAAATATAGCCCAAGGAAAGTGTTTACAAATTTTGGCTGCTGTTCAAACCACAGCCGGTAGAATAAACTGTTCTTTTTATTAAATAACCATCATACCCCTAATTTTGTAAGTTGTAGCTTTTATCGTCTTACAGTGAGAACGTATAATGTGCTATTGAGTTTTTGATGGCAGCAACATGGAATCAATTCATTATTCACGCCAAAGATAGTATCTGCAGTCTGTAACAACGAATTTAAGAATGCTGGAAGTTTTCAAGATGCAAGTATACGAATAAATTCCTCGGATGTATTTAATAAAGCATATTCGTTGTATAATAACAACGTATGCACCTAGAGGAAAGTGCCCTATTCCAGACCCCTCCCCCTAAAGAGGACCCCCGGTCTCCTGCCTCTGCATTGCACTGAGCTCTAGCGGAATCAAGTGTAAATAGTAGTTTTGGCTTCTACCATTCTGTAATAGAGAGCTCGTGTTGCTCACTTTAATTGTTGATCGGCAAATCGCCATTACGTGATTTGTCAGTGAACCAAGTTTTTACAGTGTGCTATATTTTTTGAATTTCTCGTGGAAATTGGCAGGTAAGCCTTGCAACCAATATACATTCTTAAATGATAAGGTTTTAGATTAATGTTTATCACTGAACTGTCTTGTCGAAACGTTAGGTTAAAAATCTATTGGGTTAACAAAATACATGCTAGGGTTGCGCAAAGCGGACCCGACCCCTTCTTTTTAATGCTTACAAGCAGGGGCGGATCCAGGATTTTTTTTTTTGGGGGGGGGGGGGGCTTGGCTTGAGTGAATTTTGGTTCAGAGGGCTTGCGTTCAGTGGATTTTAGTTTTTGGGGGGAGGGCTTGAGTCGAGAAAAAGGTAGTATTTATAGCCTCCTCGGGCCTCAAATCCGTAGAGCTAAAAAAATAAAAAAAAATAAAAAAATAAAAAAAGTCTCAAAACTAAACTACAATGGACCTAGATACGTTTGGGGGTGGGGCTTGAGCCCCCTAGCCCCCCCCTGGATCCGCCCCTGCTTACAAGTCTGGCTATATCTCAAACAGAGGGCGAAATGCCTGCATTTCTATGATCATAACATCTACGCCTTATAAAGCCCAATTGATGGAAGCTAAAAGAGCTAAAGAAGTCAAGGAAACTCAACAGCAAGCACTTAATCATGATCGAGGATGCAAAAGGTGTGTAGGGAAATTGCCACCGGAGCGTGTGCTCCATTGCAATTATATTAAATTAAAAAAATAAAATAAAGTAGCCGGGGACGGAAGCATGGTTCAGCACTAGGGCTTCCTAGAAAAGAGAAAGAGCAGGTGAAAAAGGGCCTTACTTTTGAAAAGAATGTGAAAGAATCAAGCACTGAGGATGAAATGAGTGCATCCTCTGGATCATCGGAATTGGAGCTTCTTCCTGGAGTGTCCCCATCCAAAGATAATGACGCTTGATGCATGTTCTGCAACAGGAAGTTTTCCGAAGATTCAGAAGGAAAACTATGGGTAATGTGCGATATATGTTCGTTTTGGGCCCATGTGGATTGTGCTGGGGCTGAATAGGACGTGAACATCTGTGACTTTTTCCGCTAAACAATTTAATTTGTGTTGTATTTTCTGTCTTCTTATATTGTAATCTATGTATAGGATATATTTGTATTTTTAAAAAAATATAAAAACCTGTAATTATAATTTTACATTTGTGTTTTAAAACTATATTATTTTTTTGTGATTCAGTTTATTTTTATAATTTTATTTAGTGTTTTCATAACTTTTATCAGGGGTCCAATTTAGGCAACTATTTTTCAAATCGCAAAAGTGTAAGGTTTTTTCAGATTTTTTTTTGGTAATCATTTATAGAGATAAGTTTTGAAATTAGAATGTGGAAGGTGCGTAACATAGTGAATTAAATATTTCATGCTTTAAAAACAGGTTTTTTTTACTAATTTATATATATTGTTAATAAAAAACAAAATGGGGGTCCGCTTTTGGGCACTTTCCTCTATCCATGTTTTGACTTATTTTACATGATTCGTACATATTTTGTGGTTTTAAGGTTTCTTTGATAGTTTAACCTCGCTTGATTTTTCGGCTGTAATACACTGACTGTACCAGAAGAGAAATTTCCATTGACGCCGCAATTTGATGATGCAATTTCATATAATTCGATGAGACGTTTCCAGACTTCGCTTAGTTCTGGAGATATAGTAGGTATTACATAGATTGTGTGGTTAGGTGGAAATGTGACCTGTATCAAAAGAAAAAATTCCGTGGCACCGCAATTTTACGATGTCTTCTTAAGGCGAGACATTTCGCTCAGTTCTAGCCATATCGTGTGTCAAAGGTTTTGTTAATTTTTTAAAATGCGGCCAGGAGCATTCTTATGCAAGAATACGAGACGTTTTAAAGATACATTATGTCAAAGACGATGTGATTAGGATGATGTGCAACCTGGACAAGAAGTAATATTTCCTTCTGTGTCTTGAATTTAGGAATATTTTGAATTAAGATACTTAGAAACCTAGGTTAGATATCGAAAGATTTTGTTCTTTACTTTGATATTATTTTTGGCGTCACTAACATATTGGAGATGGTTGTTCTGTACTATTAATTCTGTACCGCATCGTAAAATATCTGTCGCATCAGGTCTAGATACTTTTATATACTCTTTTTCTAGAGAAGTATGTATTCTAAAATGTATATTGCAAATTATAAAGCTATGGCACTTCCAATTAACTTTCTGGTAAAGGTAGCATATCAGCCTAACTACGTAATATTTGAGTCAATATATTTCGAGAACCAAGCGAGATATATAAAATAATAATAATAATAATTCTATACTTTCGATTTGTTTCGTCGAGTTCTATAAGAATCCATCATCATCCTGTGGCGCGAAGGCAATTATAGGACTACCAATTTCTAAATTATACCAAAGGACGTGCGCGCAAAGCAGCGGGAAAATGCTAGTTATTTATAAAACTGAATTCATTATGAATTATTCCGTAAAAAGTTAGTCAGTTGTCATTCTGGTTCTGACTGCATTACGACAAAACCACAACTTTTGCTAATATTGCTGTTCAAAATTGCGTGCGGTGAAATGGGGAGGGGGGGGGTCCGACGGAAACATCACGTGAGCTAATATAATCTTCGCGGTTAACTAGCTGAGTGAGCAGAGTGTTTTCACACGATATTTCGGCGATCGGAGCTCTGTCGCCATCTTCTGGTGAAGTGCCGGATGCAGTGGAACGCAGGGATCGTTATAACCTCAGAGGTTGCTGAATGCGTGCGAGGTAGACGTGCGCGCAGCTGATTGGCTGACTCGATAGACGCCAAGGCGGTGGAGTGGAAAAAGCGCCGGCAGGTGCCAGATGCGGCCTCAGTTGGTTTGCGACCGCCGCGCCGTTGCGCGCATGCCTCGCCGCGCTAGCGACGTACTGCATCAATGACTGGCGCCCAAGCTTCGCTTCAGTTATAATACTGTCCCAGAAGTTTCTGGTACGCGCCAATATCCTGGTGTTTTCAAAGTCGAAGCCGTGGCCCTGTTCCAGGCTGTGTTCCGCCACCGTAGATTTCTCGCTCTGCCGCAAATGCACGTGTGGGGCGTGTTCCTGACATCGCTGGTTAATGCACCGTACCATCTGGCCTATGTATGCTATAAACTCTTGGCGTTCGGAGAGCAACATTATCTTTGGGGAGCGCAAGATGTTCTTCAGTTTCGATGGCGGCAGGAAGATGGTCTTAATCACATTTTTATCCAGGACTCTGCCAATCCTCGACGTTATAGCACCATAGAATGGCAAGAAGGCTAGGCGATCCTATGGCTCGATCTTGGTGTTATTAAGCCTGCGTCTCGGTTCTCATAAGGCCAATCCTATCTGATGTTCTGAGTACCCGTTGCATCTGAAGGTCTGATGGCGATGATTGACTTCCCCCGGAACGCTGTTGGCAAAACATATTGCTCGCGCTCTATGCACTAGCGTGGTGAGCACTGTTTGGCGTTGTGGCGGGTGATGGTGATGACTACGTGCTTTCAGGTACAAGTCTGTGTGCGTAGTTTTTCTGTACACAGAGTGTCCCAGTGTCCCGTCTGGTTTCCTTTCTATAAGGATACCTAAGAAAGGTATCCGGCCTTCTTCTTCCACCTCCATCGTGAACTTCATGTTGTTGTTGGTGCTGTTTAGGTGACGGAGAAAACCATGCAGGCTGTCATTACCATGTGGCCAAACGACAAAGGTGTCGCCCACGTAACGGTACAAGCCGCTGGGCTTCACGGGAGCGCTTGTTAAAGCTTTATCTTCAAAGTACTCCACGAAGATATTTGCAATCGCTGGCGGCAAAGGGCTGCCCATGGTCACTCCATCTACCTGTTCATAGTATTCTCCATCATACAAGAAGTGTGTGCCGGAACAATTCAACAACCCCGGGCTCAAAATAGTGTTCTAGTAGAGCCAGCGTATCAGCCAGAGGGATCCTGGCTGACACTACATCAAAGCTCACCATTAAATCTTGCTGACCTAGCCGGAGCTCCTTGATGATGTCAATAGTTTGTCACGTGGTGGGGACATCTTCCCCAAGTGGGGTCAGCAGCCCAGTTAAGTAAGGGCCAGATGGTAAGTAGCTGATATCACTCACTATTGGCCGCAATGGGGTACCTTCTTTATGGATCTTAGGTAATCGGTAGAGCCTAAGTGGAACAGCCGCACGGGGTTTGTAGCAGTTTCATTATATCCTCCGGCAGATCAGAATTCTTGAGCAGAACTGACGTTTTTCTCGCCACAGCATTGGTTGGGTATCTTTGAATCTTACGGTAGTGCAAGGGGAATGCCTCGGTAGTCTTAACTTCGGTGGATTATCGGCGAAAAGTGAAAGAACTTCTTATGGATGAATCCTTTCGGGGGAGGGAGTCAACAGAAATCTCACGTGAGGTTTTTTAAATTTTTGTTGGACCGTAGAGCTAAAAGAAAAAGTTCTAAAGAAAAGTGGGGGTGTTACCGGCTTTGGAAGGGTGAGACCTAAAAAGTTGCGAGGGCTACTTGTTAGAGGGGTGGGGGGGGGGGTAGTCTCCCGGACCGAATCTCACCAGAGGTAGGGGGGGGGGGGTCGGATCTCACGAAGTCTCACCAGAAAGGGGGGGGGTCAGGAAATCCGGAAAAACTCCTCACGTAAATGCCCCCTTTGGTGTTGCAACTGGGATAGGGCTTGGCGGAACAGGCGTCACAGGGGTCGGTGATGCAGGTGACGTAGTGCCCGTGCCCAACGGTGTCGAAGGCTGAGAAGAGGTGGCAGTACTCGATGGTGATGACGAGACTGGAGACGGGTCTGGCGACGCCGATGAGTCCAGTATTGGAGTTGGAGTTGCAACGGATGCTGGAGGCTGTGAGGTCGCATTAGGTGGTTGTTGCTTGAATTGGCATGTCTCCGGGAGCGGTGACAGCTGGGACCTCCTTTTCTCCTGCTCTTCTTTCGTTATAGTTGCGACCGCTTCTTGAATCCTATTTTCGCTGCAGTTCCTCAGCTTTTCGTAGCATTTGTTCTATGATGGGTTATGTAGACATAACTGGTGAGAGCATTTGCTCTGAGCTGGCATTTACAGGTCCACATGTCTGCGGTTGTTCTGCGGCAGATGGACTGGAGATCGTAGGCTTACGCGTTTTTCCTCTATTTGATTTTCCCATGTACTTAGGCATGTTGAATGATGTACAGGTAGCGGCAGATACCAGTCCTAATTTAGCTGGAGCTTGGAACGATCGTTAACACCGTAGGGTAGCCACGTTCCAGAGCGACCCTACAGCGTCCGTGCGCAGGTATCTGCACCTGGTACAGGCCCTGGAACGGTAGTACCCTGACACTTGGCGGCAGGGGAGGGTGCCCATCTAACAATCTTCTTCTCTGCGCGTCTGTTCGATGTTCGCATGAAGAGTAGAACCTCTGCTACGAGGGATGCCAGAGCCGAACAATCACGGCGAAGCTGAGATATTGGTGGCACGCGTCGTCTCGTCCGTTATATAAAGCTTCTAGCAGGGTGAAAAGGAAAAGGGGGAAGGGAACGTTGCATAACGATGTGGATTTGACGCTCATTCAGTGTTGTCGCCGCGAAAGTATCCCTTATTTACCTGAGGGTCTATTTATCGAAACTTCATCAAATTCCAAACAGTCGTTTCTAGTCCAACTAAAAATTATCTATAATTTAACTTTACGATTTTAGATCAGATTGAAAGATACCTTATTTTACCGCTGCTACCACAGGCTATACAGTAATGGAAATCCCATCGAAATCCGACCAGTAAGTTTTGCATGAATCACAGTTAAAGAAAAAAAAATGTTATTTTTATCATTTTATCAACGGAACATCAAAAATGAATAATGCCCTATTTTACCTGCATGAACATGTGCTGTATATTAAACGAAACCCTATCAAACTACGATCTGTAGTTTTTGAATGAATTGAGTTCAAAGAAAATTGAAACTAATTTGGTAAATTTTTCATTTTGATTTCATATCAATAAGAATCGTAGCCTGTTATATCCGAGTCCCCACGAGCTGTAAATTAATGGAATCCACATAGAAATCCGGTCAGGTTTCCAACATCACTGACACTAATTTCTCATTCTTTCGACACTGCATTGCACCACGCCCCCACCCTCTTCTCCTGGGCGACCGGTAATAATTATCCTGGGTCTCTGTCAGCTGATCGAGGAAACCACTGCGTGTAGTGTTATATTGTAACTTCACGCATTTATGAATCCAAATATATCTTAGTGTGAACCTTTCATTATGTCTAAAGTTCGTAAAGAGATACAAAAAAAGTATATTTCCGACTCGTTGTAGAGCCTGACGAGTGAAAGTTATTACTAAAAACACAATTTTGGTTTACTTATTATATCCATCGATTAGGTGCTGTAATTAATGTGCTTGTAGAATATTCGTTAGCGAACAAGTCCTAACACACCTTGTTTTTGTACGTCCGGTAATGATAGCAGAAAGACAAATGAAATGGAGTGCGTTAATGTAGTGACACAATTTCTGTTAGTTTGATCCCAAAATGAAGGAGAAGAGTTCACACATAATCACAAACTATAAAAATCTGTCAGTGTTTGCTCACAGATCATTTCATTAGCGGATCTAACATTATTGGAAATTGGCAAAAATATTCTGCGGCACTGTGATATATAAGCAAAGTCTATTGCAAGGGTCAAGGTTCGTGTTGTCATAACGACCTGGTGACAGGGTTTTTATTGCCTGCGCATTCTGCCCCTATCTTAGGCGCCTTAAGCTAACCCTATTCGGAACAGGGAACCTAATTTAACGTGGAATCCGAACCACGGAAGCGTTTTGGTCTACTTCACTTTACACAGCCAACTATGCCTGAGGTGAAGGTCGGCTTGAGGGCCTCTGAAAATCCTCGCTGAGACAGGGATTCGAACTGGGGACCATTCGATCTCCTGTCAGACACCTTAACAAACTAAGCCACCAGACCGCTTCATTCTTTGAATTTGGTTGGAGTGGAATCTCTCATTCGGCTGTATATGGTTGAACGTAGCAAGTAAGGGAGCGTTCATAAACTATGTAGCTCCTTCTGGCCTTCTGTGAACCCCGTACCCCACGTGGCACGTAGCTTTTTTCCCTATTGATTCCAGGAGACATTTTGTGCTGTTTCCTCTTGTCGGACTGTATCGTAAATTACATGCGAAGATAATTAAATGACGGAAATAAATATTGACATGCTATTGTGAGTTCTGTACTTCATTTTAATTGGGAGAAATAATATGAATGTAAAGCTACGTGGCCTGGCTCGGAACACCGTCCCCCTCCTCCCCTAGTAGCCCAGCGTAGCTTTCCAGCCTACTCCTTCCCCCCCCCTAGACCGAGACACATAGTTTATGGACGCTCCCTCATCTGCAACATCACAGAATTTAAACGACAGTACTATGCCATTTTGTTTCTTAATTGAGAATTAACTGTGTTAATAAATGTAACCAGTGATGTGATCAGCGTCTTTTTGGTTATATGTTGTGTCCTTCCTGTGTTGTCTTAATGGAAATAATATATTACAGAAATTGATTCACTTGAAAATCTCAATATTCTGTATGAACTAAAATCCAAATGTCACTTCAATTATAATAAAAAGTAGTGTTACAAATCTCATTCGAGAAAACTGAATTCATATGTTCAAAGACAGAAAAAGCAAGTTTGAGAACGAAATATGGTACTTTAAATATCTAGGAGAATTCATCGAACCGACAGGCCTTGAGAAAGTCTCACATCAAAATCGTCTCCAAAAAGTAAAAAAAAGCATTAGGATTAGTGCAAAATCTCTACAACAAAAAATCCATGTCAAGACAGACCAAAATTCGGTACTACAACACAGTCATAAAAACAACAGTCCTCTAAGCAAGTGAAACGATAACACTTAACAGAAAACATGACCTTGAAGAAATAAAAAAAGTAGAGAGAAAAATCATTAGTAAAATTCTGGGAGCAAGACTCACTAAAGATGGTTACAGACTACAATCAATCAAAACAACAGAAAAGTTTTCAAACATCGAAATTTACATCAAGAAAAGGCGAATGAAATTGTTTGGTCACCTTAAGACGCTACCAGAAAATCGATTGAAAAAAAAAGATAATAGATTATGTAACTTCACTTAAAAATCCAACACCTTGGCTGAATGAAATTCGGAAGGATCTTAAAAGTGCAAACATAGGAACAACAGACATCTTAGAAAGAGACATCTTCAGACAAAAAGTAGACAGATGGGAAGTTATAACTGAGCAACCAAAACAAAAACAATACCGACCAAAGTGGTAGGTAACAAGCTTTCTCAGAAAGAATGAAAGCCTACTGGAACAACAAGAAGAACTCAAAGAAAACTTGATTGGGTCTTTTGCTTAACGTCTTCCAGTTATTTGGAGAATTCGCCAATAATAATAATAATAATAAAACTGTCCACGTCACAAAGGTATTAACGAAAATCGTATGGTCACAGACGAAAAGCAACACTTTTCCAGAAGGGTCAGTTTAACGAACAATTGACGATGGCATGATCTACTGCGATCGATTTACTATGAGCAGGATATCTAGAACTTAACGTGGAGTGTTGACGTAACAGCCGTGTGCCGTGCAGGGGCTATGCCACGTGTCCCCCCCTCTCTCCTCTCCCTGGCGTCCGCGTGCGGCGCGGCGCGGCGCGGCGCGGCGGCGACTCGCCGCTCAGTCACGATGCTGGCTCTCAGGCGGTGGGCGAGCTGCTCCGGGGCTGGGCTCTGCTGGTGGGGTCTTGCGGGCGGCTGCCTCTTGCTCGTTCTAGGCGCGCTGCTGGGCTGGGCGGCCTTCCCGGCTCTCCTGCAACTCAGGATAGCGCAGGTAACAACGAACATAATCTCCCTGCTGTCACAGAATGCACCGAACAGCACATAACCTCGGCCAATCACAACTCTTGCAAAAGTTTTATGGGTCAGTTACGCCTGTACGAAAAAGCCAATAAACGGATTAAGAATGAAATTACTGGCCAAAACTGTATCATCTACCATAAATGAAGAATGAAACACGTCATTAGAAGATCGGTAGTTATATTGTTTTTCTCGAAAACAACTCCGCTGTCGAGAAGCCATCATGCATTAGCCACTTTCGTCACTCTCCACTAAGCAGCGGATACCCGACTTTGTTATGAAGAAACAAAGTCGTAGTTGATTCAGAATGCCCTTTCAGAGAAAGACATCGCGCTCGTTCACTCTGCGGATTAGGCTACAGCTGAAACGTAGCTGGAAGGTTGTCGAGAGGGCAAGATACAGACGAAACACAGGTGTTTTCAACTGCTTGAAAGTGACAAAGGGCTTTCGTCAGACACTACTTTTTAAATGCTTCACCCTTGACGTGTGTATTGGACACAAGACACGGAAAGAGAACGTACACGTGACTATAAAATCTTATATTCTCCATAAGCAGAAGTTTCATAAGTTGCCCTTTGAAGATTTCATTAGGTCATAATTTGATCCGATATTATTATATTATTATTATTATTTAGTCACCTGTTTACACTGAAAAGAATATAAACTATTACAAACCGCACAAGTAATAACCTTAGCTAACGTTACTGTTAGTCGTAACCAAGAACTCGCCCCAGTATATTCTTAAACAATACGTTGTTGCAAAATGCGAATTTCTGCTGGTCTGTTATACTATTGATATTTTAAACTTATAACAATCTTTCACTTTTTAAGGTTGCTACAACTGACCTGTTGACGTTGGAACTATTTTTGCTGTCTTCTTGAGACAGTATGACGACTGAATCTATAAACCATCATATCTGGTAATTTTAATCGCTCTTTCTCTTCAGCTCGGCAATTTATTTTTATTTTGCTTCGGGATCTTCGACGTCAAGGTCATTAAAGCCGAGAGAGGATTGGAGGCAAAGGCAAGGAACGGAAAGGAATTTTGAAGAAACCATCCTGCATTCGTCATGAATGATTTCGGTAAACCATAGGAAACGGAACTCTGGATGGCTGGTCGGGGATGAACCCGCCACACTATGCAGTCCACGCCTCTTCGACTGCTGTTCTATCCGGTAGTTCAGGTGCAGTCACCGTGATCGTAACCATAATAGGGAATATGCATAAAATTCAAACATACGTCTAGTATTTTTATTTGGAAGCTTTACTACTGTAAAATTACGGCTACAACGTTTTTCTTATTTATTCGCTTTTTATTTATTGATTTTAATTAATCAAAAGTGTTAAAAATACAAGGGAATTACAAACGGAACGCTATTGGTCGAATCGAATAGTGAGGACAAAGTACACGTTCATACTGTAAACGGAGGCATATTTATTGAGCGTTTTTATAATTTTGTGATTGTATTTAAGTATTATAGTAATTTATCGGCACAGTTGGTGAAATATCACATTCTTTCGAGAACACTCATACAATAAATAGTGAATGTAAGCGATTTTGAAGAAATGATATGTCATTATCAGCCAGTTCAATCATTAACTGATGTGGCCCCTTAAAGTCATGAATTCAGGTAGACAAATACCCTTCAACATATATTCAGGCGATTGAAATCCGCTTTTAAAATGTCTTATGGTCTCCTGAGAGGGCTTTGAAAGGTTCATAGTTGTTTTGGATTAAGCTTGAATTGGAAATGATATTGAAAATATGTCAATCGGACTTTTGTAAACTAAGTTATGATTAGAGTTTGAATAAGTAACGAATTGTTATGCATCTTAACAAAATTAACAAAGCATTAAACGTTATGCACTTACAGTCAAATGATCTTGACCACAATATAAACAACTGTTATTTACCTCTTCTCATAACTATACACCACTTTTTTCTTACATTCGCATTTCGCGGGACATAAAAATGCACTTTATCAGGTGCATTTCTTATCTTATTTTTGCACATAGATACAATAAAGTATTTATAAAATGCTTTCCGACCTTCTTCCATATCGAAATTAGCTATAAAACATAAAACGTTTGAGATATAACACTCCAAATATAGTGGTCGTGTACAATGGAGTCACGGTGCGGCGCGCCAAACTGTCGGCGTTTATATCGTCGGAACTGTATTACAATTTTAAAATATTTTTTAAAGTTAAATTTTAATATTTTCATCAATATTATACTTTTTGCGGTTATATAATTGCAAATAATTGATTTAAATATAAAAAGAATAAATGCATATAGCATATTAAGTAAACACCTGAAACATCTTGAGTGTCACCTAAACCGTGAACACTTGTTTCTATATTTGAGTATAAATTTGCGAATACATAAGGATTTTTACCATGTGGTGTAGCTCGCTAGTGGCCATGCTAAGTCAAGCGTTCAAATCGTCTATTACCATGCCACCATCCTAGACGATCTTTGCAGGTGGATTTCCACGCTGCACTAGTCCTTTCCTCTCCTTGTCTGTTGACTCCGGACATTTCGCATATCTACATAATAATGCGACAAACAACAGAGTCAGTTAAACTGTAATGTGTGTGTCGTCGGGTAGTTCTAGTGGTGAACATGAAAAAGAAAAAGAAATAAAATAAGAGTCGAACTCTAAAATTCCACCGCATGTGTTATAGTTGCCCGAGTGTCGTTTCTGGGAACTCCCCACATTTTTCCGACATTAAGATAGCTTTGGACGGTAGTGGCGCAACAGTTTTATCGTAGGACTTGCATTACGGAAGAATCGTTTTCGTCTCAAGGCCTCGTGACACAAATACGAGTAGTATCTTGAGATGCAGTTAGAGATTGTTAAGTACTTTTATTAACTAAAAATTTCAGCAATTAACTTCAAGAGCGTAGAAACTAAAGATGCCAACGTTGACGAACCGCGTAATCCTAAACCCGTCACTCTTTGTCTTCATTTCCTTGTATCATAAGTTCCTCAGCCGCTTCTCTGCAGTTGTGTTAATTTCTCCATATGAAATTATAGGTTTCCTTCTGTGTCGATTTCCTCTACCGTTATTCCATTCCACAGTAGTCATCCAGTAATATTTTAACCAGTCGTATACTGTATATTCCAAATTGTGACCCTGAATTCTATGTCTTCTTTCTGTAAGAGCCTTCCTGCTTTTATCTGTTATTTTTCAAAATGATTCATTCTTTCCGTAATGGAGCCATTTAATTTTCTTATTTTTACAGCACAGCATTCGAAATAAGTTATTATTACACTCTGAAGTGCAGTTACTTTATGGATTGAGTCGTGTATTACAGAAATTAAAAGTTTATATTATTTCTTGAGCCTGAGGTCAATATTTGATAGCATGACGTTTATCTTTCCGAAAACACCTTTTTAAAAATGATGGTTCAAAGTGAACCGTGTCATGGAACATAAACAATTGCGAAACAACTCTGTATTTCCACTGATAGTTCCATGAGTGCGTAATGCTCTGACAGAGATTTCGATTCCAATTCTGCGAGGTAGTCGATACAACTGGATAGAGCTCCCGGGTAGGATCCTTCCTCCACACTCTGGGAGACCACCACCCTTCCGTTTTCGATCTACAATTTAGACTCTTGATCATTAATTTCGAAGGTAAAAGGAACAAAGTCTTGCTAGCGAGAGAAGCCATGCCCGAACCACACACATAACTCCAAAACCTTCAGCCGGTACCCACACAATATTCAGCAAAGGCGTTCTACGTTTCTGATACCACATAAAACTGTACATTTCTCCCCTTTTTTAAGACATGTCAGATAGACTGCGCGACGATTTCGAAATCTGTCACCCGGGCGCCGAACATTTCTTCGGCGTCTATCAGCTAACAATGCCACACCTGTCCTCTCACTTCACCAAATTTCGGCATAATGTGTAGCAAAGCATTCCAGTTTCTTAATATCAGTCGGAAAAAAACACCTCTGCCGCGTAGCACAGGCGGTGACTTCTGCTGGTCGTTCTATCCCCTAAGAAGCCGAAGATGTTTATTCGAAGCTGAACGTTCGAAACAGCTCCCTAGGTCCACTCAGCCTGCTATGCAATTAGTTACGTGGAGGAAACTCTGCAGAAGGTAAAGAAAAGCCGGAGCGTGGTGCTGACCCCGTTACTTTCATCCTAGTACCGAAAAGGTTATAACAGAAATGCGGAGCTCTAACCCCGCGAATCCTGCGGGAAGGGGCAGTAGTCGGAGGAACCCCGTAACCTATACCTTACGTTAGTAGATACTCGCCACCTCATTCTGTCGGTTTCTTGCAGCGCTTTCCATGAGTTAGCTGGTTCCAGCGCCGGTGGTGGTATGTGCGGTTCCTGGTCACCTGTTTCTGTATTTTAGTCCGGAGCTAAATCACAAAACCTACTAGCTACTGAGTATGGGGTCGCGGTCGCGGCATACGACAATGCATGGTTTCGGCTTTCAGATGGAGACATTCCTTAGGAGTCTTTAGAAAACGAAGGACTAAGAAGGCCGACACAGGGTTTTACTCTCTCCCTTCCTTCATATTCATACCCGCAGCACTAAGAACACACCACTCACATCTACACGTTCACTGCAACACAGAAACTCGCGGAGAGAAAAATTGACGGTTCCTCCTCTGTAACCAGAACTTGTCAGAATGATCAAACCAACCACCAGGTTAAAGTCAAGAGTGGCCTGTTACAAATAGTTTGGTAACAAAAATGGGTTTGTGCTGATGTACTTCATCTTACAATCTTCTCTTGCAGAATGCGTAGCTTCGCGGTCACATATATACGTATACTGAACTAAGGTAATTTGTCTTTCTTAGGTTCTTGTTTCTGTCGTGTTTCAAGTAGTGGCACAGCGGTCTTAATCATTGTTTATAGAAAATACTGAAGAGATTTTTAACTAGTACTGGTTTGCATTTCTTACCGTGGTGCAGCATTATTTCTCAGAAAAGTTGATAGCAGATTATCGCAGGGAGAACCCAAGTTTTCCAACTTCTCTTATCTCCCATCTATCACTACGTCACACCGATTACGTCACTCATAGATGCCAAACTGTGCAGGCAGGTTTTTTTTGCTGTCATTACCAGCCGGTTTTTAAAGTGTAAAGCGAGTCGGCTGAAGACCTTGGAGAACATGCCACTGCTCTGTCGACGACTGATAAAGATCGCAAAATTGCAACTTCGCTGAATTTTGAATATTGTTGATTTCAAACGAAGGATATCATTAATGTTTGTAAATCCGTGCATATTATTAAATTTTAATATTATTTTGAACCAGATTTTGTGGGATAAAAAAAAATGCGGTCAGTCTTTCGCCGACTGCATACGTCAGTTGGAAGCATTTTTCTCATACGTTACACTATCATGTTATCACGTACAACGAACCCCGGCACATACCTGTCGTTTCGCTACCATCCGACCGAAATGCGTAATCACCTAACGAAATGTTAGGACAGTACCCAATTTCCACCACGAAAATATTCATTGCTTAAAAACAGGTTGACACTTAACACAGTGTCTGTATCTTACAGTCAGGGGCGTATCTACTATGGGGCTAGGCGGTGCAGTGCACCGGGGCCCTCACCCTCAGGGGGCCCCCAAGCATACCTCAAGGGGCCCCTAAGCACACCTCTAGGGGCCCTCAAGCGCAGTTTAGAGGGCCCACGAGCCTTCACGGCAAACTGGCGACCTTTTTTTTAAGGGGCTGAGAACACAGGAGCCCCTCACTAAGGGCCCTCGCTGCTCAGGGGGGGCCCCAACCACTGCTCAGGGGCCCCAACCACTGCTCAGGGGCCCCTAAAGAACAACTCAGTTCAGGGGGCCCCTACCAGCACACAAAGCAAAAAAAAAGGTCGCCCGTCTGGCCTGAGGGCCCAAAATAAATTTTTTGCACCGGGGCCCTTGTTTACCTAGCTACGCCACTGCTTACACTGTTCACAGACAGAAGACATTTCGATAAATATAGGGTAGGGAAGGCATTGCTTATTGAAGATTGCCATTATGTCTGATAGTTCTTTTTTTTACGTATGGCTTTACGCCTCGTCGACGTTGAGGTCATTAGATGCGGGAAAGGACTGGGGACAAGGAACGGGAAGGAATTCGGACATGGCCTTTTGAAGGTAGCATTCACCTCGAGTGATTTGGGGAAACCATGGAAAACCCAAATCAGTATGCCCGGACGGGGATTCAATCCGCCACCCTCCCGAATGCGAGGCCAGATTTCTGATAGTAAATTCAATTGAGCAAGATACATCGGAAATGTGGTATGTAACAGTTTCATAATCTTACATTTGTTGGAGAGGTTGATGAGTACATCGACCGGGGAAGTGAGAAAATTGGGGGACAAAACCTTGGTGAGACCATTGCTTGAGTATGGTAGAGTGGTATAGGATCAACATTTTGAGTATGAAGGGGCACAAAGAATAGCAATCAGTAAGTGATATGACGAAAGTGCTGGGTTGGGATGCATTGGAAGACAGGAGTCGGGTGAAGAGAGTGTTTGGATTTTAGGATGTTTATAATCGCGACGACGGATGGATGGATGGATATCGGTAGAAGGACTAGGGTCACGACCATAAGTTGGGCACTTCATTTCAGCTGAAAGGGAAATTTTCTTTTGTAGGTAAAGGAGTCAGGTACTGGAATAAATTACTAAGGGAAATAATGAAAAATTTACCAAAAACACTGTAGGAATTTAAAGTTGGAATTCCTAAAGGATAAAAGTAGGTGGGTGGTGAAAAATGATGACATAGGAAGGCGATGTAGGGACGTAGCCTCTGGAGGGTCTGAGCTCCATCGCAACGGAAATTAAAATTGAATCAAAACGTTCCTCAGAATACCAACATAGATATGGCAGGCGCGTTATCACAATTTCTGACACGGTGGGCCCTCCTCGGGATTTCATTTTCATACCCGCACCTGCTTCACTAAAACTGCAGCAATCGACTTGGCTAGCGAATACTCTAAGACGCTCCATTGGTCAGTCAGCTAGATAACATTAGCCTGTTAGCCTGTTAGCCTGAAGATTTTATAGCCTGAAGAATACTGTGACGTGATTGAGTTTGTTAAATGGTGTTTCATTTACTTGCATTTACATTCTTCAACAAATTAGCAAGATCAAAATAAAAAAAAATTATTGTGGAAATTTTCAATATTATGAATAATCTCAAAACATAACCATAACACTTAGATATCGTTTTGATACAAACTGTATTGTGAAAGTATTAAAACCTTGAGAAGCTATGAACAGATCTACATGTCTTTTTTTCATTCCGCGCTGAAATCATTTGTTTATTAAACGACGAAAATTGTGGTAAGGAATAATCATGAAGCTATGTTTAATTCATTTTGTTTTACGATGTGCACTTTTGTCTTATTCTCGCGTCTAATCTTCTTTCGAAACTACTATTTTTTAATCAAATATGAAGTCTTAAAATTTATGTTATTATTTTTGGACAATAGCTCCCAAAACTGAATATTCGCATTTTAGCAGGTTGAATTACATGCTATCAGGTGGATGACTGAATGGTTGAGTACTATAAAGTTTATTCTATTGATCTTTTAGTTTTAGTAATTAAATACAGTTCATGGGTTTTACTCGCACAAATAACGATTATCGTTGGGAACTTAATTATAAATACATGTCGTTAATTTGTTTTCAGTACTTATTAAAAAAAAAGTATTTACAGTTATAGTTATACCATCCAAGAGAATGATATACTGTTTGTAGTATAACTACAATAATTTGTGTGTGACCTTGGTGGATTGATGACGTATAGGTGATCGGAATGAACTACTTGGGTTGGTTGTGAATTAGTAGTTAAGAAGTAACGTACAATACATAGCCCTACGTCTCGGGAAACAAGGAACACCGAAATTTCGATACTAAGACCAAAGTTTAAACTTAGGTCTTGAATATTGTCGCGCGCCTGATTATAATTATAAATAACTCAGTTCTTACGCTTTTAACAGATTAACATTTATTGTTCCCAATTCTTATTCTTCTAGGAACTACATCGGTCTTAAAGTATCCGAAGAATGCAAAGTTCTTAAGCAGTGAACTGGTAACAAAGCAACCGTTCGGCCTTTACGTCGCTAACCTCTAGCTATCTCTTGATTTTCCTATCGCCATGGCAACTTACATTTCCTTGCTATAGGAGTAAATATATCATTTTTTGTTTAATTTCATGGCACAAAAATATGATTTTCTTATGAAATTATTCTGTTCTGTCACAATATGTGCTCAACCACTGAATCATTGTTTCATTGTTTAAGATGGTTCAGTTTTTTTCAGTGTATACTAGCCAATGATACAACCAAAATCCTACTTTTAGTGTGGTTGCGATCCACTTTCAGTCAGCTATACAAAGCCTTTTGTTTTCGTAAGGCTGCATAGCTTCTAATGAATTTCGTTGATAGTAAAATTAAAGAAAAAACCGCTATGTGTGTGTTATCAGGAAGCCAGAAGTTTGTGATTGCTTCTAGATACAGCGGAAGTTATTCTTATTCTAAGACCATATTACAAAAGAAAAGAAAAAAACCGATTTCTTTCCAGGTTATAAAGGTACAAAGCGGCTCTTATATTGCTTGCGAATGCTTAGAACTGACTATGTTGATAGAGCCAGTTGACGGAATGACGTTCTCACATCTATATTTTTCGTGGGCTCTATGATTACGTCATTGTGTGTTACATTCCTTTTTAACGGGTTATAGTAGACTGGTCAGTGAGAATTGCAAGTGCTCTGAGGAGCTCTCCGCTTTGGATCTGATGTGTTGCAACCGCAGGCGGATCTCTGCTCGGCTCGGTTAGTCACGATTACGGATGTTCACCGCAGATTCTCACAGGAACGAGGTCGCATCTCTGTGGTAAACATATTGGAAACGTCTTTTGTTTAAAAAGTAAAGGATAAAACCTGCTTTGAGCCTGTGTTTGACGATAACCGAAACGTGTTCGTCAACAACGTTAAATCAGCTTACGCTTCGTGATTCTAAAATGTTTGATTCGACTGCTCGATAAGAAGTGTAGTTGTCAGAATTGTTGTGTCTCTTAGGTTGAGAACTTCTCGTTGATACTTGAAGGGAGCTGGGATACCACACGGAGGAAAACGGTGCAGACTAGGCCCGTGGGTTGCTAGCAGCAAGCACGCCTTTATCTTTCTCAATAAGAAGTTTGTGGTTTGGATGGGGGGCAGGGCAGTTTGTATCGATATAATTCTCTACTTAAAATGTGCCTAATAAACTTTTTTAATCGTAATATGTCAACTACAGAGAGAAAGAAAGAATTATAGCATTGATTCTTCATTCATGGGACTGTGGTCTTAATCTCGATCTAATAACCGCATTTCGATGTTAGGTGGTTTTACGAAATCATTATTGATTCCATTTACGTTTCAGTCATACAAACTCATGATTCTAGAAGCTTAAATATAGATAATTTATGAAGCAAAAATTCTGCATAAACATAAATTACTTCCACCGTTGATATGATTCGCGAAAAATAATACTTGCTGATTAATTTCCAAAAAGATCTACCAGTATTGCTGTACGCTTAGGATCAGGTTAAAACCACTGCAAAAGATATGAAGTAACAGCTTCAATGCATGTCTTATGCTGTTTTCCATTTTACTCCTAGTACCGAATGTTGAACTAGGACCTGAATTACACCTCACTTAAGGGTGTTTGACGAAAAAATTGTATATTACGAACTACCATTCAATGACATCTAACCAATGGGTCTATCACAACCGCGAATATAGAAGTAAAAACAGCACTAAAATAAACGTCACATCGATTTGGTTATATTAGATCCATCTTTTACAGCTATGTTTTGTCACGATGTACGTCTACCTTCTTACATTTATTTTAAATCGTCTGCGACCTACGAAAAATGAATTTGACATAAATCGCGGCCTAGGAGTTTCGATCCTGGGAGATATCTCCAATGAATACACTTACCCTTTTACACCTTCTCTGAATGTTTGTATTATTACCAGGTATTATTATTACTACGGAAGCACCCTGTACCGAAACAAAACAGTCACCTAGATATAACGGTTACTTGTTCTTCAGAATCATTAATCAAACCGTAATTTTATAAGTTACTAGCAGAGTACCCGGCATTGCTCGGTATAGATAAGGTTAATTTTCCCAACAGTAATTTAGTTGCGCAATTTGAAACATGTATCAAATTCTCCCCAGTCTTTCCGGAAAAATAAAGTTCGACAGACATTACAACCGGCCTGCGACAGGGGAGGAGGAGGGAATTATCATTCTAAGTGTTAGATTGGAGAAGATTTAACAGTTTGTAACTCTTATTTCTACATGAATTAAATTCTATAGTGTCTAAGGCAATTAGGACAAGAAACCTGAGGTGTCACACTATTTCTATGTCCGCACTGAAGACGTCTCCTTGTGATCTTTCAGAAATGAATGAAAAATGACGCTAAAAAAAATGTAGATTACGTACACGTTTTCATTTCCTGCAGTGGCTGATCACGTAGCATCACACGGCAAATTCTAATTTAGATCCTAAGCTTCCAAGTTTCCTAAGTTGGAATATAAGATCTGTTACTGTGAATATCCCATCAAAACCGATTCAACAGTTTTAAAGTTATGCCAGATTATTTGTTGAAAATGTTGAAATTCATAGCAGATTTCAATTTTCTGCACTTGTGATCCAAATTTCTTGTTAATCCATCCTTTTGCTATATGTATTTAAAACATTCCCGCTGTAACCCAAACAAAGATGTGTTGGATTTGTGGAGATGTGTTGATTTGTACTTACAATATTTTTAGTCGTCCAATCAGAAAGGTGTATAACAAGTTTTATCAAAATACCCCCAGAAATTCATGCAGCAATAGGAAATATGGAAAAGACATAATCGTCGAACAATAAATTATAAAAATATCTGAAATGGATTACGGAGTAACATAATTAATTGTAAATCGAATAAATGCTATGTTACAGGAGAAAATGGAACTTATAAAATGCAGAACTGCAGTAACGGCACTACCAAAAAATTTTCAGTTTAACAGCGAGTATCCACAATTATTTTCTTAAACTGCTTTTAATGCCATCACTAAAGGCATTAAACAGTTCACTTTCGTGTTAAAAATGTATTAATCACTATGAACAGTAAATATAATTTCACTTCAAAACGTGAAAGATTGTAGTTGTACGGCCTGATATCGTAGCTTCAAGAACTTCTCTGGAGATCCTTTCCTTAATATTATTAATTTAGGTAGTTTCCTCGTGTGCCATTCGTATTTAATACAGCCAACTATGGGGTTTAAAGACTGAAAAACTTAAATTTGAGGAAGGACCCGGTAGATGCCTTATTTTTTTTTTTTTTTTGTACGAACTATGACGTATGCAACATCCAGTTGGTATTGCATCTTAGAGTTTCTCACTATACATTCAGAATTTTATTTTCTGCTACGGCGTTATGTGACGTTAAAACATGACACACTTCAAACAATTCAAGTCTTATCTTAAACTTTAAAACGGTGAAAACCCTATCGAAATCTGCTCAGTAGTTTTTGAGTTTTTTTTGAAACATATAAATAAGGTTTTCGTTTTATAGATATGGACAGAAGATACATTACCTTTCTTCTACAGCCGACATAGGCGTACATTGGTGAACATTTGTTCGGAAATCAGTTGCTACCCAGCAGTTTTCGCTATTTTTGTTTTGAGATTTAATGCACTGTAGTAAATTCGTTATCAGTTGTTTTCATTAAGATCTCTGGAACATTATAGTACTTATCTAAATGAGTCATGAGCGTTTGAAGTACCTTTTATTACATAGTACAAAATATGCACGAAGGCCTGACTCTCATATCTGAGGCATATTCTTGAACCAATTAAGGTTAGTGCTTTTTTAAAACACCTGCTCTCGCGACTCGTGTCAGCGTAATGATTAGAGCTGTGATAAACATATCATACGTCTAACCAAATCTTTTGAATTATTGTGAGAAGAATCGTTTCAGAAGTATTTTTGTGAATTGATGCAAAATTTTATTGAAGAGGATACTATTTTGTCTGTACTGTTTCAACCAGAGCGCAATTTTTAACTTTTATTTCAATTTGAAAATGCAATTCTCTCTATCTTAACCATATGCTATTGGCAGGGGAATATTGAAACAATAAGATGCTCAACGTAAACTTATGTTTTTTGCTTAAGTCTGGCCGACGTCGATGTCATTAAAGGCGGGAAAAGACTGGGGGCAAGGATCGAGAATTAATCCGGACATGGCCTTTTGTAGGCCATCCCGGCATTTGACTGGAGTGATTTGGAAGAAAAAATAGAAACCTCAAATCTAGTTGGGCCTACGGGGATTCGACACTTCGTCCTCCCGAATGCGAAGCCTACTTGTTGTTGTGGTTAGAGGTGGTAAGGAAGTTAAAAGCAGACAGGCACGGGAGATGAGGATAACGTGTGGGTCTGGACCACAGACCACTTGCCAAATCGGCCATCGAGACTGCGGTCTAAAACGGTTCTTCCAAATCACTTCATGAGAATGTTGAGACGGCACGTTAATAAGGCTACAGCTGATTTTATTCCGATTGTCTCTCAGCGTTCTTACTTTTTCTCCTAATGAACTTATTTTCCACAGTTTAGTTAATTTTCATAAAAATAATAAAATTACACAGCAAAACACATTTCCGTGAAATATGTCGTTTATATCAATGCTTACAGATGGTGACCAACATTATAAAGTTCAAACAGACCCTATTAGTAGTTATTAATAAATTTCACTGTGTAGAAATTGTGGTGTGTTAATGAATACAGTTAAACATTTTATATGGAGTAGTACTGTGTCTGGTCTGGAGTTGGATGCATGCAGTGTGACCGACAGAACAGTTCAGTATATAAATTGTTCCGTGCCGGCGAATGAGGGGTCGTTATCGCCTCGCCGTATTATGTGCGACCGCATGAGACATCAAACATCAGTGCACGAAACTGCTTCCCCAGGGAAAATAACGAAACAAATCAATGAATGGCGCTGCCCTGGCAACACCAGCCACACCACACCATCAACTCTAGTAGTATCTCAGTCTAAGTTTTTTGTTAATGATGGGGCATTATTAATAAAATTCTGTACGAGTACCATCGCTAATGGTACAGAATTAACCGAAAACGTTGAAAGAATTTAAAGATAAAATTTGTAGAGGGCAAATGTAGGTGGGTGCTGGATAGGGGGAAGATGGGGGTGTAGGGAAATTTTCACCGGAGCCTGTTCTCCGTTGCAATTAAATTAAATTAAAAAATCTTAAAATAACCGTGGAATTTAAATAAAATGGTCCCTGAAAATGGTTGTAAATCGGCTTTCATAATGGCCAGAATCTTCCTTTTCGAAATGCTGTTTCTCATTTTCTGTTACAATAAACCCCACTACCACATTGGGGTTATCATCTGTCGGTAGGACATTGTGTGGGATAAAGATCAGTTACGGGAAATGAATCTACAAATATTCGTTTCTGCCTGTATTCATTGTAATTTTCAGTAAAGTTTCAAATTTTAGAACTTGTATAAGACTATATTGATCATGTTTCAATATTTTATTTGTTTACTGAAATCTTTGAATTCAGTTAATATGATCGCGACAATCGTTAAAAGTCAGACCATTATTTTTTGGATCAGGGTGACTCTAGAAATGTTCGCTAGACATTCTATATTAGCCAGACTTAAAAGTTCGTTACCTGATCAGTTTTTGATATACACATTGTTTTTTTATACTCCAAATCAGTCCATTTTGGTGCCGAAATTCTTATGACTGTAGATGCCACTTAATGCATCAAACTGTATTCATAATAGTTCCGTGACGAAATTAAAGTTAATTACTATTGGATGAAGTGAAGCTGTGGTTCGATATTGCTTGCTGTTAGATAGTAGTTAGTATTTAACAATTTGTATTAAATTTTGGTATAGATTAAGTTTTGACAGTTAGGCCTGCTTATAGATAAATATTATCAGTCAGTGGTTTTTTAATTTAAAAGAAATATTGATATTTGATGGTAACCTATGCGAGACGAATGTTATAACTGTTCCGACGACCTACACGGGATGGCGTATTTCTTAAAGTAACAGCGAGGTGAAACTCAACATGGTCGTCTCAGGTGTGTGGGAGATGTTGCTCCGACTTGACATTCGTGCAGGACGTGGGTTCAAATCCCGTCCAGTCATCCTGATTTTGGTTTTCCAAGATTTTCCGAAATCACTCCAGGCGAATGCCGGGATGGTTATTCTAAAACCCATCGCCGAATTCCTTCCTATTCCCTGTCTCTAATCCCTCCCCACTTGGTTGACAAGGGTCTCTGTGACCTTACACCAGCCGACCTCCTGCGCTTCACCTGATCAAATGAAAGGATATACATATATATTAAAAGCTTGTTTCATTCACATAGCCTGCAGTCTTTCAGCAGTACGAAAAATTAAAATAAATTGTGAAATCGTTGCAAATGGAGGGGACCTATAATATTTAAATGACACCTGCAGTAAAGTTGCAGATTTTCTGTGTGCTCTGTTGATAGTACATAATACAGGTTTTTGTGAAGTAATAATAGCGTTTGACAGTTTGTACTGAGTTGTCAAAGAAAATTCTACGATGAAGGAATTGTTTTAAAAGATTTAAATGACAAAAAGGTGCAAGTGACATTTATTCTAAAAATCATACTGATACAAGAATTATTGAAATCATTATTAAAGTTTCCATATGCCAGATTGAATATATGACAGGGGCTGGATTTGGTTAATTCTTCTTCAAATGAATGACTCCTAAAGCAAGTAAAAATTAATCTCAGGTCTTATTAACATTTTTAGTAAGGTAAAAATTATTCAATTATTGAAATAGAAACAAATGAAAGTCTTACAAATAAATAAGTATGATTTGAAAAGATAGTTAGCATGAGACAGTGTCACTCAGTTGAGCGGATCAGGGTCAGTTACTTGGCGTAGTACCTTCTGGTCGTCGTCATGGCGTCTGGAAGGGGTGCGCTCGAACCCGACAGTGAGCGACGTTGCTAGATGGACAGTAAACAAGTCCAGCCAGCTCTACGTAATGGAGAGAAACAGCGCAACGCTCATCCATAGACTACTTCAAGTCAGTCTTTGCACTAATATAGACAAAGATAGAGGCCACATCATCAGCATATACTTCGAAGCTTTCATAGATACTGCCAGAACAAATCTTCTCTTTTTAGCTCCCCAGGTCACATCGGGTTGCCGGCCTCTTCCTCTCTGCGAATCTTGATTGCAAATTGCGTCTCTGGGGGTAACCTCCTCTTCACCATTGGCGATGTAGAGGGAAGATACAGAACAATATAATTTGTTAAACAACGCCGCGTCGCGCTATTGCTTAAGTAAGTCACTTGGCGTCTCCCAGTAACTATGTACATCTTCTGATTCGAGTTAATTCCTCTCTCCGAAGAAAAGCGTATTATTTTCTGAATTTCCATCTCCGAGCCAGGTGGTGAGCGCTCTCTCTCAAGCCTGCCGTTCGATAGGATCCTCTTCCGGCAATACTGATTTACATTTGCCATATTTTTACGAAGTCACTCCTGGCGAATACCGGCTGGGATGATTCCTTTAGAAGACCATGACCGAACTCCTTCTCGTTCCTTATCTCTCCATTGGTTAGGTTGGCTGAAAGGGGTCGTTGAGACCCTACAGCAGCCCACATCCTGGGAGAAATAAAAACTGTGAACATTTACACTCAATCTTGTCTTCTAGCAAACCCTCTTGGTGTACTAACTGTTGCGTTGTTTCATACTACAGAGCGTGCTGGGTGAGCGGTAACGCTCTGACCTCGCATTTGTGGGCACGCAGGTTTGAATGCTCGTCCAGGCATCCAGATTTGTGTTTTCCCTGGTTTCGCCAAATCACTCCAGGAGAATACCGGGATGCTTCCTTTAAAAGCTAAATTCCTTACCTTTGCAAGTCGTCACTCCTTTCCCACCTCTAATGACCTCGACATCGACGATGCATAAAGCCATAAACAAAAAAGTTTCGTATTGCCTGTCTCCGATATAAGTTCATCTCCCCAGCCTCTCACACTGTCAGACATCTTGATTTATACCTGACGCGTTCCCACACGTTTCGAAAACATTTCAGTCTCCCTGCTTTCTGTCATTGATAATAAACGGTGAACAAGCGACTGGTTAAACTGTCTTTACGAGGGTTCCGAAGGTCCTTATATTTGCAGGCCGGGCCTTTCATCTTTACCGTCCGTGCTCCTTGGCGGCCCGGCCCGCAAAGGTGCTGATCGTGGGAACACGGCTTTAGCCCCAACGTTTAACACTTATACGAAAATAAGAACCTGTACTCGATAACGCATATATCTGTGATGTGGGGTTTGTCCATTTAACACTTGCGTATGTTACTGAAAATCCAATGGAAATATACTTCAGAGAATAATAAAAATTGACGACAGGTTGAAATCTAAAATCGAAACTTTTTTCATTTGCGGAATCTGTTGTGAAATAATTCAATTTTCAATGAAATATGTAAGGAACCATTAAGCAATACTGCACACACTTGCCATACCATCTCTTCCTCATGAGGAGTCCGGTTCCCGCAGTGAAATATTACGCTTCGTCGCCCTTTTCACGTATTGGTACTCAGAAACCGGCCATTATTTCGAAAAACAGCCGCCATCAAGAAAAGAATGATTTCTTACATTTCTAGAAAATTTCTTTTGGTAGTTTGTGTTCCAGTTTTTTAATTCCTTGATATAAGATACTGGTTCCAGTACTTTCGTTTGTGTACCTTTTTATGAATACTAAAAACAATGACCTTCCATTTAAAATTTATTAAATTTGCATTAGTACCTTCATTTTCATAAATTATTTTTGTTTTTCCGAATATCACCTACCTCGCCCGAAGTGTATGATTTTATCTGTATATATTCCCAAGCGTTCAGCATTAATGTAGTCAATGCAAATGGTTTTCAGATGAGTAGAGCCCTAAATGAATAGCACCTGACAACTCAAATATAGGAAGAGCTTTAATGTAGAATACTACAAACGTAATAGCATTTTTTTAACTACTCCAATGTTCGCACCGAGCGTGGTGGGTGAGCGGTAACGCTCTGGCCTCGCATTCGGGAGGAGCCGGTTCGAATCCCCGTCCGGCCATCCAGAATTGGATTTCTATGAATTTCCCAAATCACTCGAGGCGAATGTCGCCGGAACGTTTCTTTCAAAAAGGCAATGGTCGAATTAATTCCCGTTCCTTTTCCCCAGTCTTTTTCCGCCTCTAATGACCTCTAATGTTAACGAGGCATATAAGCAAAAGAAGCTTATGTTAGCTGCAACATATTCATAGTGTCAGAACCTAACTCTTATTTTGTAGCTTTTTAGTACTATGAAAATAATATAGTTTTGTCTACGGAAAACACAGAAATGATTGTATTGGAAAGGTAAGAGAGCACTTGGTAACTGATACCACAAAGATTTTGAGGAATCAAGACCCCTCACTTTACCTGGCAGGTAGGGGGACAAACTGCTGTGGTCTTTCTGTGGACCTAGGCGAGCAATGTGACATTAGAATGACGTGAACGTCATAAACCATCGCTTTTGAGCCAACGTACGGTTTGTCTATTGATGTAGCTTTTTTTTAACTGAATAGAATGCCGAAACAATCTGTAAAAAGCTAACTTTGACGTTTCTTTATTTGTTCACTGATTTACGAGTTCTGTGAGGAATCACTACACTCATATTGAAGGCACAGGCCGTTTGTTTCTACCCCGCTGTCCGGGTGAAGAGAATGGTAGGTGGACGTCCGTATTATCTTCCATGATGTGACCATTAGAGTGGATATAGTAAGAAGAAATCCGGCTGTACTAATTTCCGTACGACTTCATTGGGATTTGAACCCCGATCCTATAGATCCTAATCTGTGGCTCCACCCACTGAGCTACGGGCTGAAGCGTTGAAGTTTGCGTTATATGAGATATATTTACGATCTCCTTCGTAACTGTTCGAATCAATCAAGCCAAAGGTGCCTTTAACTCATTGAAGATATTATTTATTTCTCATAGCATCTGATGAAAAGTTGGTAAAAGAAAGATGACAGTCTACGCTCGGACTGTGGTCTAGTAAGGAAGAGAGTCGTGGAAAGCGGGTTCTGAGGAGAAAATTAGTGATGAAGCTCTGGAACCTTCGCACTATAGTAGAATAATGAAGAGATATTTAAGAGAGCTGACGAATCACGCAGCTTGTGACAACATTATTCAGATAAGAAGAGATAGTAGTGAAAAGTGCTACGGAAAGCCGAACTAACGAGGAAAAACATGCCTATTTACACACAGGAAGAAAAATGGCACCTTTGCTTCATTGGAACCGAGAAGTGCGAAAATGTGTTTTTAAGTGAACATCCAACCACTCATCAACTGTTTTACTGGAAAATCGTGATCATCGAGAAATAGAAACACTGCTACACACGTTAACCAACAATACGTTAAGCAGGCAAATCTCCAGGTCTTTGCTGTTATTATGCACGCTAAAAAAAAACCCTGAAAATGTTATGGGGCTGATGGTTCAGTGGCTGAGGCAAGTGACTTCAAGTTTTAGAGTCGTCAGTTCGAATCCCGGGTTGGCCTGCAATTTTTACGGACGCTTGCATAGGAACTACTACCATGTGACAAGATCACACGGATTTTCTTGTCCTTCAGTAAAGTATTTGAGCAGTAAACCTTCCGGCTCAAGTAGTGAGGACTGTGACAGGTTTATTTTTCAAGATGTAACATTCGTTATATAAGAATAATTCTTTACATATGAACGAACGAGTGACACTGTGCTAGTCTTCCGAAAAAAGTTATTTAAAATTTTTCGTTTAGTTCAGATTTTCCTTCAATTTTTTAAAAAAGGATGAATACAAATGGTAATTGTTGCAAAAATAGCAGACTATCATACAAATTCGTAAGTACGAGATGCTTCTTTGCTGTCATTATTCCTCGTAAAGCAGACAACCTCATCAGCATCTTCCAGTTTACTCGTAACTGTAAATGTCCAGCCAGGTTCGAGCAGTCAGCTCGGCCGTGAAATAAAAATGATTACTCACGCCATTAATTCAAGTATTAAATCACGACGATTGTTATAGGGTTGACTGAGACAGTGCAATACTTGGAGATTTCTTTTAAATTTCTTTTTTACGCGTCGTCGACGTCGAGGTCATTAGAGACGGGAAAGGATTTTGGGGAGGGAACAGGAAGGAATTGGAAGGAACACGGCTGTGGCCATTTGAAGGGACCATCTAGGCATTCGCCTGGAGTAATTTAGGGAAACCATGGAAAACGGAAATCTGGATGGCCGGACGAGGATCTGGATAGTGCTTTTTCCGTTTACTTAAGTACCAGTAGTGAGAGCATATATGTCTGTTCACCAAGAAGGATCGCAACTCGCGGAGATAATTAAATTCTGGTGTGGTTTTCCAAGTGAGGTAAGCGTTATTACTGGGTGACTGTAGATAACAGTGGTAAGTGTTTAGGAAGTTCGCGTCGTGCGTGGGGATAAAAGAACGAAAAGGCTGATACAAGGAATGCGATCTCGAACAGTATGTAAAAAATTAGATGAACTTCTGATTATGTGTGGAATAAGTAAGGTATCTTTTGAATATGTTTTACGAATTTCCATTGATTTTTCCGTTTAAATCCCCTGCTGATATTTATTGGTTAGGAATGAAGACTTGTAAGGTCACACGGGCCCATTGAAACCTACCGTTATAATAAACGTTTACGCAAGGGTTAATTTCTAACGTTCCGAAAATTTCAGTTCTATTACACTACTTCCTTCAGTCTGTAAAATGAAGAAAAGAAGGACTGATGTTTAATTGCAGCGTATATTAGTCAGTTATAATCTAAGATTCAGATATTTACAACAAATTGAGTACTTCACCGGAAACACTGATTTAAATTTGATGGTACCTCGAAAAGCTTTTCACAACATCGAATAATTTTTCGGGTTACGGTAAACAAAATACAGAAGCGTTATAGCACAGAGAATATATATATATATATATATATATATATATATATATATATATATATATATATATATATATTGAATTGCTTTACGCCTCGTCGAGGCGGGATGGGACTGGGGACAAGGAACGGGAAGAAATTCGGCCATGAACTTTTTTGAAGGAAGCATCCAGGCATTCGCCTGGGAAACCCAAATCTGGATGCCCGGACGGGGATTCGAACCCGCGTCCTCCCGAATGTGAGGCCAGAACGTTAACCATTGTTCACCCACCACGCTCGGTACAGAGAATAGACCTTTCCTAAAATAATGAACGTTAGGGACACAAGTTGAAAACGAAGGCAGAGCATAGTAAATGTATGAAATCATTTTTAAAGTTATAAAACCTACGAGAAGAAATGTAATGAAATCATCACAGGTGTGCTGTATAAACATGATATTCGGACGGCTAGCTCCGCCGTGTTCTTGTAGTATAAACCCATCAGGTTGGTTTACATCATAAGAAGACGGCGGAAGTAACCGACGGAATATCATGTTTTGACTATACAATCTGGCGGTACTGACGTGAGGATTGAATTGCAACCATACGCCTGAAAAGTCTGCGTTCTCACAAAGACATACACTTTTCCATTATTCAAGGCGATGTTCATGGTGGAAAACCCATACTCAACTGTTAACTGAGACACTACAACACTGAGACTTTTTCATTTATAACATACTTTCCATATAGCTGATTAGGGTATGTTGCGCTTTAACACGTGCCTACTTATTGAGGAGTGACTGTACACCAACGATGTACGATGTAAACAACCAGAGATATAATAGATGTATTTAATCACGGAAACCGTGAGAAAGAAATTGTACATTTTCTTCATAGCCTTGAAACTGAAATATCAAGGAAGTCATGGCAGATTCCCACCTTTTTTTTATGATGGCTTTACGTCTTGTCGAAGTCTGCGTTATTAGCGGGGGAAAAGGTTGATGGAGAAGGACATTATGAATAATTTATTGGATGCCGCTACAAATCCATCAATCTGCCGTCCTTACTATGGTCCAGGCTTCATTGCACCATAAATCGAAAAAGATAATAATAATATCTAATGACTCCACTACAAGAGCATTTTTTATTTTTTCAAAAAATGGATATAAAAACAAATATTTATTTAACTGCTCCCTTTTTTATTGAACTAAATTTACTACGCCATCAGTCTTTCATGTTTGGAAATGTCTGGTTGTTTACGTATCTAGTTGTTTACATCGTTGGTGTACAGTCAGCTTACACGGCCGCTCTGAAACTATACACGTCCCTATGTGCAACATAGCCCCTGATCCTGAATTGTTACACTCGGACATCTGGCCTCGCATTCGGAAGGACGCAGGTTAGAATCCTGGTCCGCCCATACAGATGATTTTCTATGGTTTCCCGAAATCACTCCACGATGGTTCCTTCAAAAGGCCATAGCCGAATTCCTTCCCGTGCTTGCCTCCAGTCCTTTCTCGCCTCTAATAACGGTGCCGAGGCGTGCATACAAGTCCATTTTACGTGGGCAGAAGGAAGCCCTCCCTGTGACAGTGCCTCTATTAGTCTCAACACGTGCTGGATATTTATTGTTTTCGTTCTTTCCATTAGTCTGTTACGCAACATGTCAGTTGATCCGCATTTCTGTGGCGCTTATTACAATTATGGCGCACTGTTTAAATGACCTATCATCAGTTGGAGGAAAATGCAGTCCAGAGACAGCTGTTTTGAAACCTTTATGGCCGGAGCCATTTGCCTAATTGGTTTCCGTGACGCTGCGTCGTCTCCTAGCGACAGAGCTTCTGGACAGTTCGAACCAATTCTTCCGGAACATTAACAAACAAAATGTCTGCGAAGGTTGAATGATGAGAGATAATACGAATTTAATTCACTATGTATTATAACTGATACAGTGGATAATATTGGAACAATTCTTTTGTCTCTGTGATGCTTCTAAACGGAAGGTTATATAGTTATAAAAAGGGCTTTGTACAGTTTCGTCGTTTTAAACATGTAATTTGGGTGTCAGGCAAGATCGAACCTACGAAAAACGTTTCCTTTAAAACATCGTTTCTTTTCAATATCGTCTCAACTTCTAGTATCAGTAGGTCATGAAATTTCAATTCCACTGCAGGGTGAAGTACAATCAGTTCATCAAATTTTGCAACTTGAAACTTATTGCTAATAATAAATTTCAATGTTTAGACAATGTACTATGAAACTAAAAATCTTTTTGATAAAGATACAAAAACATCAACTGTTGATATTAGTCTTCTAAATTTTACTGTTGGTAATCTGACACCTAACTGCCTTCAGTAGTTGCTAGGTAGTGAAGTTTATTACATTTATATAAAATTTCGTATTGAATGGGACCTTCATTGAAAATAAAGCTGTTGTGTTCCATATTACACTGGACGTTGTATCTTTTACCGCTGATATGACCCCAATGTTTCTTTACTCCTTTGTTCAGACGTTATACTGCCAATAGTTTTCAGTTTTTCTGGTATTACAGTCGTCCTATTTTAGTCTGCAAAAAATGTGATGTATTAACCACGAGAGTAATGTTTCAACCTTAGCCTTACTCTGTGTATTATAATTTAACAGTCCGCACCTCGAGTACTTAAACGAGATTTGTAACTTTGTTTTCGAGTTTATTTGTTTATCTAAAGGAAGGCCAACCAATCGATTTTGGAGACGGGCCACAATTTCTACTCAAGTTAGATCGCGGGCCACGATTTAGATTGTAAGTACCCTGCGGGCCACATAAATTTGACTATAGGTACAATAGATATTTAAATATAAGAAACACTTTAATTAAAACAAAAATTAGAATCCACCAATGAGACCTTTGTAGAGGTTTCTTTTAAAATTATAATAAAACGGTAAAAAACATAAATGAGACCTTTAGAGTGGTTTTTGAGCTTGCACATTCTAGACTAGTGGTGGCCAACCTTTTCAGCAGCCGGGCCAAATTTTAGAAATATAATATTCCATGTTCTATGCCGCATGTTCTATTTTATTGGAAAAAAATACTTTAATATTTTTACGGAGAAAAAACTATACATAAAACATGTATATCTACGTAATAAAATATTAAAATATAATTATTTTAATGCAACTTTTGACTTTGTTTGGTAGAACCAAGTGCATCAATGTTGGTGTCGAAAGGCATGGTGGCTACTCGCAAATAGCTATCCAAATGAACACCAGTGATGCGTGTCGACTGTCCACCCTCGCTAGGTCAAGCGAGTGATGATATTGGTTTTAAATCGGCTTAACTTGTGTTGTGTTGTAAGTAGTTTACGTACATAATGATCCAGCTAGGCGGGTCGCGGGTTCTAGACCGCTGCTGATGGCGGGTCAATTCACATGCGCTGGCGAGCCTGGCCTGGCAGCCTTGATCTAAAGATTTAAATGCACTTCTGCATTTAATTATTATTTTTAAATAATAATGGCTAAGCTCAGTTAATTGCGTTCTTTGAATTTCATCTTCACTTATTTTAGATGAAAGCGTGCATTTATAGAATATTAACCGATAAAGGAAGATTTAGAATGTATATGTGAAAAGAAGAACAGAAAAATTCATAACTGAAGGGAAAAAAATTCTCCTGCCCTTTCTCCCTTGATCTCTCATCCCCATTTCTCTTTTTCTCTATGAAAATTAGATGATGGAGCTTATGAGGAAACATAAATTTCGGCTATCTGTAAAATATAATGATGCATCATTCAATTCGGTGACAAAAGAAAACTTTGTTGGGTAGAAAGAATTAGTCTTAATAGTATCCTCTCTATTTTATGTGTTACATAACTACTCCAGCCGAAGATTGAATTGTAAACTGACATTTTTTCATTGGCTTGGCTGCGCAGACCTTGAAATGCGGGGGTTTCCTTTTTCTCTTTGTAGCAAAAAATTAACGTTTGTAACCTTTATCATAAATTAAATTCTGTAACTTGGTTGTGCTTACCGGAGTGGTAATCTTTGATGTAAGGGTTTGATTAACGTTTATCGCATATTCTGACGCATTATACGGCTGAAAATGGCATGATTCCGCTGCCCCACGCACCTTACTCGCCTGACCTGGCTCCATGCGACTTTTCCCTTATTTCCACGAATGAAAAGGGGCATGAAAGGACACCGATTTGACAACATTGAAGAGGTCAGGGGGGAGGGGGAAGAGGGAGGAGCTGTCAGCCGTTTCTAAAGATGACTATAGAAAATGTTTCGAACAGTGGAAGCACCGGTAGGACAAAAGTATTAGTTGGAGAGTATTTTGAAGGGGGTAAGGTTGTTTTGTAAAAAAATGTGAAAAAATATAGCTTTTAAAAATAATACCTGCTAATATTATGTTCACAGTGTTCACTTCTGATTGCCGAAGTGCATTAACCCGACTTGGGATTGACGCCAAGTGGTCGGTAGTCGCTTGAAAAAATATTCAGCCATGATTGCGAAAGTGTTGCCGTTGCAGGACGTTGTGCGCGAACTGAATTTTCGATCATATTATCGATTGGATTCATGTCTGGTGATCTAGGTGGCCAAGTCATTCGCTGGAATTATTCAGCAAATTCTTCAAACCAATCGTAAACGATTTTGGCCCTGTGACAAAGCACCTGGAAAAGTGTATAATTGTTGGGAACATGAAGGCCATGCTGCAAATGGTCTCAATTGATCTGAATATAACTATTTCCAATAAATGGTCGATTCAGTTGGCTCTCTCTGGGTCATTAAGTAGAAGTGGTCACCGACTGCGTATTTCATGACGGGAGCTAACGCGGGAAATTGCAAGTTCACTGCACACTGAATGGAATAATGTTCAATTCACGAATACCCAAATGGAATGCCCCAAGCATCTAGCGCCAATTACCATTCTGTTAATTGATGTCACACGGCCATAATGACTCAAAAAATGTTTCACACGACTTGTGAGAGTACAAATGAAAACCCTGACTCTGCACGGCACATTTATAAGTTTCCTCCGCAGCGCTACCGCCATTTGAATATTTGCTTCTTTTTATCCCATGACTTTCAGCACTTCAGTGTCTCTCAGGAAACTGAAGAAATAAATATCCAAATTTCGTAGTCAATAAACAATATTAACGGTATCCAATGAGTGGAGTGTTTGTTTGTGTTGTTGCGTGATCTTTGTAGGCAGTGTTGTAAGGTAGTGTTGATCTGGTTTGCAGTATGATCTGTGGTAGATATCTGTTCTCTGTCCGAATGAATTAATATGCTTGCTCCGTTCTCCAGTCACGCAGAGTTCAAGATGTACCACAGATGTTAAGCTAGATCATTAGTTTTCACACTGTGAAAATCCTATCCACATTGGTTTGGTACTTTTTTCGTGATGCCTGCACGAAGGAACAGACAGAATCAAAATATTATACATTCGTTGTTTATAACTACTCCAGCTGAGGAAGTCGGTAAGAAACATGCGATGTATGTTAACAGAGTAGAAAACCATGCCACATGTTTACTAGATATATTTTATTTTGCCAAGATCTTTGCTGGCTATTTACGCAGAGTTAGAAACTCTCTAAACAATCAAATTATTGCGTAGAGTTGCGTTAACTAAGCACGAAAGTAGTGCTCCGTGTAATTAGTGGACCTAATGATGTTGTTGTCGATGAGTTGTTGAAAGACCACCACAAACATCGCATTTAGAGCTTGAGAACAGTGAATGCAAGTGATAATCAGCTCAGCAATTAATTTAAATATTTGTCACCATCCAGTCAAAGGAAAATAAGTATTTGTGTTCGTAGATAATTCCTAATTAAAGTACTGCATGAACTCTAATAGTCGCCTAGGTGCTGCCTGGTAGATGTGGAGTGAGACATGTAAATATCAGTTTTTCCGAACTCAGTTCCCGTATTTTTCCAGCTACTTGTAAACAGTTTGTCCGACTTGTTTCAAACCGTGAGAATGCATCGAGTAAACAACTGAAGTAACTGTGACGCAAAACTGTAATCAACCACCCCAATATGTTCAATAAAATTTCTGATAACGATTTTTGTAAAAAGTAATACCAATCCAATCATAATTTTTCGACTCCATTAAATTTTTATGTTTGCACTGCTTCATAGTTATCACTGAATTTCTTTTTTTAAAAAAAAATCCGTTTCATCTGTGTGTTTGATACTGAATAAGCCAAACGGATTTCTGCATTTTCGGGGTAATTTTCAATTACGGTTAAATCTTTGTCCTAGCTGCACAAATGGAATTAGTAGTTTACTCAGTAGCATCATGGCCTGAACCATGATTTACAGTGATACATATCAAGTTTTATGGTTATTCTTTAATTAGATGCTTTGGAAAAATACGTAAAAAAACGTATAAACATGAGTCTAGATGTTACGTCGCAAAAATAGTTGACGTTTATGTTTTGGGTAGTTTTTTTAACTCCGCTAACTGTGTTTCGTGTAAATCTAAAAGAGAAAATTTGGCAGGTTGAATTCCTTACCGCGGTACAACTGCCGTAAAGAGATCCGTCGCCGTAAGCTACTGTCCGAAGGGCTAAATCATGTGCCATCATAAAAAAAAACCCACACATCAAAAGTTAGCGGTAATGTACGAGGATGCATAATTTATCACCTCAGTGAACAGATGTTAAAATAAAGGTCGTCTCTAAGGATTAATAGATTGATTGATTTCTTAGCAAAAAAATATTTCGCTAAGAAAATATTACCGGCGCAACAAGAATAAAGTTTAAATTTCTCAGCTTTTGAAATACCAAAATTGTCTTCCACGACGATGAACCGAACTCTTGCACGTGTACCAACCAACACCCTTCCATCAAGATAACAATGTAATTATTTAAAAATGCTTATTTTCTATTTCATTTTGTATTTCCTTTCTTTTGTGCATTATCACATTTAATTAATTTCTATGATTTTGTGCGGTGGAAAATTTGCGTTTTATGTTTAAGAAGTTGTTGAAGATGTGAACGAACTGCATATGTTTGTGGAGGACTTACTTCTGATTTTCTACTCCGTTATCCACCGATTACTGCTCAATAATTTTTTTTTTTTTTTTTTTTAACTGCTTAACGTCTCCTATAACAACTAGGTCTTTAGAGACGGGAAAGGATGGGGGGCAAGGAATGGGAAGGAATTCGGCCATGGCCTTTAGAAGGAAGAATCCCGGCATTCACCTGGAGTGATTTGGGGAAATTATGGAAAACCCAAATCTGGATGCCCGGACGGGGATTCGAACCACCGTCCTCCCGAATGCGAGGCCAGAACGCTAGCCGTTACACCACCACGCTCGGTTCAATAATCTTCCTGGAACGTAAATACTATTGTCACAGATGCTTTGTTTAGTAACCTTAGCTGAATGAAGAGTAAAGACGACTGCATCGTGCAGTACCTTTGTCAGGGCGGTGCTACCCCTCAACGGCAACATTCGGAAGGACGTGGGTTCGAATCCCCGTCCGGGAATCCAGATTTGGGTTTTCTATGGTTTTCCCAAATCACTCCAGGCGAATACCGGGATGCTTCTTTCAAGAGGCCATGGCCGAATTCCTTTCCGTTCCCTGTCTCCAATCCCATTCCGCTCCTAATGATCTCAACGTCGACCGGGCGTAAAGCCATAAGTAAAAAACAAACAAACTCAAATGCAACTTATTAACTGGAGTGGTCTCCCGCTGTCTTCCGCGACGTGGAAGCCTTCGTCAGTGCTACCATTTTGTATATGTGATCAGCGTAGTATGTTGTGGATGAGAAATGATAGGAGATAGAGGGTGAAATATGATGGCGACCCATTCAGGCTTCTCCCCCCAAAGACATACAGTGTTCTATTACTTCCGTTCACACACACAGTCAAGTGATTATCAGTGCTAAACCGCCACCTCTGCTGTCCTGCTCATCAATTTCTGAATGGCGAAAATTCTCACCTCATGGCAGGCACCGGACACTATTACGGATAAGAATTTCAAATGAGCAAACACAAAAATGTCGTTAACTCACACATGCCTGTGTTGATTCAAGTACCAATAATTAAAAGGAATAACCATGTATGTTGTTACACTACGAAATTAAGCTGTCTGTGGGTTATTTTGCAACAGGGAAAACAATGAAGTAAAACAAGTTAGAGACACTGAGTTTTTGGTTTGGTATTGAGAAGATGATCATCTGAGTGTGGATGTATGAAACCTGTTATTTTTATGGCTGCAGTTCGCGGAAGCTGCCAAACAGCTCCGAATGACGCAAACTGGACTTTTACTCCTCGGATATGCTGTGGAGGTCACCGAGAGAGCCTTGAACTTCAGGGGAATCCTGAGGCTGTGGTTTAAATTCTTTGTTCCCAGTTCTTTCAGTGACCCGACGATGAGTTTATATTTTGCGTTCTAATACACGGACTGCTTCAGTCTCGAACTTCAGTGCACCGCTCTGTGTGATAACATTAACTTCTCGAACTGCAAACCCAGCACATTGTTTCTTAATTTCCACAGCTCACAGGCTAATCAGAAACTTAGAGGTTGGTGAAGTTACGCATGGAGGTACAGATTTTCTTCTAGAATGTGCATCTTAGCAGCAGAACAGAGCTCTGAAATCTCGCACATTACGAGCTCCATAAACCTTTTGTGGGCGAGGATAGCCGATCTGTTAGAATACTTGGGAGTAGAAGAACGAACGCGAATAAACAGATTTTATGGAATAAACATGGGATTTTCTTACTCATTTATTTTATTCTGAGACGGACTAAATTCTCCAAGTGGAATGCTTTTAATGATCAACACTTTCCTGATTACCTTCCACGTATTGTTTACGATCGTTTAATAACAGGACACTGCAAACATACACACATCCATAAGGAAATTTATCGGATCTTGCATAAAACCTACATTAATTTTGACCAATACAAACTATATACAGTAAGAATATTTGAAGACGGTGAGTGGAGGTGACCGAGGTTGCTAATGAATTTTGTCTCCCCAAAACACATATATACAAAGTGAACGAAGTAAAAATTATTGATTTTTCTTACAACTTATTTTAAATAAGTAATTAATTGTAATTACGTGAAAAATACAAATTCTTCAAAATAAGAATTTTGTAAAAAGACATCCACTTGCTGTGTAGCTACTTATTTCTTATCGAAGTGACTGAGCGTTTTCGGTTTAGAATGAATATAAAACCTCAACTACTGCATATCTGCAGTTTATTGCGGTCAGTGCACAAGATCTTCTGTATGTGATTTCTTTATCGTCTAAGTAGGAATAAGCGATTGCTCTTCGACGTAAAGCTTTAATTTGAAAAAAGGGTTACTGAAATAGAGTTGTAAAATAGTAAGGAAAAGAACAAATTTTTTTTTTAACAATACGAGGCAAATGGGAGACACTACTTGGTGCTGTATGAATAAAACATTTCACTCCAATCACTTAAGCGTTTGATATGCTTAGAACTTTACCATTCGTATGAGCTTCTTATCACTGCGGTCGACAATAAGCATGGTGTTATTCGTCCTTGAACTTTAATTCATGTACAATAATGTCAGGAAGCCTCTGTTTCATGAGTAGTAACATATTCGTAAAAAACAACATGTTTTTGAACATGAAGCTGAACGTTTTCTTTAATGTTTTTTAGCGCCGAAGGTTATAATCGTAATATACCAGTATTTAGGAATCACTCACTATTCGCAGCTAAATGTGCGCACTATTTTCTGCAATGTTAGTGTAAATTCCAATAGTTTCAGTTTTCAGAGTCCAAGACGATTTTATTACTTGAAAAGTAGAAAATTGTCAAGTTTAGAGTTATAGCAGAAAATACTATAAATTTTTTTTATACGTATGGTCGAGGTGTAAAACAAACTATGATGGCATCTGGTAGCTGTGATGGATCTGCTGGATGAAGAAGTTTTCATCATCTTGGGCTTGACCAGTAGCATAAGAGAGGTGGATATGCACAGTTCCTAATCACCAGATTATGAATAAACGCCTGGGTTCAGTCCCCAACCGCTGAGCAGTGATGTAGAACATGCGACACTGTTGATACTAATTCATGCTTTGAATGGGGACATAACACTGTGTGTTCGTCCTGGGAAGAGTAGCGCTGAATGGACTGCCACTGCGTCTCACCGACTCCCTTTCTTAATCCCCATCTGCAGGTAAAATCATCTCAATACATACGAGAACAGTTAGACACAAAGAAGGAAGGAAATGGTCACCCTACATTTGAGTTCAAGTTCATTTCAGGAATACCTAATTATCAATTTGGATGAAAGACTGCGAATTTTCCATTTCATTACGTCATCCCCTGTCAAAGGTAAGGTAACGTAAGGTATAACGTGGATCGGAATCTCGGAGGGTTTGCAGCTTACTTCACAAACGCAATGATACATGTATAGGCCATGTGAAAGACCCTGTAAAATTTCAGATTAATCCAGTATTTGATCTGAGTAAATTTCTGTATCCAGGCATGTCATTGCTTTGGTGCCGGACTACTTTAGAAATATCATGGTTACTGTAATGATGCAAAGGAGGATGTTACGTCTAAAGCGCAAACCTCATTACTGATCTTATTATTATACTAGCGGAGTTCCCGGCGTTGCCCAGTTTAGTTGGCGTAGATTTACCCGTACGCTATTTTTACTTCCGCAATCAGAAACTTTTCTACAAAGTTTCATAAAATTCGCTCCAGCTTTTTTCGAAATTAAAGAAAACCTAGATTCACCCACCCCCTACTAAGAAACGGGTGGGTTGAACTTTATTTGCACGTACACTATTTTATTCGTCCGAAAAGATTCATGTGTACCAAGCTTCATTAATTTGGTTAAGAAATTGCATTACTAAACAACGATAGATTATGTTAGAAACTCACATTTGATTCAATTTCGAAGTGAATGGATATATTTTTTGCTCGAAATGCCAGATACTTTAACTCTGCAGATTCACCCTTTTATACAAATATCAAAAGTGAATCCAGAATAATATTATTGTAAATAAATGATTTTGTGAACAAAAGACTGATGCTCAACATGTTCAACACATTTGCAAAAAGATTTTCAATAGATTTTACGTTTCATTTTGAGAGTCGTATTTGTCTTTATTTTATTATTTTAAATTTTTGTGAGTGATTAGGAGATAAATTGAATCGATCGGATCAGCGTTGACCACGACTTGTTGCCCTGATCTGTCTGTCTGTCGAAGTGGTTGTTGACGAGTTCCAGCAACCGTAGTGTTCATAATTGCCATTTCTACAATTTGAATGATATGATACCACAATTGAAGTTACACTTTCTGTAGGGAAGAATTTCTTGCACGGGAAAATTCCTGAACCTGTAACGTGACCGAGGATTACGGTTGTTGTCTAATTATACGTGAATCTCAGTCGGTGTTGTTTTCACTTGGTTCGCTCCGCCTCATGTATTAAACACGACATTTGGCAGTGGAAGGTGGCCAGCTGTGTTGTCCAGTCCATTAGTCCAGTCTACTGTCATTACACATTAGTTACAGCTTACCTGTAAGGCAAAACAAATTTGTTTAAAATACAATACCTCACCCTCTAATTCAGGAAGAATCTTAAATGTTTGCAGGTCCACAATATTATCATAATTTCGAAATTTACATCTGTGCCATATTTGAGATCAGTGTGAAATTAAATAGGCACATTGCGTAGCATAATAAAATGGTTTAAACGTAATGGGACGCTTAAATTAGTTTAGTGACTTTTATCTTTCCAGGAAGTCTTATTTGTTCCTTTTTTCGATTATCAACTAGAAACACTAAAAATTACTCATTACTTCTCTGTGATCGTTTTCCGAGTATTGGTATCGTGTTTGTATAGATTTATTTCCATCATCAAAGGGTCCAATGAAATTGAAATTTGCGTTATTGCTGCATCAATTGTACTGAAAATTATTTTGAAACGCTAATGTAAACAAAAGACAAAGGCAATATTTTATTTTTCCAGGAACCGTAAAACTGAAATAGTATGGAGTAGCAGTATTTCATGAATAGGATGAAAATGATGAATCCGATAATGCGACTAAACACCCCTTAAAACTGTATCGAAACATTGGCATTAAAACTTAACGAAAACCTGCACTCAAGAAGCTACTGTGATAGAAGAACAACATGTACTCCAATCGCTATTTTACTGTTGGTAACATTAGTTTCAATACAGCGAACTCCACCTATTGTGTACTCGTCTCATCTTGCTCCGAGCTCAGTTACGTGTGAGCTAAAAAAAGTTTTATCGATCTAAGCTTTACGCCATATGTTAAGTCAGTGAGATCAAAGCATAATAAAATGCTACGACCGTGGAGCAATGAACATACTAGAAATATTAAAGCAATGCGTTAATAAATTTCAGCATAACCGGAAGGAAGGAGTTTAGGGATTTAATAACAAAGTTATTAAAGGGAGCTAAAATTGCGCAAACAGTTTTGAAACAATTGTAATAAATGAAATCGTTTTATGGAGCAAATTTTACGAAATGGTGTTGGAGCGAAAAAGTCGGGAAGGTGCAAGCGCTGTTCTCTGTATTGCAGAGTCTGTCAATATCAATCCACGAGAAATACACCTACTGTGTGCTTACAACTTTATACCACAAATTTTATTGCCACTCAATTGAGCTAATGACAGAAAAACCTGTGATAGTATTACTGTAAAAGAAGCCGGGCGTCCCGATTCCATAGCAACTAAGACAAGTTCTGTGAAACGGATACCATGGCAGCTTTTCCCCATCTTGTTGCACCAACTGAATGAATGCTTCGTTTACCAATTCTTCATTAAGCTGCTTTTTCTGTTTACTTGACGGGATTGTCGGGGTAGATGGGATAGATTAAGCGGCGAGAAGTGAAAAAGCGCATCAACTCATAAATTAATGTAATTATTATTGTTAATTATGAAGTCGGTTGACATGGGTGCCGCGGTTATAAGGGACTGATCTGAAGTGAATGTTTTTAACGGCTGCACCGAAGCAATGAGTGCCACGAACTTAGCAGCCAAATTTTTTCCAAAATCTTTCGATCTGTCGTTCTGCTTGGATGAATGGATAGACCAGAGTTGAAGCTTGCTCCATGACACAGCAATTTCGATAAGCCTGATGTACGAGCCCTTAACTGAACATAGAAACCTAGCAAATAGCTAATTTCGAGCAGCCATACTTCAAGGTGAGTGTTCAGATCGCGTTGGCAGGGATCGATCGACGAAAAATCTCACTATTAATATGTTTACCGTAAGAAAATATTGAATACATCATTTCTGTGGGAATTTTGTAGAATGTTGTAAAGAAACTGTTCACATTTTTCATAATACTGGTGAAACTGCAGTCAATTTTGAAGAAACTGCGAGAAATTCAACCCCAACAGATAAGCCCTTCAGAACATACGCTGCAGGTGGACCGTCCGAGCACCCAGCGGATAGTTACGGAAGCAAAAGTGACAAACGAAACTTGTTGGAAATATCCGTCTTACAGCCGCGATAAGACTCTTGAGATGAAAGAAAGGAAGTAGTGGGTAAAGGGGCGTCAGCGGACAGTTTTTAATTGATTTTAATTGATTTTAATTGGTGTTAATTGATGTTAATTGATTTTAATTAACGCTAATTGATTTTAATTGAATTGCGTGGGGGTCTTAATTGATTTTAATTAATGCTAATTGATTTTAATTAATGCTAATTGATTTTAATTGATTTTAATTAATGTTAATTGATTTTAATTAATGCTAATTGATTTTAATTGAGGCTAATTGAATTGCGGGGAGCCTTAATTGATTTTAATTAATGCTAATTGAATTGCGGGGAGGGGGTCTCACATCTGTAACCTCAGATTGATCTTATTATTTCCTTATGTACAGCGGTCAGCGGACAGTTTTTTCCCCATGTATTCTTATGGAGGATGGAGTGAGCCCACTTTTTCCCCCATGGCGGGGAGCCTTAATTGATTTTAATTAATGCTAATTGAATTGCGGGGAGGGGGTCTCACATCTGTAACCTCAGATTGATCTTATTATTTCCTTATGTACAGCGGTCAGCGGACAGTTTTTTCCCCATGTATTCTTATGGAGGATGGAGTGAGCCCACTTTTTCCCCCATGGCGGGGAGCCTTAATTGATTTTAATTAATGCTAATTGAATTGCGGGGAGGGGGTCTCACATCTGTAACCTCAGATTGATCTTATTATTTCCTTATGTACAGCGGTCAGCGGACAGTTTTTTCCCCATGTATTCTTATGGAGGATGGAGTGAGCCCACTTTTTCCCCCCATGTAATTGATTTTAATTAATGCTAATTGAATTGCGGGGAGGGGGTCTCACATCTGTAACCTCAGATTGATCTTATTATTTCCTTATGTACAGCGGTCAGCGGACAGTTTTTTCCCCATGTATTCTTATGGAGGATGGAGTGAGCCCACTTTTTCCCCCATGGCGGGGAGCCTTAATTGATTTTAATTAATGCTAATTGAATTGCGGGGAGGGGGTCTCACATCTGTAACCTCAGATTGATCTTATTATTTCCTTATGTACAGCGGTCAGCGGACAGTTTTTTCCCCATGTATTCTTATGGACCTGTCTTTGCAGACAGTTTGGAGCGGAGGGGAGCCGAGGAACTAGGGGAGTTTAATTGAATGCGGGTTCGTAATTGAATGTGCACAGCTGCGCCACACCCCGGAAGCCCTTAATTATCGCTCCCCTCGCAGCTGCATGATGCGGGTTCGTAATTGAATGTGCACAGCTGCGCCACACCCGGAAGCCAGTAATTATCGCTCCCCTCGCAGCTGCATGATGCGGGTTCGTAATTGAATGAGCACAGCTGCACCACACTCGAATTATCGCTCCCCTCGCAGCTGCATGATGCGGGTTCGTAATTGAATGCACACAGCTGCACCACACCCGGAAGCCATCAATTATCGCTCCCTCGCAGCTGCAGCCCCACCCGGCGTCAGTTTGCAGCCATGCCTCGTCTAGTGATGTTGTTCTCCTCTGTCTACCAACTCAACGCTGGTGATACGAAACGTTTGACGATAGGGTTATCGTCCAAACACGAGTTTGAACCTGTTGTTGTTCTGGAAAAAGTGGGACACAATAAAATTGTTTTAACATACGACGAATGGAACGTCCTGATCCAGGTATTGGACGTAGTGTCCGAGTTATTCAACGCCGGCACTGACAGCATCCCACTTGGTGAGCACACTGTCTCCTGCCGAACGATTGCCGGGGTGAAGACTGTTTGTTTCCACCTCAATGACGATCCTGCCAGCGGCGTCTTCTTCGGCCAGTCTACTTGGAGGAACTTCGTCGACGCGCAGCCGACCGTGACCAACGCCTTGACCGTCAAGCAGAAGTGGGGCTACTTGGTGGCACGATATTATACTGAATTTGTGGACATTCTAGCTAATAAAGTGCTACGAGACTTCAATATGGCTACAGTGCAAAAACTGATTGACATGCATATTAATAATGTTCGTGTAGCTCAAGTGACATACAGTTCATCATTGGATTATGCGCAATTAAGACTTGAACTCATTGCATATAAAAATTTGTTAGTATCTGATGATGTAAATAATATTGTAATTAAGAATTATGAACCTGGATATGATGTTTGTGGACCTTATTAACTAAAGTGTTTAAATCGCATCAGCATACTACAAGGTGTTTGTGAGTGAATTGGCTGACAAAGTGTTGAGTGACTACTACACATGTACTGCCTCAGTGTCGAAGTTAATGGATATGCACATCAACAACGTTCATCCTATTCATGTGTCTTACAGTTCTACAATTGACTTTGGGCAATTAAGGAATGAAATAGTTGCATACAAATATTTGATTGTACTTAATGATGTATGCAGAATTGTAAACAGTAAAGAATAAAATCATTTTACCAGATTTTTCTTTTGTCATTTCACCTATCCTAATTAAATAATAAGATAGTATATATTTTTATTTAAATCTTTTATTTCACCCACCATTGGGCAATTAAAAATACATTTTCAACAGCGCATATAGCGTTACAAAATTAATGTCCTTTACAAAGTGTTATCAAATTATTTTTCTTGAGTTCATGTAGAGGCGGACCTGGTCTTGCCTATCACTGATGTTCGTTATTTATTACTAGCTGAGGTACCCGGCTTCGCTCAGAGAGTTGATGTGAGATAGTGTAGTAATTGCAATAAAATGATAAACATTAAAATGTAAGAGGTAATTTTTTTTATTGAAATCATTTTCTAACTTTTCGAATACTTGTTTATGAACACCATTTTTCATTTTGTTATCCGGGGTATATATGTACAAATTTGTATAATTTTCTACTCGATAGTATAGACCGCGAGAGAAGCAGGAGTCTTTGGGGTTGATGCCGCAATGTTTTAAAGTTTGTCTTTGCGCTGTGTTAATTGTAAAACTATAGGATAATTTGATTGGAAATTGCAGTCTTTTCAGTAAAGATCAGAGTTATTCTGAGGATTAATACTATGTGTTTCGATTCTGGAGTTTCCCCGGTCATGTAATGTAGAACTTCCTGTGGAGGTGCTTCCAGTGGTGGTGATCGAATTTTTCCATTCATGCAACAGAATCCTGGTGTTTCTCCACTGAATTTTTTCGCGTTGCAAAATTGTTAGATGTTATCCATTTTTCCCGATTACGAAGTGGTTGTTTTTGTTATTTTGTTTTGTCGGGTCGTAGTGGAGTGCTTCATTTTTCAGGTTATACTGTTTACTTGTACCTCGTCCGCGCTTCTCGTAGGGTGATATTTTCATGGGTGGCTTGCGTCCGCAGTCTTCTATTATAAGATTGTGTCGCAATTCATGATTCTTTAATTCGTTCATTTCGTTGTGCTTCTCACGGTGCTCACATTTTTCATTTTGTTATCCGGGGTATATATGTACAAATTTTTATAATTTTCTACTCGATAGTATAGACCGCGAGAGAAGCAGGAGTCTTTGGGGTTAATGCCGCAATGCTTTAAAGTTTGTCTTTGCGCTGTGTTAATTGTAAAACTATAGGCTAATTTGATTGGAAATTGCAGTCTTTTCAGTAAAGATCAGAGTTATTCTGAGGATTAATACTATGTGTTTAGATTCTGGAGTTTCCCCCGGTCATGTAATGTAGAACTTCCTGTGGAGGTGCTTCCAGTGGTGGTGATCGAATTTTTCCATTCATGCAACAGAATCCTGGTGTTTCTCCACTGAATTTTTTCGCGTTGCAAAATTGTTAGATGTTATCCATTTTTTTTTTTCGAACACCGTTTTTTTCTATGGGGGAAGTCAGAAATGTTACGCCTACGTTACGAGTAGAAGTTAGTATTCTATTTGAGAACTGTCTATTAATGAGATGAAACAACAACACTGGATTAGAATAACACAACCTTCCCGTTCCTTGTCTCCAGTCACATCCCGCCTCTAATGACCTCGACTTCGACAAGGCGTAAAACCATAAGTAAAAAGAAAAAAAAAATCTTAAGCCCAGTACGTTTTCATTTACTTTAGAATTACCGTCAATATTTTCTATTTCAGAGACTAAATGCTGATCAGTGCAGAAATGATTACATTCGTCCACGTTTCAGACGATGCAGGTTTAATTTTCGAGAATTTTTAATGTTCTGCAGTGTCATACAGGTGATTTCATGTTCTTTCTTCAATGCATTCCACTCGTCTTCTTTTCAGAGTTATTGCTTGTATGCCGGTCTGAATATCTACTCTGATGTGTGAGTTTTTAAAGCAAAGTAATGAATCAGCAGTTGTTGGAGATGTAGGTTATATTGAATGCGTAGAGACGTCTGGCTTATCACAACATCAGCAAAGTCAGTTCTGAACAAGGGAAGTTAGAGTAATATCTCCTCCACAAACCAGTCTAAAAACTTTACGAGACAAAGTTTTATATTCGTGCTGTAGTATCCCCCAAGATTAATACGAAAGATTTTACACAATTTCTAACAGTCTGAACGTTGGCTATATAAAAGTGACGATGTTATTATTATTATCACCGAAAACGTGCATCGGATGTCGAAAGTCAAGAGGATCATAGAATACCGAGCCTGGTGGGTGAGCAGTAACGTTCGGATATATCGTTCGCGAGGATATGCAGCACGGTTTTAGAGTCAGATTTTCTTTCGTTTCCCAAAAATCACTCGAGGCTAGTGTCGGGATCGCCCCCGTGCGGTACTCCTTTGAGAGTAATTTTTTATATGCCGATATAACTACCGTGCCCGATAGGTGAGTTTTTTTGGATTGGGACTGTCATGTGGAGGTGGAGAGTTCAATTCCCGATCCGGCTGTTCATTAGAATCTGTTGTAGTACCACTTTAGACGCAAATAGCCGTTTATCGCCTATAGTAGCTGCGACAGCGAAAAACACGGCTAGTGTTGTTTTTGTCCGTAGGAAGGGATGTTTTTTTTTGTATTATTATTATTATTATTCCTAGCCATTTGAGGCAATTTTTTCTTGTATTTTTGACCAAGAGTCCTCGATAAGTTATGGACATTCAAAAGTAACAGAGTTTCGACTTACCGTGCACTCTGCCTATGTCGCGGCTAACAAGTCTATGGTATTGAGTTTCGACGTGGGCAACGGCCAAGGCGCCGGTCACTGCGAGTTGCACGCTGATGAGGTTCCTCCAAAAATGAATCACCGTTGGTTGTTAGGCTCAGTATTTGGGTAAGAAGATACTATTTTAACCCCAGCAACCGTTCGGCAGGTGACTGTGTGTTTCTCGCGTGGAACTACGATCTGGGGCATGCGGTGTTGAATAAGTCGGACACTACGTCCAAACTTGGATTAGCACGTTTTATTCTTCATAAGTCAGTGTAACTCTGGTACTGTGTCCTACATTTTTGAGTACCACAACCGGTTCAAAATCATGCTTAGACGTTAACTCTATCGAAACTGTTATATCCAAGGGGCGGGTTTGTTTCAGATACCATCATTAATTACAGTTCATGCATGAGACAGGCGACGAAAAAGTGGGGTAGAATCCCCCCCATGGCTCATAACTGACCAAAAAATCATCAGTAACATGTGTTCCAAGTACCAAACTCTTCACATCAACGTCGTATCATTTAACTCACACTACAGACCTCACTGCCATTCAATATCGTGGGTACTAGGTACAAAACTGTACACATCATCAGCACCACCTCTATCCCACACCACAAGCCTTTTCTGCCATTCAGTAATATTTTCCCACTTACCACGAGTATCAGGGTAGACATATGGTCATCAGACAGATATCATAACTCCCATATTCATACTAGGTCTCACATACAAATCCATACGTCACCACACACAAGCACACAAAAATATAACTAACTAAAAAAAACCATCAGACAGACGTTAGAGTGTGTGCAAAGGATGACATGTTTTCACCATACACATCAGTGCTTACCCCATACGGATTATTCATCACACCCAATAGATTGCATGTATCATCAACTTATAGGTAGCCAGTGACTGTGAAATCTCAAAGTCGAGTAGAATCCTATAGTGATAGACACACAACGACATCGGAAGACACACATACACACACACTCACATGTCCACGCATACACATAGTTCCATACATCAACACACACGTACACGTAACTGGAGGAAAGTGACTGAACACCCTACGTCCAGACTGAATAGTTACAGGATGTATGAAGTGTGACATGTCTTTGCCACACAGCTCAGTGCTCTTCACACCCAACTGATTAAATCTACATAGGTGGCCACTGATGGAAAAATCTCGAGTAGATACCATAATCAGACACACACGAACACGCACACACACACATATTTCCATGCATATACCACAATTCCATACGTCAACACATACATACAAGCAACTGAAGGAAAGGGACTCCACACACGACGTCCATACTGAGGTGTTACATGATAGGCAGAGGATAGCATGTCTTTGCAATACAGCTCAGTGCTCACCACACTTACCGGATAATATTATCGATGAAAGGTGTTGACAGTGTGTGTGTACAAACGCCGAAATCACCATAACAACTACAACCATCAGTAGGAAGGCAGAACTTATGTTAAGTCAGGTTAATACAGAATGTTAAAGTGTTTGTTATAGTTGGTTAGAGTAAATTCAGTTTAGGTTATTTCAACTCACATTCACATGGTGTCACTGATGCATGGCAATCCAAAAGTGTTTGCTGAGGTGGCTTGGGCCCCACAGTAAGCGGCTGCTGCGTAGAAAAAATACAAACGCGTTGTATCCGGATAACCGGCGCGCAAAATACCGGTCTTCTTAGGTCGTGCAAAATACCGGTCTCTTAGGCCGCGGTGGGGCCCAAGCCGCCTCAGCAAACACTTTTGGATTGCCATGCATCAGTGACACCATGTGAATGTGAGTTGAAATAACCTAAACTGAATTTACTCTAACCAACTATAACAAACACTTTAACATTCTGTATTAACCTGACTTAACATAAGTTCTGCCTTCCTACTGATGGTTGTAGTTGTTATGGTGATTTCGGCGTTTGTACACACACACTGTCAACACCTTTCATCGATAATATTATCCGGTAAGTGTGGTGAGCACTGAGCTGTATTGCAAAGACATGCTATCCTCTGCCTATCATGTAACACCTCAGTATGGACGTCGTGTGTGGAGTCCCTTTCCTTCAGTTGCTTGTATGTATGTGTTGACGTATGGAATTGTGGTATATGCATGGAAATATGTGTGTGTGTGCGTGTTCGTGTGTGTCTGATTATGGTATCTACTCGAGATTTTTCCATCAGTGGCCACCTATGTAGATTTAATCAGTTGGGTGTGAAGAGCACTGAGCTGTGTGGCAAAGACATGTCACACTTCATACATCCTGTAACTATTCAGTCTGGACGTAGGGTGTTCAGTCACTTTCCTCCAGTTACGTGTACGTGTGTGTTGATGTATGGAACTATGTGTATGCGTGGACATGTGAGTGTGTGTGTATGTGTGTCTTCCGATGTCGTTGTGTGTCTATCACTATAGGATTCTACTCGACTTTGAGATTTCACAGTCACTGGCTACCTATAAGTTGATGATACATGCAATCTATTGGGTGTGATGAATAATCCGTATGGGGTAAGCACTGATGTGTATGGTGAAAACATGTCATCCTTTGCACACACTCTAACGTCTGTCTGATGGTTTTTTTAGTTAGTTATATTTTTGTGTGCTTGTGTGTGGTGACGTATGGATTTGTATGTGAGACCTAGTATGAATATGGGAGTTATGATATCTGTCTGATGACCATATGTCTACCCTGATACTCGTGGTAAGTGGGAAAATATTACTGAATGGCAGAAAAGGCTTGTGGTGTGGGATAGAGGTGGTGCTGATGATGTGTACAGTTTTGTACCTAGTACCCACGATATTGAATGGCAGTGAGGTCTGTAGTGTGAGTTAAATGATACGACGTTGATGTGAAGAGTTTGGTACTTGGAACACATGTTACTGATGATTTTTTGGTCAGTTATGAGCCATGGGGGGGATTCTACCCCACTTTTTCGTCGCCTGTCTCATGCATGAACTGTAATTAATGATGGTATCTGAAACAAACCCGCCCCTTGGATATAACAGTTTCGATAGAGTTAACGTCTAAGCATGATTTTGAACCGGTTGTGGTACTCAAAAATGTAGGACACAGTACCAGAGTTACACTGACTTATGAAGAATAAAACGTGCTAATCCAAGTTTGGACGTAGTGTCCGACTTATTCAACACCGCATGCCCCAGATCGTAGTTCCACGCGAGAAACACACAGTCACCTGCCGAACGGTTGCTGGGGTTAAAATAGTATCTTCTTACCCAAATACTGAGCCTAACAACCAACGGTGATTCATTTTTGGAGGAACCTCATCAGCGTGCAACTCGCAGTGACCGGCGCCTTGGCCGTTGCCCACGTCGAAACTCAATACCATAGACTTGTTAGCCGCGACATAGGCAGAGTGCACGGTAAGTCGAAACTCTGTTACTTTTGAATGTCCATAACTTATCGAGGACTCTTGGTCAAAAATACAAGAAAAAATTGCCTCAAATGGCTAGGAATAATAATAATAATAATACAAAAAAACATCCCTTCCTACGGACAAAAACAACACTAGCCGTGTTTTTCGCTGTCGCAGCTACTATAGGCGATAAACGGCTATTTGCGTCTAAAGTGGTACTACAACAGATTCTAATGAACAGCCGGATCGGGAATTGAACTCTCCACCTCCACATGACAGTCCCAATCCTAAAAAACTCAACTCACCGGGCACGGTAGTTATACCGGGCACGGTAGTTATATCGGGCACGGTAGTTATATCGGCATATAAAAAATTACTCTCAAAGGAGTACCGCACGGGGGCGATCCCGACACTAGCCTCGAGTGATTTTTGGGGAAACGAAAGAAAATCTGACTCTAAAACCGTGCTGCATATCCTCGCGAACGATATATCCGAACGTTACTGCTCACCCACCAGGCTCGGTATTCTATGATCCTCTTGACTTTCGACATCCGATGCACGTTTTCGGTGATAATAATAATAACATCGTCACTTTTATATAGCCAACGTTCAGACTGTTAGAAATTGTGTAAAATCTTTCGTATTAATCTTGGGGGATACTACAGCACGAATATAAAACTTTGTCTCGTAAAGTTTTTAGACTGGTTTGTGGAGGAGATATTACTCTAACTTCCCTTGTTCAGAACTGACTTTGCTGATGTTGTGATAAGCCAGACGTCTCTACGCATTCAATATAACCTACATCTCCAACAACTGCTGATTCATTACTTTGCTTTAAAAACTCACACATCAGAGTAGATATTCAGACCGGCATACAAGCAATAACTCTGAAAAGAAGACGAGTGGAATGCATTGAAGAAAGAACATGAAATCACCTGTATGACACTGCAGAACATTAAAAATTCACCAACCAGTCTCAAAAAATTAAACCTGCATCGTCTGAAACGTGGACGAATGTAATCATTTCTGCACTGATCAGCATTTAGTCTCTGAAATAGAAAATATTGACGGTAATTCTAAAGTAAATGAAAACGTACTGGGCTTAAGATTTTGTTTTTTTTCTTTTTACTTATGGTTTTACGCCTTGTCGAAGTCGAGGTCATTAGAGGCGGTATGTGACTGGAGACAAGGAACGGGAAGGTTGTGTTATTCTAATCCAGTGTTGTTGTTTCATCTCATTAATAGACAGTTCTCAAATAGAATACTAACTTCTACTCGTAACGTAGGCGTAACATTTCTGACTTCCCCCATAGAAAAAAACGGTGTTCGGAAAAAAAAAAAAATGGATAACATCTAACAATTTTGCAACGCGAAAAAATTCAGTGGAGAAACACCAGGATTCTGTTGCATGAATGGAAAAATTCGATCACCACCACTGGAAGCACCTCCACAGGAAGTTCTACATTACATGACCGGGGGAAACTCCAGAATCTAAACACATAGTATTAATCCTCAGAATAACTCTGATCTTTACTGAAAAGACTGCAATTTCCAATCAAATTAGCCTATAGTTTTACAATTAACACAGCGCAAAGACAAACTTTAAAGCATTGCGGCATTAACCCCAAAGACTCCTGCTTCTCTCGCGGTCTATACTATCGAGTAGAAAATTATAAAAATTTGTACATATATACCCCGGATAACAAAATGAAAAATGTGAGCACCGTGAGAAGCACAACGAAATGAACGAATTAAAGAATCATGAATTGCGACACAATCTTATAATAGAAGACTGCGGACGCAAGCCACCCATGAAAATATCACCCTACGAGAAGCGCGGACGAGGACAAGTAAACAGTATAACCTGAAAAATGAAGCACTCCACTACGACCCGACAAAACAAAATAACAAAAACAACCACTTCGTAATCGGGAAAAATGGATAACATCTAACAATTTTGCAACGCGAAAAAATTCAGTGGAGAAACACCAGGATTCTGTTGCATGAATGGAAAAATTCGATCACCACCACTGGAAGCACCTCCACAGGAAGTTCTACATTACATGACCGGGGAAACTCCAGAATCGAAACACATAGTATTAATCCTCAGAATAACTCTGATCTTTACTGAAAAGACTGCAATTTCCAATCAAATTATCCTATAGTTTTACAATTAACACAGCGCAAAGACAAACTTTAAAACATTGCGGCATCAACCCCAAAGACTCCTGCTTCTCTCGCGGTCTATACTATCGAGTAGAAAATTATACAAATTTGTACATATATACCCCGGATAACAAAATGAAAAATGGTGTTCATAAACAAGTATTCGAAAAGTTAGAAAATGATTTCAATAAAAAAATTACCTCTTACATTTTAATGTTTATCATTTTATTGCAATTACTACACTATCTCACATCAACTCTCTGAGCGAAGCCGGGTACCTCAGCTAGTAATAAATAACGAACATCAGTGATAGGCAAGACCAGGTCCGCCTCTACATGAACTCAAGAAAAATAATTTGATAACACTTTGTAAAGGACATTAATTTTGTAACGCTATATGCGCTGTTGAAAATGTATTTTTAATTGCCCAATGGTGGGTGAAATAAAAGATTTAAATAAAAATATATACTATCTTATTATTTAATTAGGATAGGTGAAATGACAAAAGAAAAATCTGGTAAAATGATTTTATTCTTTACTGTTTACAATTCTGCATACATCATTAAGTACAATCAAATATTTGTATGCAACTATTTCATTCCTTAATTGCCCAAAGTCAATTGTAGAACTGTAAGACACATGAATAGGATGAACGTTGTTGATGTGCATATCCATTAACTTCGACACTGAGGCAGTACATGTGTAGTAGTCACTCAACACTTTGTCAGCCAATTCACTCACAAACACCTTGTAGTATGCTGATGCGATTTAAACACTTTAGTTAATAAGGTCCACAAACATCATATCCAGGTTCATAATTCTTAATTACAATATTATTTACATCATCAGATACTAACAAATTTTTATATGCAATGAGTTCAAGTCTTAATTGCGCATAATCCAATGATGAACTGTATGTCACTTGAGCTACACGAACATTATTAATATGCATGTCAATCAGTTTTTGCACTGTAGCCATATTGAAGTCTCGTAGCACTTTATTAGCTAGAATGTCCACAAATTCAGTATAATATCGTGCCACCAAGTAGCCCCACTTCTGCTTGACGGTCAAGGCGTTGGTCACGGTCGGCTGCGCGTCGACGAAGTTCCTCCAAGTAGACTGGCCGAAGAAGACGCCGCTGGCAGGATCGTCATTGAGGTGGAAACAAACAGTCTTCACCCCGGCAATCGTTCGGCAGGAGACAGTGTGCTCACCAAGTGGGATGCTGTCAGTGCCGGCGTTGAATAACTCGGACACTACGTCCAATACCTGGATCAGGACGTTCCATTCGTCGTATGTTAAAACAATTTTATTGTGTCCCACTTTTTCCAGAACAACAACAGGTTCAAACTCGTGTTTGGACGATAACCCTATCGTCAAACGTTTCGTATCACCAGCGTTGAGTTGGTAGACAGAGGAGAACAACATCACTAGACGAGGCATGGCTGCAAACTGACGCCGGGTGGGGCTGCAGCTGCGAGGGAGCGATAATTGATGGCTTCCGGGTGTGGTGCAGCTGTGTGCATTCAATTACGAACCCGCATCATGCAGCTGCGAGGGGAGCGATAATTCGAGTGTGGTGCAGCTGTGCTCATTCAATTACGAACCCGCATCATGCAGCTGCGAGGGGAGCGATAATTACTGGCTTCCGGGTGTGGCGCAGCTGTGCACATTCAATTACGAACCCGCATCATGCAGCTGCGAGGGGAGCGATAATTAAGGGCTTCCGGGGTGTGGCGCAGCTGTGCACATTCAATTACGAACCCGCATTCAATTAAACTCCCCTAGTTCCTCGGCTCCCCTCCGCTCCAAACTGTCTGCAAAGACAGGTCCATAAGAATACATGGGGAAAAAACTGTCCGCTGACCGCTGTACATAAGGAAATAATAAGATCAATCTGAGGTTACAGATGTGAGACCCCCTCCCCGCAATTCAATTAGCATTAATTAAAATCAATTAAGGCTCCCCGCCATGGGGGAAAAAGTGGGCTCACTCCATCCTCCATAAGAATACATAGGGAAAAAACTGTCCGCTGACCGCTGTACATAAGGAAATAATAAGATCAATCTGAGGTTACAGATGTGAGACCCCCTCCCCGCAATTCAATTAGCATTAATTAAAATCAATTAAGGCTCCCCGCCATGGGGGGGAAAAAGTGGGCTCACTCCATCCTCCATAAGAATACATGGGGAAAAAACTGTCCGCTGACCGCTGTACATAAGGAAATAATAAGATCAATCTGAGGTTACAGATGTGAGACCCCCTCCCCGCAATTCAATTAGCATTAATTAAAATCAATTTAGGCTCCCCGCCATGGGGGAAAAAGTGGGCTCACTCCATCCTCCATAAGAATACATGGGGAAAAAACTGTCCGCTGACCGCTGTACATAAGGAAATAATAAGATCAATCTGAGGTTACAGATGTGAGATTGCAGCGGCTCCCCTCCTTAATTCAATTAAACTCCCCTAGTTCCTCGGCTCCCCTCCTTAATTCAATTAGGACCCCACGCAATTCAATTAGCCTTAATTAAAATCAATTAGGGCTCCCCCCCACGCAAATCAATTAAAATCAATTAAAATCAATTAAGGACCCCACGCAATTCAATTAAAATCAATTAAAATCAATTAAGGCTTGAATGCGCATGTCAATTAACGTTCCCTTTGATGGCGCCGACCCGCCTTTCAACACTACTGACGTTTGTTATCAAACATTGCTCAAGTTTATCTGCTGACATCGAAATACATATTTTACTCCACCATACACATTGCGAACGATGAATGGAGACTATTGTGATTGGCACAAGATGGGACCTCTCCCACACCGACGCAAGACAGCCGCGTAATAAGGAGCCATTTTGTCACTGGTTGCTCCGTCCCCCCTGAGTCGAGTGCACTACAAGGCGTGCGTTGGACTCTGAGGTCCTTCAGGTGGTGTTGTTGCAAGTCTCGCCGTTGTCCGCGAGTGGCTGTTCGAGATAACGAGCGCCTGCCCTGCTTATTCCCGCACCGTGCGCTGAGGTCGAGTCAGCTCGTGTCAGCCATTGGGATGTGCCAATCACGCTGATTGGCCGCTCGTGCCTTACTGTCTGTCAGCTCACCCGTCCTAATGGTAGAGTCGTGACCGAACTAGCATACGGGACCTCACACTCACAGGCCGGGGACTAGGCATGTGGTTCGGATTGCATAAGAATTCCGATTTAGCAACTTGATAAATACTTAGACATTTTATTAAAAATTACAGTAAATAACAATTGTCTTTCATTATTAACACGTTGTCTTTGGTTGGTCTGTTACGAGAGTTCACACTAGAATCCAGACTTTTCTTTAAAAAAACCTTCATTACATAAATATGTTACAAAAAAACATGGCCCATAGACAATTTTTTTTCATTGATCATTTTTTCACACTGCCAGGAAGCGACAACCTCCGAACCATATGGTTATGTGACTACTTTTGCTGGCTCTGTGACGCCGAAGTAACTAGCTGCTACTGAGGATGTGGAATAAGAATTCTGTAGTTTAAACCGTTTATAAATAATGTAATGTAATTTCATTTATTTCTTTACGACATTCCACGAACATTAACGTCATGAATTATTTCGTCTGTATCCACAAACATTGTAATATTGCTGTTCAAAGCTTCTGTTATCCGTGTGCTGTACTGTATTGCGATATAAATTTGACCCACTGGAAATATTAATATGTCTGATATACTAGCATGAATGTTAAAAGCAACTAATAATTATTCATGCTTCGAGTGTATTGTGACAGTTACTTAAAATATCTACATCGAATATAAATATCTTAAATGTAAATAAAAAATTACTGTTGAACACACTTTTAACAATTCGTTTCTCTTTAACTAAGAACAATTTCATCAATAAGTTCATAAACTTGAAATTGATGTAATGCAGATATTTCGTAGCTTACCGTAATAACTGATATCGCTG